>BQMI01000292.1:1852500-2452500 GCA_026005395.1 Asobara japonica | reverse complement strand
ACACACGCGCACGTGGTAAATTAAAAAATCTCGGTATCGGAGGGCGGTGACTGGGTAATTATTGTTTGCATACTGAGTTTAATGATGAAAGCATGTAAATAAGGTGAACGTCAAGTATTGAGTACTGCTCCAGCAGCGGAGCCATCTTGGTGGGTGGGCTCAGGATAATCGATGTTTTTCATGCGGTTTTTACGGACTTGGGAAAACGTTTTTAGAACGAATAGTACAGCAGAGGGGGAAATGTGACTGTCCGACTCGGCCATTTAAAAGAAAAATTTCAGAAATTTAGCCGAGTAGAAAAATATTCCTATGTGGTTTTTTTCTTATTTTTGCAAAGTGTAAAGGAACCGGCAAATTGAAAAGTGGCGTAACGACGGTCTCGTGAAACGGTGCGAAAGTCAAAATTTTCCAATATTCGCAAAAGTTGACCATCAGAAAAACTACAATAATTCTAGGAACTATCAATAATGACTGCTTTTCTATTAAGTTTAAAAACTTGAAAATTTTTCAATGTCTTAAAATTTCAGAAATTTTCAAAATTGAACCAGTTAGATTGAAATAAAGAATGTGAGCATTCTCCAAATATTGAAAAATTGGAGAAGTAGATTGCTAGATTATCATCCTCAGCTCCACCTCGGCGATAGCTTGTCTTCGCCTAGCACGTGGTAGAAAGTTTTCCATGGCCAGCGCGAAAAAACGATATTACCGCTAAATGATGAACGAAAATTTTTATTGTTGGGGCCTAAGTAAATAGATTCCTTTAAACGAACAACAAAAATCAAATTTTGAATACCCTAAGTAGGACCAACACTCGATACAAAACAAGCCATTTCGTAAATATCGAATTGTGGAAGCCGCACGCATTATTTTCCTTTTTTGAAAAGCGCATGAGCAGAATCTCGAAATCGAGAATAGGAACCGCCGATAGCGGAAGAATGAGTTCGAAGTATCTCAAACCTCAGTAATCCTAGAATCGATATATGTATCGATACATATGGTATAGGAGTGGAAGTCATTTAACTGTAGCAAACAAGCGCGAGATGAGATCGCCCTGCCACAGGATTAGCAAACATGCACTTATGAGTAAAAGAATAGAAAACAAATAGCAATACCACCCCAGTAAATACCGATGGTACCAAACCATATCAGATATCAGTGCTTGGCTATCAATATAACCGACACATACAAAGAAGCCAGGCCTCTGAAAAAGTATCGATATTATAAGCATCGATACGGTATGGAACCATCTTGAAATCGAACTTGTACATTTTAGGACCGCCTTTCCCTGTTTGTTTATCACCGGATTTTCGACATGTCCCTGTGGTTATATTCAATTTCAATTTTTGCGTTGTTTCTGGGAGTTGTGTCCATGTTATGGGTTCGGAAAAAAGATAAAAATAAAAGTGTGTGTCTTGTGGTGCTCGGAGATATCGGCAGAAGCCCCAGAATGCAGTACCATGGGCTTTCTCTCCTCAGAGAGGGCTTCGAGGTTGAGGTGATCGGATACGCCGGCTCTCAACCACTAGAGCAACTTCAGAAACATAAGAAAGTGAAGATTACGTACCTGAAACCTGTGCCTGAGTGGAATGATCGTGCGTTTTTCAATTCTATGATTGTATTAATTTCAATTCATAATATTCGTTCGGTTTCTTGAACGAGGAATTTGAGATATCTTAACTAACAGTTTCGGCGGTAAATTCAAAAAATATCGTTCCATATTTTTTGCTCTTGGTCTTTATTTTCTATTTTTAATTAAACGTCTAAATCGTTTGAGAAAGTTTAAGTCAGTGCATTTTTTCAAATTTCACACGCATCCAACAATGTAATATGATGTCAAACGTTGACATAAATGGAAATTACATGAAAATTTAATTTAGGATTTTAGGCTCACGACTGAGATTCATTTATTTTCAAGCATAGCTACATTGTTTCAAACTTTCAGGTCTTCCCAAACTATTGACATACGTGTTCAAGACGATTTGGCAGAGTATAACATTGAGTCTTGAGCTTTTAAGGAACGTTCGATCGCACTACCTGATGATTCAGAATCCCCCAGCAATTCCAACGATCCCCATTTGTTGGCTCTTCTGTCGACTCAGTGATACAAAGTTCTGCATCGATTGGCACAATTATGCATATACGATAATGGCCCTGTCGATTGGACGTGAGAACTTTCTCGTAAAGACCACCATGTTCATCGAGGGTCACTTCGGAGCTAGGGCCGATCAAAATTTCTGTGTCACTAAAGCTATGAAGGACGATCTCCGTGAAAAATGGAACATCAAGTACTGTTTTCTGTCAATTTTATTTAAATGAATTCAGTGATGAAGTGGTGAACTAGGATAAGGATTCTTGTACTTTATCGCCATTTCTAAAATGTCATTTGGAAAACTTTAAAAACTTGAGAAACGGGGAAACAGTTGATAATGTCTCAAAGAAACCAACAATGTAAAAAAAATGCTAAATTTTAAAAGAAAAAGAAATAACTAAAGTAGAACATTTCAACACGATCAACAATTTAAAAAATTAGAAACTTGCGGAACTTGTTTTCGAATGTAGACAAAAATGTTATTAATTTTGGTTCTTTCGTTTCCAGAGCTCAGGTTTTGTACGACCGACCACCCGAGGAGTTCAGGCCCATTGAACTACAGGAGAAACATAATTTACTGATCAAATTGAGTGAAAAGTATGAAGAATTCAAGGGAAAACAGGAAATGACGACCATTTTAACTGAAGTTACGTCTCAAGGGGAAATCAAAGTAAGACGAAAGAGACCAGCATTTATTGTCTCTAGCACTAGCTGGACCGAAGATGAAGATTTTTCTGTTCTATTCCAAGCTTTAGCAGGTAAACTATTAACTGAACATAAACAAACACAAATTTCGCCTTTACATATGAATTTTTTTTTATCATATTGTCAATGTAACAAATATTCTGTGTCATTCTCTGAGGGTAATTACAGTATGGAATTTTTTAGAGTACGAAATTGCTTGCTGTTCTGAAAACTCCAATTTGCCAGATATGATTTGTGCGATAACTGGGAAAGGTCCTCTGAAGGAATTTTGGAACAAAATAATTGAACTGAGGAAATGGAAGCACGTGAAGATTGTAACTCCTTGGCTTGAAAATGAAGACTATCCCAGACTTTTAGCCACTGCTGATTTGGGGGTTTGCCTTCACACGTCATCTAGTGGTCTAGATCTGCCTATGAAGGTCGTTGACATGTTTGGATGTGGCCTTCCTGTCTGTGCTTTTAATTATCAGTGGTAATTATTCAATTTTCTATGCACTAAAATGTTTCAGTCTGTCTAGTCGTTATCAGTATGGCTAATACAAAAATTGTCAAAAAGTTCAGTGTGAATAATACGAAATTCATAAAGTTCACATTTTATAACATAAACTATCCGTTTGCAGTCTGAGTGAACTCGTCAAACACGAAGAGAACAGCCTCGTTTTCTCGGACTATAATGATTTGTCCCAGCAACTGATCTACTGGTTCAACAAATTTCCCAACAATATTGAGCAGCTCGAAAGAGAATCCAAATTTCGCAACGAATTGAAGGCATTTCAGCAACAGAGGTGGCATGGTAATTGGTCGTCGATTGCTCTCCCCTGTTTCAAATAACGAAACCCCAACCATAACTTCCCAAGGGTTTTATCACGACATTCCCACAAGTGATCTAAAAATGGACCCAGATTTATCCATATTTTTCTACACGTTATATAATTCACTGGACAATCCTTCTAAAATTTTGAAATTTTATCACCGATTTTCTTTTGCAACGGAATTTGCTTAAAAATCGACAACGGGATTGTAATGGGGATTGGAAGCTGCAACGGTGTTAATCCGTTGATTTGCTAAGAAAATGATACTCAATGCAGAAGTTTGTAAAGTCTGTTAATCAAACGATCTCTAAGGCAACAAAGAATGCCAAAAAAAATTTGTTCAAGTCTTCTGCATTGTTAGGTACTTCCTAAAGGAACCTCTGAATAACCGCTCCCAATGCAGTTTATGATTTTTTGACGTCAGTAAAATTGTAAACTTTTTATTTTATTAAAAAAAATTGTGCCAACTACTCGAAATTGTTAGGCACCTGTGAAATGCCGTAACATCTGTAGTTTCAATTAGCCTCAACGTTTCAATGTAAATATCAGTATGCTTACGGTTTTAAGTTAATTCAGTGTTATTACTCACAAGAGCTGTGATTTCCTCTTTTTGACAGAAACTAACACACTAAGAATTGTTCGTTTAAAACATTTGTTTTTGTATTATTTAAGTAGAAAAGTGAAATTAAAAATTAATAAATTATAAGTATTTCAACAATGTATTTTCGAGCAAAATATTGAACAGAAAATTTTCTGTGGTTTTTCAACTTTTCTACTGAATAAATGATTCATGATTTTGTGTCAAAATCAGTTATGAAGTTTATATTTAAGGGTGTTCTACCAAGGGATCCATTTGGAAAGTTCTACAATCTTGCATAAATAATCTATTGTCTTCTTGTTTCTACGATTTTCAATATTGAAAGAATACAAATATTTGGACCTCGATATCTACACATTTTGTAGTTCTTAGAGCCTACGTTTTGAAACACCCTTTGGTCGATTATATATTTTATGTGCATGAATATATTCTACATAATGGTACTCATATTTTTGGTCCGGCTTATAAAACATCAAAAAGTGTGTTAGAATGTTTTTAAGATTCTTCTTGATTTTATAAAATACCTTCACGTTCGCTAGAACATCCTTAAGATAAGACAAATCAACTTTTACGAAGGACTTATCACTTTCCTACTAACTTTATATTATTTTTTTGCATTTATCTTAATTATGTGTTGAGTGGAATAAAGTAAGGAAATTGAGGACCCTATGAACGTTTTTCTTTTTTTTTTTTGTTTATTTCCAGCATCTTGTGATACAAAATGTATTTTAATTTTCATTATTTTTTTTTACCCATTACAAAATTGGAATTACTGATCGAGGTAATTTGAATGTGATTCAGGTACAATTTTATAATTTCGAGCAACGGATAGACGAATCAGAGGGAATTGGCTTCTTTTCATTGATCTTGTTTATTTATAAAATTGATTCTACATGTTGGGTAAAAAGAATCTTATTGTGGATCGAGAGAAAAAAACATGGGAATAGTTTCCCAATATTCCAGACAATTTACGAATATTTCGGGAGTTTTTTAGAGATAATTTCTTTTTTTCGAATTTCGGAATACTGAGGGTTTTCAGACTTTGTGAGAATTACAAAATTTTCTAATTCCGAAATCTCGAATGATATATGAAAACATTTTTCCCCCGAAATCTTGAAAATGATCTGAAGCCCATGACTGTTACAAAATTATACCAAATTTTTTTCACATAGAAGAATAAAAAACAAGAGTTTTAAACAAGAAGTCGCTCAATTTCCTGCTGAATGGCTTGGATTTGTGGTTTGAGTTGTGATCCTTCGTTAACGGTGACGGAGCAGGCGACGACTGGCCTGGAGACTCCACAAGCCCTGCCCAAAGCCTGCTTGCTCCTGACGAAAACGTAGGGTACGTTTTTGTCCTCACAGAGAAGGGGCAAGTGCAGTAAAATTTCCAGGGGCTCGGCATCGGCGGCCATGACTATAAATTCAGACAGACCTCGATTGAGGGTTTTGGTCGCCTCATTAGCGCCTTTACGGAGTTGCTTATAGTTCATGGCTTGCTGAACCAGGTTCAAAATTTTAGCCGTCAAGGTGGCATCCGCCAAAGGGTAGGCCTTAGGATTCACTTCGTCTGCCTATAGGAAAAAAGGCCAATTTTTTAAATCACATTGAAAAAATATTTTTACTGTACAACTCAGAATTCAAAATTGTCGATTGTAAATTAAAAGCTTATGGGAAGTGATTATGAATTTCAAATTTTCCAGTCCACTTTATCAGTGCGGAATGTTAAAAAAGTTTCGAACAAAAAGTCTTACAAATTAGAAAATTTTGTTCATTTCTGTATCAACAACTTTACAATGGAGATAGTCAGTTACAAATTTGATAAGTAGGTTTCATGTGTTCTGAAAATTCTCGCCAAAAATTGTACTTATCAAAGAATGGAATTCCTTAAAAAAAAAAATGGTTTTCAATGCCCATCTGTTTCGTTCATTTGGATTGTATTATAAAGTTCCCTTAAATTGCAACTTCAATCGGAATTTTATAACTGGTCAAAAGGCTTTGGAGTGAACACGTGGAAAAACATAACCTAAAAATCTAAGGAATATTGGAGGGGATTTTTCAAAGTTAAAATTACATAAATGATGACTTACCATTGTCTCAGTACTTCTTTTGATCACTCAAGGGATAATTTTGCGATTGTTTAAACAATCAGTGACCTCTCCGCGATGATTCTTTGGAAAAAAATACCGCTTCACTGAGGAGCACGTTGGAATTGCGTCCGGCACGCGTGTTATTACAGTTGTAAGTGGAGGCATTCGATAATCGATACGAGTCGGGATATCGAAATTTGGCGCATGAACAATCGACCATACCATGCATATCGAAGTATGCAATAATCGATGTGTCACAATCATTTTTTTGTGGCTAAAAATAAATCTAATAATTTACATTTTTCTTCATATTTATCAGTTTTTGAAAAAGAAAATTCGAACTTCTTCCACCCACTAAAGTTTCAACATCGCCAGTCTTTTCCATTGCGATTTTTTCACAATAGATTACGATTTATTCGACAAATACGGAAAACTATATATCATTATTTAATTTTTCATGATTCTATTTTACGGCAAAGTAGATTTTTTGAATCTCATTTCATATAAAACAGTTATGTCGATGCAAAAGGTAACTCTATTAGCAACTTCCCGCTCGCTGGGAATTCAAGAATAGCAAATTCGCCTGGAGAGTAGACAAATAAAATCCTGTTCTTCCGCGAGCTGACTTTAAGTACGTGTAATTCGCGTCTCTGCTTTCGTCGGCGTGTTCACTTACACGGAACAATTTCCAGGGAAAGTTTTGTCACCAAAAAAATATTGATCGTCATGAAAACACGATAACTTAACTAATCAATGCAATGCGAAATTATGGAATTATCATTGAAAAAAATGAATGTCGAAAGTGTGAAAATTGCGAAAGTTGTCTCAATAAAATTGTCAGCGTCGGCGATTTCATAAATAGATATTGAAGTGTAGAGAAAATTTCATGAAAAGCTTGTGATTTCTTACCAAATCGTAATTGTGGAAAACGTCAATATTCCGCCCGTCAAGGTGTACATAAGTTTCTTGAACAATTACATTATTGTTATATCTTATCAGCCGCATTTTTTAAACGGCGCTCACATGCCGTAAAACTCAGTCGAACTTGCGATACAATTCATTGCAGTTGCAGCTCGCCAATGTCAGGGACAAATCTGGGTTCGTTACATTACAAAATTCGCTACCACATTAAAATCCACTGAACAGGGAACACTACATCTAAGTTTGATTACACATAATCAATAAAACGCTCAATGTCACTCAATGTCACATTCTTATTCCCTTATTTCCTGACCTTTCAAATTTCAACAATTGCGTCGCGTTTTCCTAAATTTCATTTGTTTCAATGCCGATTTTTATCGGTGCACAATTTGAATATATTAATTGTTTCAGTGCGATATTTTATTATTAGTTGCATTTTTTCATGGAAATTTGAGGCGCCAGGACGTTGTCCGTTATACAGAAAGGAGCGCCGCGGTTGGCTAAGCACAATTAGTGTACTCAGATCGCCCCAAATAACTCTCCGACTTTCCACTTAATTAACGTAATCCTTGCTAAGATAGCTTCCTACTGTGTATAGAAATGACAAATATTCTCATTGAAACTAATGACCTTATGACAGAGTAAGCTTTCTCTATGTTCCCTTCATTCTTCAACTTTATGTGAAAACCGCTACCCTGACAATTTGGCACCAAGGCTTGGATGTCTCAAAAAAGGAAGTACGCATCAAGATGACGACACCTAGTTCCTCCCATCGTCTTGTGGTTTAAAATTACTTTTCAATAGCTTATCTGTTCCAGATCACTAGCGGTTCATTTGAGCGGTGCTCACATTTTGGGCCGTGGTCGATGGTGGGAAATTGTCGAGTTGCGATGAATTCGGCATCTCAAGCCTTTATCTATAACCGATCGATAGTATCGGTCGATCCTCTAGCGGCATTCCCCATTTTCGCCCACTTTTTCACCACATCGTAAAAAATTGACAAGTTGCTTTTAATTCGACCTCCCTTTTCATTATTCACTTGCGAGATAAACTGAACATTATATACATTACGTACCAGGTATAAATTTATTGATAAATTCGATCATTTATTCTCTGGGCATAATTTCGACATTCATACTCAACTAGAAGGCTCGATACCAATTTTCTATAGGAATGTAACTTCTATATAATTGTTCCATAGAAATGGTCTATATGGATTTATCCTGAAATTTGTATATTCTTTCCGAGGACGTCGAAGATCATGACTCGCTAATTAGATGCGTCACTATTGCCATGCCCTTTTGTTCCTTGCTCCATGAAATATATATAGTTAATAGCCGCGCATTCCTAATAAGCTCGTTAGCATAGCCCTGCATTGACGCCAAACCAAGCCGATAGTTTCCGATCGAAGAGCGCAATTATCCACTTGGTAATCTTCGTATTTGGAGGAGGAGCCGAAAAAGTCCGTAATCGGGCGAAGGTTCGCTTACGGCTATTTAAACTCGCAACTTTGCCAGTTTCCTTTAGTTCCCTCTTCGTATTGTAAACACAACCAATTATGGCGCTTATTCCAGACCAAATAATTTCAGTCTTTTTACTTTTGTTCTGTCTGTCCACTCAAGTGCACTCAGTGAGGCTACTTAGACCGCCTGGCCCACCAAATGAACGACCCATTATTGGTAAGAACATTTTTTAAAATGAACAAATAGCGCATTCCCAATGTCTGAGAAAATCTGTTTGTGTATATCGTGGAAAGAGTTAATGCAAGTCAATAGAAATTGAGCCAGTGATTCGTTAGTTTACTCAAGAAAGAAGGAAAAATTAGTAATTGTATTTGTTCACGGAATAATTTAAATATTGGCTTTTGGATCATTTCAGGAATTCTGAGTCAAGAGCTCAGCCATCGCATGGCCGCAGTTTATGACGAAAAATTCGACAGCTATATCGCCGCATCCTATGTTAAATATTTGGAAGGTTCTGGGGCACGGGTAGTCCCGATATGGTAATCTCTATTTGCATTGAAATGGAATTGTTAATTTTGGTTGAAGATAATCGCAATTGTGTCCACACAACGCATTTGTTATAGTTTTAGAAATACTACTTTTACCAAATCTAAGACACACACATTCGATTTTAGGAGTTACTTGAATGACTAAGCTGCTTCGAGGTGAAACCTGAATGATTCGTTAATTTCTCATTATTATTCGTAATAAATTATAATCATACTGTTTGGATTTTAGGATTGGACAGCCGTATTCGTACTACAGAAATATACTGAGAAAACTCAATGGGTAAGGAATCAAATTTACATACATCCAGTGTAAATAAATCAGTAGATGGCTAGATATTTAAATTTGCAGATGATATTTAATGCAAAGGCAATTGTTGAGACTTCCTCCCTAAATTATGTCATTATTGTTGTTTAAACCAAAACTACTATTTTTTACGATTGCGGCCGCGGATATATTGGAGGGTGTCCATCTTTTGGTGTTATTGCATGACCATTGACGTCAAGATTTGTAAGCAATACCAGCTGATGGTAATGGTGGACGAAGTAGTTTTGATTCATGTTCAAAATTTTCTTGAACCCAGCTAAAATAAGGGAAGATTTTGAGGAATTTCGGTGCATCATTTTGCCCACAACTCCGAATGAGTCACATCTTAACTTGTCCAGTTTGCTTTAATGAGTCGCATTTTTGGCCTTCAGCAATGGGTCCCGTTTTTTTTTATTCTCTCTCTGAAAAGTGGGACTCTTCTGTGTGTAGCGGATTTTTTTGCAGATGTTGAAAAATGTTGATAATAATGTAGCAAAAATAATTCGAAAATCGAATACATGCTTGAAAGGATCTGAAAAAAATTAAAAGTGATTTTTTCAATCAGCAGATATCCCAAATGAGGATTCAAGATATTGCAGGGGAGTGTCGAGAGCAGTTGATGCAGTTTATGGGTTCAGTACTGACATGCTTCGTTTGTTTTTTCAGAGTGGTCTTTCCAGGCGGAAGCGCAGATTTCCGCGACGCTGGAGGATATGGAGCAGCGGGGAAGATAATTTATGAGTAATTTGCTTCAATTAACCCTCATTAATCCGCCAGCGTTATGCTATTCGCTTAACGTTTTTTAAGGACACATTGATAAAGTCTTGTACACTTTTGTTTTGAGTCCAGCAACTATTGTAGAGATTGTAGAAATTTTGAAAATGTATAAAATATTGAACCTTCGCCAATCGGAACAATTTCAAGTATTTCAAACATTTTAGAAAATTGACAAGATAAAAAAAAACTGCAAGATTTGAAGATTTAAGAGAAATTTGTTAAAATTTCGAAAACTTTAAATGTAAAATAGAAGAACAAAGTTACAGAAATTCTAAAAGTTACGAGAATAAAGAAAAAATATGAAATGTCTCAGGATAGTCAAACAGATGAACGACATCGGTGATTATTTTCCGATTTGGGGCACATGTTTGGGATTTGAACTGTTGACCTACCTCGAGGCTAATGGTGTGGAGCACCGCACCCGTTGTTCCAGCAGCAATCAGATATTGCCGTTGACTTTCAAACCAGGCGAGTAATCCAATGATTTCACCAATCTGCCGCAATTGACGGTAAACAATGGGCCCACCAAACAAAACCAATTACACGTGTCACTCTTCTCCATTTTTCCTCTAGGTTTCAAGGAAAGTCGAATGTTCAAAAATGCTCCACGGCACATCATCAACATTCTCCAGCGTGAAAATGTCACCTCGAATTTTCATCACTTCTGCGTCACCGAAGCGGTTCGTAAATCAATTACATCATTTATGAAATACAACTATGAATCAACAATTCTTACACAGACTGAAAAATTTAATAGAAATTGTCGAAAAAAGTTGGACAATATCTGAGCGACATGTTGTTCAGGGCAAAATTAGGGAACGAAGGTGTTCATACTGTAATGTATTCGCAATATCGCGTAAAAGTTACGGTACGAACCGTAATTTTTACGTGACTTCAACGTAATTTTTTTATACATTATTTCTCAAATTTAGATAAACCGTTCTACAGAAAATTGTATTGAAATTCCTATAGCCTTTTTCAGGAAAATGTATATTCTTCGTATTTCAACTGGTTTTCTAGATAGAGCATTGTAAACCATTGAAATTGCTCATTACAGTGGTTAAAAAAATTTGAGAATTTCAGAAATCGAATGATTGTAATGGATCGATCGATCACAATGAAAATAATTTCGTTCATAAGGCCAATTATATTTGTTGTCTAGGCTCTGGCGAACGTCCATCTGATGAATTCATTGCAAATTATTTCCGTCAATCAAGATCGAAATGGGCTAACATTTGTTTCATCTCTGGAACACGTCAGCTACCCGTTCTACGCCATTCAATTTCATCCTGAGAAAAATAATTACGAGTGGATTCCACGACTAACGATCCCTCACTCAAAGAACTCCGTTTCCGTCAGCCAATATTTCGCCAATTTTTTCATCGATGAAGGTGAGAAATACTGAAATTTAAACCGTTAATGCGCCCACTATGAGATTTTCTCCCGCACAAAATTTCACACCATAGAATTTAAATTCTTGAATTTGCAATTTTTCAATGTAACTTTTAATACTCCAAGTACCTCTTCTGGGTGATTCGCCTGAAGGTTAGAATTCCCCCTACTCCATACATGGGTGCAAAGGAAAATTTATAGCTATTTGAAGAGAATTATTTGCAAGTTAAATTCCCGAAAACCGCAAATATTTTGAGAATTTGGTAATTCTGAAAATTTCAAAAATAAAGCTTTTAAAGTCTCTGTAATTGCTTACATTTTTGCAACTTTGTTACGCAATTTTTGAAATATTTCCAAAATAATTTTTTTAGAAAATCAATCATTCTCAAATTTCATTTATAGTTTTTGGGTAATATTTTAAAATTTACGCGAGACTGCTACATTATGATAATTCCATTCTCGAGCCCCTGATTCAATTTTTACTACTTTTATTTCCAGCGAGGAAAAGTCAGCATCGCTTTCAGTCACAACAGGACGAACAGGAAAATCTAATTTATAATTATTCACCTGTGTTCACGGGGAATCAGGACGGATCCTCATTTGAACAATGTTATTTATTCAAAAAACAACAAACTATATAATGTATATATGATAACATTGATTGCTAGATTAGATATCATAAAGCCGGTTTATCTATCATTTTTTTGCCTCTATTGTAGGAGCTTAAATCCATTGTTATTCTCATTTTTTTAACAATTTGTATTTTCAGAATAAATGATAACAAAACCAGTTGTTAATGAATTTTTAATTATATTTTTATTCTGATACCTGGAAACTCAAGGATACAATGGATACTCCGTATGTGTGTGTGTGTTGAAAAATTTGTGGAAATTGTTTCCGCCAGTGGACGCAATCACAGTTATTAATAATACTATAACGGGGGAACCCCAAAGATCCGGGAAAAAACCGTAAAATGAAAAGTGTTCCTATCAGAAAACTACCTCTTTTATGTTATTACACTCTTTCGCTATCTAGTATAGTTTGATGTGTTACGTTTGATGTAGGGCGTTAATAGTTTGATGCATTACCGCTACAATAATTAAAGAAAAATATCGTGAAGTTGTCGGTATGAGCCGAAAATTGATAAAACATTATGGAATTGCCATTTACAAAGCCATATATTTCGGAAAGGGCCTGGTAAGCGTGCCTGAAATGTTTACATTGTTTGTTGCATGGAATCAACTCGTATCATCCATGTTCCGTGTTTCTGGTACATAAATCTCTTGACGAGTTTCTGAGGAAATGCCTTAGAATGAAAATGCCCTTTGAACTCTGAGCTACGCGAATGGTATTTTCTAATTCTCTGTTTCCTCATTTCGAACCCAACTCCCACGCCTTGAAACAGTGTAATAAGTTTTCCGAAAGAGGAAGTCAACTGATTTATCAAAGTAAAGGGTGAATTTCAAAGAGCGTGCTCGTTAATGATCAATTTTTCCTTTTAGTCTAGTGAATGTGTTGCACTAAATAGAATTTTCTAGCAAGTAAATATTGAAATTTCCAGGTGAAGAAAAATAGTCGTATATTTTTGCTTCACCAAAATCGAAGACACGAAAGTTCTGAAAATGGCATTAAATTCTAAAATACCTCATAAACGATGAGGCTGAATTTCACTTCCCTTGAGGAAGTCATAAGTCCATGCGATCTTCCGCAACACCGGCGACATATTAAAAACTAAATTATAGTTGGGAGATACACTAGGACGATGGCACGTGCAGGCATAATACCCATAAATTTCGCCCTTCTGGGTATGGCAAAAAATAGTGGAATTACTGTGACCGGAGCAGGGCGGAGGGTGAAACAGGTAAGCCGTTTTTGCATTATCATTGATTTTTGAAAAATTTCAATACCACCAAACATATCAAAATTTTGAGATATAGAGGAAAACTTGTTAAGTTGAACGAAAATCAAATGAATTTCCAAAATTCACGAAACTACACTTGAATTTCGAAATAAAAAAATGTAGAAATTCAAAGCCCTCGGAACACGCGACCTTCTTTAATACCACCGACATATTGAAAATTAAATTATACCCAGGACCTTCGACAGGATGCCACGTGGAGGCAGAATAATCATAAATTCCGATCCCCTTGGAATAACAAAAAAAAATTGCTGAAATTACTTGGTAAAGAGGAGGGGAACAGGACAGGAGATCGTAAGCTATCTGGTACGCAACTTGGCTTCCAAGAGATGTCAAACAATTCTTAAAATTTGCCTGCTTCAAAAATCAGAAATATTCAGAAAATTCTAACGTTTTTTTTACAGTTTTTTAAGTTTAAGTTAAGAAGGTTTTAGGTTTTCAAAAATTGTAGTATTTCGGTAATACCATAGAACTTCAAAAATTGCTATTTGGGAATATAAATTAGATACGTATATAGTGACTGCATCATAGAATTGAAGTTCACGTAATTCTTAGTCGAGTCCCTAAGAAAAGTTTGAAATTCTAAAACCTCCAATTTGGAATCCATAAAGATTGTCTAACTCAAAACTGACATTAAATAATGCGACAATTATTCCACATATTAAAAAAAACCAATTGTATCTAGGAACTTGGCGACGATGGCACGTGGAGGCCGGGCAATCATAAATTCCCCTCTTCTTGGCGCAAAAAATCTGTTGAATCTGCTTGAACTCGAGGGATGTGCCGTTTTTTCTTTTCACTGGTTTTTTATACGGCAAGGCGCGTGGAGAATTTCCTCCCAACAATTCGCGCTTTACCCATTATTCCTGACACTCTTTTGGTGTTTGCGGCACGTGGTTCCCCCTCCGTGGAAAGAAGGAAATGTTCGATTTTTTGCCCGCTATAAAGCTCCTCGGCTATCGGATGAAATAAAAAAAAAATGACGAGTATTTAGTTGTTATCGATCGCGGCTGGTTGAGACACGTGGAAACTGGAGGGTCGGCAAATATTTGAATATTGTAATATCGGAGTCCAGATTTTTCCTTTAAATTGAGAATTCCAAAGCTGTTTTTCATTCACTGGCACCAGTATTCAATGAAAAAATATGTTACGAGGAAGGCATTTTCATTTTCTTGAAGTTGGTTGATTTGCACCATTTTTGCAATTTCGAAAAATGAAATGGTCGACATTCTCGAAATCTGCAGTAACACTTTTAGACTTCAATGGAAAATTATAGAAAATATGGCGGCTAGTGTTTTAAAATTCTATAAGAGTGTTGATCGTTTAAAAATTCTCAATGGTTGCAAAAAGGTGAAAAACATTGATCTTTTGTAACCATCGAATTTTGTATGGACGCCCTCGATTTACGTGCGTAGAAATATGGAAATTCCCCTTCGATAAATTAATTAGCTCATAGGCAACTTCATCAAAGGACTGCAGTCCCGTGTTTCACTCGAGATGAAGAGTGGATGCAAAGGTAATTTTCCATTATATGTTATCCCTCAAAAGTCGCGTGACCCAGTGGGTGGAAGAAGTCCTAGGTGAACCGTTAAACTATAGACTTTTTCCGAGAGACGACTTGCGACTTTGGCGTTTCTCTGCAACAAAACTAATGACGTGCGCAATCGGCAAAGTGCTTACATAAGGATCCGCACTGAGGTGAACCTCCAGTCAACAACTGAGGCCACGGTGTCACCTGAACATTAGCACGTGACTTGACGTCGGCAAAGTTATACAATGAAACAGTTCAAGCGCTCATAGAATTCAGGAAAAAATTATGTGCAATTTTTTTCCTACGTCTCTCGCAATTTCTCACATATCCTAAACTTTCTATTTTTCCCATTTCCTATTTTTCGGATTCGAAATTTCAAAATCTTTCAAATTTTCCAAGTTTTGTATATTCTTGTAAACTTCACGAAATTGTGAAAAAAAAACAATCAACATTTTTATAATGATCGAAGATTCACAATTTTAGTTTGATTTTTCAAAGTTACCAATTGTATATCGTTCAATTTTGAAAAGTTTTTATTTCTTTGGGAGTGTGGGAATGTTCGCAATGTTTATTATTTTGCATATTTTCTTTGGAAAATAAAAGTAAAATGACATTCTAATGAAGTTTAAAGAATTGAGATTGACATTCTCGAATTTTCAGATCCCATCATAAAATTATGTCATCGAATCCCTAACCATCACTTAGTTAATTCCGATGCGAAGAGCTCTCCACTCGGCCGTATTTTTGGCAAGGGCGTACTATTTTAAGATCACGACATGCAGGTCACGTCTACTTCTGGGTCAATTATAGAGTGGATAAGCGTTTTTTTTTCTTGCGCCATCCCTGGATTACCAAATTTCTTTGAGGGGAACAATTATTGAGGAATTTGTCGGATTTGACATTGTGGGAACAACGATGTAATTATTTTTGCGCTATTATGTTGTACAAAAATTTTGATTATGGAAAGAAAATATAAAATATAAATGCACCTGTCCGACATAATCATTACAACCATAATTTTTCAACGGATTCGAGTAATTTCTGAAGATTCAGGAATGAGAAAATTCAGGTGTGACTCTATTGGAGCCGTCATGATATCCTGATCAATTTTATTACGCATTTCAAAATTAGTTTCTCCATTATCTGACAGATAATAAACAATGGTGACAATGTATAAGACTACGAATGGACAATTTGAACATTTTGCATTTCTCACACGTCTCTAGATTCCAGCTTTTCCTTGAAATGTTGAAATTATGATACTTAAACTTTGAAGTTATCTCAGATAAATGGGCTTTTGCTGCTAAACATTTCATTTTTTTTATTAGGAATTTCAAATATTTTCAGAGTTCCAGATTTGTAGAAACTAACAATAGTATTATTGGCTTCTGGATAACATCGTGGGGTTTCCCCGCATAGCGTTGACGTTTAGTGAAAAGCCCCAAAGATGAAATTTTTTTCAAATTTCAAAAATTTCAAAAGCTCGAAAAATGTAACAGATGTAGAAAATTGCATAGAGTTCCAAAAAATATCAAAAGCTACAGGACGCAAAAAACCATGGATAACCCTCACGAAACTGCTAGTCTGTCCGCGAGTGTGCAGAAAGAAGGAGATCTTTTGTCGGTGAGCTGGAGTGTCGACTAACAAGAGGAATTATACCCGTTGGAAATGTGTCAATGCCTTCATTGGACTCGGTAATCCGCGAGGTTGAATGTCTTTTTGGCGTGGCATGCGCAACCCTCTCCCCCCCCCCTCCCCCCCGACATCGTCCCTGAGCCAGAAACAGTTTGGGGTGTTTCCACCCCAAGCTGCAGCGATGCCCCAGTTGGGGGTCATCGCTCCAGATACATTGCAGTGTGGCTCGAGTATGCGTCGTCCTCTCATCCCCCGGTATCCAGGCAACGTGACGTAACGAACGCGTCACAGTTGCGCTCTCACTCGGGTTCAATGACCTCCGGGCATGAGGGCGAGGGTGAATGGGCCCGCGCAATGCACCGCTCCGATTTGGTGTCTGTTATCATTATCATCAGCTTGCACCCCTCTCCCCCAACGACTCATTAAAAATATGAGGGACTCCGTCAAATACTGGACCAGCGTTGTGCATCTGAATTTTTTCAGATTATTTTGGGAACATTGGGAATAATTTTGATTTTTGCGGATTACTGTTTCCTCTATATGTCAAATTAGTTCACAGATTAGTCTACAAAAAATCTGAAAATTACGTCGTGTGCAATCATTTCACTTTTCAGGTAGATATTTGTAGGTGTGTGTGTGTGTGTGTGTTCTCTTATCTTAAAACTTCTCTACTCCCATAAAATCCGCCGTGAGGTTTTGCCTTGTGAGTGGCAATAGTACGGAGACGAGCAGCCACCCAATGCATCTGGTCACACCGTAAAACACCCAGAAAACCTCCGTGATATGATAGCGGACGTCTATTCTGAAACCCACCTATATCTCCCCGCGGCGGGTCCGATTTCCGTATGGCCTTGCGGTATCATTTTGTGGGTAGCACACACGCGATATACCTGCTATCGGTCGGACTTCATGAGACAATTTTGCGAATCCACGACCTTTACGTAGTAGGCAGACACTTCACTCTACCAAGGCCGACAGTGTGTGTGTGTTTGTGTGCGCGTAACGATTTATTGCCTGAACGCCTGAAGATATGCGAGAAAGGGTCATACCCCTAATTATTCCTCACACATCTCTGATTTGCATCATTAACGAAGCATCGTGGGTTCAACTCTCAGCCGCTCCTACTACTGTTGTTCTTTCGCTCCTACTTCCGTAACGAGCCTCTCAACATAGCGCTCACCGTACGGCCACTCAAGGGTTAATAATAATGTACGCCATAAGTGACTAGGTGCGTGTGTATGTGTGTGTGTGTATGAATTTGAAGTCGGTAAGTTTTTGTTGTGGCCCCCATGGGTCACTCTAATTTAACCCACTATAGGATATTTTCCATTTTGCATTGTATCATATGTGTTAGTACTGTTAAGACATCATCGGTCAATTGTCAATGCACAGAATTTCAACATCACAGAATCATCCTTGCATGATGTTTAGATTCAATTAAACTTGACCATTCTCAATAACTGAATAATCTAGTTTTGAAAAGATGATAAATATTTGGAGATTAACATAGGACTTCCCATCGTTCCCACGCTAAACTTTCGTGCGAGTCAAGCATCTTTGGGCAAATGTGAATATAGTTTAGACCGAAGATATATTTTCTTCGTATTTTTTGTGTTGTCAGTAGGATGAAACAGTGCAATGGGCAAAACGACTGACACCATAGAAATATAAGAGCATATTTTATTTTTTGGCAAATATATTCCATATATGTGTCACGTGTGCATCACATATGGCCTATATATATATTCGTATATATAGATGCGTATGTATGGGGAGGGAGAAGATCGACGTCCAATTTACTGTACATAATAGCGGGAACTGGGACAGGGGGGTTAACCCGACCACATCAATGACGGTGGTGACGTCATCACCATGAAAACTGGGCCAAAAGGGGACCGGTAAACGGTACGAATGGGCGAACTAAGGAAGAGCCGAGGGCTGACCCGCTGCAGGTACACCCGGGGATTTTCTCCGCTTGAGGTGAAGGTCTCCGTCATTCAGAGGACGATGAAAAAAAAAACGTAAAAGTGGATAAGTTGGGGATGCTGCGTGTCGAGGGATCGTTGAACGCGGGGTGAAATTTTTCGAAAATTAGGTACACAACGATGGTCACGCGATCGCTGGTCTTATTATTAAGATAGTTTGAATTTGTGGGAAATTTGAAATATGTGGGAATGGCTCATCCTTTCCTATTTGGAACCATTCTGTAAATTTGTGATTTTTCTTTATGCTTCCTCAAAACGCTGTGCATATTTGCACGTGCAATATTTTAGAAATTTTTAACATTATAGCATTTTTGGAACTTTTCGGCATCATCAATGTTTTAAAAGTCCTGAAAACCTTGAATTTTTTATAAGATTTGTTAAATATGTAAAGTGTTTTTAAAAATTTCTACAATTGTTGTAGTTCTTCAAATGAGAAAAAAGTTTGGATTTTTATGTTCTTTCGATTCTGCAAGTTTTGGAACATTTTAAAAATATTTTAACATTTTTTCAATTTTTAAATGTATTGTTTATTTAGTGTTAAAATTATTTTCACCTGAGTATATAAAAAAACTGAAGATGGAACGTGTGGGAAGTCATCGAGCAAAAATATAAATATTGGAAATGCCCACCACATCTGTGGAAAATATCGCAATAGAAAATTGCCATGGAGAGGTTGATGATGCTTCACTTTTTTGTATTTTCATATCACTGCGGGGTACAACAGGAAATGATCCTTAATGCAATGACGCATCTATTGCGTGAGAAATAAACATGTTTGTTTGTTTGTCTGTTTACTCATTTGATTGGAGAATTGCGAAGCAATCGAATATTTTTCTTGGAAATGCGTCAACGAAGCTGGGGTGAGAAATTAATAGGTAGGGGCGGAGGCGAAAAAGCACATTGTGGGATTTCTCAGTGAAAAATGGTGCCCCGGGGAGTGCTCTTCAACACAGAAAAAAAAAAATTAGTGCGCAGTATGTTCGAGTGAAAAACTGATGCTAGGAGATATAATTTTAGTAAATTCTTGATGAACATTGGAAATATTGTAAATCATTCTTTGATTTTTTTTTACAGTCTAGCACATTTTGCAAATTTGATAATCACGCGAGAACTTTCTAGGCGTTATTAGATTTTTCATCAAAGAGTGGAAAAATTGATAAAATTGAAAAATTATAGGGGGAAAAAATATGCGTCACTTCACCTTTTTTTCATTGGAAGGAAGGTGAAAATGTTAAAAAAAATGGCACAAATATGTACAATTCCAAACATTTTCAGAGGTGGAAAATTTTACGAAATTCCAAAAATGTTGAACATTTTAGAAATGCTTGAGAATATCAGAAGTGTTGAAAATTTTGAAAGCTTAATAAGAAATTTTGCAGAATTCGTGTAATAATGTAACAATGTGTTTAGCTCCTATCTGTCACGTGGTGTTATTTAGTAAAAAAGAGGGGCTGCCTCAATGAACTATGATATTTCATGGGGGTCGTATGTTCTCGGAGAGAACTAGGCCACTCTGGGGGTTATAGTGAATGAAGCTGATGACGTCATTGGGTGCAAAAGCCGGTAAACGGGTCACGCCTTGGCCTCACCATGGCCATATGCTGTGGAGGAATCATCGGCAGTGTCGAGCGGTCACGTTTCCACGAGGAAGCTTCCACTTTTGCCATTGAAGTGCACCTGGCCCAGCGCTTGCCTTGAACGAATAAACCCAACGACGTCAATCGTTCATCATTGGAAAGCAACAGAATGAGAATGCCAATTCATTCAAAGTAAACGGGTCAAACTAATAACTTCCCAACCCCTACTTACGCACGTTCAATGCCCAGTATCTCATACCTTTCAACAGTTACATAAAAAAGTCATACATGATCAACTGCTTATTTTTAACTAAGGGGCGGAATTGTTTCAATATTTTTTACCCACCGTTAACTGTTTCCATACTAGAGTGTTATGAACAATTGAAATTAAAATTAATCAGTGGGTGCCTGTCGCGGAGCCCCCCCGCCCCGCTTCGGTATTTTATGCCGATAGCCCACAAGGGATGTTCCTTCAGTCACTCGAAATCTATGAGGAAATATTTAATCGGGAGAAATATCCTACGCAGGCAATGCAAATTAGAAATCGCCAAGTGTTCGGTGTGACCCTAATGGGTCCCACTGATTTATGACACTAAATTAATAAGCAAATATTTTTGGTCAACAAAAATTCTACAATTTCGTTGATTATGGGTTCTGTGAGGCCATCCCAAGGGAATTTCAGAGAGCTTTCCGGCCGGGTAAGGTTGCGGCAAAACTCGGCCAAGGATTCTCCTGGATGTACTCTCCTATCAATGGGCAACACTACGTGTACAGCATAACTGAACGGGCTTTTGTTTACGCGACAGAAATTTTCCGCATGATCTATTTTTAAAATGCCTCAATATCACCGGCTAATCAGTATTGGAGGGAAACTGCATTGGAAGGACGAATGCAAAATGCTCCACTTTTTTTTCCATTCTTACTGAGAAAACCTTGTTTGCAAAATGGCAGAGGAATTTTATGAAACTGCAATACGTTTTGGTTCACCCTTTATATATAAGATTCGTTTGTGAATTTTGATTGTGAACTTTAAAATATGCCTGGTTAGCATATGTAATTCCTTAATAAATTGAGTAAGCAAAAATAAGTGGTTGAGGTGCAATAACTCCCACTTTTTTCTCCTCAAATCCATCTGAAGTAGTAATGCCTACAGTTTGTGCAGACACCCCGACATTTTCAATAATAAGAAACTTCAATAGAATTACATTTGTTTTGAATTTACCCATAGTAATTATCACCGAAACTTCATGTCTCCACACATTGTTTTCTAAAATTTTGGTCTTATGAATAAATAACTAAGTAATAAAAATTGATTAAAAAATGGGCGATCATATTATGTTATATACCAGAAAATTTGTTATTTGTTACCGCATTTTGCGGTATAATTTGTATATTGTATTTTGGATTCATAAAGTGAGTTTGATTTAATTCATAGACGGCAGTTAATTATTACCAAGAATACTGAAGAGTTACGCGCGGCTAGCTTGCACCTGGAAATCGCTATAAATACCAACTTTCATGAAGGATCATTCGAGATTCCAATCTTAAAAATCAATTGGAGACCGTAGTACTTTAGTGGAGCACAGTAGACCAAATCAGTGACGTCATTCAACTGCAGGGTATGATGCTGATGCATATATAGGTAGGCGGGACTGACGGTGGCTCGTAATCGGGTCAGAGGTACTCTGAGTTCGATGTCCTTTTGCGCTGAGATACTGAATGGGGCCGCGCAGCCGGTATTTTCAGTCAATATTCTATTGAAATAGAACTTTTCAATTTTTAACCATTTCAGTTTTTTCAGATTTTAGTGATATCGCCTTATGCGTATGACCCAATAGGACCTGAGCAGTACCTTTGCAATTTAATATTTTCCTGAAGCATTATACTTTCTTCCAAATTTTTCCAAGACTCAATTATCTGGGAAAGGAATAACAAATTTTTTCTAAGAAAAAATGTTATTGTATGTTTTTTTACAGTAAATTTTCTTTCCTGAAAACAGTTATTTTACCATTTTCCCATAAACCATTCTGTGGCGAATCAATAGCTTCTTCTATCGGGAACATTTGTGTTTCGGATATTTTTAGAAATTCTTCGGGATTCGCCACGTAATTTCTGTTCGTGTATCTTTTAGCTATCAAAAGAAATGAATTACTAAATTTAATATGTACTCACCAAAGAGACGAAATCAATCTCCAGTGAAAGGTTTCGTGCAATTAGATTTAATTCAAGGAAAAAATGATACAAACTATTCGTTGAAAAGAATCATGTTTTTTCTTCAGAATTCAATGATCAGTGAGAATATGAATAAGATAAAATAATGAAGGATTGCTCACTATCAAATAATTCTATTTTCGAAAAACTCGTCACTTTTTTTCAGACCAGAGAAAAAATATGTTTTTTCGTTGTATATATCGGAGAGATATTGAAAGCTAATATTTCTCCTTCGACCTTTCGATAAAACAAAATGTATTTGGAAGTATACAAAATACAAAAAGATACAGAAAAATATAACAATTAAAAAAAAAATTGAAGGCATGGATCAATAAAACATTCACCATAAATACGTATATCATGAAAAACGTTTATTAGACCGTATATTATATCTACATAGAGTCGGTATATAAAACCCTTACATTTCCTTGAAATGTCAATGTCACTCATCGTCTCGGTTTACAGTTTTCATGATTAAATGATCTTTACATCTCTTATCATTACAACATCAGTCACACGGAAGAGGGGGGTGGGGGGTGGGGAGGAGTATCTACAAGGCACTAGATTGGATATCGCACCGGCCTCTACGACAGAGGCAAATCGACGATCATAACAAACATTTCATAGTTCAATCAATCCTTAAAGTAGCTCAGTTTTTTTAATTTGCACAATTTTCCACCTAAACTGAATCAAGAGTGTTTGCAAAAAAAAAACAACATTATTAAGACGGACGAAAAAGCCCGATTCGGGGATATCAATGGCGGTATTCAAGGAAAAAGATTAATTAAAATTTTATTTTTATTTTTTAAACCAAGTTGATTATTCGTAAGAAAAAATGGATCTTTCAATCCATTCGAGGGATGCTTCTTGCCCTTCCAGAAAAGCTATTTCTGATGTTGAGTTTCTCAACGTAATAAAAGTAGGTAACGAAATGTAAGAAAATCAAGAAATGAAGACAACACAGTACTCTTGAATTTTCGGGGATGACTGAGCTACCTTAACCTTAAATAACATTAATAAATCGCTCAGTCTGATGCTGTCCCCGACTCAATCGAATTCAAATTTTCGGTCTGATATTTTTTTCCTCAAAACGTTATAATTACGTCTCGCCATAATTGACTTACACATGTTTATGTAATTTGAGATATGATATGACGTTACTTATACCTTAATACAATTTTAGGTAATCTAAAAATTTCATTTCGCGATTAAAATTGGAAATTCATGTGAAAAATTCATCAGCGAAGTGGTCGAATCTGAAAAATTAGACAACGAAAAAACACTTTCCCACTAAGCTACAGTTCAACTAATCCATTTGATTAAATAATTGAAATGATAATTGTGCTCTTCCTTTCGACTATTCTGTTTCTTTTTTTTTAATATGGAAAAAATAAAATTAATCAACGACTTCGCTGGCGAATTAATTTGCATGAATCAATAAATCGTAGGTGCATTATCAAGATGATATAAATTGATCTACGATTGAATTTACTTCTAATTTTCCCTTTGGTACCATATAAAAGTGAGCAATTTAATTTTCCTCGATTTAATTAGCCGCAGCTGTGGCGCAATAGAAAATTTTTAATTGAATACGATTTTAAGCTCCTGCGTTACCTTACGTACTTCGAAAGAGTCGGGTAGTTTTATCAGTTATCTAAATTCATGTAAAAAGGGCTCCAATGATTCTCACCATAGGCCCTCTTAATCTATAGTTCTTGAGAACGATGACAATCGTTAACTCAAGCTTTCTTAATTTTATTGCGAGATTTACAATAGTTCCTACGGCAGATTAACCTGATGTCGTTGGACACATTTTTTTTTTAATTGTCAATCAATTTTATAACCTTGATGACTTCCATATTGTTTATTCAGTAAAAATAAAAGCAATTTATTCAAAGAAAATTAAAACTGCTGAAGAAAAGTATCAAAAATCATAGACCAACTGAAATCTAAATTTACCCATTTTACAATCTGAGAATAAAATTTTGAAGAGAAATGTGGTAGCTCATGACTTTCTCAAAAAAAAAAAAGTTGCCTTCTACTTCTAACTGAGTCTTTCAGAATAAAATCCATTTCTGAGAGATTCTTAGGATTCATTATTTAAAAAATGTTAAAACACCTTTTTACACCTCCTGAATTTTTTCCCAAAAAAATGTCTCAGATGTCGTTTGTTAAAATTCCTCGAATTTACTCAATCCAGCTTCAAAACACTGTAGAAAATCAATTCGCTCATCAAGTGCTTCAGCATTTGGCATTTGATGCAATATAGCATCTCCTTATATTAAAAAAATACAAATCAATTGGAATGTGCGTTATTAGGCTGCAAAATTAAATATTGTGCCTGATGATGTAGAAAACAATATTATTTGGCTCACAATTTCTTTTAAGTCTATGGTGTTGAATTCATTGAAAAACTATGTCATAAAGAAAGCAGAACTGAAATTTTCCCCTTGGATTTCAGGGTATTCATGAAAAGTGCCGCTAATACCTTCAGTTCAAAAACTATAATTCAGAAATCATTCTTTTCCAGCCCAAAAGACGGCAATTCCTATTTACTCGCACGCTCACATATTTTACTATATTTTTTCCATATCAAATCCTAAAAAAATTGCATTTATCGCATCGCCACCGAAGATACAGGACTAATCAACTTTTCTATTCATCTGCAACTAAGTCCCTTGCAAATTCCATGAAACTTGAGGAATTTTGGGTGAATAATTCGTTTAAAAAGTTGATAAACTGAAAAGAATTCAGAGAAAAATTGAAAGATCATATCATCTTATTTCAAAATATTAATGTTCGATTTGATACTGAAATAAATTATTTCAAAGTAATGAATTGTTTTAAGTACTAAAACAAATTGATAAGCAGGTGTTGTTCGATAAAAATCAATATCTGTTCTATAAAAATTGTTACTCAGATGCTGACACAAGTGACCTTTATCTGATAATTTTATGATCATTTGCACTGCACAAAGTCTTGAAATTTATCGACAATCGATGTTTTTCCAGTAGTTTTTGAGTCCTAGTTTTCTCGGCACTCGTTGTGTTAATCCCGACAATCCCTTAGGTAAGTATAGGGCACAGGTTCCCTCAAAATCCTTTTGGTGTTGTTTTTCGTTAATTTCTTCTCTCTTCGCTCTTGTTGGCGCCGATTTTCAAACCGCGCCGCGCCCCCATCCGGATATCCGTTCTCTGAGTTCGTTTCAGTGTATCGCCGCTTGAAGTTTGTCCACTGGATGCGCGTCCCAGAACGATTTCAATGCCCTTCCTCTAAAAATTATTACTCATCGTTCAGGAAATAGATTTGTTCTTTCCAACAATTACCCAGTGAGTTGCACTTGACAAAATCTTGGAATTTATCTTCGATCAATATTTTTTCTGTAACTCCTAATCTCTTGGCACGTGCAAGACGACTTTCCGAATCCCAGGTTTCTCGGCACTCGTTGCGTTGGCAATCCCGACAATCCCTTAACATATGTATAGGATACAGGTTCCCTTAAAATTCTTTTGGGACTCTTCTTCGTCAATTTCTTTTCCTTACAGCTCACACTGCCGCCAATTTTCAAACAGTGCAGCGCCCTCGTCAGGATATCCGGTTTCGGAGTTCGTTTCAATGAATCGCTGTCCGTACTTTGTCCGTCGGAGGGGCTCAACGAGTGTGACGGTGACTCCCTTGACGGATTACGGTTATCACTTGGACTCCATGATCTCGATGATTTATTATTGGATCTCGCACTTTGGTTACACAAGCTTGACCTTGACAAGTGCTCCTGTGAGCGCATTGTCGTGTCATGATTGCGCAAACGATGAAAACAGCGCGATGTTGAAAAATTTCGATCGTGACTTCGAGTTTTGGAAAGGCGCTCTGCACTTCCCGTAGATCCACCACTACTGCAACCACTATCCGTGCTACATTCGTCAGTTTGGTATAAGGACGAATCCGTCAGTCGCATTGTATCGTCCATTTTTGCGGTATTTAGGACTTTTTTTTATCTGTCACGATTTTTTGGTGACCGTAGGGTCGACCCAATTGATTGAATGATATTAAGGTTTTGGTGTTTTATTTATTTTGCTCATGTAGTCATTCGGTTTGTTGGTTTTAATTCAATTTCTGTTGTGGCTTAATATATTTGTTGGAGTAAGATTTTCGGTGAATATCATTTTTGATGTCGTTTGCACAATTTTTCAACAAAATTTTACTAGTTTCCAGAGCGTTTCTGGAGACACTTAATTTTTTTTAGGGTGATTAGCGAATTGTAACTGGGTTATGGAGACCCGATTGACTCAGCTGGTTAACCCTCAGTCATCGGCTTCGCACTGAAGTCGGGGGTTGCCGCGCCGGTCTTATATCTCTTCGGTGGAGAGTCGAGCTTTAACCCACGCCTGCGCTTGCAAATACACGTGAGCACGGGGCACCACAACACCCCCATGATCACAGGTAGGGCTATGGATTTTGGAGCGTAAGGTTATACTCATTGCTGATACCGAAGTCTACAATCAGGCACTGCCGTCGATGGCAACTTTTTTGAAAGCAGTGAAAATGAATTGTTTTTAATATAAATTCTTAAGTTTTTCGGTAAAATTGACGATTTTTGTACTGAAAATAATGGCACAAAAATTCAACGTTTTTATTACTCAATGTTTTAGAGATTTGAACAAAATTTGCATTATCACTTTCTTCGATTTCTGGTAACTTCTTATCCGCATAGAAAGCGGAGACCATTTAATAAATCTTTCATCTGAAACCGAGATTCCCCATTCCCTAGGCGTTAAGGACTCATTTTTCATATGTCTGATATTGACGACATCAATAATTTAGGAAAGCCAAATCATCAGATTTCACTTGATTATTTTCGAATTCTATCGGATATCCGGCTCAATTTCAAAGACGTCATTGCGTTTGATAGGACCAAAATAGATGATGGGAATGAATGATTATAATCCAAAATGGTGGTAGAAATGAAAGAAAAGACGAATGATCAATTTTGACGATAATGCATTGAATTTTGCATAATTTGAACCATTGTTGTGATAAACGAAAAATCAAACAAGTGAACTGTGCTTGGGACCTTTGGGGCTCACACAAAAAGCTTTCCCATTTGTAATTTCCTCGAATATCATTTATTTTGGAAGGCGTTCAATTCAATCCACCAGTACTAATGATATAATAGAATCCGATGTGTAGCCAATATTATTTTGATATCATTCAATATTATATAAGTGAGGGGCTTGGGGCTGCTAAAATAATAAGCGAAGCGACGCACTATCACAATCTAATCAGTATTGTGCAATAATTTACTCTAATATCTTTTGAACTCCAATTTAAGGAGAGTTGTACGTAATGGACATGAATGTAATAATCTGTTATAACAGCATTCACCGCTCATAAGTCCAGGATGAATAAATATATATCCATAGATCCAACAGAACTGATTCTCTAGTTTGACGTATAGACGGAAGATATGTGTTTATATATTTATATAATATATGGAATAATTTTTTTATATAAAAAATGCATATAAATCTCATGTCGTTATCTATGTCGAATATATTGTGCAGACGCATGGTGTAGGTTCTATAGTTAAACATATTGGCTTACATAGAACTTTTGTATATGCCACATATATTTTTTCCACGGGCGAATATCATAAATTACCTGCACGACTACCCTTGCATCAGCCGGGAGAAAATTTCAGTTTTATTTTACACTCAACTGCACAATGGTACGAATGAACCGAGCCGTTTTTTTCCTCAGCCCTGGATTTTTCCATGCCAAAGTTTCCACAATTTTTTCCATAGGAAAGTCCACAGAGTTCCATGAACTGCCGAGTTGCGGAGATTAATCGACACCTTCGAGTGAACTTTTTTCCGAGAAACGAACAATATTCAATGCTACACGAACGCTCGGAGTCATGGAAAATATTTTTTGAACCATTTGAAAAAGGGTTCAAAAAAAAATCGTAGTATCTAAATTTTCAATTTTTTTAACTCCACGACTTTTTTAGATTTCTTACTTTTATTTCATAGGAAAATTTCAAAGGAAACTCACTGCCATGAATCCTGAAGTTGTATACATGGAATATCTCTGTCAGGTCAATGTTGTTTAGAGTACCGAAAACAATTAGGTCCTGAGATAAGCTCTTGGGGTCGAAGAAAAAACATTTTCAGGTTTAATCAGCCATCTCCTTCATGTTTACGCATCCGGCAATCGAGTGAGGACATGAAGTCATTATGAAATGTTTGAGTAGCCCGCCTTTACTACTACGACCCATTTCTTTTTTTGTCTGGATAAATATTGGTTAGTTTTCTGCGTAAAACATTACCGTTTCCTGAAAATATTTTTTATGCATCTAGAGAGCAAAGTGCGCGATTCTAACCTCGCTTCGCTCGATGGAATCGCATTTTGCTTCCTCGATGCATAAAATATCGTGTGCTCCTTGAGAGTAAAGGTACTTGCTCGCCAAATGTCATTACTACCCTCGGCTTCGCCTCGGGTGTAATTCACATTTGTCGAGCAAGTACCTTTACTCCCTAGGAGTACAATATACTATTCTTAATCCTTGACATTTCCAAAATTCGAAAGTTTCTGGAATTCCAAAAATTCTCCAAGTTTTAGATCTTTCATCGTTTTTTTTCGATCCTATACCTTTTCTCCATTAGGGAAGGGTGCTGAGTGCGTACATACATACACTGTCGCACATGCCCGCGATCAATTATGAACAATTTGCTCATAGATTCTGACTCCTAGCAGAAAAATTTCTTATGTATTATCGGCGGTAGCCGTAAAATGAGTGGGAACCTAAGCCGACGCGGGAGAGTCGGGGGTGGTATCGTAGCAGCCCGCCATCGCAGCATAGGGGTTTCTGGAGGTTTACCCGGTGTTTAGAAATACGATGGCTAAAAAAGTCGCTCCCAGTCACAGCGGTGGGCATCCAGTACTCCTTCCTGAAAACCACATACAGACACATGTATTTGCATTTTGTCAAATATGGACTAAACACATTGAAAAGGTCTTGGTACATGAAAACAGATTATGCAAAATCTAATTTTAATTTGCAGCGGCAAAACTTGGCCTATCGAGAATTAATGACGAAAAATGACCTGAAACGTGAATATGCGAGAGTCTCCGCAGATATGGGATTAAGACTTCTTTCTGCAATAAAATCGATATCGCTCTGACAGTTTCCACATTTAGGGAATTACTAAAGTTCAGCGACATCAGATGGTGGGTCACTGCGCTGAGGTGGGAGTAACGAGCCACTCATAAATCTCGTTTTATCCCTGAGTTAATAATCGGCGCTCTATGACAGATAATCGTAAAACTTGGAGTACTTCTTATATTAATTAGACTGTGAGAAAGTCACCACAAAAAAATATAGACGATCTGAACAACAGGACAGATTGATCGATTTGAAAAGAACTCTCAATAGTGGTAGGTATGATGAATGAACATTACGATTAAACCCGGAATTTGAATCAGAAGCCCAACTAAAAGAAGTGTTCTGCTTAATTAAAAATGGGCTATTAATACGAAATAAGTATTTCACTTATTCCGGTCTCCTCCATTAATTTCGTCAGCTATTTAAAATCCATTTTGCAATGCATAATGTGTCTACAATCACATTCCACGTATTTCATAATCGCACTGGGTGAGAGAAATTGATAAAAAAAATGCTAGTAAGAGTAATGAAAAACATGGGAAATTCCACAAAACGAAAATAATTTTTGTGACAAGAACGACCGCCCGCACTGATAATGGTGTGCTCCACTGATGCAAGAGCCAATTATTTACATACACTACCTGCGCGAAGAATAGTGATTGCCTTAGGTTAGTATCGCAACAAAATCCCAGAAAAATAAGACTCCCCCCTAGTCTGGTTGTTATGTCGATGGGAATGACTCCTGAATACTTGATCAACGCAAATTACACATCCCCGAGGTCATTTTCAATGTGCGTAATATATCTGAGTAGTCTTATTAGCTCATCAAGTGCGTTACTATGATTCTCGCGAATTATCGTTAGACGACCTAGGATAAGTGCGGTGACTGAGATCAAGACAAGAAGTAATATCGTGGGGGATAACAAGGGTGGATTTCAACGGAAAATCAGAGAAATTGCGGCTTCCTTGTCACTGTAGCTAATTACCAAAAAATTGCAGTTCGAGTGATGCAACGATCTGTGCAGGTAAATCTATGGAGCCCTAATTGAAATTAGAGAATTTGCTCACTAATTAATGGCAAAATGCGCAACAATTTTTTATGCAGGGAAAAGGATTAGTAAAATTGAAAAATTATTGTTCTAGCAGAATTACCAGAGAAGCAAGATCGATTTCTTTCAACTTCAGATGCCTTTCATCATCTCGAGATTTGTTAAATTCAAATGCGGCATTGTCGCCTCTATATGGGACGAAAATCGATGTGTTCTCGGTGTGCATGTTCCTTCCTCATACACTCTCACAAATAGTCAAAGTTGTTCATACAATTCCCAGAACAGACGAGGACTCTCACACTTCGGGGCGATAATCCCTTAAACGTTCTTTGGACTTTGTACTTCCTGTTTCGGTTTCACTCATGTACGAAATTTTGCATACGCCTCTCATGCCGCATTTTCCTCATGAGTGCACCAACCTCTATTGCCTTAGTAGCACCTTAATGAGGGAGTATACGAAGAGGCTAAGAGCATCTCAGGATCACCCAGAATAGATCTACATCGTCTACGGAATTTTCATAATTTGTTATAATTTAGACGCAACGAAGATGCAGTAGCTTATCAACTATGAAGACAGGTGATTTCGTTAATAAAAAAAAACTCACGAGACTTTTGGAAAGAATTCGTTTCGAAGATAATGACTTCTTGTCCTGGTGAAGCTGTATATCTATTCAATCGAATTTTCCCACATTAATTTCCTCCGGTAGTCTGAAATAAAAAGCGACCTCCTGATTAGAGCAGATTACAAGTGATCAAGTGAAGGTACTTGAATCAAGAGAAATTTTTTCTCGAAATGAAGTTTTTTATTCGTGAATGTCCGCATTCGGTAGCAAAAAAATTGCCGTCTTTCTGAAATAAAAGCCATGACCCTGTGCTTGACAACAACCTCGAACGCGTTCACTGACTCGATTTGCCTCCAATCAAGCAAAGAATTTGCAGATGTAGTGCGAGAAATTGGAGGGTGATATCGAGTGAATGGTCCAAGGTTTTATTCCACTGGTAGTCGTTTTTTTCCCCTATTCTCCCCTTTCTGGAATAATTGACCAAGCGTACCTGTCAATATGTCCTCGACCACGGTTGATGACTCCGGCTGTTGGCGTCAGCCGGTGCTAATGACCTACGCCCTTTGGGGGATCTCAAGAATGCGTCTTTCATTGAATTCCCCATGAAAAGAGCCAGATAATGGAAAGCGGCAAAGGGCTGATTATCATTCGTCATCGACATTGGCGAAGACTTCAGTAATACTTTACAAATTTTGGAGCATTGAACGGGGTCGAGTTTCCCATATCAAAGATGTTAGAGCCTTACAATATCCTTTCGAAAACGGCATACTATAAGTGAGACAGTGCGGTGTGAGCAAATCGCTCATAGCACGACCAACGAAAAGGTAGACTTGTTAATCGGAGGCATTTTCTAGGCGCTCTACAGGCAACACCCACAATCAATATTTCCTATAATCATCTTCACCAACTCGAGTCAAATATTCAAGCCACGTGTTCCCGCCAATGCACATTAATCTTTCAGGAAAATCATAATCTTTCATACTTACGCCTGATCACGCTCGGAGCGGAGTTATTGGAGAAATGAAAGTGAATCCATAATTTACAATGTTGATGAGAGATTGTGGATCTTACGTTGGGCTGAAATTAATTACCAGCACTTATGCAGCGAAATTGAAACTCAATTCGTTAATTGCAGCTGCAAAAAGTGATTGCTGTTGCAAAAATCAATATTGCGATTAATATAAGAAGAAAAGGGCAGAATAAAATCAGTCAGGAGTTTAGAAGGAGCAGTACAGTCTCTAAAATTTTTCGAAAGTTCCAAAAATGAAAAAATGCTAACCGTTTGAGCAATGTATGAAATTTTAACAGTTGTTAGTTGACGAAATACTGAATTACGTTTCACAACAATTGAATATTGTACGAATTCCAGGAGATACCAATTACGTGAAATGTGTACTCCACATTCAGATTCTGTAAAAGGCATTAATGCGACCCCATAATGTCCAGTTGCCTTTGCTCAGGATCCGACTATGAAAGTTCATTTCAAAAGCTCGTGAAACTTTTTGACGGCATATGAAGCGCTATAAACTTAGCACATTCAATAACCGGAAAATCCGAGCGCCCACGTTAGGTATTCTACCAGAGTTCCAGAGTCTTTTGTTAATGATTATTCAGCGGCGTTGTCCCGGATGATGAGCCGAGTTTTACTTGAGTATTGTTCACAGGAAAGCTTCAACAGAGCGTACGTGGGCCGTGAAACGCATCTCATGCAGGCCTAATGAAACTGTCATAATACCGAAGAACTATTCATAAAAACATATTTGGGAAAATCTTGTAAATTGTATGCAGAATTCGAACTTTCCCCATAAGTTATGAGTCATACGCAATCGTACAATTTTTCTATGGGTGTGCGTATCAACACTGGTACCAACACTAGTGATAAATACTGTTTACCATTATTCTATATACACATTTAGCTCGTTCTCCGCAAGAGGGATCAACCCCTTGGTTTTCATTGCCTAACACTTTAGCGCACCCAATTTACATGAGCATCATGTCTAAATTAAGAATGATCTATTTATTGACGTGTAATCCCACCAAAATCCTTTTAAAGCCATTGAATGATTCAACACATGGGTGAACGCATGTAATCAATAAAAATAATGAGATGAGAATATTCCTGGGCTCGATGAACATTATATGCAATGCATTGGGTATAATAATATTTATTGTCACGTGGTGAGATAATCGTTCATTAGGCATTTCTCTATTTGGTTATTTTGGTTTCCTGCACATGGTCATGACTGCTGCTGATGGGATTTTGTGGAATTCCAAGGGTCAGTTATAACGCAAATGCTGTGTGGGATTATGTATCGCTATTTCACAACGTCATAACTTCTCTTTCATGGGAAATACACATTTGGTTGAGAGATTGAACTAGTGAAGGTCAGCGCCACAAATGAAGGTGAAAGGTGCAATCGCTGCTCGTAATTTCGGCATCGAAAATTATAGGGTCTCTGGTAAATGTCGTTGAGGAAGTTAATGGGCCCGCCCGACAAGTGCATTAAATGTAATTGAATTTTTGTTGGCATCCTGGGGCTTTTTCAAGGTCGTACTCCGAAGCAAACTCTCATTTGTCCATGCGTGAAATTGTAACGGCCGAAACTACCGATCGATATGCATTTTCGTGATTTTTATTATCGGTGGATGCGTTAAGATCGAAAGGTGTACCATTGTTATACCGAATATATTTCGGCATTTCATCATCGATCACTCAACTACAGTATTGAGCAACATTGGCGTTTGGATCGTGTTAGCTGATGTGAGAGAAGGTCACAGATCTCTTCCTGATACGCCCAGTCTCCAGCGCCGAATTCAGGAACGGAGATGTAAAGAGGATTGAGTCCACTTAACTTGTCATTGGTTCCGTGTGGAAATAAGCTATAATTTGAAGGCTTTCAATCGCTCATTCAAAAATTTGTGACTATTCCGATGTATGTAGGCACCTATACGAACAGGGCCTACTGCTTGCAGTTAGTTTCCGCAATATTCACGGCGGTCTCTTCTCGTCGTCCAGTTGAATCAATGGTAATTTAGAGCTTCTATAGGAAGGTCTTTTATCATTCAATCGGGCTGATGTTGAACTTGCGATATGTGACATTCAATCAATATTATCGCGGCATACACATAGTATAATACCAAAAATGTGGGCCCTTTTTGCGGGGACAGTTTAGAAATACATGGTAAAGCCATCAAATTCTGTAACCATAACAGAAAAGAGCCCGGTTCGCGCAGGTCGCTAGCGAGTACTCATAGAGCATCCACGATTACTCCATCCTCCAGTGCTGGTGAATTATGAGTATTAGCACCTAAGTTTTTTAACATAAAATGTGCATTGATACGCGAGGAATAAACTATATCGAAACTTGAGCAAGACCTTCTTTGAATGCCAGAAAATTGATAAACAGTATCGTTTTATGATTGTGTTTGATAATTGTAAGTTAGCTCAACTGATGAATACAGTTGTGCGTTCTGCCGAACACAATTGCCTTCATTGACTTCATGAAGTTGCCGTAAGTCTCATATAGTGTAGACAATTATCGTGAGCATCGATTATCGAATTATACCGATGCCGAATTTAAAAAACCATCGGCGTACTAATGCCGTCAGCAATAGATTTCAATGACGGTAACCCTAGGGGGAAAAGCTGACGGAATAGGGTTATTTGAATAATTGCATTCTTCCATTATTATGTAAACTAATTCATGCATCTATCCCTCCTTCATCTCCATTTGGCAATCTGATTAGGGAAGTGTGGACGATGACATGATGAGCATTTTTAAAAAATATTGTTTATCCAGTGGGGTTGTAATTGCAATCGCTCTGATTTCCCGTTTATCAGTGACCCTTTTCATCGAGTTGAATAGCCTGAATTATTGATTTGTTTAGCTTGTAAAGGGGACCCCAGTCTAGATGAGTTTCAAAGTGGATTGCGTATATTCTGCTCATTAGACTGAGATATCCAGTCCAAGTGATTCTTTCGACGGCGGTTATTAGATGCGGATTACGTACACACAAGATGATGCGTCATTGGATATTTTCCAGACCAAATTGGTTGAATGACATTAACGCTAACTTAGCTTGGATGATGGCAAGAACGGACGTCTTCCAACTCACCGCAGGAAGCGCGAAATAGTTTGGATTTGTTTTTCTATTCAAACTTCCATTCGCTTTTTGACCATCTATTTTCTGTCTTGCCAGCGCTCATGAAAACTCTCTTTGTACCAATCTGTGGATTGCCTCCAGTGCTACTGTCCTAGCCCGGAATTTGATGAGGACAATGAGAACCCGAAGTACGTGAGCTCTTCTTAAGAGCTAGATGTGGAGACAGCTGACCTTGGCCACCGCTGGGTTTTGAGCCGGCTCCACTCTTCACTGAAGTTTCGAATTCCAACGAAAAGTCCGAGCCGTACTATTCTCAATTGTAAGGGCTTCTACTGGGTTTATCAGGAATATTGGGGCGGGGGGTCGAATCTACGTAAAATAACTAATCGGGAACTAATAGTCAAATCACCTATCATGACCTTCCGGTTTAACGGCTAGTATCGGACTGTTGCAAATTTTACAGCCATGGTCATAACTGATAACGCACACTCTCACACATATACACAGACATGTCTCGTACAAACGTACTCTAGAGGGCCAGTCAGGATCCTCACACAATTAGAACTTCTCCTTCACTTAGAATGTTGAACGAACCAATTGGCATAATAGAGTTTGGTTGGATATAAAAGCTTTGCATCGACGGAAGAATTGAAGAGGTGACAGTTGTTTGAGACTGCTACGTTTTGTATCCTTCAATGTTAAGATACGATGTTTGTTCAACGTTAATCGCTCAACTTCTTGATCGCATTTATGGTATCATGCTTCCATGGTAGAGCATATTCCATTACACTTAGGGATAATTCCAAAAAAGTGAAATCGTAGGTGTCGGTATTAATCAATGCCAGTAATGACAGCAGAAGGTATCTGAATAATATTGCGTTCCTTACTTTCTGCAATGATAAATTCCAGAACTCTGACCTGCACAGAACATCATGCGCTATATGTAGAATGAATCCTTATGTACTTGTTTCCTATTATCCTATTATGAAAAAGACAATGTCAGAGTCTCGAAATATCTCGAAGTCTGTCACACTGGAATGCGCGCGAAACGGGTCCATTGACAGTTGTCTCTATTTCTCTCTCTCCTTATATATAAATGAGAGCTTCGACCAGGAAAATAAATCGATTATCGAAATCGAACTCGAAAACAGAGCAGGAATGACATGTGAACTAGTCCTATAGTAAAAAGGAGAGACGAAAGAAACTATCGAAATTATCGAAAACCGTAAGATCGAAACCGACGCGCCACCAGTGTGTGCGGCAGAAAACGTGTGTGCTAAGGTGCGAGGATATTTGGATGAATAAAATAATCACTCATGAATTCCAACACTTAAAGACCCTTAATAAACACCATTTTAATAACAATTGTGTAGGAATCCTTCATAGAATGAAAATATTTCTGATAAAGTGTTTCTCGTGTGTGATGTGGTTGGATACTTTTTGAAAACTGGTTTTGGAAAATAGAAGTTTGATATGCAAAATGATTGGTGATCACCACTCGAAATGAGTAGGTAAATGAAGACTAAAGTGTCCATCACTGTTGGGACAATTATAATCGGAATCTTAAATTCAACATTTACGAATAAAACTCACGATTTCCTAGTGGTGACGTAGATCATCCCATTTGAGATGGAGTCCTAACACATCCAAACGAACTAATGTAGATGCTTTTCCAATAACGAATCAGCAGGCTTTTTTTGTCACTGTGGAACTCGTCATGCGGCGTTTCCAGTGACTGCCATTTTCTGCACGACACTGATCGACTCACAGTGTCTTCCATATGGAAAAACGAGCTCTATCCATAAGTAACGATGGAGATGCAACGGGTGAAGAGTTGTGCCCAAAACGCTTCTATATTTTTCCCCAGTCGGAGAATATACATTCAAGCCCATTATTATCTTAATGCTGGACAACTGGTATTGGCTCCACGAAATTCGCATTGCGTGTGTTCTTAAACGTATCGATTGTTTGATTATCTCATTTCTTTTTCACGAGGCTCTACGGCTACTCCGGTGACACAAGTGTTACGCCTAGTGTTGACTTCTTTCGTTGGCAAACAATTCATCGACGTACACAAAAGTTAGTTCTATTTACAATCGCAAGGGGAAGGGAATATATCATACAACCTGGTTGCAATGACAGTAGGGGCATTGTCACTAAATTTTCGACTCTTCAAAACATTTGGCCTATGGCTACCTTCTGAATGGTCATCGGGTTGGAAAAAAATATACAAGATTTATGAATGTTTGGTTACGGTCATGCTTTACTCGCTCTTTACCTCTCAGGTAATTGGGACTTTTGGATCAATTGGTAAAATCAATGATTTAATAGAATCGATTTACACATCCGCTACAATGTTCAATGTGGGTTGGAAAATATTCAACCTATTGCACCAACGTCGAGAAATTATTCAACTTCTGAAGCTATTGGAGTTGGATATTTGTCAAACGAATAGTGCTGTGGAAGAAAAAATTCAAAGTAGATACGATCAGCGGATATGGTGAATAGATGTTTTGTGAATATTTTGAGACTTTCACCAACTGTACCCTTTTATCAATTGGTTAAATCATAATATTCAAGGTATCGCACAACATTTCTCTGTACATTCTTCGAAACGACTTGTGCTTGTTTGATATTAACTTCGATATTCAAGAATGTTCCGGAGCGTACCTTACCACTCAAAGCATGGCTTCCATTCAATTATACTGAGGGCCTCATATATTGGCCCATTTACGCACATCAAGTTATAGGATTAACCTATATTGGCATCATCCATGCTTCGTTTGATACCTTTATCGTTGGTGTTATGCTCACTCTCTGTGGACAATTACGAATACTCCAATACAGGAACTCAGAGATGCCCGTATTGAGAAGCAAATTGCCAACCACTGCAGTCAATGATCTTCGAAAATTGGAGAAGGAATTTATAACCAATTCCGTAATACATCATCAATTACTTCAACAGTTGAGTATCATCCGGTATGCACCATAAAATTGGAGTAATGATGAGCCGTTGACTTTTCAGATTCACCGAAGCCTTCAACAATATTATATTATACGTTATATTCGTGCAATATTCTGTGAGCTCTTTCATAACATGCGTGACTGCCTACAAATTAGTTGACTTGGGCATCGATGATCCTGAATTCATGTTCACGATACTGTACTGCACAAGCATGACCATTCAGACGTTTCTGTATTGCTGGTATGGAAATGAAGTCATATGCGAGGTAAGGAGACTCTAGTTTGCAGTAAGGTGGTGTTCACTTAAAAAGGTCCATTTGCATCATAATGATCTCCTTTACGAACTAAAGACGTAAGCTTATTATCTAATTAGGGCCGTCTGCCCATATAGGCCTATAGGGCTCCTCAAATGCATCCTTTTTATGTGGGCGCATACATGTGTTATCAGTATTCGCCACCGAATTTATGAATAATTATCATCTGAAGAGTGCGAATGTCAGCAATTCACTTTATTCATCGGACTGGTATTCTCTCAATACGGAGACAATGAAAGATGTTACAATGCTGATGCAGAAGATGCAGTTCTCCATGAAATTCTCTTGTAGTCGACTGTTTGTCCTGTCTCTCGATTCGTTCAAAAACGTTAGTATATTATGTATTTCGGTTTTTTGCTTATGCACGACATCTAGTTATTCTAATGATATTCCGTTTGTTGATAGATTATGAAGGTTACATATACTACGTTCAGCGTTCTCAAATCATGAAGTACGTCCTTAGAGGTTGGACGAGTCGGGTAGGCACCAGCGCGCATCCAATCACTGGGCTTATTGTATGAATTTACTTAACTGGGAAAAAATAAGACACTCTTTAAATTCAGAGTTGATCCTACGCTTTCGTCTTACTCCAATATCTTGCTCTTGAGCATATTCTACTTCTCCATTCTTCGTCCTGCCCTTCCTTTGATCCTCCTGAATCCTCTTCTTCTCCTTTCTCTTCAGGAACTGACGAGTGATGCTCGCAGGTACGCTCGTCTTGAACTCTGCAGCATCGAGTTTCAAAAATTTCAAAAATTTCAAAAATTTCAAAAATTTCAAAAATTTCAAAAGTTTCAAAAACTTCAAAAATTTCAAAAATTTCAAAAAAAGTCTGAAATTTAAGAAATTTGAAGCGAAACAAAATCACAACAATTAAATCTCAAAAGAATCGCACAGTTATATGTGTGAAAGCTGTTGATAGTGAAATCCGCTTGGTGTTACGATGAAAAATTGGCACGTTTTACGCCGCTCTTCATCAATATTCATTCATTTCGATCGGATTTGCTATTCTGGATGCATCGATGTCGTCATGTGTTTCAAGAACATGCGAGGGACGGATTTATTTGAGGTGATCAAGCACTTTGGTGAAGCCGTTCACGGAATCAGAGGACGTAGAAGTAAATGAATAACTTTGCTCCAACGATCAAATACTGGTTAGGTATTTACTAAAAATTTCGATAGAAGACTACCGAATATGTTCTTCTAATATATTCTTCTTTCTGACGATTTTCGCATGTGTCTTAGTTGTGTCCATCCTAATTGAAATTGTGAGAAGTGCCGGCGAACATCCAAAGGTGGTAGTAACCTCGCAGTGATGTCGCAGTAGACCTGCAGCGATGTTGCAGCAATGCGGCAGTGATGTCTCTGTGAGCACCCTGTGACTTCTTAAAAAACCCAAGGGTTTTCCCGCGAGCGGTGTAGCGTACTCTCCACAAGCTCCTATCATGTTAATGAATCGGAGACTTAGAATATATAAAAAAAGGAAGTGAGGTGAGCTTCATCATTTCGACATTTACGACACCAGCAATCAGCAGCTCCATCGATCCAGACCGTTTCTCATCCGCTAATTACAAGCTACAACACCTTCAGTATGAAGCTACTATGGAAGATCCTTGGTATCAAGCTACTGGGCGCTCCTGGTCTCAAGTTACTCTGCTCCATTTGCTAAAACACTCCATATGCCCCCAATTGTTCTCAACCACGGCATCACTTTCTCGAATGGGAGCGCTTAAACCCCAATCACAACCTGTATATAGTACAAATGCGTGTCCTATATAAACCCAATGAGATACTTTCTGAAATTCTACGATGTACACTAGTATTTGCGACACATTTCAAACTTCATCTGCCGTATAGGGTGTCTGGGAAAATTCTCACATTTTTATTGCATCTGTTTTGCAACAGTCTACTTTCAAGATATTCCTTTAATTCATTATCGAAATTGTCCCCAGATGCTTGCGTGACACTAATCTTGCTATTCAGAAAATAAAATAGCAAAACCATTGGGTCAATTTGGGAAGAGAAACCTGCGACTCTCTCACAAAATCAAGGACTATCAATACACTGTGGTCTAAGATGTGTTCGTTTATTGATTAGTGCAATGATGAGTGAGACAATGCCTAAAACTCATTCTTAAGCGTGAAACCATGGATTTTCTCCAGTAATACTTCCGGTACATATGTCCTCCCTTTCGAAATATTTTCCTTCGCAGCCAATATAAAGCACCCAAAAACTTGGAGAATTCAATGTTGCTGGGTGATTATTTGGTCAACACAATTTTTTTCAAGACATCGCAACTCAAACATTTCATCAATATTCAATTTGTCAGTAGAAACTGCAATGCATGTTCGCCTGCCAATTCTACGAATTTCTGTGAGTGCAAGCGCGGGAGCCTTTGATAAAGCTCTCTCAATCGAATTTCATTCGACACTTGCATCGTTTATTCAAAGGATATAGTTATCCAACCGGACATAATCAAACTCCGGCTCAAACTTCTATGGAGAACGATGAGCCATGAGGCTTCTGCGAATGTGTCTTCTCATTTTCATATCATTCTCCTAACCCTCATTTCATGGAAATCGTTATAAATGTTAGATGTTCTCGATCGTTATTGCAGACATATCTAATACCCCAGAGAATAGAGACGATTGAAAAATATGTTGAAAGCAGTTTAATGACAAATTTCGTACAAATGAACATGATTGAGTGGGGAAATCCCCGAATTCCGTCGAACATGAAAAAACTTTTCTATCGAAATTGGTGTGATGAAAATGATGGGGAGTTGTTTACATCGGAGAGTGGGTGGGGAGGCAGGTCACTGTTGATCAGTCGATGTTTTAGTAGTGTCGTGGTTGATCTTCTAGAGGTATAGTGCAGGTTTTGCGGCGTATGCGTAAGGGAGACCATATCCATATCCGTAGTATGGGGAACTATATAGAGAACTATAGGCACTGTAGGGCAATGGGGCGCCTGAGTACAATGGTGCGGAGTACGTGGATACCAGAGGGGCCACGTATCCTGGTGCAGCGGCGGCGAAGGCCAACAGGGCGGCGAATACGAACTACAAATAAGAACAAGAATAAGTGTTATTAATATTGTTACTACAATCGCATCAGCCGAACAATGTTGCTTGAATCGAATGCTATCCTCTTTTTTGCTCAGGTTCTAGATATCTTGAAATGTTCACAATTGAAACTTCAATGACAACTTAATTTCCTTGTGTTAATTAACAAAGCCACTCCCAAAATTCGTTAAAGTATTCCTTATGTCATTATTTTTATGATTTCCATTTCAAACTTGTGAAATCCATCCTTGCCTCCGAATTGACAAAAATCAAATAGAATGGGTAATTAAATAATGGACACACAGTGACCCTCATCGAAGACGTGGCAGAATTATGTCAAATATCGAGAGAAGTGAGCATTTCCGTTTTTATGCTGGTAATGATTAAATTTATCAATTTATCAATTTTCAAATTTTGTTAACAGTTCAAAGGAAAATTAGAATTTTTCAACTTTGCCTAATATCACCTAGGACGCAAGCCAGGTCCAACAATCCCTTAAAAAATAGCCTTACTCACCAGCTTGAACATGGTTGATTGAGAATAGCTTGACTGTCTTGCAAACAGGTAATGCTTGCCAATAGACGTATCCCTCGTCTTTATATACGAATCGAGCCAAGCATCTTCCTCAGTTGGCTCACGTAGAGCTCGAGGAGTAGGGCTGCCTAGGTTGCGCGTCCACACACGTTTTTTTTTTAAATCATTTTTTTTCCAGGGACTGAGACGAGCCCTCGGCCAATAGTCGACGACTTGTTACTTTGGCATAACAAAAAGGAACATGCAAGGAAAAAACAAAAGTATGCGTTGTGGTAGGAGAAATGAGGCGGTGCTCCTCCGTCAAGGACATTATAACTTGTGATTCAGGCGTGGTGGGACTTATTTGCTCGAGTTTACGAGAAATAAAAGTGTATCGCAGTTTCCACCCGTTTTTTACCTAGTCGTTGTCCCCTACAGCTGATACTCCTTTGTCTGGACCACAGATATTCATCTCAAGGGCTGACCAGACGCTCCGCTTCATCAATCATCGAGGATAACTTTTGGCCTCTTCTAGATGTCAGCGAAAACCGCAATGGACTTTTCTGTTAGAAAATTTTACAATTTCGGAAAACTGTTGAATTTTTTCAAATATTGAGCCAATTCGAAACTTTCTTGGAACTATTGAGATTTTCGAAATGTTTGAAATTCTTCAAATGATTGACATTTAGGACATTTCGAAAGTTTGCAAATTTTCAAAGTTCTCCAAACTTCTTAACTTTCCAAATCACTACAGCAGCCTTTTTCATGTTCGTATGGCCAAAAGGGAAGGGACGAAAGAATTGACTTCAGAATTATGTTAGACGTCATTTGTCAATATTTTTGGAACGTTGATAATTCATAGCGTTCAGCCTTGTGTAGATCACTGATGGCCTGTACGCCTGTAGTGTTAATTTTTGGCACACGATTACTCTATTACTAGAGAGAGTGTCTGCCTCCTATAGCAAAGATCCCGGTCCCGGACATAGTGTGCGCTATCGGTGGTGTTGACGACGTGAGGACGCGAACCCAACCTGACGCGGGCCGCAGGAGGTGTTCCATCATAGGCAGGCGCCATCGTAGCACAGGGGTTTCTGGCGGTTCAGCCTCTATTCAGAAATAGAATGGATTGAATGGCAAAAGTTAGCACCAGTCGCATGGGTGGGTGTCTATAGTACTTTCCTTCAGAGGAGTGCTTAACAGCACCTACCGCGGACGGAGGACGAAAAAATATCGACGTAATTCAGATCGGAATTGAAATATCTTTATATAGAGGTGATTAAATTTTGGACACAATGACCCTAGTGCTTCTATTGTTAGAAACAAATTCGAAATCTTTATATTGTCACATATATGTCATATATAGAAACAAACGCGAGCAATGAGGATATACAACGGGTATTCTTGTCGATTTTTTTTCTTAATAAGCCGATGTTTGAAATCTGTTGAAATGATCATTTCCACGTGATCTCGAAATCAACACGACGTATTAGCGTAAAATCACAATGCATCATGCTTTGTCAGGCTATAGATTTGATCGGAGGGTCTACCAGACGCTTCGATCCATCAATCATCGAGAGTAACCGTGAAGATCCTGTATTGATGAAAAAAATTCATCCGTCTGGAACGGTCCGTCTGGGATGATGCGCCGAGATTACCTCGGATGAAGTGTTAAGCTGCTAAAATGGGTACTTTATTTATTTACGTGGTGAGGGTGGTAAGATTAATTTTTTCAGGATCTCCGATACATATGCAGGCTACTTTTCACTCGTGTTCTTCAATTATTTCGAGCAAATTTGAAACATATATTGAAAAAGTATATATATGCAGAATATACACAAACACATGCAATAGCAGAGGGAAAACAAATAATATACAATATGTGCGTTCTCACCGGGGTTTAGAATTCTATATTACACAATTCGAAACAATTCCCTAGAACATTCGGAAAAAATTTTGTTCTCCGAAACTTGTATTCGAGAAATGATTTTGTCATGTAAAAAAACGATCGTTAGAAGGTGAGCGGTAACACTAGTTATAATTCCAGCTCCATTCTTTCGTCACACTACCTGCTCCAATATTGGGAGGCAAAACAACCAGAAATCAGCTGACTGACAGGCGGATGCCGGCATTCTCGTCGTCCTTGATATTGACTTCGTATTGGGCACCTGTCGAATGCTCTCCAGACCCAGGCCACATCCCGGAAAAAAAACATTCGGCACAAACACCAAAAAAAGCCTTTGGACTTCCTGTATTTACGAGGGACGCAATCCTACCAAATTGCCGATGGTGAATTTTATAGAGAGCGCAATGGGAAATTATATCATTCTTAATTGGATTTAATTATGTATGGTGTTCGAATAAATGTAGGTCTAATTCAAAATAGTGTAGAAATCCCTCGGAAGGGTGCATATACGCATACAGTAAGAGAAAGTTTACAGGAGGGCTCTAGGAGAAAAACTGTAAAAACCGTTTAGAAGGCGATCTATTGGAGTCATTTAGGGAAAAAACTATAGCGATTTTCTAGGGGAAGACAAATATGAAATCGATAGTGCCCTATGGGAGGGCGACTCTAGGATACTGTAGGATTATTTTTCCTATAGGACAACCCTATAGAATAATCCTACTTACGTATGAAGTAAGAAAACCACATAGAATTTCTCTAACTAATCCCATGAGCCAGCCTACAGGAAATCCTGTAAGACTTTTTCATACGCGCGAATGAACTTGAACTTAGGACAAAGGATGTATGAAAGTGCAAAGAGGCTTCCATGTATCTACTCCGGGGGGATAAGTCGAGCATTGGCTCACGGCGTCACTTTCAAGGTCCACTCAGTCCTTCACCCGGTGTCGACGACCGCGAGGTGGCCAGTTATAGAGTTCCTCTCTCCCAGTGGCGGGCAACCCTCTCGGAAAATTATCTACCTACACCTCCTCCTTTGTGAGAGCACCACAGCCGACGCTGTACTCCCCCCCCCCTCCCCTCTTGATATCGGAAAGTGACGTCAATGCACTGAATAGCCGGAATTTTTCGCCAATCACCCCTGCCTTCCCCCCCCCCTCTCCTCCGCCCTTCTCCAATCTCGCGGAATTTCAATCAGGGACTTGTGCGTATAGTATCACGTCCAATGAAAGGGAAACATTTTAATCTACTCATTCTTCATTTCAATTCCTCATTTTTCAGATACGCCAAAATTTTTGGATATTTTTGAATTTTCATATGTCTCTCCTCCTCTTCTGTGAGGATCCCACATCTGGCGCTGTATATCGTGAAGTGCCGTCAAGGTACTGAATAGGTGGAAATTTTTACTAGTCACAGCCCTTCATACCGCGAAATTTCAATTAGGCAATTTGTGCGCCTTGTATTACGTTATCTCACTAAAAATTACTGGAAATTTTTCAGCTTCCCGAATTATAGAAATGTTAGCTTCAATTCCTCAGACGCTTAATTTTTCAAAAATTTTGGCAAATTGCGAGTTCTTTTCATGATGGTTTGTCATTGATTTACTCGAATGTGGAAAAAAATTAAAATCGATTAGCCAATAGTGACGTTATTGTGGCCTCTGAGTATACAATACATACGCTATAGCGTAACGTGTATTCCATGACGCATTTACCTATCGCGTCAACGACTTTACTACTATTCCCGAAGTAGTTTTAATTAAAAGTTAGTCAATGCGGTGGGGGAAAACAGGAAAGAGTAATACGGTTTTTCTTGGCTTGTTCATAGATAGTTCGTCTTGGGAATGGCTATAATTTTGGAGTGAAATGCCACGTCGATAATTTTAGACTGACATGTTAAATATCGGTGAAAAAAACATTCAGATCTGATGTTTTCAATTCAAAAAAAAATCCGAGACGAAATACCTTCATATTTTATGCATCTTTGGATCAACCACATATACACCCACGCACACACACACACACGCACGTATGGTTTATCTCTGACATAAGTCTTCATTCACTCCGGACCATCAGAATCTTCAAATGACGTCTTCCCAAAACACGTTTTGCGCAAAAAAAATCATCTACAAAAATCCTCAAATAGTATCGATTTGTGACTGTCACAAATGGCCATTCATCAAATAAAACACAAATGAATAAACAAAATATTATGGAGAGTCGAATACGTTTTATTGATGCTTCAGAATTCCAATTAATGGTGTCCATTTTTTGAGTCCAAAAAAAAAACAACGGAGAATTATCGAACGACTGGCTTGGCGATCGATGATGAGCGAATTGATTGATGAGATCTTAAACTTCAGTCTACAGGTAGTAAGCAGGTGCGGGTGCGTAGGCGTAGGTCAGTGGGGCTGTGTAGGCCAGAGGTGCAGCTGCGAGGGTGTTATAATTCCTGACGATGGACTGGCTGCTAGAGGCTACTGGATAAGCTGCTGGAAGAGCGTAAGACGTTGCTAGAAGTGCTGGTGATGGTGCTGGGCTAGGAGCGGCCGTGCATAGCGCCAAGAGGGCAAGGAAAAATCCCTGGACAAAAAACACAGTAATTAATTTAAGGAAAACATTCACAATATATAGGATATTAATGCTACTGGCCAATCAATCTATTCTGCTAACAGAAAAACGAATGCCTATACCCAAAATTGCGCTCCTAATTTTTTCCTCCAAGGTCTGAAGTAATTCCTAATCTGACCACTCTTGACTAGTGATTTAGCTTCCAATACCTCGTTTATGATTTTTCATGTAGCCACAATACTTCTAAGCTAAACTGGTAATAAATTTTGGCACCCACAAATGGAAAAATGTAAATTATCAACAATTATCAACTGATACTTACAAGTTTGAACATTTTGACTTGTGTAGTATACTTCTGCTGAGTACTGTGAAGATCCCCGTAAACTGGCATGATTTTATACCCCAAGAATAGGCCAACCCCTCCAGGATCTTTCCATTTTTCTGCTGAGATGAAAGAAACCAGTTGCCACCCAGACGACCATGTACCGGGGGCAAGAATGCGTCTCTTTGTTCTTCAAGTTCCAGGGAAGGCACTTGTCCAGCATGTGGTAGGTATCCCAGCTTGGTATTCATTATTTTTTTTAACAAGCTTCACTTTTACCTTCCCCACCCGCTGTTTGCGAAACTTCTCGAACAACGCTAATTAATGCGTGTACAAGCGTTTTACACGGGGGAAAAAGTTCACATTCAATCTGGAGCCCCTACTTACCGTACAATTGAATTAGACCGAGAATCTACCGATGCCTAGTAAACTTCAGTGTCTCGAATTGAGCAGGATTTGAAGACATAATTCAGCTCACTCTCTTGAGTCTATTAATTTCGAGTAAAATTCATTGGCTTGAATTGAATGAGTTGGGGATTGGATTCAAGTCGGTCGCTAGTGGAGTCAAGTCGACAGCTTACTTGATTCAAGTCTACTGAATTCAAGTTAGTTCTCATTTCTACTCGATAACAGAACAGGTTACTCGACTAATTCCCAAGTCCCTACTCGATGTGCAATTGAATTAGATGTAGAGTCTGCTCGTTCAAACTGGATTTCATCGACTCAATTTGAGTCAATCTCTACTTGATTCAAGTTGAGAATCCACCGGATTCAAGCCGAGGGGACCGGGACATCAGATGTATACTCTACATGATGATAATTCCTCCAAGATCTTTTTTTCATACTCGAAATGACTCACAGTTCTGATTCCTCTACCTAGTTGAATCACGAAGAAGTCTACTTCAACTGGATTTTTTTTCCTCGTACTGCAAGCTTCCTAGGGCTGATTTTCTCTCCATTTTCCCGATGTGATCAGCGTAACCCAGCCCATGGGGTTATGTAACTCTTGCCCGAATTGCGTAATCTATATGATCGTCCCTGATGCCAAGGGTGAGCATACACGAGTGTATCTAATCAAGGTTGCTACATTTGCCAATGTGGAGGACACGCGTAGGAAACCGTATCGATGTACTTTCAATCAAGATTGTACAGATAATCAAATGTTTATCAATATCCGAAAGGAAATTTATCACTGCTGTAACTCATGGTCTCTAATTTTATAGTATTATCCAATTCTGGTTGGTCTGACCTATTACCTCGACTTGTATCAGTCGGACTTGATACACTGCACTCACAATAATGATAAGGAGTGGGGTACATCAACGTGATGATGAGGGTGAAAACTGCCCGGTTTCTAGCCTAAGTACGCACACACAAACACACACACTCACCTACCTACTCACACACATATATTGTTTTAAAACTTGTTGGGCATCATTGATCATTTTTAAAAGTTCAACTATGTAGCGAAATCAAGGGTAACCATAGTAACTTGGCGATATCAACGAAGATCTTTATATATATATCTTCGTCTTTTGATTTCCAGCTGGGTACAAATTACGGCTTGATAGTGCAGTTATAGTTCGTATACGTTCTATAGAAAACCCAATTTTACGTCCGATTGATTCAGTGTCTGTCTCAATTTATTTTCTGGGAGGTAGCTCGTGTATTGTGAATCAACAACCAGTTTTTGAATGTTCGAAAAATTGGGGAAACCTCAAAATTTTTTCGGCCTCGTAGAAACCCAAATTTGAACTTTTCGAATTTTTGCGATGCTTATCGCAGATACTGTAGACCGTAAATTCGACAGAAAATGTCTCAGAAGAAAATTCTGCAAAGAACCGTGCTTTTTCTATGGGAAATCTCATGGGAATCGTATACAACCGATTTTGGATGTGAATAAAAAAAAATTGCAGTGATTGACAAGTTAGATCCGCGTGGATCCATTTGAATACAATTTTAGCAACAAATTGTAATACTTTCACATTGTCACACGGCCCAGGAATACATACCCAGGGGTTTTGTAATTTCGTTTATGATTGGGCGTAGAAACACCTTGACAATTTGGAATGGCGGGAGTTGTGGGTATAAAACACATGGGGCGGTCGGTGATTCTTCACTCGTTCTTCATTCACCGAAGAAAGACATTCACTCACAAATCAACATGTTCAAACTCGCTGTAAGTAGCCCATTTCAACCAACCACGATATACATCATGATTATTTAGATTCAATAGATAAACGTCCCAACTCTAAGTCATGTGGTGAAATTCCATATTGCCTTAAATCAACTAATTTAATTTTGCTTATTCAGATGATTGCTCACTTGAACTATTTTTATGTTTAAAAAAAGTTGAATTTAAAACAACCCAAAAAATGTGAAAAATTCACCAACAAAATCACAAATTGCAGAATTAAAAAAATTCTAACGATTTAAAAAACTGCATGTTTCAATAGAAATGGTTAAGGATTTTGTGGGAGAGGTTTTAGTGTTGGTTTCATTTGCAATAATATTCTTGAGTATTTGTTAGATCACCAGATTTTTTTCAGCAGAAGCAAAATTATGTCAACTAAAAAAAATAAAAATAAAACGCTCTATTAATTTTGTAAATTTTGTATATCTAGTGCATCTGCGCTGTTTTGACTGTGGCGTCAGCTGGAATCGTTCCTGCGGCTCCAATTGTAGCAGCGGCTCCAGTAGCGGCGGTGGCTCCAGCGCCATTCGTTACTTCCAGGAGTAGTCAGGTTATCGCCAGGAACTACAACACTTTGGCTGCAGCTCCCTTGGCCTACACTGCCCCTGTAGCTGCTGTATCTGCTCCATTGACTTATTCTGCACCTGCCATCGCAAGTCCATACGCATACAGCCCCTACGCATACAGCCCCTACGCAGCCTACAGTGCGCCCTTGACTTACGCCGCCGCAGCTCCTCTTCTTTACAAATGAATACGAGATTTCGGTCCTGAGATGAAAATGCTATTTGAACTGTTGCAATAAAGATAATTGAAAAGATAAAACACTCAGTTAGTACATACCCATACCTTACGCTGCGGAGAGATTAATGATTCCCTGTAATCGGGAAATCAAAAGTTTGAGAAATTTTTTCGTGGAAAACATTGAATAAATTGGAGAAAATCCAATTGCAAAAACGATAGACTACAATAATCGATATTCCACTCCGGCAATTTTCTTTTCACGCCGACATAACAATCGATCGAAATGAAGGAACGAATCTTCAGCCAGTACTCATATTTGAGCATACTATTCTAAAAATAGATGCAATATAATGAATTACTACCCATTCGAGTGAATCGCCTTATTCTGGATTTAGAACACCAGTATCTATCTCCTGACATAACTAGCAATAATAAACATCCAAGCTCATCAGCTTGTCAAGGAAAAAATTGTGCAAATTAAGTTGAATGGAAAAATTGATCAGTACCAATACCAGCATCCTGGACAAGCCAATAATAATCTTCAGAATGATGATAAAATTTCAACTCTAAGTATACCGACTTCTAATACATAATACAAGTCTCAATAGGCACTATTTATGCATGTGACGCTGGATTGTTGACGACCACCCATTACACACCCAAGTCGGGGCTTTGATATACAGCAAATACATTTCGTGTGCGCTATCGGCGCTATCCACATCATGAGAACGCTAAGCCGGTGGAGAACCCAACCCGGGGGATGGGGGGGGGGGGGGGGGGACGGTGTTCCCGCCCAGGCGCCCATCCGCAACGAATACTATAGGTGAATACGGATAGAGAAAGAAAGTGTAGTACAATTGAAATTGTAAGTCAACATTGGTATTGAAAATCGAAATGCGTCGTTTGCTATGTAACATTCGTCGTTATGAGAATTAAATAATTGACAGGTGAGTAAGGTTTGATTGACATTGGTAGTATATAAAATATAAAGCGGGTATTGCTTGGGGGCGGTTGTCTCAGATGACTGAGGCACTCGTGTCTGTATCAGCTCTTACATAAACTGAGGAACGTGATCTGTCTCGTGGCACCCACCGTCGTCTCAAATCATCGCGGTAGAGTAGCACCACCAGCAGATGGCCACCACTCAATAGATATACGATCCCACCTCTAATTCAGTGTTGTGTAAATCACAATGTAATGAGCGACTCTTTATGGGCTGAACTGACTAATTCGATCACTCCAATTTTTATGTCGATTTAAGAGAAATTGTGAGGCAAAGAAGTGCGCACATTCACACGCCCAGCCTGGTGATAAAATCCCCAATATTAAAATGTTCTGGCAGTTGATGATTATTAGCACTAAGTGTAATTGATATGACTCCGCAATCAATTTTTTTTATTTTTCGTAATAATTCAGAAATAATATTTTTTTCGGTAATTCCCCTAACCAAGTCACCCCTCGATACTTATACCTCCCCAACTTTGGACAACAAAACTTTTTTGATTCCGAAAACTTCATCATTTTGGCATCATTTCCTTATCACCAGTTCCTGAAAAATAAAATGTCTTTTCCCATGAATGTTTTTCTATTTTTTTTTAAATTGTTTATTGTGCATTGCGTCCCTCGGGATTTTTGTCCGGTCTATTTGTACCGCCGATGTTTTTCCACCTCTAGCCTCCAGAGGCTACTTTTTTTTCAACTTCCGGGTAGTTGAAAATGTCACATCAATTTCCCACATCTCTATGGTTGAATGTATTTCTGAGATTTTTGGACCATTTTTAGTAGGTTGTCCATGTATCTGGGTGAGCGTGTGCGTATCATATACACGAAAATTTTTCGTCGGCAATTCCTCACGTACGCGAGGATTATGCAATTGAGGTGCAATAGGGCATAAACCCAGCATGTTCATGTAATACCAATCTGATCGAATTTTGGTTGAAATCGAACCCACATTCCCGTCCCCCCTCCCTCCCTAAATCAAAACTTTCGATTTCTCTAGAGAATGGGTTTCGAGAAAAATGGAAACCAATTTTTCTTGTCTCGCCTGTAATTCTCGACAGAAAAAAAAATTGAACAATGTTTCTTCTTACAACTTTGCGTTAATGATCAGTACTATGAATGGATACCGTAAATTATAATTTTGTTTTGGTGGCTCGAATGCGTCATATTAATTCAGCCCAGCAGTTTCAATTCTATGTTTCCTTCGCCTGTCAATCACTGTTTGTAGTCCACGCATCGGATGACACAACATCTTCACGTCAAGTTTTTCGGGGCAAATTGTCCGCGACTTGCAATCCGAGCGTCATTCGCTGCGTAACGGTCCCACTGGCTCATTATAAGCACAATCACGTCGATGAAGAAAGTATTCTACAAGAATCTATGGTATAAAAGTCAACTGGCAATGGAGAATGATATCGCAGTAGCTCTTCAGCGTCACTGAGAATCACTAATACCATGGCATTCAACTTCATGGTAAATACTCATTGTTTCAAGCGTTTTTTACTTTTATCACCTTGTCTAAATGAATATTAAGACTATTGCCGGGAATGATGTTTCTTCACGTTTTGGTCCTAATTATTCTATATAAGTCATTCTCGCAAAACTCATTTTTAAAATTTTTTCACTTTTCATTTTCACGTCATCACAATAGCTTCTAGGGCAGAGTAATTGAATGAATTTTAAGTAATCGTTGACTACTCCTCTTTCCAGACAAAGCTCGCTTTTTTTTTGGCGGTGTTTGGAGTTAGCATGGCAGGAATTGTCCCAGCGGCGCCTTTAGTTTCCGCTCCAGTAGTTGCTCCAGCTGCAATAGGATACGCTAAAGCCGTTCCCCAAAATATTCCACCATTTGCATCGAGAGTTGACATTAATACGAGAGCCCTCGCCGCACCGTTGATCGCTCCAGCAGTTCCAGTAATTGCTCCAGCAGCCCCAGTGATAGCTCCAGCATCACCAGTAGCTCGAGTAGTTGCCCCAGTATCTCCAGTAGTTGCGCCAGCCGCTTATTCTGCACCCTTAGTCGCTCCAGCAGCTCCAGTAATAGGCTCAGCAGCTTATACTGCTCCAGTGATAACTCCAGCGGGCTATTCTCCTTACATCGCAGCTCCAGCAAGTTACTCTCCTTACATAGCAGCTCCAGGAGTGATTGGCACGACTTATGCGGGAAGCTTGGCTGCACCACTAGCGCAGTACTCTGCTGCAGCCTATGGACCCGCCGTACTTGGCTAGACAAATTTACGAACGATCTCCCATTGCTAATCTTTTTATAAACCAAGGCTGGAGGATGAGATGTATTGAGTGTACAGAATAAATGGTATATTTTTAAAAATTTTCTTTCCTCTTTGGGAAAAAGCACCCAAGTCATTCAGTTGGTCTCATTAATCACTGCAGTACTTTTGAAATTTGTGGTGGGACCTCTATAGGTGAAACGTAATAATTGTGACTAGCAACATAGTAAATGAGTGAGATGACCTATTGAGTATTTTCCGAATAGTCATTTTTATCCTCTAAATTTTGCTCAGTGGGACAGGCCGACGTCTTTAACGAGTCATTGGCCCAACTCATACCGGAAGTTTGGTTGCACCATTCGCCCAGTACTCCGCCTATGGACCTGCAGGCCTTGACGATAAAAAATTATGGAGATTCAGAGCTCCAATTATAAATCACCTTGCCACTGAAACTGGATTCCCGATTCATTGAATAAATTGTTTACCTACCCACACAATATTTTTTTCATTAACTTACTTTTTATAGAAAGGGTTGGATAAAAACATGAGAGCAGTGATTGAACGCCGAAAAGCCAGGAGAGTTTGATAGATGGGTTCAGATTGAAGCGAAAATGTTGGTTCGTTAAAAATAATTTGGGATGCGTAACATTGTTTTTTCTATTCTCAATTTGAAACCAATTCCAATTCTGTTATTGGTATGATTCTCGAATGTGGGTGGCTTGGAAAATCTAAATATCAGGTGAGGTTGTGGATTGAGGAATATGCGGGTAACTGGCGATTTTGGCGTAATTTGGTGAAAAAACGTGGAAATTTATAAGAATATTATTGACGAAAAATGAAAAAAACATATTGTTAGCGTATTTTCCAAAGAATTCGTTTTACTAATTTTTGAAATAAAAATTTGGCAAATTTCTGCCCTTTCAGACATTCTCAAAAAAAATTAAAATGTTGTGAAAATTTAAAACATCAAGGATTTTTCAAACTCCACATCTTTATGGCCCCGCAATGTCTTTAATGTCCCAAAGAAAATGAAATCGTTTACGATGTGGAATACGAACTAGTTCTCCCTCGTTTTTCACGATAACTCGAGACAGCGCGGAACCTTGACGCGTATCCTGCTCGGGTGCCCCTGCGCAAGCGAAAGGGGAGGCCCGTAAAAATGTTGAGAAGTATTGAGAGCCCAAGTAAATTGAATTTAAATGCCAATCACCCTGCTTGCAATTCATCTATAGGGAATTATTCCTCTAGCCTGACCTTTTCGAGCTTTTGAGTAAGGCGGATCCTCCCCTCGCAAAGGTCATCCAATCTCGCTGATAGGGTTGTTTAAAAATTACTCTCTTCTCCAGTAAAACTTCTCAAAGTACCTTGAACATAAATTAGTTTGCTTAGTGTGACGACAAAATTCAATACCATGACGGAGCATCAAGTTAAAAGTTACAGATATGTCAACCATTTTGACAATCTGGACCCTCTTACAAATTTCTAAAAATCGTAAAAATTGGTAAAAATTTCGAATTTTTTGAATGCATAATAAGTATATTTTATGGAATTTAGTAGTATATTGAAAAGGCCTCAAAGTTACAAAAAATTGCACAGAATTGCAAAATTAGAAAAAACTTCAAGATGTAGAAAAATTGACAACGAATTTCTTTTCATTCTTCCAGATCTCGATAACTGTCTTTCGAATTTTTTTTTTTTTGGGAAGAAAGTTTGCTATCGACGTTTCAACAACAATTTGAGAATGTTGCATTGCATTAGCAACTGGAGGAGCCTAGTTGGGCACGATGCGTGCGTCCTTGCAATCGTAGACGAAAATAAACAAATTCATGACACGCAACGTGAAAATGTTCTGATTAACGCGGTTGTCAGTGTCTCAATATCAGACAGCCCGAGGGGAATTTTAATATGCTATTACGTTTGATCGCACAATTCTTCTATGGAATTATTAACACTAGCTCTGCATTACGTAATAACTGGGAGCATATATCTATACCTGAGATACCTGGCTATTTTTGAAAATGAAAATTTCCCAAATTCGTATTTTTTTTTACAAACTCATTTTTTTCAACTTCATGGATTTTTTGCTCAATTTTTGTTCTCTTTGAAATAAAAAAAAAATTCGGCACTTGCACCAATTAAATTGGAAAGTGAAATTACCGATTTTTGGGTGTGAATTCACCTTAATCCGGGTATACTACGTGTGCAGCATAATTGCCCAATTGAAATCGTATTGTGTATTGAACGTGGTTCCTCCCACTCAACAGTTACTCAGGTTCAGAATGTGAATCCGAAATTGACGGAGCAGCTGTGGATAATACATTCGAAAAAGGATGGTTTTTAATCGATTGAGTCCCTTCAAAAAATTGCGAAAATTTTTTGATTGAAAAAAAATATGAAATTTGTAAAAAAAAAAATCAAAAGTAGAAAAAAAATCATAAATAAAAAAAACTTGCACACTGAAACAATTTGGAAAATTAGCGATAAAGTATTGAAATCAAATCCTTGAATGTAATGTGGTACGAAATCCTTGACGGCCTAAATTGCGTGTGATTGAAGGGTAGAGAAGGGGACAAAGGCTCACTTGGGGTTCGCATCACGTGCCTTTGCTTTCCCATGAGCAAATAAACCGAGAGTTGGGGCAAAAGGATGAAAATGAGAGGGCTAAAAAAGTGGAGAATGATTGTGTGGGCCAGAGAGTGGTCAGAAGGGAGAGGAGCCAATCGGGCGTGCCCGGATCTTCGAGCGTGTGCCAATGCTTCACTAAAGGGGGAGGATTCACTGAGTGGGGGAAATACTCCTTTGTTGGGTCTGACCAAAGCCATGTGGGTATATAAGACCGACCTAACTATTAATTCAACATCAGTTTTCCCAGTGAAACAGAACAAAAACCTTCCTATCAAAATGATGACCAAGTGCTTCGTAAGTATTTCACCAATGTCATCTTGTAATTTACGAAAATATAAATTTACCAACACCACTGCACAATTGAAAAAACTTTTTCTCGAAGCCCATATCATTTTACACAATATTAATTTAAGTAATGCAATTCTTACAAAAACAAATATTCTTGTATGTGTTATTTTGGATTATGAATATAATTTTTACAGAAACTCCATTGTCTTAATGTTCCATGGCTCACATAATCAAAGTTCTATACTTCATCCTAAGAGCTTTTTCGAAACTCCTACATTTGAGAAATGTTCGAAAATTTGTTCGATTTTGACACAATGTCTATAATTTCAAAAAGTTCCACAATAATAACAATGCAGAAATTCTTGAAGATCTACAATATGGTTTTGTTTCTTTTTGCAGTTCCTTTTCGCCCTCGTGGCCGCCTGCTCAGCTGGTGCGATAATCCCGGCGGTTCCTGCTGCAGTCCCAGCGGCGCTTACAGTAGGAACATACGCGAGCAGTTACAATGCTCACTCCGTAAACCACGCCTACGCAGCGCCCTACGTAGCAGCCCCGGCGGTCGCAGCTCCAGCCCTCGCTTATTCGTCCTATGCCTACCCCGCGGCCTACTCAGCATACCCCTTCGCTGCCCCCATCATCGCCGCTCGTCGTTAAGTACGTCGAAAAAAAAAATTCGATTCAAGTGACCCCATCGACCTGACACAAATCGACATCATCCGAAGTTGACTCCATCTACGCCGTCGATTCATACACGATACGCATCATGAACTCAAACAATCGAGAGAAAATCAAGAACACCAAATGGTGGAAACGGAATTTTTAACTGCAAGCACCTACTCCATACATGGATCCGATTCTCTTCCGTCAAGCCTCAAGCTCGGTTTGATCGAATCCGATTTATCCCACTTAAAAGTCGATGGTGTACGTGAATCGAACTCGTTTTGGGAGCAGTGGAATTCATCGAGAAACTGTGGGGAAAAAGTGATAATCAGTCCAGTCATCTTCGGTCCTGTAATCGTTTGAGGGTGACGATTAAGACGATTTCCGAAGATCGAGGGACTGACTTACCATACGATCGTACGATCGATATATCCAAGTCCCACCGCTGGCTCAGCGATGGTGCCACAAGCGCTTGATCTCACGTTTTAAACTTTCACTGGCGAAATATTAAATTCTTTTCTGGAATAAAACAGCTCAATTTTTGTGAATAAAATAGCTCAATTTTGCGATTAAACAATTTGAAATTACTTCAATACCTCTGCCGTAATTTTTTTATTTGCATGTTCCTCAGGTATTTCTCATAATCCATGGGGATCACCTCTGGCGATCCATTATATTCTCTACAAAACGTTGATCCGCTATATGCATTCGATGACAAGAGATAGAAGTGAATTAGACTTATCGACTACCTCCCTTCTCATTGCATACAATTCATCTTCAAACAGATTTCTTCAAAAGATTTCATCAAAAGATTTCTTCAAAACATTCCTTCCAAAGAGTAATGTGTGCTATTCAATTAAATATATAATTGACCATATTTTGTCAAGCAGGAGGAAACTTCTCTTCAAAAATTAGCTTTTTGACTAGAAGGAAATTGAGATAACAATCAGGAAAACGGATTAATTAAAATTTTGCTCTTGCTTTTTTGTGTTTCCAGGGAAGTGTCCTATAAAAATTCGGCAAGATTCTTCTAGAATCCACTAAAATCCTGTAAGTTGAAAAGAATGAAAAAAAAAATTGTCCAACCATAAAAATTCCTCGATTCGGGTTTGTGATATTGTTCCTATATATACCATTCCTTATGGGATAATCCGCTAAACATTCTATTGGATCCTTTACAACGCGTTGTTATTTTGGTTAACCAGCGGGCTTCGCTTCATTAGAGATGTCACACTTGGGACGAGTGACTCATGGCACAGGAGAAATAACATATCTGCTGATAGTCAGCGGATTGCGCAATGAAGCAGTCATCCGTGAACGCCGTCAAAGGTGCACTTGCGTGAGAGCAAAGTGGCTCATATTCACGGTGAATGACAAGCTTATGCTCAATGAAGCAGTCCGTTCAACTCGCTTTCGCATGGTCATCAATTCTCTTGACTCGACGTGTGTTGCACCACGGAATCATCGATTTTACTCGGTGGTCCTGCAATGTCATTGAACAAAATTTCTTTTTTTCCGAAAACTGAAAAAAAATCATCTTTTCCAAAAATTGAAAAAAAAAACGCCAATTTTGCAGGCTTGAAAATCCCTCAAATTGCAGGAAATTAGCAAATTCATCAAACCTCAAAGAATGTTGAAAAAGTTCAAAATAAATTAATAACCTTTCTCAAATTTCGAAATTTTCTAAAATTCATATTCTTACAACTCTTAAAATTCACAGTCCAAATATTTGACAATTTGTCCGATTTTTTTGCATTTTGAGAAATTTTCCTAATCACAAATTAGGAAATAAACAAATCTGATTTCTTTTGATTTGGATACCACAATATTTCCGAAATAATAAGAATACCCTGCATAAATAGGCCATAAGTTGCCTTTTAATAATAGACATGTGTGCTCTTTTGTCAGAGAAGCAAATCAAATAGCGATCGTGAAATTTTCATTCGGTTGCCGTGGAGAAAAAAACAGAAACAATCGCATGTCGTTGTCATGAGACCGTAATATTTCACACGGTTTGGTGTCGTTGTCTCCTCTCGACCCCATTAAACGAAGATTATCCGATAACGCAGTTTATTTCCGCTCCTCCTGATATTGAATTCGAGCATTGAGTAAATAAATCTGTCGCTGGAGTACTTCAGAAAATGCGTGAAATTGTGCATCTCCAGGCGGGCCAATGTGGCAATCAGATTGGAGCCAAGGTAACGGCTGAAGCCAATTACCGTCAATTTTCAATTTCTTCCCAAACTCTCAAGTTTCCTAAATCTTCAAACATTTTTTTCAGATATGCGGAATTTTTTCTACATGTTTGCAAATTTCCTCTGGACTCTTAGTTTTCTTTTAACTATTCTCTAATTCTCATTTTCTCAAATTTTCCGAAAAATTTGATTGCTTACAGTTCTGGGAAGTAATTTCGGATGAGCATGGAATCGACCCGACAGGCTCATACCACGGTGATTCGGATCTCCAATTGGAAAGAATTAACGTCTACTACAACGAGGCAACTGGCGGAAAATACGTGCCTCGGGCAATTCTGGTTGATCTAGAGCCGGGGACGATGGATGCTGTACGGTCTGGACCATTTGGCCAGATATTTCGCCCCGACAATTTCGTATTTGGCCAGAGTGGTGCCGGAAATAACTGGGCCAAAGGTCATTACACCGAGGTAGACTACTGCAATTTATTGAATTTGGTCAATCTACAAATTTTTCCATTTTTTTTTTCTTTTTTTCAAATCATTGAACGTTTATCGTGATAACATTTATCGATATCCCTCACCATTTTCAATTCGTTTTTTTAAATTTTGACAATGATATCCGAAATTTCTGAAATTTGTGTTGATTTTCAAAATTTTAGAAATGTCTGAAATTTCTGAAATAAGTCAATTTAGAACCGAATTTTTGTCATTCGGTAATTTTTAATATTTTTTTTTCAATTTCAAATTTTAGAAACGTTTTCATTTTGAAATAATGAAATGGTTGAAACTTCATGAGCAGACTTTCCACCTAATTCGATCCTACTTAGGTCAAGTAGGGTCTCTAAATTGAATGACAATTTTGTTGTTTGTGTGCGTACTCTATCACCATTATTATTATCTAGGGCGCAGAGTTGGTGGATTCGGTGCTGGATGTTGTGCGAAAAGAGGCGGAGAGTTGCGACTGTCTGCAGGGATTCCAATTGACCCACTCACTCGGTGGTGGCACTGGAGCTGGAATGGGCACTCTGCTCATATCCAAAATCAGGGAAGAGTACCCGGACAGAATTATGATGACTTTCAGCGTTGTCCCGTCCCCAAAGGTCCAAAAACCCATTTCCCAGTTCCAAAAATAACTTCAGTCTGCAACACAATTCAACAACATATTTCAAATTTGAGTATTCCCAGAGTTGAATATGTAAAACAGACATATCAAAAAACATGAAACTTACGATTAAAGTAAGCCTCCATCGGTTTTATAAAACTTCCAAGACGAAGTGTTACAAATTTGTGAAAATTTTACAACCGGATTATTAAGAGTTTTCCTACTGTTTGATTTTGTTTCAAATTATTGCACTCACCGGAATTATGAAAAAAATCAACTTTTTTCTTACACTTTGAAAATTCTTTTAAATTTCATCATTTTTCAATTGTGAAAATAGGTTTGAAGTTTCCGAAATAGCTTGCCTTCTGGAAATTCTGAAAATGGTAAAAAATTTGGAATGTCCAATTTTTAAAAATGAATGATAATGTTCTCCAGGTATCGGACACGGTTGTTGAACCGTACAACTGCACACTGTCAGTACATCAGTTGGTGGAGAACACCGATGAGTCTTACTGCATTGACAACGAGGCCCTCTACGACATCTGCTTCCGCACACTGAAACTGACTACTCCAACCTACGGGGACCTCAATCACCTCGTCTCGGCGACCCTAAGCGGGGTCACAACCTGCCTCCGTTTCCCAGGTTATTATGCAACATGCATACCAATGCAAACAGATTTCTTGCTGGTAGATATGTGGAATGACGAAACAAGACCGAAATCTGAGCAAAAGATAGCAAAGGAGCTACGGCGACAGTTATGTTTAGTGAACACATATGACTAATTCTATGTTAGAGTCAGACAGACTTCCGAAAACCAGACGAAAAAATATCAAACGAAAATTAATTGAATAATTTTTAACGATTTTGTTATGTGCCCAGGCCAGCTCAACGCAGATCTTCGCAAACTCGCTGTTAATATGGTCCCATTCCCACGTTTGCACTTCTTCATCCCCGGCTTCGCGCCCCTGACCTCGCGGGGATCGCAACAGTACCGCGCTCTGAGCGTACCTGAACTAACTCAACAAATGTTCGATGCTAAGAACATGATGGCTGCATGCGACCCGCGCCATGGAAAGTACCTCACGGTAGCCGCGGTCTTCAGGGGACGAATGTCTATGAAGGAGGTTGATGAGCAAATGCTCAATATTCAGGTACCTGCCGGTTTCTTAGAATTCGAGAATATTTATTGCAGATTGTCAGAATTTTCGGAGATTTCATTGCGGCACGTTTTTCAATTTTCCTTGATCTCATCTATTTTTCTTTCAATTTTCAAAGTCTTCGAAACCTTCGGACGTTTGTCACATTTCTGCAATTTTTTAACCCTGCTGAATTCGAATTGCTGAATGATTAACCATCAGTTTTCTTTTTCCAAAATTATCTTTCTGATTTGAAGAATTCGAGACCTCTGAATGCTCTGGAAAATCCGATGAATTCTTTACATCTTCAAATTTGACATGTAATTTCTAATTGTAACCGCAATGATGACTTCCAGAATAAGAACTCAACCTACTTTGTGGAGTGGATCCCGAGTAACGTCAAGACCGCGGTGTGTGACATTCCCCCGCGGGGTCTAAAGATGTCCGCGACCTTCATCGGGAACTCGACGGCGATCCAGGAGCTGTTCAAGCGAGTTTCTGAACAGTTCACGGCCATGTTCAGGAGGAAGGCCTTCCTGCACTGGTACACGGGTGAGGGTATGGACGAGATGGAGTTTACAGAGGCGGAGAGTAACATGAACGACTTAGTATCGGAATATTTGCAGTACCAGGAGGCTGAGGTCGATGAAGAGGGCGAATTCGACGAGGAGGAGGAGGGCGAGGGCGATGCCTAGATTTTTTTCCGAGCATTTTCAAAAATCTCCATTTTTTTTCAATATTTTTTTCTTTCAAATCTGAGACGTAAATTCACGGAGTCAAACGTATTGCATACATACAAAACTTTCGCTTGTTGCATCGTATGTGCATGCTTGTTCAAAAATTTAAGCTCTAATAAAATCGTTTCAATTAAAACCCAAGAAAAAAAAATTCTCATTTTTTAATCTTACATTTTTTTAAATTGCCGTAATTGTTTAATTTGTTTGATAGAATGAATGAATCGATTGGAATAAAGATTAGTTATTGTCTTCTCAGACATTTGATTAATTGACTGTCAGATAAACATTTCGTTACATGTTTTAGGTCTTTTGGTCAAGGTAATCGTGCATTATGTAAAATAATGCCCTCTCATATCTAATTTTTTCATTGAATTCTGGAAATTGAGAAATTCTGGGGAACACATTCCACCGGTGAATAAAATAATAATTTTATTGTGTACTGAGGAAGCAGTTGGTAATTACTGGGTGAACGTTTACAATAGCCGAAGAGTTTATGCATCTGTTGCGTTAACAAGTGGACAGATTTCACATGAGGCCGTGACAAGGCCTAACGTATGCCGATTATAGAACTCATGTCTTTTGTCTATTATTGTATTAAAGGGGATGTTCAATCGTTGCTCTGCTGAGGAGATGCAGGTGGGTAGAGGCCGCATTCGCCAACTCAAAATTGATTGAAAAATTTTGGAATATCAGTGACATTCCCAACTTTCCGATTTTCTAGGAATTATTCTCATTAAACTCCAAATAAATTGTTTTTCCTCTAGAAAATTCTATACAAATTCTATGGGAACGATCTCGTGGAAAACCTATCATATACGAATCCTGTAGTATTTTATCATCCGCAAAATGGTTGCGGTTAAAAACCTGAATTTCTCAATTTTCGTAATGACTGAATTTAATTAACGATGAATTCCCGGTGCATTAGTCAGCACTGCTTACCATAAGGACAGCAGGATTCCTCGTCCCTACCACCTAGGCAAATCAATAATAATGAAATTAATAATCCAGGGATCTTCGAGATGCTGAGAAAAATGTGGATTGCGTTAGGATCAAGATATATCTGCCGATGCGCTTGAGTTACAAAACTCATCATATAGGCAGCGAAGAAGAAATGATTCAGTCCTACTATGTTAATTCAAGTTATTCGAGCCAGAGTTATAAAAGTTCGAAAATTCTATGTTCGAATTTCATTTCAGACTCCTAAAACAAGTTCGAAAACCATTGACCACTGATCAAATTTCAGAAAATTGAAGAATTTCAAAAAAAATCAAAAATTTTGAATTTTACAATTTCCGAAAAGTTCCAAAATTTTGAAAAAATTAGTACCTTCAACCAATTTGAAACTTCGATAACTTCCCAGTTTTCGAATATGTTATCCTCAGTGACGAAGGTGTCAAATTGGACAAAATTGTTTTTACCCATCGCGTTTATGCCAACCAGTCCAATTTTGTCCCAACTTAATCAATTTCGCAATAATCCCTGATGCTCCATAAAAACTGAGAGCCAAGATTTTTTCCTCCCATGTACTTTTCCTTTTTTTTCACCTCATTTTTTCCCCTCGACCTCGATGAGACGCGCGGGTGTGTCTCGCGGTCCTCTCGGTCTTCACGCATGACAGAGCATGCCACCTGACTGGCTGGACACACCGACTCATTATAAAGCGTTAGAGAAGTCTCACTGTTCTTTTCAAGGTGCGAGAGTCCCTCCTTCGACCTGCAAATCTCCTTTTTTTATTCGCATTTCGCTATTTTTTTTATGTATGACATTCCCAATATTACATAAGCCACCTTATTCTACAATATCAACTCTAGACTTTACATTTTTAACTTCCCCATTTCGGGAACTCATTGTAATTACTCGCATTTCCACAACCGTATTTTCTCTACGCGACTGGGCTTTTGAGTCCACAAAATACTCCACAAATTTTGAGCTGATATGTACATACCTGTGTGTATGTGTGTTTCCGAAATTTTGATCCCAGATTTCGTACAAACGAATGAAGTCAGAGAGATCATGATTCACCCCTCCCCCCCCCCCCCTCTCTAATCATTTCTTCGTTGAAGTAGGAAATCCGTGATGGGCATTAATCCCAGTTTCACTTCTTTTGAACTTCAAATGTTATGGAAACTATTAAGTAATAAATAAATCAACGAGTGATTCTCAGCGTTGTTCTCAAGGTGTGACTCCTAGAAAATCGCCATTTTTTGCCTACGTTTCCCTTTTTTTTCTCCACTAGCGATTGCCAATATTATACAAACGGTGATATTTTTTTTATCGTGCATAGCTCAGGGAATAATGACTTTGTCCTTCGTGACCCACCTCCGTCCACCGTGGATCATTGAGCATCCTTGCACTAAACTCCGATAATAAGGTGAACGCGTTTTCTATTGCTTCTCGATTCGCATAACAGCAAACCCCACCCCAGATGCGACAATGTGACATGCAGATCCGCAAGGTACGACTTGGAACCGAATTCCCAGGGGGGGAGTATTACTTATCCGTTTTATTACTAATCTCAGGCCTTCATTTGAAATACAGTGTTGACCATTCTCTTTAGCTTCTTCGGGATGGGGTATATAAGATTGCTAGGGGGATCCACATAGTCAGTCTACGATTCTTCGAGGATATCCAAGACACCTAGCAACATGTTCAAGTTGGTGAGTGAACACTTCAGCCGTTTTTCGTTTTTCACTTATCCATTCTGGTAGAAAAAACATTGTGTGTCTGCGAAAAGAGTGAAAATTCCAAAAAGAATCGCGATCAAGTTTATCATGTCTCTGTTTTTCCCTTTTTACGATAGGATCTCGCAATTTTTCCTACAAAAATTTTAAACGTGTTTGATTTTTCCCCCATCTATGAGTTGCTCTTCAATCTGCAAAAAATTGACTAGCTAAATTTTTGAGATTGAAAGTTTTGGAAAGTGCTATTCTTTGCTCATTCTCATTCTTGATTCTTTTGAAGTATTTTGAAGTTTGCAATGGTTTTTAGAGCGTAGAGACATATAATCAAAATTGAGTGCTTTTAGAATGTGAATTTGTTCCTCAATTTTGAAAGAGCTTTTGATGTCATGGATTAGCATCATACCCTTATCTATTACTTCATTGATTCTCATAGACAGTATATGTGTGGCGAAGTGGTCAATCGTTTTGAATCGGTGTTTATTACGCGTCTCTTTTCACGAAATTTCTCAAACTCGGAAGAAGATAGCGACCTTTTTCTATGAACCTCTTTTATAGAGCAACACTAGACCCACAAGTTTGTAACGAAATTTCGGTGTCTCTCTTCATTTTCGCCATATCCATTCTCTTCAATGTTATTCGTCACTGGAAATTAGAATGATAATCAAAATAATTTTTTGGTATTCTGAGGAAGTACTTTAACCCTTACTCTTCCTGTGTATTAACTTACTCGGTCATTCTAGGTGGTCCTCTTGGCCCTCGTGGCCTATGCTTCAGCTGGAGCTATCTCCCCGTACTACAGTGCTTATGGCTTGGGCCATGGATACGCTCCTACCGTGAGCTATGCACCAACAGTCTCCTACCACACTCCACTCGCCACGAGCTATGCTAATGCATACAAGGTAAACTATCAATACAAATTAATTAATTAGCCCTTGACAGGTGAAACTAAAGCGCCAATGTGACTTATTCATTTACTCAAAAGTGAATTACAAACAGATCGTGTATAATCCAACAATGGATATTGTCCTTCGTCATGGCAACAATTTTTGAAAACATCCGCTGCTCCGATATCCCGTTGAAGACAAAATTAATGGCAAATCAACTGAAAGTTTACGATTTATTACAATAAGATCATTTTTCAAGGTTACGCAAGTAATTTTTATGGTACAATGGAAACAAGAGCATTATGACGGTATTTAAAGAGGATAATAATAAGTGCTGATCAATATTCCGAGTTGTTCCGGGAACAGTGGGGCATAATGATACATTCCTCGACCCATTCTCCACTCATGTCTAATTATGCCCGCTAAAATCTGTTGCATTGCAAGAATCGAGTTTTTCACATTGAAAAAATTCGAATGTTAATGTGGAAGCACTGAATTTAATTTTTATCAGCACAAGAAAAATGCCCACCGCTCTAGCCCAAAATCACATTTCCCCAAGTCTTCTACGGGTGACACTAAAAATTTTTTTTGTCAATGAAAAATTTCAGTATGTGGTACCTCCGGTGCACAAAATCGCAGCTCCATTGGTAGCTCCATCGGTAACGAAGTTCCACTATGGTTACCCCAACTACGCAGCCTACCCCATTGGCTATAGCGCTGGGTACGGACATGGCTATGGATCTTATGGTCTTTATGGTGGTAACTATGGTGGATATGGACACGGCCTGTACTCAGGATATACCGGCTATGGAAACTACGGAGGCTATGGAGGTTATGGACACGGATACTCGCTCAATCATGGCTACGGACTCGGTTACGGACTCGGATATGGACTCGGTGGATATTACCACTAAATTCTCCACAACTTTTTCTAGCAAAAAGTTTTCCATTCCAAAGTGCTTAAGGACGGATGTACATAGGAATAATTGTGTTCAAATCAGCTGATTACCCCACCTACCTATTGTAAACAATAAATTCGCAGTTTATGTAAAAAAATGAATTTTCATTTCGCATCTTTGGCATCCCCCTAAAAACCACCTTCGTCATGCCCGACCGGAGCACATACTAATCTACTAGTAGCTTGGATCCCCGCTCAGTCTAAAGCCGTAGAGTTAGAGGGCCTAAAGAACTATCCACTTGTAGGATTATCAGCAGGTAACCTATTTTCTATATCAAACATCAGCCTCAAAACGCCATCCACCTATTAGCATACCAACCGCTTCTTCCCTGATCATTCGAATCCATTGACTTTCACTAATTATTGGTTATGCTTCAATTACACATAACGATACCGATCCAATATTAGATCCATGTTTCGAAATCCGGAAGAAATATAGGACACATAGATACGTAATGGGTAGTAGCGATTTGTTATAAAGGTTTTGGCTAATTGCGGCATCCATCAAATCCCATTCAACCCTCCGTTCCTATTAATAACAAATCAATAATCCTTGAATGAAATTGTGCCTCACATTTGCGAATGCTATGATTAAAATGACTTGTGTCGAGTTATGTCAACTCTCCACTTCGGTTGGTCTTTGGTAATCAATTAATAGCGAGTTTCCAGCAATAATTAATTAAAAAATTGTGAATATATATCGCAGTTCTCTTTGATCATTGTGTTTATGTGATGCTTTTGTTGGTAAATCCGTAGAGTTGAGATCTTTTGCGCCAGGAAGGGCTATCTTCTCTCTTTCTCTTATAAACACACACACACGCGCATCTCAGTAGGAAGGTATCACCATAAGCTGAAACGTCTCAAGTTTCGCTACAATAAATTCCTGATGTTCGGGCGTTACAAATTACGCCATATCCATTTGGAAGCAGATCAGTGCCTACTTTGTTGTTTTCTGACCATCCGTAGTCGCCAGCTATAGCTAACCCGTGCAACCCGTCCATAACCCCTGTAACGCATTAATAATCCGTGCAATGCAAAGAGCAAATAGACACAAATAGCCAATGTTTCACTAAACAGTTACTACCAAGACGATCGAGGCAATTGCCCTGATAATGAACGTCTTACGTGCGCTTAGATATTCTGTAATCTCTGTTGAAAGTGTCGAGTTGGTAAAAAGGAGCCTGATCGCGGCAAAAAAAAAGGAGATTTAAATGTTGGTGCAGACGCGTTGTACTCAGCGCTGAGTGGATCAAGGCTGTAGCGAGGCGGCTTCTCATATTTATCTTGCAAATAAATCTTGCGCATCTACTTATGCTGGTCTCACAATCGATGCGATGTTGATTTTTTTTTGTGACGGATTCTGTGAGAAAGATGAAATCGTCAATGACTTTGGGTCACGGAGGAAAAATTATGCGAATTGCCTTTTGTTCGTCGGAAACTTGGCGCAATGGGAAACATTGCTGTTGGCTAGATCAATTCATCGGCATGATGAACGTTGAACTTATCAACCTGAAAGTACTTGGTATACGATCGATATTCCCTGCAACTATACGAACACAGGGTTTATATATTTTGGGTCTGGCAAGAAAAATTGAACGCTGGAATGAAAAAAAAAACATTCTCATAATGCCAGTTTTTGAAATTTTTTTTCCTTTTACCAACTCTACTAATTGGTGGGCGACTTCAAGCAACTGTAGATTTGAATTTTTTTTTTTTTTTAATTCAAGTCAAACATTACAAAATCGTGAAATTTTCAGCGTTATAATTTGTGGATAAATGTAAATTTTTCATCGAGATATTCTGAAAAATTGGGTATCAAAAATTGTACCCCAACCCTTTCACTTTTCCAGTTGCATATAATTGTTCTTAATTTGGGGTCAAGAAGTTTCACTTGAAGAGTGAATAGTTTATCACGACCACTTTTGTGCAAGCGTGTTAAAGAATGAAGAGAAGAAAAAAAAATTGTTACCACCAAAAAATATGAAAATTACAGTGTGATGGACGGGAAAAAGGGAGCCATTGATTGCCCACTTTCGTGTTTTTTTCTTTGAGTCGACAAAAGTGAAACGGGCACATGAGCCTCCAAAATAAATGAGTTCCTTTCTCGTTGTCGTGGGACGTTATGATAAATCGGCATTATGACTACGCATGTCTTATTAACTGCATCCATGTTACTCGCGCATTCTCCTCGCTCTGATAAACCCGCAGAATCCTTGCGTGTATTCCCTGGCCCTGAAAAACTCGAGAAAAACATATTCCAATTACCAGCAGCGACTTATTAAATTTGTAATCATCACTCTTTTCAATTGACAACTCTGGTAGCTCTTTGGAAGCTATTGATAATCAACACATGATTTATGGGGATTTTTGAAAGTAATTGACATTCCATTTCACTTTGACTTTTACATCTTTACCATTGTGAAAATGCGCCATTTTCGTAGTTTGCACTGTGCATATTCTTCCCTAAATTTTCTGTCCGCAAAAGTGGAGAGTTTATCTACGCCAAACATAGTCTCCACATATGTTTCCTCGCATGCACGAAGATTGTAGCATCCGCAATTATTTGACCAATTTTCATACATACAGACAACTGGTTTTTCTTAAAGCTCGTTTTCCAGAAGCTCATGGTTTTGCCACGAAAGAATTTTCTTTCCCTTGAGCAACTGTGAAAATGGAAACAAGCTGTCAGCAAAAATCCAATTTCTCAATCCTCTCCCTTTTCGCCCTAATCATTCCCTGGAGCAGTGAAATCCCATCCGGAGTGCCTTCGCTCGCCTTCCCATTCGTCCCCAAGGCTAGCAGGATTGCGCGAGGGTCACAATACCAAAACCCATCGGCCGTGTTCACAATGGGGACCTCGGGCCGAAACTGGTCGTATGTTAATGTCGAATGTTGACGTACGAGGTCCACCAGGTCTGGCATATATAAGTCGCGTTTGATTCAACCCAGTACCAAACACTCGCAGTCTTCGACAAACGTAGCATCTCGTGTGATACATCTCCAAACCGTTCGAAATGTTGAAATTTGTGGTTTTCTCTGCACTTGTGGCCTGTGCATTGGCAGCACCAGCTCCTGGTGGTCTTCTGGTCCCGGCAGCGCCAGTAGTTGCAGCTCCAGTAGTGGCCGCAGCACCCGTAGTTCCTGTAGCTACGAGCTACGCTACCAGTTACTCCAACACCTACAGAGCACCGGTTGTCAAGGCGGCACCGCTTATTCACGCAGCTCCGGTAGTTCCTGCTGTAGTTCACACACCTGTAGTTGCTGCGCCAGCTATCGTCAAGACTCCATTGATCCACACTCCAGTTTACCATGCTCCAGCTATCGTAAAAACTCCACTGATCCACACACCGGTAGTTGCTGCTCCACTCATCAAAACTGCACCGCTCATTGCACATGCCCCCCTGGTTCACCATCCCGTCGCCCTTGTTCACTGAAGAGGGTCAGAGCAGTATTTATTTAGCTATGAAAACATGGAACAACGACTATTTGTGATGGAAAATACACACTGATTCTCACCCAATGCTTTTGTTACTTTCATTTATTGAACCTATGAAGATGGAATTAATTTCCTTGAGGTTTGGCGTTTGCATAGAAAAGCATAGGAAAGCTCTGCTATCCTGAGCATGGTGAATTTTGTTGATTTCTTTCCTCAGTGATTGTAGTTTAAAGGACGGCTTATATCTACTGGGAGCTGCAGAACGCAAAATTTGTCAAGTTGCCCTCTTGCTCTTGGATGTCAAGAGATTGAATTAGGTGAAATCGCAGACCATGGATTACAAGCATTTGTGGCAGGGAAGAAACACTGATTTGAGCTGACACATTTGTTACTTTCCTTCATTGAAGACCTGCACGCAGAATTGATTCGATTAATTTTACAATGTTTGCATAGAAAACCTTGGTATTCTTTTTTTCATGATGACCATTTCGATGTGAATATGATATGCAGCTAATCAGGAGCTCTAGAAATGGTTCGATCTTAAGATGCAGTCCATGGATCACCTAGGACTAGGGAAGAATTCTTTGACAAAATTTTCACCCCATCCGTGACTCTAACAAACGTCCTTCCACATCATCCGCATTTTTAGAGAGTGACTGGTCTCCAAACCTGTGCATCCAACTTCTGCATTCTGGTAATAATGGCTTTTCCTAATTTTTTGGTCACGATTTTTATTGACCCCCTGGTTGCTACCATCCACTGGGAAACACGAATTCATCAATTTCGGATAAAACAGCGTGTTTCAAGATTGGGCAGCTACCGAAAGATTTCGTTGGTTCAAATCTTAGAACGCGTAAGAACAACTACTGGTTGCAAAAGATAAAGGCCGACTCTGACTCCTTGGATTTCCTGTCGCCATTCTCTTGTTGTTTTTCTTTCAATGTTAATTTTCTTGGATACGGGGAGATTCATTTTAAAGAGCAATTGATCTAGAGGAAAATCGGAGCATACCTCTATACCTAAAAAGTCGCGTGATTCTTTATTCTAGAACGATTCTTAAAAAAAAAAACTGAATTGTTCAACAAAACCGCGCATAAATAAGATGCCAAAAGCCTCTAATAACCATTGCTTATCATCCCTAAAAATAGCAAATGATCACCGAATCTCACTTCCTGGTAGGTGGGGCTTTTACCCCATCAAAGATCTCCAGCCTTCAATCGTTATGGCCTGTGATATCATCGCCATTTTCGCTTTAGCTCATCGTTCTCCCTCCGAAAAATGGTCATTTGATCCCTCACTTGATGCAGATCACCTTTCCCCGACTCTCCAATCTCCCTTTTTACGTAATTTCCTGTCTCTCTGCGTAACACAGATAATACCAAGGTCATGATCAGTGTGTTACCCAATAGGTCTGCACTTCCCATGCACAAGATTTATTTGGATCACCCAGATATATCAACGCATGTCAATGCAAAAAGCACGTGAATTAATTACGAGACATCAAACGTTAATTGACGGGTGTACAGTGCAGATTTTTTTCGTTATGCAAGAACACGACGAAAAATTAACATTCTTATCTGATGAAGGAAGATATATTTTTATTCGAAAGCTCCTTCATTATTTATTTCCCATTTGTTCCACTTGACAGAAGTGGTTTGGAATTTCAAGAGGAAAATGAATTGCTTTCTTCTTTTGCCAACACAAAAACTGTTTTGTCCAAGTGAAAATCATGCATGTTTTATTTTAGCTACAGGTCCACGACAGAGAAATTTCGCAGGTAACTACACTCCTTAAATTCTCTTATTCTCCAACTACAGATGTAATAGCGCAATACTGCGACAAAAATCTACAGTGCGACAGAACCTTTAAGGGACTTCACATGATCGATGGCTTATGTAAAAGTTTCACACAGTACCGCATACCGAAATCTCATCCAGAATGAAGGCTTTCCCAATAGCATTCAGTCTAGTGGGGATCCCATAGGAAGTTGTGTACGCACGGCAAACACCAGCGTCTCGCAATGCTCGCCAAGAGGCTGTTTTTTTTCCTGTGTCATACACATCATAATAGTGAGCCTAATGATGGCCTTGGCCATGTCAACAGAATAAAATTACCATTGGACCAAAAAAGAGAAAGAGCCAATTATCCACCGATTTTTGGGAGGTATCTAGGGGAAGGGGAAGCAGCGTTCGAGTATAAAGTTGATGGATTTATGGCTTTGAATCACAGTTCAATCACAGCTTCTGCAACAGCGCAAAGTAGCTATTGTAACGAAGTTAAACGAGAAAGTAGTAGAAACAATCATCATGTTCAAGTTTGTGGCTCTTTTTGCACTCGTCGCCGTGGTCTGCGCTGAACCCCAACCAGGGTATCTCGCCGCACCAGCTGTCTACCATTCTGCTCCTGTGGTGGCTGCACCAGTGGTAGCCCATAGCGTTCCACTTGCCACCAGCTACTCCAACACCTACAAAGTCGACCACAAGAGCTACGTCGCTGCTCCTCTCGCTGTCCACGCTGCGCCAGTTGCTGTCCACAGCCCAGTTGCCGTTGCCCACACCCCGGTTGCATACTCGTCACACGCGTTGCCACTTGCTTACGCCCGCGCCAGCCCAGTTGCCTACGTTCATTAAGTCAACCATCCACCAATAGTCCAGTTGTTACCGAATCTCAACCATTGAACATCTCAATAAAATACGTATTTGAATATTATCCATTAACTTTTCACTTTGGTGTCTTCATTTGATCAATGAGCCTTTGTTAATCCTGAGCGCGTGAGAAATTTTTTCTGCAATTTTGTGGTGTGATCACATCCATTTATTGTCTTTAAGCTCTTCCATCGAACCTATAGAACAACGTGTATTAGATTTTTACTCTGTAATGTCTTGATTGAGCGAGTACCTCGAAGGATCAACCCCTTTCGATATAGAGTGCCAAACCTGATGACCAGAGAGGAACCTATCAGTTCGCTGCCGATAAATTAGCGATGGTGATTGTGTATTAGGCTTGTCACATACACTTCATGTCTCAAGCACAGCTCTGTTGATTCATTCATGTGCAGACGATAGCATATAAATTATAAATTCTCTCCATATGTATCGTTTCATAATGGACCATTCTTAAGATAGACCGACTCCGTCAGCGAGAACGAGTGTACTCTCACTTTATATCCCAGGCAGACCATCTTGAGGTGTTCGTGGAGTCCGCGGCACCTTACAGACCAAAATACCCATGCTGGGACCTCGGAAAATGCCAAGCTTAATGTTCTCGAATATTTGCTCGGCGTCATAAATTGTCCCCATAGGGTGCACCAAGGAAATGCTCTGCAAGAAAAAATGTAGCTTGAAATAGCTCAAAAGAGCTCGTCAACGAACAGCGTCAAGTTAGATATATGCTTAAAATTTCAAATCGTTTCCCATTTATCTACTGGAACTCAGTTGGAGGCTCCTCAAAATCGATCATTCATTCTTTTCTATAGTCAATCCCATTTCTGCAAGTCACAGACAATTGATCATCCTTTATCTCCAACGCTATCAGCGCAGACGAATGTATCCTCGCCGACTCCTTTTGCACATATTTTCGGCAAGCTATGGCAGTCGTAATTACGGAAACCTTTGTTACCTGATCTTGTATCTCGTCACTCGGGATGGTTAAAACGTGACGAATGATCTAGCATACATGACAATCAATAACTGATTCTCACTTTCGGGGTGACTCAGCTACTTCGGCATAACAAAGAGTGAATCGGGGGACTTGCATCATTATAGACCTTGATATGTCAATGAAATTGTCAAGATGCACTCACGAAATCTCAGAAAGATTGCTTTCAATTGAAATGTTTTGCATAGAATATACTTGGACTTGAAAAAGTTTTGCTGAATACAAATTTTTCCGCCTTCCTTTGATTTAGGAATAGTGACCCTCAAAAAAAAAAACAGACATAGCTTGAACCCTGCTATATTTCAATTTTAATCCTAGCTATGCCTTATATCAGGGCTTTGTTTCGTGAAAAGACATTTAGCAATCCCCGAAGCGAGTTTTTCCTCCAAATTTTATGACAATTATATTGGAGCAGAAGTATTCTTGTCTACTTTTTCTTCCTCCTTGGTCGATATGGAATGCGACGAGTACATCATCTTATCTTATCCCTATCCTCCCGAACTTAAACCTTTTCTCTCCGAAAACCATCACATACATAACCCCTTCCGAAATAAAAAATCAACGGATAATATTCAAATGAGTATTTTATTGAAATTTTCAATGGTGGAGATGCGATAATAACCGGACTATTGACGGGCGGATGATTTAATGAACGTAGGCAACTGGGCTGGCGTGGGCGTAAGCAAGTGGCACCGGGTGTGATGAGTATGCAACCGGGCTATGGGCAACGGCAACTGGGGCGGCGTGGACAGCGAGAGGAGCAGCGACGTAGCTCTTGTGGTCGACTTTGTAGGTGTTGGAGTAGCTGGTGGCAAGTGGAACGCTATGGGCTACCACTGGTGCAGCCACCAGAGGAGCAGAATGGTAGACAGCTGGTGCGGCGAGATACCCGGGTTTGGGTGCAGCGCAGACTACGGCGACGAGAGCAAAAAGAGCCACAAACTTGAACATGATGATTGTTTCTACTACTTTCTCGTTTAACTTGGTTAAAATAGCTAGTTTGCGCTGTTGCAGAAGCTGTGATTGAACTGTGATTCGAAGCCATAAATCCATCAACTTTATACTCGAACGCTGCTTCCCCTTCCCCTAGATACCCCCGAAAAATTGGTGGCTAATTTGGTCTTTCTCTTTTGGTCCCACAGCTATTCAATCCCGTTGACATGGCCAAGGCCATTATTTCGTTGACCTATGATGTATTTGACATACGGAAAAAGCAACTCAGCTTCATGACAGGTATTGCGAGATGGTATAATTCGAGGTATGCTCTACAATATCAAGAAAAAACTTGGGTAAATAATGATTGAAAAAATAACACGGCGTGTTGCAATTCGAGTGACCATAAAATGAATCGCTGCAAGTTAAGTAGGTCACTTGACCACTTTGTCCAGGATTTTAGGGTATTTAAACTCGAATGGTTACGATTAGCAACGAGCCTTGCATGCGAAAGTAGCGCGATCATATTACTACTCTCCCCATTGAGGCGCAATGAAGGCACATGCTCGTCTAACTTTATTTACATTGCATCACCTGTTATGCAGGATGGAGTTATGCATGCACTTAAATAATACATAATTAAGTCATCAGGTAATGAATAGTCGAATGGGAGGATTAGTAATCCATATGCCTCCGATCTCAACTCCTATCACTGATAGATGGATAAAATGAGATACAAACATGGAAGATTCGGAAGGCTATAAGCGGATACATAGTCCTGTACCATCATTTCATCAAAGTTGATTTTTTCTCTCGTAATGGAGAACTGCATTGCGCAGTGGTCATAATGCGGCCGATGATTATTCGTTGCAAACATCGTGTATCTCTGCTTGTGCAGTCCATATATATATATATATATATATATATATGTGCATGTATGTACGTAAAATCATTCTGATGATTTTGGAAACGGAATGAACCCCACATTATCTAACTCTATATAACATGAATGTAAAAAATAGGGTGATGACGGATCCGTAGATAGTTCCTGCCTGGTTACGAACGAGGGGGACACCGTGTGGGCGAGTCAGATATCCTACACCCGTGAGCTATTCGGTTACGTTATTATGAACCTATTGTATAAGCAGATCCTCCAGCTTGTCCCTGACAGTACTAAAGGACGAACAGAGTGTGTATGAATAATAGCCTTAGGGCACGGGTCCACTTGACGATTATCCCCTTGCAATTGATCGCTATATCCAGATTAATTTGATTATACATATGCGGATATTATTAGATGGATAGCCCGTATTTCGATAACACCATTCTCTGAGGTGGATGGATAAGTGACTAATTTAGAGCCAGATCTTCAGAAAGACGTCAGAAATTTTCGAAATCACATTATAAAAATTCTACATATATATTACTGTATATTATAAAAACTTCTAAAATGTCAAAAGTTTAAATACAGCTTAGAAGTTGTATCCCCAAATCGGGAATGTTTTATTCTCGACTCAGGTATTTTTCCATCTACGTTAGCAATATCGAGTGAAGAATTACTCGGGGATGCGAAATGATCTGAAATCCATTATTTGCGCTTGTCAAAGAACCGCAAAACCAATTCATCGTTGCCCTGCTTGTCCGGAAGTTGGAGAAATGTCTGCAATAGGGAGGCACTTCAGACTTTGACAGATTAATTAATTAACGGCATAGCAATAATTAGCTCATTACTCCCGCCACGTGCCTAGTGAAAGAGCAGTCCGTTAGATTTTCAATAACTTTTTTTATTTACGTTTTATTGAATTACGTCAGTTTCTTTTTCATCCATAATTACCAACACAGATAATTTTTTTTTTGATAAAATTCAAATCACTACTTTCACATTTTTTATCCACATAAAGACTCCTGTTATTTCTGATTATCCGCTACATCATTTTTCTCCATTTCATCGATTGGTTTAGGCAACTAGGGGTCCAATTGAAAAGGATTGATCAATTTGGAAGCGGAAGATGAATTTTATAAAATTTAACTTTGCCTGTCCATAATGTCCCGAGATATTTAGGTCTCTAACCGAATTTTCGCCAGTACTATAACTTGCCCCATGAAAAAGTTAATTGATCCCATAGCTTTGATTAGCTAATTAATTCCGCCACGTGCTTCGTCTCGGGACTGGGGAGTGCTGCGTCTAGGAGTACCACTTCCTCCTTTCCGTACGTCACTCGAAACAACTCTTGAGTATCCGTGGGAAGATATACCGAAGCGATACTTGGATTGTGGGGGTTTCCAATGTAATGATACCGCAGGAGCACGTCCAGTAAATAATGTTAGTGTAGCCGGGTGACGGGGTATTACCATCTAGGGTATTAAGAAGTGCCTTAGGGTAACCTTGACAGTGGCCTTTAGCTTTGATATATCGATACTCAATTCATGGTCCAACTTTTGATGTTTGCAAACACTAAATTCAAGGCGCAGCGGGAATAAATCAATATTTAGAGTGTTAATATAATAGGATTATTGTTTATTGAGAAAACATTAACGCTTGAGGTTGTACACAATTTTTATGGTGTGAGAATACATATTCATTTATACATGTTTTTTGGCGAATGCAAAGTTCTGAAATATTTTTGAAGCACACAAAATAACCTGAATAGCAAATCTCTATATAATAAAACCGAGAACCCTGTAATATTGACGGACATGGAAGGGCTCACCATTTATTTGACCTCAAAAAATTCCCATTGGATCTCTTGGGGACGGAGGCTGTGAGCAAAAATGGAGCAATCAAACATTTTCACGTTAAACGAAATAGAGGATTGACTCAAAAAACCGACGAAACCGGTGTTTCGGCAGCCACCAATTGTACGGATCCATCTCAATTAACTTCTAAATTCACATATAGTTGAAATACCCGCTACGTGCAAAAAATGTTGAAACAAGTCGAAGGCCTCAGAGTGAAACCCTCCTTTCGAGTTAGCCTATGAGAGTGCTCGACTCCGTCAAAAAACAAAGTGATAGTTTCCAAACTTCCCACAGAGTGGACAATAGCCGAGGCTTTGGAAATTCGCTCTTTCCGGGGGTACGACAGACCGAATAAAAGTGCGCTACAACGCGGGGAAATCATCATTCAAACTTGACTTGTCGAGAAGAAAGAACAATTCAATGATGTATAAACTTACAGTACTGTTGGCTCTTGTTGCTTGCTCCATGGCGGCGCCAGCGCCTAAACCTGGATACCTAGCCGCGCCACTTGTAGCATCTCCAGCTGTTGTTGCACCAGTTGCAGCAGTAGCTCATCATGTTCCGGTAGCCACGAGCTACGCCAACACCTACAAGGTACCTGACTAAAATTTCAATAAATACTTGATGATAAGAAAAATACTGAAATCACGTCCATCGGATTCAACATCTAAACGCAAATTTGAAATACTCATAACCATGTGGTGTTACTCCCACCAGGTATCCTACAACACTCCAGTGCTCTCTTCGTACGTTGCTCCAGCCTATACTGCTGTGGCTCCAGCAGTGCATGCTCCAGTTGTTGCTCATCATGCTTACGCTCCAGCGCTCACCTACGCCCACTCCGCACCACTTGTAGCACACTATTGAATAGCTGAGCCGATGAAAAATTGAAGAAAAAAAATTGAAAAAGCTAATGTATACATAAGTATGTATATGTATACAGAATGCCCTAGCGGAAAAAATATATATACGAGATATGTCTGAACAGTATCGGAAACGTCTTATTTTTTTGCAACCACATATATATCTAGTGTAGAAACGGGATATATATCAAATACTTTTTCGACCAAGAGTCTTGCATTCAAAATATGGTTTTATACACTTTTTTTCGGTCCTGCTTATATTGTTAGGATGAAATACTGCGGTCTAACCGAGCGCAACGAGTTAAAGTCCCAGTTTCCACATAGCTACAATGACATATAGCTAGTTTGTAGCTGCATGCAAGTCTAGGCAATTTTTGTAAAATTTCGTTATCATTGTTATTAAGAGCCAGTTAATAAAAAAATGAAAATAGATATTATGAGTTTCATTCCGACTCGTGTTCGAATTACAATAAATTTTCTTGCATTGCCAAAATAAAACGACACGATGACGTAAACGGAAGACATGTATTCAGAAGAGAATGCTGCAATTGTCCCGCACCTGAAAACATCTGCTGAAACTTTCCTCTTAAGCCGAATAGATGGCACATCAAATCATCGATGATTTTTGCTCAGCAACTTAGTCAACTATTTTTCCGGTGTATCTTTTTCTGTGTATATAGCAGAATTGATCGACATTACAATATCCCTCCAAAAAATTATATATTGCACATGAAAGAAGAGCCCTATGGCTGCAAAGGACCATTATAAGGAGATGCTGTACAGGCATGCGAACGTCATTGGCCTTGAAGACTCTCCCATTGAATACGGAAAGCAACAAAATAAAGTAAGTGAAGCCTAGCACAAAGAGGCGCAAACAGGTTGAGGGTAATAGCCTGCATAGTCGCCCAGACAACTCGGCTGCAGGGCTGAAGTGATGCGTATAAAAGGTAGGATGAGTCCTCGCAGTCAGCACATCATCTTCAAGTACCGAAGAATTCCTCAACTCAACATGTTCAAAGTTGCCGTGTTTTTGGCCCTGTTTGCGGTGGTTTTGGCCGCACCTAAACCCGCTGCTAAACCAGACATCCTCGCCGTTGCGCCATTGTTACCAGCAGCGCCACTCGCAACGAGTTACTCCAATAGCTATCACTTGTCATACAAGGCACCGCTGCTAGCATCAGCTCCAATAATCGCCCCGGCCCCAGCTATCGCCTACGCAGCCCCCATAGCAGTGCTATAATATACACATAATTGGCTAAAACCAGATAAAGAAAAGTATGAATGATACATTTGAAATGTAAACAATATTTTGTTATGCGACTAAATTCGTAGGCTTCTGAATTTTTGTACGATTTTTGAAAAATATACATCGTTGTGGCATATATGTATCAATATCTGTTTTCATCTCTTTACTCATTCACTGTGCTCCTGTTATTCAGCAGCGAAATGGTCGACTGTTATGTCTGTTATGTTTTTATGAAAACTACTGTGGGTTATTGTATAAAAATTTTGCTATCTGCAAAGTTAGTTAGTTAGTTAGTTTCGTTAGTCAGTTTTGTTATCTGGAAATTTTACAATGCTGCATAATGTCACCGAATTTGCGGATTTCAGTGTTCTAATTCCAAAATACATAAGGCAGATGTGTGTCAATATTCATGTTGATCTATGCCTTCAGGGGTTTTCTTCCCCAAAAGTTTTAAAGAACAGATCGCCAAGAAGAAATGGGGAATGAGGAAAGGGATGTCAGCTTGTTAGCTCTAAATATTAGAACTTTCAGAAATTGCAAAAAAATGAACTCACAAAATAGTGAATTTAATTGTATGTGCTCACATTTTACACGCCTTTAATGTGTCACGTATATTTCCGTAACTAAAAATTTTGCAATCGTCCTTCCCATTTACAATTCAAAATACTAATTCACTTTCGACATTATACCAAAGAATCTGTCATTTTGTTCTCTCCTCATTAATCCGTCAGGCCCTCGTAATTTGGGATTGCATCAGTCCTGTCAAAGGGCCCATCTGCGCAGCCAAGCCCATGATTGAACGGTTTATGAAACTCCGGGCAGACCCATTTATCTAACACGAAGATAAACATCGGTCACTTCCTTACATAATACTTACTCAATCCACCATTGTGAAGCGAAAATAGCCTTCTCAATTCACCTCACGACTTTTTATGTACCAGTATCATCGGGTATGCGCCGTTACCAATGCAATTTCTGCTTTCAATTAAATGTGAGGGGAATGACTGATTCGCTAAGTGTTTTCAGCTATTAGCAGAGCATCAGGGGGGACATACAGTACACTATTCAAAACTATTTTCGGTCATGAAAATGGTTCCCAGTGAAAATAGCTGAAGGGACGAAATGTCCTATTATATATCTGGATTGGCCACATTGTATAATTCCAAATTACCCGTGCCTCGTAATTGGAGTGAGTTCTAGTGGATTGGATCACTACTAAGATGACATTGGGTACACGTCCTAGTAAGAGATGTTACGCTGGCAATTTGTCGATTTTTAGCACCTGACCTTTGCGATCCCGAGGCAATTTCTAAAAACCGGAGGACTCAAAAAAAATATGGTCTTTATTTCGTTATGCAAACTCAATCAAGATTTTTTTGCATTGAGCCGAATTGATCCGTAACAACTGGAGTTTTTGGCAAAATGTTAAAATAGCAGTAATTTTTTTTTCGTACGGTGGGTCACTCACCCCTCACGAGTATTGCTGAATTTGTAACTGCAAAAAAGTCGATTGTCTACGAAAGCTGGCTTCGAATTACCAGGAAGCTGGTGGTCCTCGTCCGCCCGCATTCGAATGTTGATCTGCTTTTCACATTTTATTTCAAAATTTTTATCCCTTTTTCATACAATTTTCTTCGTACTTTCACGGTTCAGAACATTCTATATCCTTCCCGAGCAAAATTAGCGAATGTGAAAATGGATCGATTGTAAGGCTTCAATTCAGAAGCAAAAAACACAATATACGTAACTATCTGATTGATTCCTTTTTTTCCGTAGACCTAAAAATTCAGGAGGATAAATTCCTCACTTTTTTCAAGCGTTCCAACCGTTCATAAGGACCTTGGCATTTACCCGCAAAAAATAGTGTCTGGTATTCTTAGGCGTGTAATGGAAATCTTAAAAAAATTGTCTGCAATAGACATCGAAAAATTGATTACATCTCTACACAAAATTGACAAGCCCAGCGTCTGCAACGTAAGGACAACCAACGGTAATCATGCACGGTTGTAGAAGAAGAAAAATGTTTCCAAAAGCAATAGATTGATACCGATAAGCAATATTAGTGCTCCTCTCACCTTCTGTCGCAACAAAACAACATTCAACACTTTTTTCCTCCAACCACCCTCACAAGATATATACCACACACACATAGATACACACCTCGGATCACATGGCAGAATATTTTCAAACGCTCTATACATCATTCAGATTAAGGATAATCAATGGTAATATGATGAAATGTATCGGGAAATTCATCTTTACTTTTGTTAGAAATTTTTTGCTGCATTTTTCATTAGAAAATGTTCAAAATGGTGCGTATCACAGCTCAACCAAACAGAAGGGTAATTTTTATGAATCTTTTCTCTTGGTGAAGGTGCGTGTGCACACAATAGCAACATCTCAATGATGAGTAGTTCTCTGAGGTTCCTAAATCGGTTTATAATTGGGAACACGTGGAAAATATTCTTCCATCTCTTATTGTGATTGAAGTAGAGAGAAAGCACTAGGGTCTGGGCATTGCGTTTCTATGTCTACACAATTTTTGATGTAAGCGAAGGTCCCTTGGACCCGAGCACTTTGGTATATAAGACCTGTCTTTTGGTCCAGAGAGCAGTCACATTTCGAGAACCGTTGCAAACGTTTACGAAAATTCACAATGTTCAAATTGGTGAGTAGTTCGATTGTCAGCCATCTACAATCTCTCCAGAACAATCTCAATTTTAACAATTTCACAATGAACATTATTACAATCCTCAAAATTATCAAGATTCTCACGGATTTGGGAATTTTCTAATTTTTCCAAGTCTCAGAATTTTATAACTCACCCACAATTTTTGTTTCTGGAGAAATCCCTGAAAAGTTAGGAATTGTTGAATCATTGATGTTTTGAAATTTGGAAATTTGTGAACCCCTGTACAATTTTAAAATTCTCAAAGTTCCTAAATGTGGAAACTTGGAAATTTTCAATTCTGATTTTCTTCATTGTCATCATTCTTCCATTTCATTTTTTTCGTCAATGAGAGTTTATAAATCTATTCGATATGCAAATAAAAGTTCGAGTGAAAAATACCCATTTTTCCAGGTGGTGCTGTTTGCGATTGTCGCCGTGGCTTCAGCTCGCCCGGGTCTGGTCTCATCTCCACTCTATACGACTCTGGTCGGTGAGAAGACGATTGAAAGCCATGGAAATGCCGTTGTTCATAGTGCAGCACCGGTAGTTCATGCCGCCCCAGTGGTTCACGCCGCCCCAGTGGTTCACGCCGCCCCAGTAGTTCGGGCCGCCCCAGTAGTTCACACATATCCAGTAATTCCCGCAGCCCCCGTAGTTCACGAAGCTGCAGCATATCACACTGTTCCCCACTATGCAGCCAAAGTTGCGACAGTCCACGCACATCAGCCAATCCTCACTTCGGAAACTGTTTCCAGCCATGGACACACTGTTGTGCACCACGGAGCACCCGTCCTGTCACACACCGCTTACGTAGCACCTACCTATCACCTATAAGTATAGAACAACTACATCAACTCAAAATCCATCCGCATTGAAGTGGTGAAACGAGCTAATTTACTCACATACTGATCTCCCTCTATTGAACATCGCAGCAATGTCGCAATAGCCTCGCGGCCGTGTCCTCTTGCCGTAAACTCGCATTCAGATTGTCGCAGCGATGTCACTGCGACATTTTTCATGGATAATACAATATAGAGAAAATAAATGACTTTCTACAAACCTATGGTGCATAGATCTTGTTTTTGCCTCTGAAGAAAACGCTAATCAAGCGACGGAAATTGTCATCAAAACCTCAGCTTAGGAATTAGTTAGCTTCAGATTGAGGTAAATGAACTAATACAGGAGAATAAATTTGAATTTTTTTACAACACTGAAATTGTTCATCATGATTATTACATCCTACGATGGCTGGAGGTTGCGGGACTCACAAGCTTGGTGGACAACTTCCTATTCTTTGATGGGGACCGATATAGGTCTCTAATAACACATATAATTTCTATGGACATGTAGCATCATAGTAGTTCAACGTGGAGTACGGGCCGATCGTCTTGTCCGGAGACGAAAAGGACCTCAGGATCTGGGTGTCCAAACATCTGGCCACTTAACTTGGAGTCGGGTACTGTGCCGTTTGAATCAGCTGATGAGAATGTAGTCATGGTATATTTGATAAAGCGCTGAATTTTTTTCTATAACACTCCACCGGAAACCTCAAGCAACATCATTGAATCGTTGGCACCAAAAAATGCAATATTTTATGTTTTCGACTGAAGAAATAAATCAAGCTTTGTTGTAAATCATGTTTCTTTCCTCTACCCCGTGTAATTGTTGAAACACGTTCTCTTAACAAACCCGAAGACCTCGGATCGTATCTGATCCCATAAAGGAGAAGGAAGGAGGAGTAAGGAACATTTCCAATTACCATGAAAATATTGATCGAGTGAGGATATGTGTGATCGACGTTAGGGTAAGCAGAAGTGGAAATAGTAGTGCTCCTGACGACCTCAGGGTCTTGAGGTGTTTATTTCCCATACAAAGAAATACAAAATAAATTCAGAATATTCAAAAAATTGAATTTAGGATGTGTGCGAACATCGACATTTTTAGGGAAACTGAGCAACTCCAGAGTTAAAAACGGGGCTACAAGCTTTGTTTGCGAACCGAATTACATGCTCGAATTTTGAGATATAAATGGGAGAAAGTGATACAATTATTCTATCAAAATTTTTAATTTCATTCACGTCAGTTAGAGTTGTTTCCGAGGTTCATGCACCTGCACCTGGTATCTTTCCGAAAGCGGATGCTTCTTCATTAACCTTTTTGTTCCGAAAATAAGTGATTTAACATGGGTGGGGGCCGCGGGGGGAGGGGGAGGAGCACTAAGAGCCACAGTCACATCTGGTTTTCTGTCTTTTATTTGCAAATATAGATCGAATGACGATATCTGCGATCGACGTCAGGGCAGAAGTGGACATTGTAGTTCCCTTGACGACCTCGGGGGTCTTGTATTGAAACGCATTTTTCCCATTCGCAAGAGGTGGAGCGCTCAACTGCCGGCGGAGGCCATTGTTTCATTCAGTAAGTTATGTCATCACGTGGTAACGAATTTCTCGTTCTAATAGCTTTTTAATTGATTGAGAGTTAAACTGCAGAAACCGTTTTATCAAGAAAAGAATAGCCTTTGATGAATGCTCTCTTCATGTCTCTTGTAAAAACCCTTTTTGTTGTTTTTCATGCACTCCAAAAAAATAATTTAACATAATTCAGCCTCATCAGAAACATCGACTGGACATATCAATGGAAATGAGAATCGAAATTGCATGCATGAGTGTCGAAAATAAATTTGTACAAATTGGGAAAGCAAAATAAAATTTTATCATTTTTAAGAAATTCAAAATTTTCAACTCGTGGGGCACAAACAAAACTTCCCATAGTAAATTAATATTCTCCGAGTTCTATTTTCTAAATGAAGTTAAAAAGTGTTTCATACCCCCAAAAGGCCGACAATTGTGCCGAGCACGCCGATTGAATATTCCCACATGGCCTCTTCAACCGAGCACATTCATGGCTAACTCAACTATCCAATAATTATCTCCCCTTAATTGCAGATCCAATTGATTGCCGATAATTTTCCAAATGAGTGAATTATCAAACGAGTTCGTGACGCAGGTGTTCGACTACTGCAGGGTGAACATGCACCAAGTGCAAAAATCGGTAACAACTGCAAAAAAAGTAGCTCTAACGAGCAACACATGACCGTTGAAACTACCTTTTTACCCGAGTATAAGTACTTGAAGATTACTGAGGAGCCGCCGGTCGAGAACCTGTCCTATCCGCGATTTTTGTCGTAGGTCCAGGCTCTCCTCCTCCCCAGCCCCTCTCGTTCCCCTCAGCTCCCATCATATAGGCATCTCGGTTCGCTTTGATCAGAAATAATATAGCAAATTATCTTTACACAGGAGGCATTAATCTTCATTATTAATTAAGCACATGAACTTTTTTGCCATAAAATTCCGTCTGTTTTATCATTTCAAGGAAAACTCCATGTGCTTCAGTGAACATTGAAATCTTTATAAAAATCAATTTTGCCAAAACGTCGTTTTTTCCTTTGTTAATTTCCGAATTTATAAATGTTAGCGTAATCCTCCTGAAACTGAAAAGTGAAATTTTCAGGATATTTTCAATGTTCACGTAATCCTGGCAATTTTTCAAAGGCAGGTCTTAATGAGACATGAGCGCGAAATGGAATCGTGTGTGTATCAGCCTCTCATGTCCCATCATGCCCCAAGATTGCCTATATTATTTTCAGATAGCTTTTTCCCAATAAAGAGCGATAAGTCCATTCTTCCAATCGGCCAAAGCGAACGGTAATCCTTGAACTTGCTCAAGAGCGAGGCCAGTGACTGCAGACATTTACATCCATTGATTTTTTTTTAATCCTCGAGTTAATAATGCGGAACCAATTAGCATGTATTGAATCACGCCGCTCGTAAATTCGTATTTACGGCTTGTCATCGTAAAAGTCCGGAATATATTGCACAACTGTAATGAATTATGGGGAAACAAAGGGGATCATGTAATGATCATTAGAAAGAAGAAATCATCTCATGGCAGTTTTGCGGAGAACGGATTATTCAAATTTTTTTTGGACATTGATCGGACAATCATTGCGTTCCAGGTATTTAGTCTGGTATCTACGAATGAAGATAAACATAGCCCAAGGACATGGGGAACATGGGAGATGAACGACGGTGTGGTTCGTTCACCCGCAGCCTTGGGGCACTCATGAGGCCTGTTATGGTAGGAAGGTGGAAATCCAGATCACTTGCTATGGAATAGGAAGAAATGTCGCATGTTTTATTGCCGTGATGCGTATGACAATATCCCATTGGATTCCCATAGAATTTTTCCATAGGATTCCTATGGGATTTTCCCATGGGATTCCTATAGAACTTTCCCATAGAATTTTTCCATAATTTTTTTCCATAGGCATTTCCCATAGCATTCCCCCATAGAATTTTCCCATAAAATTCTCCCATAAAATTTTCCCATAGAATTTTCCCATAGAACTTTCCCATAGAATTTTCCCATAGAATTTTCCCATAATTTTTTTCCATAGAGATTTCCCATAGCATTCCCCCATAGAATTTTCCCATAGAATTCTCCCATAAAATTTTCCCATAGAATTTTCCCATAGAATTCTCCCATAGAATTTTCCCATAAATTTTTTCCATAGAGATTTCCCATAGCATTCCCCCATAGAATTTTCCCATAGAATTCTCCCATAAAATTTTCGCATAGAATTTCCCCATAGAATTTTAGCAACGACCTGGACCTCCCGAAGTATTCACATAATTTACACCGTCACCCGTTCCTGGTCTAGGTTTCCAAATGTCCCCAAACGAGTTTCCTGTAATGATAGAAAAATTTTCTGAAGCCGTAGAAATTGTGCTTTCTCTGCAGGAATCATCATCAAAGCCACTCAACATAGGCAAAACGTGCAAAAAGGACGTTCCTAGAGGCGATTTTTTCAACCCGCCAACAAAAATTCCATAGACAAAAAAGCCTAGTAGAGTCTGCCTTGGCTTTTTTTCGAAACACGCGTAGCACTCCCGTCAAATCGACAGAACGCCGATTGACCCGCGAAGAACAAAGACGAATTGCACAGGTTTTGCATCCTTGCGTTGTCGAAGGCCAAAGCCGAGGCGTGGCAATGGTACTCCCGAGAAAGCCGCTCATGGGAATCAAGGACACGCATACATAAACGGCTTCTGCGCGTAAAAAACCACCTTCCTTGGTTATTGTCAAGGAAGTGGCCAAGGTACTGCAGAACTTGTAAGCACTCTCTACAGTGAAAACTTGCAAAAGCTCAAAAACGCCAAGAATTCTTACAAGCCCAAAAAATTACAAACTTTTAATCTTTCCTCGTTTACCATTTTAGTTTTTCATCCAATTAATGACAATTTAAAAAATTTTAGTCAGCCTGGAAGTTTACAAAATTCTCAGAACTTGAAGAAAACTTGGAATAAAAATTGGAAAAAAACTCAAGTTCCAAGAGCTGCAATTGAAAAACAATGTAAACATTTCACAAATGTCGAATAAAAGTTTTCAATCGATGTTCAGAAATTGCAAAAGGTATTGTAGATAAGAAAGTTCAAAGTTCGTTTTTCAGCAACGAGAAATACCTTCCTCAGTTACTGTGAAGGAAATGGCCAGCGCAGTGGGATATGTAACCGCTGCCTTTCAGCCCCAAGAGGGAAGCCCAACTCTTGAAAGCGCCAAAGAGAGGGGAATAAAGCAAGTGCAAAAGCCCGAATACTTTATTTTCCAAAGCCATGGAGGAATTGCCTGAAGCAATCACAGCCCTTACTTCCAATTCACTTCCATTTTCCTTTCCTCATTTCCATATGCGAATGGACCCATTTTGTAGCTATGTCTACAATACTAACAATCCATTCCCATCATGATGGTAATATTTTGAAAAAAGCCCTGCAGGCAGGAGATTGAAAAATGTAATTAGTAACAGCAGATGAAAAAACATTTCCAAAATGAGAGATTTTTTTCTAATGGAAAAAAAATCCTGTCTTTCTGTTTTCAACTTTTCCCATTTCCCAAATTTTCGAAATTTTTCGAATCTTCGAAATTTGTAATCTTTTTTAGATTTTCGCAATTTTTTTCAAAATTTTGAAAGTTTTTGAAATTTGCTGAATAGTTCCTTCGAATTGATCACCATAGATAATAGTGTGTCGGCTTTTATGAAGACTTCGCAGAGGGGAAAAATAGAGAAGCTTGATTCTCATCCTCATGCATCCTGATAATAAATCGATGATCATGACCGGACAGGTTGGTGTCCTCCCCACCGTCGGCCAGCGCAACATAGGACGATAACCCCGCGCAAAAGGAAATCCTTGCCCACACACCGCGAATGGGATTGCCGCGATAATACAGGACGGCTCATCTTCCCGAGGCCCCCGACCCTATGACTACAACAATATCAACAAGCAAGGAATAAATCTATGAATGTTACACAAAAATCCCACCAAATGATGTTAGCCATTATCCAAACAAGTATGCTTTCAAAATCGAGCATAAAACTTTATTTTTCTTTACATTTTGAAAATTTGTAAAATGATCAAGTTTTCTTAACTGTGCTAAATCTATATAAGATAAAATTCTGAATGAGATATTTTTTCCCTAGATTTTTCAAATCCCAAGTACCTGTGGAGAATCCGCTGAAGGGCACGCTGAAGGTTCACACACTCAAGAACCATCCTACCTGCAGTTACTCCTTAATTATGTTCGTCAGAAAAAAAATCATGAACTATAAAATACGCGCTTCCATGTGAGGAATATTTTACTTCGTAAACAATTTTTTATATCTGTGGCCGTTCAAGACATACAGCGTTACGAACATTCGGAATTGTTCATGACAATAGGAATGCTGGTGGGGTGTTATGGAAGATCGCCTCTACGGGACAGGGAAACTCTTCGAGTCCAACCGGGATGACCTCCATCGCATCATTAATTGGTGCCTAATCATGTGCCAAGAATTAGAGGTACACACATAACCAGAACGTCTCAAAATTTGTTGGCGATCATTTTAGTACGTCGACAATTACACAGCGAAGAGACGACTTTCAAAGTTGAGGTTATGACCATAACTTTCTGAATTCGGGAAGTTGAAACCGTCTGTGGCCGAGCCTACAGCAGATTGCCGCCCATGGCAACTTCAAAGCAGCATTGCCTTGTCTTGGAAAAACTGCAACTAAACAATCTAGCAATAAAGTGCTAAATCCTATCCACATTCCACAGCATTTATAAGAAATCCTTATAAGATATCCTATGAAAAAATCTATAAGAAATTCTATAGGAATTTTATAAATGCCTTATGGGTTATTTTTGAGACATAGCAGGGATGGATTACGAATTACCAGAATTCCAAAATTTTGTTTAATCATTGTTGAGTGTTGAGCCGGCCCTGTCTCCCCAGGATGCACCACAGCATCTTCTTTGTGCGGTAAAGGGTACAAATACGGGGATAAGTACCGGGGCAGGTTTTTATCGGTAGCATCGGCTCTATAAGTACCGAGAGCTCCCCCATAGTCCTAGCACATCGCCTAACGGGAGCATCTAGGGATAACCGGGCCCCTTGAGTTTGTCAGAGTTGATTAACCAAGTCAAGATGCTGAAGTTTGTAAGTTCCATTTATTTATATAATGGTTTACTTTGTCTATCCACAGTTTTTTCACTTGCCGATAGGGGAAATTTTAATGGTCATCCCTAAAACGAAATTTTCAGTGTGCATATTCAGAAGTGTGCATGATATTCTCTAACGATCTCTAAGTACCTATGTGTGAGTGGATGGGTGCGCATATGTGCGTGTGTGCGGACCCTGAAATTTTTTTCATTCATGATGACCCAAAAAAATAATCCCGCGATTGTAACCGAGATAAAAGCTCAAGTTTTTGTGACTGCCTGCTACGAATCATAATATTTTTCAAGTGAAATCTGAGTGCTTAAAACAAGCCAGGTGGTATAACTGTAACAAATTATAAAACTCCGAAAGTTTTGAAAATAATTTTAAATAAGTTAAACAAGTGTGCAAAAATAAAAAATTTATAGAGAATATCTAAATTTCAAAATTTCATATCGCCAATTTTTATGTCCAGGCACTTATCGCTATTCTTCTGGGAGTGGCTTCCGCGGCCCCAGCAGCAGACCCAGTTGCTGCGCCTCATGCACAACCCGAGGCTGCACCGGTGGCGATTCCCTACAGCGCCCCAGCACCAGCCCCTGCGCTCCCCCTATCGCCCGTCAGTGCAGCGGTAGAGCCAGCTCAGGTGATCGAGCCCAAATCCGCAATTCCCAGTTTTGACACCAAAGCATCACTTCATCAAGAGGCCCCAGCCCACGTGGCCCACATCCCAGCTGTTCAGGTACGGTGACTTCCCTCTAATTCGCCCAATTTCTCCTCACCTGTTGCAACCCCCTCACGACCATCCCCCCACTTCGACTCGACGTTCTGTCGTTTTATGAAATCACAGCAGATAAGAGCGCTTCATGTCGGACTAGGAAGCCGAACAGAAGCAAGAATTCGTACGAAGAGTTGACAACTATGAATTACATTTATTATACATATCAACAATTATTGAATTTTGAAGTATTCGCTGAAAAAAGAGGGAGGAAATGTAGGAAACGACTATACACAATCGGCATAATTCTTATTAAATTCGGCAACAATTTTTTTCAACACATCGTTGATATAAGTAAATAATAACAAATTCCGATCTAAAACTTCCGTGGACAAAGCTGTTACAAAAAATGTTAGTAATCATACGAGAATCGTCCTCAGGTTGAACCCAAAAGTTACGCCTGTCTAGGACCATTGCACGAGAGCGAAAGTAAACGCTGAAGAAAACCACCAAACCAACTTTGATATGGTCGTCAGTTGAGGAGTGAACTCCGACTGAGCTCCAAAACTGTACGAAAGTCGTATCATATATCTTCTGGAATATGGATAGTAGGGGAAATTAGGCGGAGGGAGAAGAAGTGGTTATGGTCGTCGAGAATTCCATCCTGTGATATACCAATTTTTCGATCGATTGGCTTTTCGATATATCGATTTTTTCAATATATCGATTTTTCGATGTATCGATTTTTTCGATATATCGATTTTTTCGATTTATCGATTTTCTCGATTTATCGATTTTTTCGATTTATCGATTTTTTCGACTTATCGATTTTCCAATTTGCCCCGCACAGTATTGTGTTCCATTTCCCTTTTCTATAGTCTGACTGAATTGGTCATTTAACACGTCTATTTTTATTTAAATTTACACAGGGGGATCAGCCAGTTGTTGCCCAGGCCCCGGTCCAGGCTGAAGGACAGCCAAGCATCGCTGGTGCTGTACCATCCGCCAAGCAGCTTCTCTTCGAGGCACCCCTCCTCAAAACACCCGCTTCCACTGCCAAACTAACTCCCCTTTCTGCCCCAATAATCGCACCTCTCTCTCCGCTCACGTACGCAGCAGCACCCGCTATCCTAGCGCCGGTAAATTATGCTTATATTTCTGTCTGATTACATTAGTCGATCAACACTATGTTTAATCATTCGCCGTATTTTTCGGCGCTACATACAAGTTATCACATGTGCTTGAATTAATATTGGAACCTCCCGCTGACGCGTCCCTTCCAAGAACTCATATCATTATCATTTGGACCAAAATCAGCACGGAGCATCTACCCCTCACCAAAGCAAACTTTGACTCCATTCAATTTGGAAGTATTATGAATGGTTGAAATTTTTGAGGTTCGCTTCAGAAAAAGTGACTGTGAACTTTTCAGAGCTCACAAAATTTTGAAACTTTTTCAACACAATGTTTATGGAAAATTTGTAATGCCTTTCAATAAGAAATTTCGCGGAAAAAAACGTCGTTAAAATTTGAATATTATTTTATAATCAATATTGACGATATTCGTTTTATCTCTCATTTTATTATCCCCATTTTTTGAGCTGCAAAATTTTTGAATATTCTGATATGAAAAGTGACAAGAATAGTCCTAACATTTTTTTCGTTCTAATACCTTGGCTGTCAATTCGGGATTTTCCGTTATAGTTCCCAGCTTGGAATGGTCTCCCAGCCTATCCCGCGACTTACTCCATCGAGCAGCACGGCTACCACATTACCTACTGATTCCAATGAAGCTGATTATCCGTTGTGAAACGCCGAGCCGGCAACAGTAACGCCGGTATCGCATCCCAAGCCGATCACTAGCCGACGTCCAATACGATAGGAGATGTGTCATTCAGATTTCTCGCATTTACTCAGTTATCATCAGTCGTGAAAGTGTATTCGACAGCTCATTTGGAAATTATGGAATAAAGACTTCTTATTTAATACTGTGAATTGCTTGTTCTCAGTTATTGTTGAATCATTTATTTATAAGGTGTGGTACTCCCTAGGATTGGTACAAGCTCTGACTTTATGAAGTGGATCCGCTTTCCTTATACATTATCCATATTCGGAATATTATCTGTTTTATTTTTAATTGTTGAAATTTCGACAGTTCCTCCAATTTTGAGAAGTTATTGTAATCATCTAGACCTCAAAAATCGCATTTTCATCTCTCCGTCCATAGGGCCCGGTCTCACAGCCACTGTGCAGCCGCAGAACCTACCTCTTGGATGGGCTGCCAAAAACTTGTTCGTCACTTGGCCGCAAAGACTTTTTTATCGATTGTGATTACATGGCTTTAGCCTCGGATTAATTTGGTAAAATATTGTGTACACAAAAAAGTCCGGAAAGCAAGTAAAATATCTATATTTTTTTTTAGTTTGCCCATTTCGGTTCAACAGGTAGGCGTACCCTAGATACATATTCGGAATTTTAAAAAGTCTAGTAACGTTTCTGCAAATCTACTTTTCACGTGTGGGTTTGATGTTACAACTTCCATTTTTGCCTGTACATACAAATGCGAAAAAAAGGATAGGTACTTCTGCGGTGACCATGTGGTTGAAACTTGGAGCAGAGTCTTTGAATAGTTCAACTGCAAAAAAATTCAGACAAAGTGGCCACACAATGAAAGGGAAAGTGGCATTATCGTAGCGGGGCTTTCTCGACGATGTTAGTATGCTCATCACATCCTTCTTTTCAAATGTATGCTCAATTGTGGTGTGAGTATCCCGAGTATACAATTACATCACACTTGGCGCCTTTTTTTCTCACTCTAAGAGCATCTTTAAGGATGTTCACCACGCACAAACCCCTCGAACAAATATGCATATATGCGTATATATATGCTTATATATATATATCAGGTGAAGGTTGGGTGGGTGCGCAAAGAGTCATTCTGAACTCTTCGTTGGGGCACCGCAAATAAATATCCCTTGCTCAAAAATGTGAACCACAACGTATCTTCCAACGAAGATTGTACCAGTGTCTCGTGTACCTCGTCTTTTTTGGAGTAAAAAAAATTAAACGCCTTTTTTCAAAGACGAGACTTATGGGAATTCTACTGAATCATTTTCACTCGGGAATGCCCAAGTTACCGACGTACTGACTTATAATAATAAATAACTTTGCATTCGTTTCGAATGCTCATAATTGTCTTGCCTCAGTCGAATCGGGTCAAGACGCCTGGTAGGATTGATCCTTAGAAATCCCCAGATTGCAACACCTTGGAAATCCCTGCGTTAGGCAACACGCCTCAGACGACAAAAAGGGTAATCGGCCTCTTGAGTGCATGTCATTATGTCCTAAACACCTTAATTACCCGACACTCTCATTAATTAAGTTGGAGACGAGAAATTGCTTGGGACAGAGTCAATTAAATCTGCGGTTTCCGGGTCCGATGGCCACATCCATGCATTGGGTTTTTCTGTCTTGGACGAACAAAAAAAAATGCTATTGGCGTTACATTGTTGAATGCTTGAGAATCAGCTAAAACACTTTCTCCCGGATGCCCATGACTTGGGGGCTATGCTGCATTTTTGGACTGGTTGAAGATCCATTGTTATTCTAATGCGGCAATTGGTGTCCAGCCGCGGTCATCGTGTGGAATGGAAAAACTCGAGTGCAACTAATCCTACCCAGTCTGAGATAAGAGGATAATAAAATAGAATGGAACAGTTTTGGACATGCATAATCGTTCGGAAATTTATTGTAATGAGACCGAATTCGCTAATCATAAACGAGCTTTTAGGCGTGGTGAAACGATCTACAACAAATCTTGAGGCGATGTGTGCGTGGGTGTGTGTAAAGTGTGCAACACTCATTTTTGGCACACGATAACAGACGAATTAATTAGGGTTAATGAGATCGGAATGGAAAAATCTTCATGAGATTTATAAAGGCACAAACCCGTCCGGTCTACTAACAAAAAAGTTTTAAAATAAAAAAAAAAGTTTTAAAATTTTTGAAAATTTCCGAAATTTGTTTGGGGTTGTCAAAATTTGAAATGAAAAAAAATGGAATTTTGACCGTGGCGTTTCCATGTCAAGGTTGCCAAACAGCACCTTTCGTCGGAAAAGAAAGTCAGTTCGGCGTCAGTCCAGAAATTCATTTAATTCCCTCGGAAGTCTGATTCATGGCATCAGTCTCGTCTTTCCGGTGTTCCACAAAAATAAGATCAGAGCGTAATTACCAGAGTGCCTGTTCTTCAGTTTTTCCAGTCGGCTGCCCATGGTGCGTCATGGTGTGCCATGGTCACTGGTTTTTAATGATAAAATGGAAAATGGGAGCAAAACAGAACGAAAGTGATAACTGAAAGAGGTTCTTTACCGGAATCTCCCGCTGGCGGATTCGTGATTTCATAACGAATCTGCGACCAATAACCCCAGCCAATTTTTGGATTAAACGATTTGTTTTTCTCCGGCTATGCCCAGATTCACCAGATCTTTATATCTTGTTTTTCATGTCTCGGCAATTAGAAAATTGGGAAAATTTTCAAGGCCTTCTTTCTTCAGCAATTTTCGTCCAAGCGAATCATTACTTTCGTCACGGCCAAGTCGATGACCCCATCCGGAGCCAACGTACCTGGTGATGTGGGAGAGGTCATTTAGCTAGTTATATCTAGAGGCTTTTGATGTCCCTGAGTAATTGGAAAGGTTCACCGTTTATACTAAAAAACTTTGTTTTTGCTGACTCACGAGAGCAAGTCGTGTATGTATAAATATCGGAGTAGGCGGACATGAACTGATGAATTCATTCAATCGAATTTCTCTCAGTACTCATTACCCAGCTACAACTTTCCGGGGTTCCCGAACTTTGTTCCTCCGACAAAATTTTCCCCTGGACAAAATGTCCTCTGCATGAAAATTCCTCTGCAAATAATTCCCCAGATAAAAATTCCCCAAAAACTATGACATTCGGGTGCGGTTAGTACACTTTGGGCCACGCATTCGAAATCCCAAAAAATCATTGAAGAAAAATTTGAGGAAAAATTCTCCGGGGAAATTTTGTCCAGGGCAAAACTCCGGTCACCCCTTATAGACATGAACCCAGAGTCATCAACCCATAAACTGGTCTTATAAAGGTGAACTTGACCTGGGAAAGATCTGACCCTGAACTTGTGACCATATGAACATGAAATTCATGGATGAACTCCAGATACTGAACTAACAAACATTCATTTAGAATGTTGAATTTAACAAGCATTCCTGGATTCTCCAGCAATTCTACGAATGAACAGAAGTTTATGAACTTGAATTGAGACTTGGACATATAATTGAGACATGCAGATGAGCTCATGAACATTAATTTATAAACATATACGTCGGACCAGAAATCCATGAACTCCCAAAAATGGACGAATGGGCGTAAATACGCACTGGAGGAAATAGGAATTTATGAAACCAAGCCTATGAAGATGTACCCAGAAACCTGAGCTTATGAATATACACTCCTGATTTTGAACGGCCATGAACGTACAGACAGGGCCTTGCGGAAATGGTAAAAAAATTCCGAATATAAGCACATGAACATGGCTCCAGGAACCCATGAGCATTAGCAGGCAACATGAAGCCATGTACCTGAAGACACGCTCTTGACCAAAGATCCGGTAAAACTTTCATTGACGCACACAAACCATTACATAATTCCATTCACCGATTGACGTACATTTACGTTACACGAATCCAGATTCGCGGTCTATAGGGCCCAATATTCAGTGATTCTTTTACGCATTCTCTGTTGTTATGTAATGCGGCCTGAGTTACAGCGATGTTGTAAGGCTCCACCAAATTATTTTACTGAGAATATTGTCAATTTCGGGGTAGACGTCATGAATCTCGTGAGAGGAATCGATATCGCAACTCTTTTCTCCAAAGTATGACGTGCGATGGTTTCTCATGGGTATGTTTATGGGTTTGGATATTAGATTGCTCAAGAGAGGCGTGTGGTTATGGTAATATCCGGGGGAAAACCCCCGCTCGCTAATGGAAACGTAAATATAATTTAATTTACACGAAGAAAGAAGGGAAAAAACATATTGGTTTGCAAAAAAAATATGACACCTGAATAGAAATAAAAAAGTTTTCATAAACTAATTCAGGAATAAATTGTGATTTGCAATCTATTTTGCCTCAATATTTCTCGTGGATAAGCATATCAGGAAAACTAAAACAAAAAAAAAGAATTGAAAGATTTTATTCGCTTTTTTCATCAGTTAGAACACTTTTAAAATTTCATTGTAATACATTTTTTGTTTGCAAATTTAAGAAGGCATGTTCAGAATTTTTCATCAAATGATATTTTTTTTGAAAGTTAATAATAGCCGCGTCTGAAGTAAGTTTTCTTTGCAGCAAATACGGAAATGACTTTATAGTTCGGAACAACATTGTCTCGCATGAAAAATAAAACAAGACTCTGGGGATTTACGCCGGTAGAGAAATGGTCTAGCGCGGTTACATGCTCGCCAATAGAAACCGATTTTCCCTACTAGACACTGGCGACTCTAGAACACTGGAAGAATTCACGGAATTTATCAATCAATTGTTTTTAATTTTCCAATTACTGCAGGTGAAAACAGGATTTTCTCTTAACCTTAATTACTTATAATTATGAGTTACAATCGACATTCAACAATTTTGAATGTAGCAGGACGTTATATGAGTTCTCTTTCCAAACATGTGTCCTGTGTTCCGCAAATGTCCAGTCTGTCCGCTCACGTTCCTCCTAAGCTTAGACTGTGACAACGGCTATAGGACATCTCAAATATGGCTACGGATGGGACCTGAACCGTCATCAGATGGTGAAGTTGCAGACTCCTATAGGTATACCACGCGGCCACTGCCGTCAGTATTTTGATTTTGTTTTATCAACAGGAGAGATCATTGCTTTGCTGGGCCCCAGCCACCGCCCGCACCCCCGTCCGCCAGGTTGGGCTCCCGTCCAGCCTATCGGCATCCTTTCGTGAGACCACCGGTAGCACACACGCATCCATGCTGATATCAGCTGGAATCCTGGACCCTTGACGTAGTACAGACACAAACAAATTTTGTCCCATGCCTCAACATACGCAGTTTATATCCAGTGACTTTTTTCCCCACGTTCATAAGTTAATGGTGAAGAGCGAGCTTGTAGCGAATGGCATAAAGCACCTGCGAGCAACGTGCACGTAGTTTGCATTATTTTTTCAGGAAAGGGGCAGATATAGGAGAAAATAGCGAAAACAGAATATTTAGTATCGAAACTTCCATTATGGCAAATCGAAATTACCCTTGCTTCATCAAGGTTTATCAATTTTTGTCTTGTTGTCAATCCAACATATGATCAACTACGTAATATGTAAACAGTGATTACGATTGATGGGACGGGCTGGTAGGTCCGGTTGACCTGAGAATGAGTCACTGGTGCTACCTGAATTACCCCACCGACAGCATCCCCGAAAGTGGTAAGGTACGTATATAAGATTGGTGATCGGCCGGCAAAAGCTCAGAGTCAAGAGAACGTTCCTACAGTTTCAGTGCTGGTGGAGAAAGTGTTTCAGAGGAATATTTATATATTTTTTTTAAATACTCGAGTGTTTGATTAATCGAGGTACGTACTCTGAGTTTTTTTTTGTTTTGTTAATTGAACCAAATTTTTCAATCACATTTTTTCCTTCAAAATTTGTGATGAAAAAAATTCAAAAATTTTTGTGTTAATCCAATAAAACAATTTCTTATCGATTGTTCGTTAGAAGTTCTGAATTTTTTTGGAACTTCCTACATTTTTATAATTCTCAGAATGTTTAAAGAATTTTTGATTAAAACAAATTTTGCCACATTTCTAAAAATTTTATGATTTTCAAATTTTTTGACAATCATGATAATTTTCCATCGCCTGTACACTATCGATTTTTTTAAGGACCATTGAGTGCGTAGTTTGGGCTCAGCTCGGAAAAAAATGTTCTATGAAAATCAGAAAACAGGAAATTTTTTTTGACCCGCAATGGAAGGAACATTCAGCCCACTAGTTTTTATTTATATGGGTCCCCATGTTGATAAGTAGATGAAGATTAGCGCGTGTGATTAGTGAGTTGTTATGTCTTGAAGACGCCCACGCACTGCTCGATACAAACTTTCTCTTTACCGGGCACTCATCGGGTGCTAATGTCCCCAAGTAGTTCCCCAAAGTATAAGAAGCTTCAGGGACATCATATAACCCACAACGCCGGTCGTGGTAATAAAAAAAACAATGGTTTGCAATTAAATTATGTAATTGCGGTCGCTTTTCTCTTCCCGCGAACTTGACACTGAGAGCAATAATTGAGCAGTTTCACATGCTCTGAGCGAGCAGAAAAATTATGAGGAATAAGGAAAGTACTGGAATTCCGAGTACCTCAAAAAATGTGTTTCAAATTTAGTTTTGAAAATGTGGATTTCTAGGTGCAAAACGTCTTTTATTGAACCGTTTTTCCTATCTATAACCGTTCTTAAAAGACGGTGAATTGTATTAAGAAGTATTTCAAATTGGATATAACAGCACCAATAACGGATGCGACTTTATGTAAAATCTAATCCGCTCTTAGCCACATGAAGCCCTTTCGATTGCTATCTGAATGACTTCAATCACATTAAGCTGTGTGAGGTAGCGCATGCACATACACACAGACTTTATGTCAAAATTTGGCTAAAATTAGTATATAATTGAGTATAATTAACAGACCCGATACACTGCCAAAAGAGAAATTTGCGCAATCGTGGGTGCCAATAACTGCCGGAAAACGGGAATTAAAAAAAAGCAACAATTTCAAAAAACTAGAGATTTCCAAAAAATAAGGATATGAGGTAACCTATAGCTATAAACGTGATTTTTAAGCGATAAAAACATGGGATTTACATCATCGTAGGCGGATTTAATTCAATTATTCTAATTTATGGAAAAATCCCCCCGAATTCGATTTCTCGTTGTGTAACTGCTTTCACCAAATCCTCAAATAAATTATTTCAATAAATAAGATGAGACAAAGAGGTGACGTGTCGTATCATAATGCTTACCAGTCAAACCACTTTCTCCGACCTCTCACTTTCATTCAACGTCAAGCATACATCAGAAGGACCTACAGGATTTCCATAGAACACCGTAAATAAATTTATGGAACTCGTGTAGGAATCCTATACAAAATCCCATACGTAAAATGCATTTCATGCAAAATTCGGAGATTCTGTACAGATCTCTGTAGAGATCCTTCCATAGGTCCTCTATAAAAACCTCACAAGAACTTTCAGAGTATATCCTCTGGGATTTCCTATAGGACTCCTAGAGACTTTGTTCATGTACTCCATGAGTGGTCCCCTTTTTTATATAAAAATAAAACTTCATGTGGAAATTTAGAAACCGAAAATTTTTTTCTAAAAAAGAAAAATTTTTTTTCTCTTTGCTTTTTCAATTTGAAAAATATAAAGCATTTTGTAAAAAATAACAATTTCCAAAATTTGACGTTTTTGACGATTTAGAATTTTTGGGAATCAAATTGGTCTCTAGCATCGGCCTCTGACTTGCTCTTACTTTCGCTCAATGTCAAGATCCGTATAGAAAGGAATGCCCCTGTCTCGAATGGAACATGATCGGGTGAAATTATTTTCTTGTAATTCACAGCCAATTCCTCTGAAGATGTCTAAGATGCCAAAAATTCTGAAAAAGTAAAAAAATTTCAGATTGAAAAAAATCGAAAATTTGAGGCATTTGGGACATATGGAAAGCCTTCTTAAAGACTGATAATATTTTGAAGTGTGGAATGAAAGAGATGGAAGAGACAGATTCTAAAAATAACAATAAAAACCCGGTATTTTTTCGTTAAGAAACTTTGCTTGTATTGAAATAAATATAAAGATAAAGGTCTGTTAGAATCACCTGGAGAAAGGTGGCACGCACTTTCACGGAGTTTCTTTTTTCGTTTTGTATACGAAATACACGAAAGAAAATCCACAAAAGTGCAAAACAGTAAAGTAAACAAGCGGAGTTCATGAAAACGATATGTGTCCCAATTTTAAAACGCTTGTCTTCCTGGAAAGTGATCCTTTTCACTCGAATTTGAACACACACATTATCTCAAAAGGATCAGGCTATTAAAGGTCGAGAACGTCTGACACATTTCATATATTCTCATTTCATAGTAATTTAGTGAATAAATTACAAAACGAAATTCAGTCATTTTAAAAATCACGACAGCTATAATTTCGGAAGTTTTAAAAATTTAAATTTATAAAAATCTCAACCATAAGCTCACGATTTTATTTCAAAATTTCACTCTTGGTGCAATTGGATGGCCACAATTTTTTCCTCATAAAACCGTTGTACATTCAGTGCAATCGAAATTTGAGTGGCCCCATTGACTGCATTTCCCTTTCATGGATTTCTCTCTTCATAAAAAGAAATGTAGAATTGCTTACCATTTGAGCACACCTATACTCAGACTCACATACGCACTTAGTCGGTCCGGGCTTCGATGTACTGCATAGAGCATCTGCCTGTGAAAATGGGCCACAGCCTCAGAGTGGGTGTCCAATACTCCCTTCTGAAGGGACTGCTCAAAATTTTCAGTTGCCATTATTCAATCACAACATTATTCTGTTTCAGAAACAGCATGTGGTGGATCGTGTTGATCGGTCTTTTGACTCAAGGTCTAGCGACGCAAGTTTCGTACGGCTCAAAAAACTCATCGGCGTCAGCAAGTGAGCAAAAATCACAGTGGTCTTGGCAGGAACCAGCGGCAGCGGATAGAAATTCCGATACTTCATTTCATCCCTCATCCTTCTCCGAAAATGCTAATATCCAATCTGGAGCTAGTGGAGTTGCACAAGCGATTCACGAAGCCCAATCGGTAAACAATTCGTTTTATCTAACGAAACTATAGTTATTTAAAAAAAAAAAACCTTTCGAAAAATGCTCGAAAAATTACATATTACATTTTGGATGACCTACATTGAACACTAATGTAATTGACAAATACGAGCATAGCATAGCGTTCTCATATTACTCCCCGTAAATGGAATATTTCTTTCATCCAGGTGGACAGCGTAGTTGACGATATTCTTGTCTCTCACCGAGAAGGGCGCAATCTTCCAGGCTATGACGATCTTTACGCGGACTCCGAAGTGAAGAATATCCTCCAAGTAGGAAATGACACAATTGCGCGCTCCTATATACAGGACAAACTGTGCTCCCTTGGACTCATGAACGTGAGTACCTACTTCATATAAAATGCAGGCCCTTAAAATTTTAGAAGCACATCTTCAGCGTCCATGTAAATTCAAATACTTCACTGGCTCTTTTTGATAATTCCCTTCTTTTTCTATTAAAGTCATGATCTCATATATTTTCATATCCATATACCTGAATATAACAAAATACATCAACTCTGAAAATGACAGATTTATAAGATATACATGGAAATACAATTTCGGCCACTCGAGATTAGTCAACCCCGCTCATCTCATCTCTCTCAAAATTGCTATTCTAGTGCGAAAACTTGGAAGGTCGTCGTCCATACTACTCCCCGCATCACGACATCCACCCACAGGAGATCATCTACGCTCAGCCCGTCACAATCAAGCCCGTGGGTCGCCCCCTGCCGGCCATTGCCATCCGCAAGCCCGTGGGCTACGGCCAGCCAAAGCCTGTCCCCCTTCCCCCAGGCTTCGGTTCAGGACCTGGCCCCTTCCAGCCCCCATCCTTCTCCGGCCCCCCACACTCCTTCTCTGGTCCACCACACTCCTTTTCCGGCCCACCACCTTCCTTTTCCGGCCCACCACCTTCCTTTTCCGGCCCACTTTCGGGCTACCCCAGCGGTCACCCCGTCCCACATCCGTATAAAAGACCCCCTCACTACTCCAACCCAAAACCCATCTACGAGGACACCGGCCTTGACGGTGAATACGACTTCGTTCCCGAAAACAAGCATGAGTTCCTTGAGAAGAAACAAATAATTCCACCCCTCGTGAATCAAGGACTTCAGCAGCATGTGCACCATCACTACCACCATACTGACGACAAGACTTCATCAGTAATAACAGGAACTCCAGGATTAGCCGGACCTATCCTAGGCCCCGGTCCAATCGGCGCGAACTATGGATATGGCAACGGCGGCACCTACGGCCAGAACTACCAAGACTTTGATGAGTACAAGAAGACTTTCAAGATCAAGGAGTCTAATGGTAACAGTTTGGATGCAGTTGACGGAGCTTCAAGTTACGCCAACAAATATCCGGTTTATGAGAAGCCGAAGAGAGACTCCTTCTCCAATGGCAAGGGATTCACTGGCACTCAGGGAACAGGCAAAGTTCTGAACGGTGGATTTAGCAACAATGGATTTGGAAATAATGGATTCAAAGGAGGGAACAACGGTCAGGGGTCTATTAATCCTAATTTAGGACCACATCAGTTCAGCAATGACAATGGGTTTTCCACGAACTACGATGACTGCATTTGTGTACCCTATGATCAATGCTCCGCGATTGACCATGCAGGACGTAAAGATGATCTCTTCCTTCCGATTGATCCGCGAAATATTGGAAAGAACATTGCTGCAGAATCCGAGGAGGTCGTTGTAACTGACGCAGAGGGTGGAATGAGTGTTATTAGGGTGCCAAAGGGGGTCAATGCTACGGAAGAAGCTGAGGGAAGGAAGAGCGAGGAGACCAAACGGGAGAAGAGAGCAGCCAAAGCTGAAGCCAAGAGTGATGCGCCAACCGATAAAGCTGAAGGCGTAAGTTGATTTGATATCTATGGTGCTTGGTGACATAGCTTTAGATTAACATTCACAAGACGATATCTTAAAATGTAAAAAGCAAAAGGAAATGGTAAATCCTAACGGTTCAATTTTAGCGGGCTTACTTACCTTGAGCATGATTCGATTCAGAAGGGAATCAGAGAAATTGAACATTACGGTACGGTTCATCATTTCCCTGCTGTAATTTTCTCAGCTTTCTTACACCCTAATAACCTTAACCCTTAAGATGCTGGACCTCGGATCGAATTCCCACTTTTTCAAAGCTTTGCCTGAAGCTACATTGCACTGTCTCATCAATAAGATAATTCTGTAGACCTAAGCGGTTGATGAATTTGAAAATCCAACTGAAAATGACTTAAGTCAAATTAGAATACACATCCCTTTCAAACAAACTAGGACCGTTCTCCCCATTTTCCAATGAAAGCCATCCCGTCCAATCGTCCGCTGCTGCCTATCGCCTAGGCATAACCCTTAACCAACTAGGATCACCTCAAATTAGCCTGCACATGTACATATTCAAATAACGTAAGAAGGTACGATCATAGAATATCAAAAAGTCGGTCATTTCTGAAGTTCTCCAGTGTCTGCGATTTTTCTCTATCATGTCAGAGTGTCACTTCAGGCCCCACTTAGCGAAGAGATCCACAAGGTTCAAACGAAACCATACTAACCATCATTAGGATTATGAACTGGACCTGGGCTCTGAACAATGTGGCTCTGTAACTCTTTGCAGCGCTTGCTGGGTAACATTGACACATCGAAGCTTAATCTGAAGCCAACCTGGGGTGTGAGCTTTGGTTTGCCTCAAAGTCAGGGCTACCCAATCAACCCTTATGGTGGAAACCCCCTCCAGAATCCATATCCTGGCTCCATTGGTGGTAATGGTCTTAATCTGGGATTGGTGTCAGTAAATCCATTGGTAGCACTCCAAGTAGGGAAAGACGACTACGGAGAGAAAGTCATCAAACCCTTTGTCAATCTTCACGTAACACCGAACCAGGGAGTAGTCAACAAGTTCACTGATATATTAGCTCATAAGAAGCAACAATTTCTGGGAGGTCTTGGTCATGGAGGCTATCCTGGCAACTATCCTGGGTATGGATATGGTCATTATGCTGCACATGGACCTAATTATCAGAATCCTCATCATCAGACTCCCCATTATTACGAAAGACCCCAACAGCACTATCATCAACATCACCATCAACATCAGTACCAACGACCTGAATGGTCTGGTCACCATGGTCATTATCCTAATTATGGAAATGGGGGGAACTATGCTGCTAATTATGGCCAATATAATGGATATAATGGCTATAATGGATATAATGGCTATAATGGCTACAGTCGGAGCGAGGAAGATTACGATTACTCTGATCTATCAGACTACAACGACTACTCCAGAACCCGTCGACTAAACATCACTGCTGATGAATACAAACAGAACAGAGGTAGCCAAGTTTCATTCAGAGATAGAAAGAGGCGGGACATTGGAGAAATCAGCATTGAGGAGGTAAGGGATGATTTGTCCACATTTGGCATCATCTGGGACATCGTTAGGACCATTTTGACTTCAGACTGATACATTCATCAAGTTGATCATTAACGTGAAGTCAATATCAGAAATAGACCACATTTTTATGCTCTATGCTTCATATTTTCATACTCCCATGTGCTCGTGGGTTTTCTCTTTCAATCAAGTGACATGGAACTTTCTCGCTTTCTACTGTAATTTCATTGACGGCTTAACTCTGCATTTTTCCTATCTATGATTAACTAATGACATACTATGGCTTTCTAAAAGCTCCTGGAATTCGGCGGAAGATGTACCGTGGAGGACCCAATTTCGAGATCTTGGCCGCGATTTCCGAATGTTCTAATTAGATTTTTACGCATTCGACGAATATTTGAGAATCTGCAAAATTTCGAGCATCTAATGGATTTTTTGTTCGCTCTTCACAATTTAAACTGTTCTTTTCATTTTTTTTCTATCTCTTATTTTGTAAAAAAATTCCGGAATGTAATTCTATAAGGAATGTCCAATAATTGTCTAGAGGCTTCCTAAAGGCTACAACATCTTATGCAAAATATTTTAGCAAAATTAATTGAAATTCACCTAATATTCTCTCGTAACGAATCCATAACATTCACGATTTATCTGGACGTTCGGAAAGCGCTAACATTTAGAAGTAGAGTCTTCGACGGTCACACTGATTACTACGAAATGATGTTATCACCCGTGCTTGCGTGAGAATTCTGTTACGAAGTGGTAGATTATGATAAGTGTATTTTCACCCTACCATCATCTTTACAGAATAACTCGAAACTGAAGGGAGATTTTTTTATATGGGCTTTTTGTCATACAGAAAAATTAATTTGACCAACAGGATTTTAGTAAAATATTGCACAGATCCGTTCGCATTCAAGTTGATTCCCCAAAAGTCTGATCAAGTCCGAGTGCACTTATCCTACTTTACCACTTGGCTACCGATTTAGTATAAGAGAAACAATCTCAAGATTTGTAGAGATTCACGATTATTAATTTCAAACGTTTAGAGACAATTTGGAAGACCACCTGTATGCGGACCACGCCATGTATGCTGCAGACGAAATCAGATTTATCCCGGGACTAGTAGACCAAAAGCCGGCCAGTGCGGAGTGAGGAATGGACAGGGCGTTAATGGACGGATCAAGACGCCTACATATATCGATGGCGATTCTGAATTCGGTAATTGCTGTGACACCTCTTAAATTTTTCTCTACCTGTCGTTTATAGACGAATCATTTGAAATTTTCTGCGAAAATTTCAAGCAAATTTTATCGAATTCATTTTCCTCGGTTTTTAGGTGAATACCCTTGGCAAGTGGCAATTCTTAAGAAGGACCCTTCAGAAAGTGTATATGTTTGCGGCGGTACTCTGATTTCTCCAAGGCATATCCTTACAGCTGCTCATTGCGTGAAGACACACTCGGGTCATGATCTTCGTGCCCGTCTCGGCGAATGGGACGTCAATCACGATGTCGAATTTTATCCCTACATTGAGAGAGACATTGTCAATGTTTTCGTTCACCCTGAATTTTACGCTGGAACCTTGTACAACGATATCGCTATACTGAAACTTGATCACGATGTGGATTTCGAGAGGAACCCACATATCAGCGCTGCTTGTTTACCAGATAAATATGATGACTTCACAGGAACTAGGTAAATTTTCATTCATTTTGAGGATCTACTAATATTCACCCACTCTGAATTGCTTGTCAATTTCCGAGAAGGAATAAAAAATCTGGACAACAAAATTCTTCATTTACAGATGCTGGACAACCGGTTGGGGCAAAGACGCCTTTGGTGACTTTGGAAAGTACCAAAACATTCTGAAAGAAGTTGACGTTCCCGTTTTGAACAACCAAGTGTGTGAGAGTCAAATGCGACGTACAAGACTGGGTCCCAGCTTCAACCTCCACCCCGGCTTCATATGCGCAGGTGGTGAGGATGGCAAGGACGCCTGTAAGGGTGATGGTGGTGGTCCCATGGTATGCGAACGTCACGGATCTTGGCAACTTGCTGGAGTTGTTTCCTGGGGAATTGGTTGCGGGGAACCCGGAGTACCTGGAGTCTACGCTAGAGTCTCACACTACCTCGACTGGATCAGACAAGTCGTTGGCCAATATTAATAATAGATTATACGAAAAGAAATTTAAGCCGAAGGATGTGACTATTTTTAATGCCCAAACCCGCGTGACCATTTTTTTTATTTTATTTATTTTGAGTTACCCAGTGTTCCGTACATACAAAAACGCTATTTAATTAAGATAACTTATTGTATATAATACTAATGATGTGCAATGATTAATTATCCATTGTAAATTGATAATTAACTATACTTTGTATTCACCGTGATGTAACTTAGCCCTTAAGCCACCTTTCTTAATTGTCAATAGTGAGTTCATGACTGTATTATTCGGAATATTCCGAATTAACGAGTATTGCACTTGTTCCGCAAACTATTTCAGAGTAATCAGTAAAGCATTCGTTGAGTGAAAATGAAAATATGTGGTTCATCTCAATTCTCCCACCCCCATTATAAAATTTTGAACCCTCAAACGATCTAAAATTTGATTAACAGAAATACATAATTCAGAAATAAATGCAGGATATTTTGAAGACATAGGTGAAGTGCACGTGGCGATGTGCCCTGGCGGATGGGCATGGGCTTCCCCTCGGATGGCAATCTAGCACGTGGGAGAGGATTATTAGTTTTCCACGACTACCCCGAATAGTATATTTCTCACGTAGGCAGGAAAAGCAAAGCCTTCCCCACGTGCAAGATTGCCACCCGAGCCGAAAGCGAGGTTAGAATGCTCACTTTGCGTACATGTGGGCAGAAAATATTTCTTTGATCTACTGTGCGTAAGGCAACGCTTCACGCACGCCGCGCGTGCGTGAGACCGTGCCCGCGCCAGCGTTGACAACCCGTGGAGCTCGGTTCATGGTATGGGGAGGGAGAAATAATGGTATTTCGGGGGAAATAATGGTATCGACAGATAAACTGGGGCTCATTAAAAAAAATCAAATAATCTCTATTATTTCACATTAAATGTTTCAAATCACATCAACAACAATATACTGCGATTTATATATCCTCAAAAATGAAAAAAATCAATTTTATAAAATTTACGTTTGCCTCCCCATAGGACCCCAATGTTAAATTTGGCCAAAATGGAAAAAAATTAATTTGACTTTTTTGGCCCCACTTCGACGGGAGTATCTTCTAGGGATCCCAATTGCATAGTATAAACGCCCACGGGGCCAAAAATCCGATTTTAAAAAATTTAAGTTTGCCTCCCCATAAGACCCCAATGTTAAATTTGGCGAAAATCGAAAAAAAATAATTTGACTTTTTCGACCCAAAATCGACGGGAGTGTCTTCTAGGGGTCCCAATTGGATAGTATAAACGCCCACGGAGCCAAAAATCCGATTTTAAAAAATTTAAGTTTGCCTCCCCATAAGACCCCAATGTTAAATTTGGCGAAAATCGAAAAAAATTAATTTGACTTTTTCGACCCAAAATCGACGGGAGTGTCTTCTAGGGGTCCCAATTGGATAGTATAAACGCCCACGGGGCCAAAAATCCGATTTTAAAAAATTTAAGTTTGCCTCCCCATAAGACCCCAATGTTAAATTTGGCGAAAATCGAAAAAAATTAATTTGACTTTTTCGACCCAAAATCGACGGGAGTGTCTTCTAGGGGTCCCAATTGGATAGTATAAACGCCCACGGGGCCAAAAATCCGATTTTAAAAAATTTAAGTTTGCCTCCCCATAAGACCCCAATGTTAAATTTGGCCAAAATCGAAAAAAATTAATTTGACTTTTTCGACCCAAAATCGACGGGAGTGTCTTCTAGGGGTCCCAATTGGATAGTATAAACGCCCACGGGTCCAAAAATCCGATTTTAAAAAATTTAAGTTTGCCTCCCCATAAGACCCTAATGTTAAATTTGGCGAAAATCGAAAAAAATTAATTTGACTTTTTCGACCCAAAATCGACGGGAGTGTCTTTTAGGGGTCCCAATTGGATAGTATAAACGCCCACGGGGCCAAAAATCCGATTTTAAAAAATTTAAGTTTGCCTCCCCATAAGACCCCAATGTTAAATTTGGCCAAAATCGAAAAAAATTAATTTGACTTTTTCGACCCAAAATCGACGGGAGTGTCTTCTAGGGGTCCCAATTGGATAGTATAAACGCCCACGGGGCCAAAAATCCGATTTTAAAAAATTTAAGTTTGCCTCCCCATAAGACCCCAATGTTAAATTTGGCGAAAATCGAAAAAAATTAATTTGACTTTTTCGACCCAAAATCGACGGGAGTGTCTTCTAGGGGTCCCAATTGGATAGTATAAACGCCCACGGAGCCAAAAATCCGATTTTAAAAAATTTAAGTTTGCCTCCCCATAAGACCCCAATGTTAAATTTGGCGAAAATCGAAAAAAATTAATTTGACTTTTTCGACCCAAAATCGACGGGAGTGTCTTCTAGGGGTCCCAATTGGATAGTATAAACGCCCACGGGGCCAAAAATCCGATTTTAAAAAATTTAAGTTTGCCTCCCCATAAGACCCCAATGTTAAATTTGGCGAAAATCGAAAAAAATTAATTTGACTTTTTCGACCCAAAATCGACGGGAGTGTCTTCTAGGGGTCCCAATTGGATAGTATAAACGCCCACGGGGCCAAAAATCCGATTTTAAAAAATTTAAGTTTGCCTCCCCATAAGACCCCAATGTTAAATTTGGCCAAAATCGAAAAAAATTAATTTGACTTTTTCGACCCAAAATCGACGGGAGTGTCTTCTAGGGGTCCCAATTGGATAGTATAAACGCCCACGGGTCCAAAAATCCGATTTTAAAAAATTTAAGTTTGCCTCCCCATAAGACCCTAATGTTAAATTTGGCGAAAATCGAAAAAAATTAATTTGACTTTTTCGACCCAAAATCGACGGGAGTGTCTTTTAGGGGTCCCAATTGGATAGTATAAACGCCCACGGGGCCAAAAATCCGATTTTAAAAAATTTAAGTTTGCCTCCCCATAAGACCCCAATGTTAAATTTGGCCAAAATCGAAAAAAATTAATTTGACTTTTTCGACCCAAAATCGACGGGAGTGTCTTCTAGGGGTCCCAATTGGATAGTATAAACGCCCACGGGGCCAAAAATCCGATTTTAAAAAATTTAAGTTTGCCTCCCCATAAGACCCCAATGTTAAATTTGGCGAAAATCGAAAAAAATTAATTTGACTTTTTCGACCCAAAATCGACGGGAGTGTCTTCTAGGGGTCCCAATTGGATAGTATAAACGCCCACGGAGCCAAAAATCCGATTTTAAAAAATTTAAGTTTGCCTCCCCATAAGACCCCAATGTTAAATTTGGCGAAAATCGAAAAAAATTAATTTGACTTTTTCGACCCAAAATCGACGGGAGTGTCTTCTAGGGGTCCCAATTGGATAGTATAAACGCCCACGGGGCCAAAAATCCGATTTTAAAAAATTTAAGTTTGCCTCCCCATAAGACCCCAATGTTAAATTTGGCGAAAATCGAAAAAAATTAATTTGACTTTTTCGACCCAAAATCGACGGGAGTGTCTTCTAGGGGTCCCAATTGGATAGTATAAACGCCCACGGGGCCAAAAATCCGATTTTAAAAAATTTAAGTTTGCCTCCCCATAAGACCCCAATGTTAAATTTGGCCAAAATCGAAAAAAATTAATTTGACTTTTTCGACCCAAAATCGACGGGAGTGTCTTCTAGGGGTCCCAATTGGATAGTATAAACGCCCACGGGTCCAAAAATCCGATTTTAAAAAATTTAAGTTTGCCTCCCCATAAGACCCCAATGTTAAATTTGGCGAAAATCGAAAAAAATTAATTTGACTTTTTCGACCCAAAATCGACGGGAGTGTCTTCTAGGGGTCCCAATTGGATAGTATAAACGCCCACGGAGCCAAAAATCCGATTTTAAAAAATTTAAGTTTGCCTCCCCATAAGACCCCAATGTTAAATTTGGCGAAAATCGAAAAAAATTAATTTGACTTTTTCGACCCAAAATCGACGGGAGTGTCTTCTAGGGGTCCCAATTGGATAGTATAAACGCCCACGGGGCCAAAAATCCGATTTTAAAAAATTTAAGTTTGCCTCCCCATAAGACCCCAATGTTAAATTTGGCCAAAATGGAAAAAAATTAATTTGACTTTTTCGACCCAAAATCGACGGGAGTGTCTTCTAGGGGTCCCAATTGGATAGTATAAACGCCCACGGGGCCAAAAATCCGATTTTAAAAAATTTAAGTTTGCCTCCCCATAAGACCCCAATGTTAAATTTGGCCAAAATCGAAAAAAATTAATTTGACTTTTTCGACCCAAAATCGACGGGAGTGTCTTCTAGGGGTCCCAATTGGATAGTATAAACGCCCACGGGGCCAAAAATCCGATTTTAAAAAATTTAAGTTTGCCTCCCCATAAGACCCCAATGTTAAATTTGGCCAAAATCGAAAAAAATTAATTTGACTTTTTCGACCCAAAATCGACGGGAGTGTCTTCTAGGGGTCCCAATTGGATAGTATAAACGCCCACGGAGCCAAAAATCCGATTTTAAAAAATTTAAGTTTGCCTCCCCATAAGACCCCAATGTTAAATTTGGCGAAAATCGAAAAAAATTAATTTGACTTTTTCGACCCAAAATCGACGGGAGTGTCTTCTAGGGGTCCCAATTGGATAGTATAAACGCCCACGGGGCCAAAAATCCGATTTTAAAAAATTTAAGTTTGCCTCCCCATAAGACCCCAATGTTAAATTTGGCGAAAATCGAAAAAAATTAATTTGACTTTTTCGACCCAAAATCGACGGGAGTGTCTTCTAGGGGTCCCAATTGGATAGTATAAACGCCCACGGGGCCAAAAATCCGATTTTAAAAAATTTAAGTTTGCCTCCCCATAAGACCCCAATGTTAAATTTGGCCAAAATCGAAAAAAATTAATTTGACTTTTTCGACCCAAAATCGACGGGAGTGTCTTTTAGGGGTCCCAATTGGATAGTATAAACGCCCACGGGGCCAAAAATCCGATTTTAAAAAATTTAAGTTTGCCTCCCCATAAGACCCCAATGTTAAATTTGGCCAAAATCGAAAAAAATTAATTTGACTTTTTCGACCCAAAATCGACGGGAGTGTCTTCTAGGGGTCCCAATTGGATAGTATAAACGCCCACGGGTCCAAAAATCCGATTTTAAAAAATTTAAGTTTGCCTCCCCATAAGACCCCAATGTTAAATTTGGCGAAAATCGAAAAAAATTAATTTGACTTTTTCGACCCAAAATCGACGGGAGTGTCTTCTAGGGGTCCCAATTGGATAGTATAAACGCCCACGGAGCCAAAAATCCGATTTTAAAAAATTTAAGTTTGCCTCCCCATAAGACCCCAATGTTAAATTTGGCGAAAATCGAAAAAAATTAATTTGACTTTTTCGACCCAAAATCGACGGGAGTGTCTTCTAGGGGTCCCAATTGGATAGTATAAACGCCCACGGGGCCAAAAATCCGATTTTAAAAAATTTAAGTTTGCCTCCCCATAAGACCCCAATGTTAAATTTGGCCAAAATGGAAAAAAATTAATTTGACTTTTTCGACCCAAAATCGACGGGAGTGTCTTCTAGGGGTCCCAATTGGATAGTATAAACGCCCACGGGGCCAAAAATCCGATTTTAAAAAATTTAAGTTTGCCTCCCCATAAGACCCCAATGTTAAATTTGGCCAAAATCGAAAAAAATTAATTTGACTTTTTCGACCCAAAATCGACGGGAGTGTCTTCTAGGGGTCCCAATTGGATAGTATAAACGCCCACGGGGCCAAAAATCCGATTTTAAAAAATTTAAGTTTGCCTCCCCATAAGACCCCAATGTTAAATTTGGCGAAAATCGAAAAAAATTAATTTGACTTTTTCGACCCAAAATCGACGGGAGTGTCTTCTAGGGGTCCCAATTGGATAGTATAAACGCCCACGGGGCCAAAAATCCGATTTTAAAAAATTTAAGTTTGCCTCCCCATAAGACCCCAATGTTAAATTTGGCCAAAATCGAAAAAAATTAATTTGACTTTTTCGACCCAAAATCGACGGGAGTGTCTTCTAGGGGTCCCAATTGGATAGTATAAACGCCCACGGGGCCAAAAATCCGATTTTAAAAAATTTAAGTTTGCCTCCCCATAAGACCCCAATGTTAAATTTGGCGAAAATCGAAAAAAATTAATTTGACTTTTTCGACCCAAAATCGACGGGAGTGTCTTCTAGGGGTCCCAATTGGATAGTATAAACGCCCACGGGGCCAAAAATCCGATTTTAAAAAATTTAAGTTTGCCTCCCCATAAGACCCCAATGTTAAATTTGGCCAAAATCGAAAAAAATTAATTTGACTTTTTCGACCCAAAATCGACGGGAGTGTCTTCTAGGGGTCCCAATTGGATAGTATAAACGCCCACGGGTCCAAAAATCCGATTTTAAAAAATTTAAGTTTGCCTCCCCATAAGACCCTAATGTTAAATTTGGCGAAAATCGAAAAAAATTAATTTGACTTTTTCGACCCAAAATCGACGGGAGTGTCTTTTAGGGGTCCCAATTGGATAGTATAAACGCCCACGGGGCCAAAAATCCGATTTTAAAAAATTTAAGTTTGCCTCCCCATAAGACCCCAATGTTAAATTTGGCCAAAATCGAAAAAAATTAATTTGACTTTTTCGACCCAAAATCGACGGGAGTGTCTTCTAGGGGTCCCAATTGGATAGTATAAACGCCCACGGGGCCAAAAATCCGATTTTAAAAAATTTAAGTTTGCCTCCCCATAAGACCCCAATGTTAAATTTGGCGAAAATCGAAAAAAATTAATTTGACTTTTTCGACCCAAAATCGACGGGAGTGTCTTCTAGGGGTCCCAATTGGATAGTATAAACGCCCACGGAGCCAAAAATCCGATTTTAAAAAATTTAAGTTTGCCTCCCCATAAGACCCCAATGTTAAATTTGGCGAAAATCGAAAAAAATTAATTTGACTTTTTCGACCCAAAATCGACGGGAGTGTCTTCTAGGGGTCCCAATTGGATAGTATAAACGCCCACGGGGCCAAAAATCCGATTTTAAAAAATTTAAGTTTGCCTCCCCATAAGACCCCAATGTTAAATTTGGCGAAAATCGAAAAAAATTAATTTGACTTTTTCGACCCAAAATCGACGGGAGTGTCTTCTAGGGGTCCCAATTGGATAGTATAAACGCCCACGGGGCCAAAAATCCGATTTTAAAAAATTTAAGTTTGCCTCCCCATAAGACCCCAATGTTAAATTTGGCCAAAATCGAAAAAAATTAATTTGACTTTTTCGACCCAAAATCGACGGGAGTGTCTTTTAGGGGTCCCAATTGGATAGTATAAACGCCCACGGGGCCAAAAATCCGATTTTAAAAAATTTAAGTTTGCCTCCCCATAAGACCCCAATGTTAAATTTGGCCAAAATCGAAAAAAATTAATTTGACTTTTTCGACCCAAAATCGACGGGAGTGTCTTCTAGGGGTCCCAATTGGATAGTATAAACGCCCACGGGTCCAAAAATCCGATTTTAAAAAATTTAAGTTTGCCTCCCCATAAGACCCCAATGTTAAATTTGGCGAAAATCGAAAAAAATTAATTTGACTTTTTCGACCCAAAATCGACGGGAGTGTCTTCTAGGGGTCCCAATTGGATAGTATAAACGCCCACGGGGCCAAAAATCCGATTTTAAAAAATTTAAGTTTGCCTCCCCATAAGACCCCAATGTTAAATTTGGCCAAAATGGAAAAAAATTAATTTGACTTTTTCGACCCAAAATCGACGGGAGTGTCTTCTAGGGGTCCCAATTGGATAGTATAAACGCCCACGGGGCCAAAAATCCGATTTTAAAAAATTTAAGTTTGCCTCCCCATAAGACCCCAATGTTAAATTTGGCCAAAATCGAAAAAAATTAATTTGACTTTTTCGACCCAAAATCGACGGGAGTGTCTTCTAGGGGTCCCAATTGGATAGTATAAACGCCCACGGGGCCAAAAATCCGATTTTAAAAAATTTAAGTTTGCCTCCCCATAAGACCCCAATGTTAAATTTGGCCAAAATCGAAAGAAATTAATTTGACTTTTTCGACCCAAAATCGACGGGAGTGTCTTCTAGGGGTCCCAATTGGATAGTATAAACGCCCACGGGGCCAAAAATCCGATTTTAAAAAATTTAAGTTTGCCTCCCCATAAGACCCCAATGTTAAATTTGGCCAAAATCGAAAAAAATTAATTTGACTTTTTCGACCCAAAATCGACGGGAGTGTCTTCTAGGGGTCCCAATTGGATAGTATAAACGCCCACGGGGCCAAAAATCCGATTTTAAAAAATTTAAGTTTGCCTCCCCATAAGACCCCAATGTTAAATTTGGCCAAAATCGAAAAAAATTAATTTGACTTTTTCGACCCAAAATCGACGGGAGTGTCTTCTAGGGGTCCCAATTGGATAGTATAAACGCCCACGGGGCCAAAAATCCGATTTTAAAAAATTTAAGTTTGCCTCCCCATAAGACCCCAATGTTAAATTTGGCCAAAATCGAAAAAAATTAATTTGACCTTTTCGACCCAAAATCGACGGGAGTGTCTTCTAGGGGTCCCAATTGGATAGTATAAACGCCCACGGGGCCAAAAATCCGATTTTAAAAAATTTAAGTTTGCCTCCCCATAAGACCCCAATGTTAAATTTGGCCAAAATCGAAAAAAATTAATTTGACTTTTTCGACCCAAAATCGACGGGAGTGTCTTCTAGGGGTCCCAATTGGATAGTATAAACGCCCACGGAGCCAAAAATCCGATTTTAAAAAATTTAAGTTTGCCTCCCCATAAGACCCCAATGTTAAATTTGGCGAAAATCGAAAAAAATTAATTTGACTTTTTCGACCCAAAATCGACGGGAGTGTCTTCTAGGGGTCCCAATTGGATAGTATAAACGCCCACGGGGCCAAAAATCCGATTTTAAAAAATTTAAGTTTGCCTCCCCATAAGACCCCAATGTTAAATTTGGCCAAAATCGAAAAAAATTAATTTGACTTTTTCGACCCAAAATCGACGGGAGTGTCTTTTAGGGGTCCCAATTGGATAGTATAAACGCCCACGGGGCCAAAAATCCGATTTTAAAAAATTTAAGTTTGCCTCCCCATAAGACCCCAATGTTAAATTTGGCCAAAATCGAAAAAAATTAATTTGACTTTTTCGACCCAAAATCGACGGGAGTGTCTTTTAGGGGTCCCAATTGGATAGTATAAACGCCCACGGGGCCAAAAATCCGATTTTAAAAAATTTAAGTTTGCCTCCCCATAAGACCCCAATGTTAAATTTGGCCAAAATCGAAAAAAATTAATTTGACTTTTTCGACCCAAAATCGACGGGAGTGTCTTCTAGGGGTCCCAATTGGATAGTATAAACGCCCACGGGTCCAAAAATCCGATTTGAAAAAATTTAAGTTTGCCTCCCCATAAGACCCCAATGTTAAATTTGGCGAAAATCGAAAAAAATTAATTTGACTTTTTCGACCCAAAATCGACGGGAGTGTCTTCTAGGGGTCCCAATTGGATAGTATAAACGCCCACGGGGCCAAAAATCCGATTTTAAAAAATTTAAGTTTGCCTCCCCATAAGACCCCAATGTTAAATTTGGCGAAAATCGAAAAAAATTAATTTGACTTTTTCGACCCAAAATCGACGGGAGTGTCTTCTAGGGGTCCCAATTGGATAGTATAAACGCCCACGGGGCCAAAAATCCGATTTTAAAAAATTTAAGTTTGCCTCCCCATAAGACCCCAATGTTAAATTTGGCCAAAATCGAAAAAAATTAATTTGACTTTTTCGACCCAAAATCGACGGGAGTGTCTTCTAGGGGTCCCAATTGGATAGTATAAACGCCCACGGGGCCAAAAATCCGATTTTAAAAAATTTAAGTTTGCCTCCCCATAAGACCCCAATGTTAAATTTGGCCAAAATCGAAAAAAATTAATTTGACTTTTTCGACCCAAAATCGACGGGAGTGTCTTCTAGGGGTCCCAATTGGATAGTATAAACGCCCACGGGTCCAAAAATCCGATTTTAAAAAATTTAAGTTTGCCTCCCCATAAGACCCCAATGTTAAATTTGGCGAAAATCGAAAAAAATTAATTTGACTTTTTCGACCCAAAATCGACGGGAGTGTCTTCTAGGGGTCCCAATTGGATAGTATAAACGCCCACGGGGCCAAAAATCCGATTTTAAAAAATTTAAGTTTGCCTCCCCATAAGACCCCAATGTTAAATTTGGCCAAAATCGAAAAAAATTAATTTGACTTTTTCGACCCAAAATCGACGGGAGTGTCTCCTAGGGGTCCCAATTGGATAGTATAAACGCCCACGGGGCCAAAAATCCGATTTTAAAAAATTTAAGTTTGCCTCCCCATAAGACCCCAATGTTAAATTTGGCCAAAATCGAAAAAAATTAATTTGACTTTTTCGACCCAAAATCGACGGGAGTGTCTTCTAGGGGTCCCAATTGGATAGTATAAACGCCCACGGGGCCAAAAATCCGATTTTAAAAAATTTAAGTTTGCCTCCCCATAAGACCCCAATGTTAAATTTGGCCAAAATCGAAAAAAATTAATTTGACCTTTTCGACCCAAAATCGACGGGAGTGTCTTCTAGGGGTCCCAATTGGATAGTATAAACGCCCACGGGGCCAAAAATCCGATTTTAAAAAATTTAAGTTTGCCTCCCCATAAGACCCCAATGTTAAATTTGGCCAAAATCGAAAAAAATTAATTTGACCTTTTCGACCCAAAATCGACGGGAGTGTCTTCTAGGGGTCCCAATTGGATAGTATAAACGCCCACGGGGCCAAAAATCCGATTTTAAAAAATTTAAGTTTGCCTCTCCATAAGACCCCAATGTTAAATTTGGCGAAAATCGAAAAAAATTAATTTGACTTTTTCGACCCAAAATCGACGGGAGTGTCTTCTAGGGGTCCCAATTGGATAGTATAAACGCCCACGGGGCCAAAAATCCGATTTTAAAAAATTTAAGTTTGCCTCCCCATAAGACCCCAATGTTAAATTTGGCCAAAATGGAAAAAAATTAATTTGACTTTTTCGACCCAAAATCGACGGGAGTGTCTTCTAGAGGTCCCAATTGGATAGTATAAACGCCCACGGGGCCAAAAATCCGATTTTAAAAAATTTAAGTTTGCCTCCCCATAAGACCCCAATGTTAAATTTGGCCAAAATGGAAAAAAATTAATTTGACTTTTTCGACCCAAAATCGACGGGAGTGTCTTCTAGGGGTCCCAATTGGATAGTATAAACGCCCACGGGGCCAAAAATCCGATTTTAAAAAATTTAAGTTTGCCTCCCCATAAGACCCCAATGTTAAATTTGGCCAAAATCGAAAAAAATTAATTTGACTTTTTCGACCCAAAATCGACGGGAGTGTCTTCTAGGGGTCCCAATTGGATAGTATAAACGCCCACGGGGCCAAAAATCCGATTTTAAAAAATTTAAGTTTGCCTCCCCATAAGACCCCAATGTTAAATTTGGCCAAAATGGAAAAAAATTAATTTGACTTTTTCGACCCAAAATCGACGGGAGTGTCTTCTAGGGGTCCCAATTGGATAGTATAAACGCCCACGGGGCCAAAAATCCGATTTTAAAAAATTTAAGTTTGCCTCCCCATAAGACCCCAATGTTAAATTTGGCCAAAATGGAAAAAAATTAATTTGACTTTTTCGACCCAAAATCGACGGGAGTGTCTTCTAGGGGTCCCAATTGGATAGTATAAACGCCCACGGGGCCAAAAATCCGATTTTAAAAAATTTAAGTTTGCCTCCCCATAAGACCCCAATGTTAAATTTGGCGAAAATCGAAAAAAATTAATTTGACTTTTTCGACCCAAAATCGACAGGAGTGTCTTCTAGGGGTCCCAATTGGATAGTATAAACGCCCACGGGGCCAAAAATCCGATTTTAAAAAATTTAAGTTTGCCTCCCCATAAGACCCCAATGTTAAATTTGGCCAAAATCGAAAAAAATTAATTTGACTTTTTCGACCCAAAATCGACGGGAGTGTCTTCTAGGGGTCCCAATTGGATAGTATAAACGCCCACGGGGCCAAAAATCCGATTTTAAAAAATTTAAGTTTGCCTCCCCATAAGACCCCAATGTTAAATTTGGCGAAAATCGAAAAAAATTAATTTGACTTTTTCGACCCAAAATCGACGGGAGTGTCTTCTAGGGGTCCCAATTGGATAGTATAAACGCCCACGGGGCCAAAAATCCGATTTTAAAAAATTTAAGTTTGCCTCCCCATAAGACCCCAATGTTAAATTTGGCCAAAATGGAAAAAAATTAATTTGACTTTTTCGACCCAAAATCGACGGGAGTGTCTTCTAGGGGTCCCAATTGGATAGTATAAACGCCCACGGGGCCAAAAATCCGATTTTAAAAAATTTAAGTTTGCCTCCCCATAAGACCCCAATGTTAAATTTGGCGAAAATCGAAAAAAATTAATTTGACTTTTTCGACCCAAAATCGACGGGAGTGTCTTCTAGGGGTCCCAATTGGATAGTATAAACGCCCACGGGGCCAAAAATCCGATTTTAAAAAATTTAAGTTTGCCTCCCCATAAGACCCCAATGTTAAATTTGGCCAAAATGGAAAAAAATTAATTTGACTTTTTCGACCCAAAATCGACGGGAGTGTCTTCTAGGGGTCCCAATTGGATAGTATAAACGCCCACGGGGCCAAAAATCCGATTTTAAAAAATTTAAGTTTGCCTCCCCATAAGACCCCAATGTTAAATTTGGCGAAAATCGAAAAAAATTAATTTGACTTTTTCGACCCAAAATCGACGGGAGTGTCTTCTAGGGGTCCCAATTGGATAGTATAAACGCCCACGGGGCCAAAAATCCGATTTTAAAAAATTTAAGTTTGCCTCCCCATAAGACCCCAATGTTAAATTTGGCCAAAATGGAAAAAAATTAATTTGACTTTTTCGACCCAAAATCGACGGGAGTGTCTTCTAGGGGTCCCAATTGGATAGTATAAACGCCCACGGGGCCAAAAATCCGATTTTAAAAAATTTAAGTTTGCCTCCCCATAAGACCCCAATGTTAAATTTGGCGAAAATCGAAAAAAATTAATTTGACTTTTTCGACCCAAAATCGACGGGAGTGTCTTCTAGGGGTCCCAATTGGATAGTATAAACGCCCACGGGGCCAAAAATCCGATTTTAAAAAATTTAAGTTTGCCTCCCCATAAGACCCCAATGTTAAATTTGGCCAAAATGGAAAAAAATTAATTTGACTTTTTCGACCCAAAATCGACGGGAGTGTCTCCTAGGGGTCCCAATTGGATAGTATAAACGCCCACGGGGCCAAAAATCCGATTTTAAAAAATTTAAGTTTGCCTCCCCATAAGACCCCAATGTTAAATTTGGCGAAAATCGAAAAAAATTAATTTGACTTTTTCGACCCAAAATCGACGGGAGTGTCTTCTAGGGGTCCCAATTGGATAGTATAAACGCCCACGGGGCCAAAAATCCGATTTTAAAAAATTTAAGTTTGCCTCCCCATAAGACCCCAATGTTAAATTTGGCCAAAATGGAAAAAAATTAATTTGACTTTTTCGACCCAAAATCGACGGGAGTGTCTTCTAGGGGTCCCAATTGGATAGTATAAACGCCCACGGGGCCAAAAATCCGATTTTAAAAAATTTAAGTTTGCCTCCCCATAAGACCCCAATGTTAAATTTGGCCAAAATGGAAAAAAATTAATTTGACTTTTTCGACCCAAAATCGACGGGAGTGTCTTCTAGGGGTCCCAATTGGATAGTATAAACGCCCACGGGGCCAAAAATCCGATTTTAAAAAATTTAAGTTTGCCTCCCCATAAGACCCCAATGTTAAATTTGGCGAAAATCGAAAAAAATTAATTTGACTTTTTCGACCCAAAATCGACGGGAGTGTCTTCTAGGGGTCCCAATTGGATAGTATAAACGCCCACGGGGCCAAAAATCCGATTTTAAAAAATTTAAGTTTGCCTCCCCATAAGACCCCAATGTTAAATTTGGCCAAAATGGAAAAAAATTAATTTGACTTTTTCGACCCAAAATCGACGGGAGTGTCTTCTAGGGGTCCCAATTGGATAGTATAAACGCCCACGGGGCCAAAAATCCGATTTTAAAAAATTTAAGTTTGCCTCCCCATAAGACCCCAATGTTAAATTTGGCCAAAATGGAAAAAAATTAATTTGACTTTTTCGACCCAAAATCGACGGGAGTGTCTTCTAGGGGTCCCAATTGGATAGTATAAACGCCCACGGGGCCAAAAATCCGATTTTAAAAAATTTAAGTTTGCCTCCCCATAAGACCCCAATGTTAAATTTGGCGAAAATCGAAAAAAATTAATTTGACTTTTTCGACCCAAAATCGACGGGAGTGTCTTCTAGGGGTCCCAATTGGATAGTATAAACGCCCACGGGGCCAAAAATCCGATTTTAAAAAATTTAAGTTTGCCTCCCCATAAGACCCCAATGTTAAATTTGGCCAAAATGGAAAAAAATTAATTTGACTTTTTCGACCCAAAATCGACGGGAGTGTCTCCTAGGGGTCCCAATTGGATAGTATAAACGCCCACGGGGCCAAAAATCCGATTTTAAAAAATTTAAGTTTGCCTCCCCATAAGACCCCAATGTTAAATTTGGCGAAAATCGAAAAAAATTAATTTGACTTTTTCGACCCAAAATCGACGGGAGTGTCTTCTAGGGGTCCCAATTGGATAGTATAAACGCCCACGGGGCCAAAAATCCGATTTTAAAAAATTTAAGTTTGCCTCCCCATAAGACCCCAATGTTAAATTTGGCCAAAATGGAAAAAAATTAATTTGACTTTTTCGACCCAAAATCGACGGGAGTGTCTTCTAGGGGTCCCAATTGGATAGTATAAACGCCCACGGGGCCAAAAATCCGATTTTAAAAAATTTAAGTTTGCCTCCCCATAAGACCCCAATGTTAAATTTGGCGAAAATCGAAAAAAATTAATTTGACTTTTTCGACCCAAAATCGACGGGAGTGTCTTCTAGGGGTCCCAATTGGATAGTATAAACGCCCACGGGGCCAAAAATCCGATTTTAAAAAATTTAAGTTTGCCTCCCCATAAGACCCCAATGTTAAATTTGGCCAAAATGGAAAAAAATTAATTTGACTTTTTCGACCCAAAATCGACGGGAGTGTCTTCTAGGGGTCCCAATTGGATAGTATAAACGCCCACGGGGCCAAAAATCCGATTTTAAAAAATTTAAGTTTGCCTCCCCATAAGACCCCAATGTTAAATTTGGCCAAAATGGAAAAAAATTAATTTGACTTTTTCGACCCAAAATCGACGGGAGTGTCTTCTAGGGGTCCCAATTGGATAGTATAAACGCCCACGGGGCCAAAAATCCGATTTTAAAAAATTTAAGTTTGCCTCCCCATAAGACCCCAATGTTAAATTTGGCGAAAATCGAAAAAAATTAATTTGACTTTTTCGACCCAAAATCGACGGGAGTGTCTTCTAGGGGTCCCAATTGGATAGTATAAACGCCCACGGGGCCAAAAATCCGATTTTAAAAAATTTAAGTTTGCCTCCCCATAAGACCCCAATGTTAAATTTGGCGAAAATCGAAAAAAATTAATTTGACTTTTTCGACCCAAAATCGACGGGAGTGTCTTCTAGGGGTCCCAATTGGATAGTATAAACGCCCACGGGGCCAAAAATCCGATTTTAAAAAATTTAAGTTTGCCTCCCCATAAGACCCCAATGTTAAATTTGGCCAAAATGGAAAAAAATTAATTTGACTTTTTCGACCCAAAATCGACGGGAGTGTCTTCTAGGGGTCCCAATTGGATAGTATAAACGCCCACGGGGCCAAAAATCCGATTTTAAAAAATTTAAGTTTGCCTCCCCATAAGACCCCAATGTTAAATTTGGCGAAAATCGAAAAAAATTAATTTGACTTTTTCGACCCAAAATCGACGGGAGTGTCTTCTAGGGGTCCCAATTGGATAGTATAAACGCCCACGGGGCCAAAAATCCGATTTTAAAAAATTTAAGTTTGCCTCCCCATAAGACCCCAATGTTAAATTTGGCCAAAATGGAAAAAAATTAATTTGACTTTTTCGACCCAAAATCGACGGGAGTGTCTTCTAGGGGTCCCAATTGGATAGTATAAACGCCCACGGGGCCAAAAATCCGATTTTAAAAAATTTAAGTTTGCCTCCCCATAAGACCCCAATGTTAAATTTGGCGAAAATCGAAAAAAATTAATTTGACTTTTTCGACCCAAAATCGACGGGAGTGTCTTCTAGGGGTCCCAATTGGATAGTATAAACGCCCACGGGGCCAAAAATCCGATTTTAAAAAATTTAAGTTTGCCTCCCCATAAGACCCCAATGTTAAATTTGGCCAAAATGGAAAAAAATTAATTTGACTTTTTCGACCCAAAATCGACGGGAGTGTCTTCTAGGGGTCCCAATTGGATAGTATAAACGCCCACGGGGCCAAAAATCCGATTTTAAAAAATTTAAGTTTGCCTCCCCATAAGACCCCAATGTTAAATTTGGCCAAAATGGAAAAAAATTAATTTGACTTTTTCGACCCAAAATCGACGGGAGTGTCTTCTAGGGGTCCCAATTGGATAGTATAAACGCCCACGGGGCCAAAAATCCGATTTTAAAAAATTTAAGTTTGCCTCCCCATAAGACCCCAATGTTAAATTTGGCGAAAATCGAAAAAAATTAATTTGACTTTTTCGACCCAAAATCGACGGGAGTGTCTTCTAGGGGTCCCAATTGGATAGTATAAACGCCCACGGGGCCAAAAATCCGATTTTAAAAAATTTAAGTTTGCCTCCCCATAAGACCCCAATGTTAAATTTGGCCAAAATGGAAAAAAATTAATTTGACTTTTTCGACCCAAAATCGACGGGAGTGTCTTCTAGGGGTCCCAATTGGATAGTATAAACGCCCACGGGGCCAAAAATCCGATTTTAAAAAATTTAAGTTTGCCTCCCCATAAGACCCCAATGTTAAATTTGGCCAAAATGGAAAAAAATTAATTTGACTTTTTCGACCCAAAATCGACGGGAGTGTCTTCTAGGGGTCCCAATTGGATAGTATAAACGCCCACGGGGCCAAAAATCCGATTTTAAAAAATTTAAGTTTGCCTCCCCATAAGACCCCAATGTTAAATTTGGCGAAAATCGAAAAAAATTAATTTGACTTTTTCGACCCAAAATCGACGGGAGTGTCTTCTAGGGGTCCCAATTGGATAGTATAAACGCCCACGGGGCCAAAAATCCGATTTTAAAAAATTTAAGTTTGCCTCCCCATAAGACCCCAATGTTAAATTTGGCCAAAATGGAAAAAAATTAATTTGACTTTTTCGACCCAAAATCGACGGGAGTGTCTCCTAGGGGTCCCAATTGGATAGTATAAACGCCCACGGGGCCAAAAATCCGATTTTAAAAAATTTAAGTTTGCCTCCCCATAAGACCCCAATGTTAAATTTGGCGAAAATCGAAAAAAATTAATTTGACTTTTTCGACCCAAAATCGACGGGAGTGTCTTCTAGGGGTCCCAATTGGATAGTATAAACGCCCACGGGGCCAAAAATCCGATTTTAAAAAATTTAAGTTTGCCTCCCCATAAGACCCCAATGTTAAATTTGGCCAAAATGGAAAAAAATTAATTTGACTTTTTCGACCCAAAATCGACGGGAGTGTCTTCTAGGGGTCCCAATTGGATAGTATAAACGCCCACGGGGCCAAAAATCCGATTTTAAAAAATTTAAGTTTGCCTCCCCATAAGACCCCAATGTTAAATTTGGCGAAAATCGAAAAAAATTAATTTGACTTTTTCGACCCAAAATCGACGGGAGTGTCTTCTAGGGGTCCCAATTGGATAGTATAAACGCCCACGGGGCCAAAAATCCGATTTTAAAAAATTTAAGTTTGCCTCCCCATAAGACCCCAATGTTAAATTTGGCCAAAATGGAAAAAAATTAATTTGACTTTTTCGACCCAAAATCGACGGGAGTGTCTTCTAGGGGTCCCAATTGGATAGTATAAACGCCCACGGGGCCAAAAATCCGATTTTAAAAAATTTAAGTTTGCCTCCCCATAAGACCCCAATGTTAAATTTGGCCAAAATGGAAAAAAATTAATTTGACTTTTTCGACCCAAAATCGACGGGAGTGTCTTCTAGGGGTCCCAATTGGATAGTATAAACGCCCACGGGGCCAAAAATCCGATTTTAAAAAATTTAAGTTTGCCTCCCCATAAGACCCCAATGTTAAATTTGGCGAAAATCGAAAAAAATTAATTTGACTTTTTCGACCCAAAATCGACGGGAGTGTCTTCTAGGGGTCCCAATTGGATAGTATAAACGCCCACGGGGCCAAAAATCCGATTTTAAAAAATTTAAGTTTGCCTCCCCATAAGACCCCAATGTTAAATTTGGCCAAAATGGAAAAAAATTAATTTGACTTTTTCGACCCAAAATCGACGGGAGTGTCTTCTAGGGGTCCCAATTGGATAGTATAAACGCCCACGGGGCCAAAAATCCGATTTTAAAAAATTTAAGTTTGCCTCCCCATAAGACCCCAATGTTAAATTTGGCGAAAATCGAAAAAAATTAATTTGACTTTTTCGACCCAAAATCGACGGGAGTGTCTTCTAGGGGTCCCAATTGGATAGTATAAACGCCCACGGGGCCAAAAATCCGATTTTAAAAAATTTAAGTTTGCCTCCCCATAAGACCCCAATGTTAAATTTGGCCAAAATGGAAAAAAATTAATTTGACTTTTTCGACCCAAAATCGACGGGAGTGTCTCCTAGGGGTCCCAATTGGATAGTATAAACGCCCACGGGGCCAAAAATCCGATTTTAAAAAATTTAAGTTTGCCTCCCCATAAGACCCCAATGTTAAATTTGGCGAAAATCGAAAAAAATTAATTTGACTTTTTCGACCCAAAATCGACGGGAGTGTCTTCTAGGGGTCCCAATTGGATAGTATAAACGCCCACGGGGCCAAAAATCCGATTTTAAAAAATTTAAGTTTGCCTCCCCATAAGACCCCAATGTTAAATTTGGCGAAAATCGAAAAAAATTAATTTGACTTTTTCGACCCAAAATCGACGGGAGTGTCTTCTAGGGGTCCCAATTGGATAGTATAAACGCCCACGGGGCCAAAAATCCGATTTTAAAAAATTTAAGTTTGCCTCCCCATAAGACCCCAATGTTAAATTTGGCCAAAATGGAAAAAAATTAATTTGACTTTTTCGACCCAAAATCGACGGGAGTGTCTCCTAGGGGTCCCAATTGGATAGTATAAACGCCCACGGGGCCAAAAATCCGATTTTAAAAAATTTAAGTTTGCCTCCCCATAAGACCCCAATGTTAAATTTGGCGAAAATCGAAAAAAATTAATTTGACTTTTTCGACCCAAAATCGACGGGAGTGTCTTCTAGGGGTCCCAATTGGATAGTATAAACGCCCACGGGGCCAAAAATCCGATTTTAAAAAATTTAAGTTTGCCTCCCCATAAGACCCCAATGTTAAATTTGGCGAAAATCGAAAAAAATTAATTTGACTTTTTCGACCCAAAATCGACGGGAGTGTCTTCTAGGGGTCCCAATTGGATAGTATAAACGCCCACGGGGCCAAAAATCCGATTTTAAAAAATTTAAGTTTGCCTCCCCATAAGACCCCAATGTTAAATTTGGCCAAAATGGAAAAAAATTAATTTGACTTTTTCGACCCAAAATCGACGGGAGTGTCTTCTAGGGGTCCCAATTGGATAGTATAAACGCCCACGGGGCCAAAAATCCGATTTTAAAAAATTTAAGTTTGCCTCCCCATAAGACCCCAATGTTAAATTTGGCGAAAATCGAAAAAAATTAATTTGACTTTTTCGACCCAAAATCGACGGGAGTGTCTTCTAGGGGTCCCAATTGGATAGTATAAACGCCCACGGGGCCAAAAATCCGATTTTAAAAAATTTAAGTTTGCCTCCCCATAAGACCCCAATGTTAAATTTGGCCAAAATGGAAAAAAATTAATTTGACTTTTTCGACCCAAAATCGACGGGAGTGTCTTCTAGGGGTCCCAATTGGATAGTATAAACGCCCACGGGGCCAAAAATCCGATTTTAAAAAATTTAAGTTTGCCTCCCCATAAGACCCCAATGTTAAATTTGGCGAAAATCGAAAAAAATTAATTTGACTTTTTCGACCCAAAATCGACGGGAGTGTCTTCTAGGGGTCCCAATTGGATAGTATAAACGCCCACGGGGCCAAAAATCCGATTTTAAAAAATTTAAGTTTGCCTCCCCATAAGACCCCAATGTTAAATTTGGCCAAAATGGAAAAAAATTAATTTGACTTTTTCGACCCAAAATCGACGGGAGTGTCTTCTAGGGGTCCCAATTGGATAGTATAAACGCCCACGGGGCCAAAAATCCGATTTTAAAAAATTTAAGTTTGCCTCCCCATAAGACCCCAATGTTAAATTTGGCGAAAATCGAAAAAAATTAATTTGACTTTTTCGACCCAAAATCGACGGGAGTGTCTTCTAGGGGTCCCAATTGGATAGTATAAACGCCCACGGGGCCAAAAATCCGATTTTAAAAAATTTAAGTTTGCCTCCCCATAAGACCCCAATGTTAAATTTGGCCAAAATGGAAAAAAATTAATTTGACTTTTTCGACCCAAAATCGACGGGAGTGTCTTCTAGGGGTCCCAATTGGATAGTATAAACGCCCACGGGGCCAAAAATCCGATTTTAAAAAATTTAAGTTTGCCTCCCCATAAGACCCCAATGTTAAATTTGGCCAAAATGGAAAAAAATTAATTTGACTTTTTCGACCCAAAATCGACGGGAGTGTCTTCTAGGGGTCCCAATTGGATAGTATAAACGCCCACGGGGCCAAAAATCCGATTTTAAAAAATTTAAGTTTGCCTCCCCATAAGACCCCAATGTTAAATTTGGCGAAAATCGAAAAAAATTAATTTGACTTTTTCGACCCAAAATCGACGGGAGTGTCTTCTAGGGGTCCCAATTGGATAGTATAAACGCCCACGGGGCCAAAAATCCGATTTTAAAAAATTTAAGTTTGCCTCCCCATAAGACCCCAATGTTAAATTTGGCCAAAATGGAAAAAAATTAATTTGACTTTTTCGACCCAAAATCGACGGGAGTGTCTTCTAGGGGTCCCAATTGGATAGTATAAACGCCCACGGGGCCAAAAATCCGATTTTAAAAAATTTAAGTTTGCCTCCCCATAAGACCCCAATGTTAAATTTGGCGAAAATCGAAAAAAATTAATTTGACTTTTTCGACCCAAAATCGACGGGAGTGTCTTCTAGGGGTCCCAATTGGATAGTATAAACGCCCACGGGGCCAAAAATCCGATTTTAAAAAATTTAAGTTTGCCTCCCCATAAGACCCCAATGTTAAATTTGGCCAAAATGGAAAAAAATTAATTTGACTTTTTCGACCCAAAATCGACGGGAGTGTCTTCTAGGGGTCCCAATTGGATAGTATAAACGCCCACGGGGCCAAAAATCCGATTTTAAAAAATTTAAGTTTGCCTCCCCATAAGACCCCAATGTTAAATTTGGCGAAAATCGAAAAAAATTAATTTGACTTTTTCGACCCAAAATCGACGGGAGTGTCTTCTAGGGGTCCCAATTGGATAGTATAAACGCCCACGGGGCCAAAAATCCGATTTTAAAAAATTTAAGTTTGCCTCCCCATAAGACCCCAATGTTAAATTTGGCCAAAATGGAAAAAAATTAATTTGACTTTTTCGACCCAAAATCGACGGGAGTGTCTTCTAGGGGTCCCAATTGGATAGTATAAACGCCCACGGGGCCAAAAATCCGATTTTAAAAAATTTAAGTTTGCCTCCCCATAAGACCCCAATGTTAAATTTGGCCAAAATGGAAAAAAATTAATTTGACTTTTTCGACCCAAAATCGACGGGAGTGTCTTCTAGGGGTCCCAATTGGATAGTATAAACGCCCACGGGGCCAAAAATCCGATTTTAAAAAATTTAAGTTTGCCTCCCCATAAGACCCCAATGTTAAATTTGGCGAAAATCGAAAAAAATTAATTTGACTTTTTCGACCCAAAATCGACGGGAGTGTCTTCTAGGGGTCCCAATTGGATAGTATAAACGCCCACGGGGCCAAAAATCCGATTTTAAAAAATTTAAGTTTGCCTCCCCATAAGACCCCAATGTTAAATTTGGCCAAAATGGAAAAAAATTAATTTGACTTTTTCGACCCAAAATCGACGGGAGTGTCTTCTAGGGGTCCCAATTGGATAGTATAAACGCCCACGGGGCCAAAAATCCGATTTTAAAAAATTTAAGTTTGCCTCCCCATAAGACCCCAATGTTAAATTTGGCCAAAATGGAAAAAAATTAATTTGACTTTTTCGACCCAAAATCGACGGGAGTGTCTTCTAGGGGTCCCAATTGGATAGTATAAACGCCCACGGGGCCAAAAATCCGATTTTAAAAAATTTAAGTTTGCCTCCCCATAAGACCCCAATGTTAAATTTGGCGAAAATCGAAAAAAATTAATTTGACTTTTTCGACCCAAAATCGACGGGAGTGTCTTCTAGGGGTCCCAATTGGATAGTATAAACGCCCACGAGGCCAAAAATCCGATTTTAAAAAATTTAAGTTTGCCCATAAGGTCCCAATGTTAAATTTGGGCAGAATCGAAAAAAAATAATTTCACTTTTTTGACCCAAAATCGACGGGAATATGACTATGGAATTTTATTGAATAAAGTTATGAAAAACATATTTCTTCGAATACAATGCTCGCTCCTTTCCCGCAAAAAAAAAGTATACCATGATACCATGACCGTTATCACGGTATATGGTATGGGGCCCAGTTTCATGGTATAAATACCATGATAATGGTATGGTTGGCAACGCTGTTGGTGCTACCACCTAGTGACATCTCGTAGGACCACGTAGGACATACCACCGAACCCGCCGCTAGGAGGCTATCTGCTATACTGAGTCTTACGAAAGAGTTCCCTTCGGTTTTGGCCCCAACGCCCCCCACTCCAATGTTGCCTGATACGAATGCCACGGCGGAGGGGATCTTCGGCTTCCAGTCCAAGACAACCGTTTGGCAAAGCTCAGTCTGCTCAGTATATATATATCCAGTTATCAGTGGGAGTGCTCTCGATGGCTTCGTATAATAACAAGATGTCCTTAGCGAGGTTTGTCAATTAATATCTCTAAAATCACTTTTTCATTCCCATTGTATCATCAGCATCCCCCGAAACATGAATTTCAAAACATCACTGCTAAATTCTTACTTCTGACTCCCCCAAAAATTCAACGTATGACTCGGTGCATTCGAAGAGGTTATCTTGGGCATTTGCTACAAATGCTCAAAACATTCATTACAACTGTCAATATCTGTTCCATGTCAGAGATTTGGTTCAAGCTTCGCAAATTGTGCAGAGCAATATTATTATTATATTTACTGTAGAAAAACGTCGATTTTCTTCATTGAATAAAATATATACTGTGGTTACATCGTCATCAGTGCTATTCCAACAGCACCAAGTTTTGGATTTTTAGCACATTTTTTGAAAGCACATGCCAAATTATCAAATATCAATGCTGTAAGAATTCCTGCGGCATATTCTGGCAAAATCGAATTAACCTTAAAATCACTTTTTTAACGACACACCACATTGGATTTTGTATTGAGTACCTGCATTGACTGGGAATATATGAAAAAATTCGAATATTTTGTTTCTGCGCTAGGAAAAAAATGATGAACTCCGAAAGTTTGCCCATCTCTTCAAATTTGAGCAATATCCTACTTCCACCACCTCACCACAGACTGTCATTTTCTTCATTTTCTCAAATTAAAGTACACATTTATTTTTGATGTTTCAGCCTTCTGCCAGCTCCCAGTCAAGTTGTCTGGGACCGTGAAGATGAAGCTCGCGAGCAGAAACTTCGTCAACGTCCGGTTTCAGCCCTTGTCAAAGCAGTGGTGACGGCCCCACCCTATGGCCAACGCAAGGGGTGGGTGCCCCGTAACCCCGAGGTAACATTTCAACAATGCACAGTTTTTAGTCTTCTCTCGTTTAACACTAATGTCCGACAAAAAAATTCCCTTGCTACTCCACATAGGAGTACAACCGTACGCAAAAAATATCAAGTTATATGTGACGCAAAACTTTAAATATTTAGCATAGTCCAACTTCAAAATATTTCAAATCTTCAAGTCCGGAAACATTTTTAGAATTAAAAAACCCTTATACTTTAAAAAGTTCTTGTTGTTACATGTTTTATTTGTTTCCAGGATTTCGGGGATGGAGGTGCCTTCCCTGAAATTCAGGTGGCTCAGTATCCCCTGTCCATGGGGATGAAGGGCAAGGAGTCATCGAGTAACGCCCTCGCGGTTCAGCTCGACGCGCAAGGCAAGGTGAAATATGATGTGCTCGCTCGTCAAGGCCACTCAAAAGACAAAGTTGTGTACAGCAAGCTGTCCGACCTCCTCCCCTCGGAAGTCACGAACGAAAATGATCCGTCCCTCCAGCGGCCTCCCCAAGAGGAAATTGATGAAATTACCGAACGCACACGTAAAGCCCTCGAGAAAATAACACAATCAAAAATCGCAGCGGCCATGCCTGTGAGGTGAGATACTTACGAAATTATTTCATCGAAAAAAATTAGTGGATTATTTTGGGAATTTCTCAATCCATTAAAAACATCAACACCTCAGCACACGTAGACATTTTCAAATACTTCCAGTTTTTCTAAAATTATAACAAATTTCAAACTAGGAACTCTAAAAAAAAATCGAAATCTTAGAGAACTTAGAGAAATTGGCAAATTTTTAAGAGGTTTCAACTAAGAAAAAATTGCAAAGCATGAACATCCAAATTTATTTGAAACTATAAAACTCAACATCACTAATTTGGGATATTCAGGAATATGACTGTTAGAAATTTTGAAAATAACTAATTCGACAGAAAGAGTCATTCAAATAACTCCAGGCGTATGACCTATACTTTACAGATGCGCGGAGAAGCTCGGTCCTGCCCAGTACATCCGCTACACACCCTCTCAGCAGGGCCAGTCTTTTAATTCGGGAGCCAAGCAGCGAGTAATTCGGATGGTCGAGGCCCAGGTTGACCCCCTCGAACCTCCGAAATTCAAGATCAACAAGAAAATCCCGCGGGGGCCTCCCTCACCTCCAGCTCCTATAATGCATTCCCCCACACGAAAGGTCACAGTCAAGGAGCAAAAAGAATGGAAAATTCCTCCATGTATCAGTAACTGGAAGAACGCTAAAGGGTATGCCCTAATTTTGTGTTCTCTTTTTCTCCACTTCCGAATAAAGCGTGTAGTGACCCAAAAAGTAAAGAAAATTGAAAATTCTGCACTCGTGTGTGTGTGTGTGTGTGTGTGTATGTATTGACTGTGTTCGTTCCAATTTTGTTCACTCCAGTCATTTCTCTAAAATAGATAAGCAGCTTCCTTTTTTTTATCTGCACACAAGATCTTTAAAAAAATCTTTTGCTTCTCAGATACACGATCCCCCTCGACAAGCGATTGGCGGCAGATGGTAGAGGTCTCCAGCAAGTCCACATAAACGAAAATTTTGCAAAATTAGCCGAAGCCTTGTACATCGCCGATAGGAAGGCCAGGGAAGCCGTCGAAGCCCGAGCCCAGCTAGAGAAGAAACTGGCCCAAAAGGAAAAAGAAAAGAAGGAGGCTTACTTGGCCCAATTAGCTCACAAGGCCAGGGATGAAAGGACACGTCTCAAGTCAGCTGCAGTTCTGGAGAAAGCTGAAGAGTCTCGGGAGAGGGATCAATTGAGGAATGAGCGACATAAGGATAGGGCTAGGGAACGAAACCTAGCTAGGGCGGCTCCAGACAAGCGTTCCAGGTAATTTTAAAATTTACATATTTACCTATGAAAATAGTCAGCTAAATTTGGAGTGTTTACCTAAATTCGAAAATTCCTACATATTTAATTGCTAGCAAAGAAGTATAGTAACCTATCAATAGTAAGTTTCAGAGGAGTGTGTTCAATTTGTTTTTTTTTTACAGGCTTCAGCGAGAGCGAGAACGCGACATTTCCGAACAAATCGCTCTCGGAATGCCGGCCAAGAGCGTGGCTTCCGGAGATGCTCAATTTGATCAGCGACTCTTCAATACATCCAAGGGAATGGACAGCGGTTACGGTCACGATGATGAGTACAATGTATATGACAAGCCGTGGAGGGAGGCCAATTCTCTAGGCTCGCACATTTATAGGCCTGGAAAGAACATTGACAAGGACAACTATGGGGACGATTTGGAGAAACTCGTGAAGACCAATCGGTTTGTGCCTGATAAGGAGTTCTCCGGAACTGATAGGAGTGCAACGCGGTCTGGTCCTGTTCAGTTCGAAAAGGATGAGGAGGATCCTTTCGGTCTGGACCAGTTCTTGAAGCAAGCCAAAAGGGCTAGTGGAGCTGGAGCCACTGCAGGAGCTGCTGCTAGCTCTAAAAGAAAGGATGATAAGGAACATCGAAGGGATGACAAGAGGAAGAGACACTAGAGTGGAATTTTTTATTTTTAAAAATGTTTTGTATTAAGAAGCCACGAATGTAAGGGAAATGATGAAAGTCTGGGAACTTTGGTCCATGAATTACAAAAGAAAATGGGAATGCATTTTCAAAATATTGAAAATCCTGAAATTTTTGTAGGTTTGTTATTTCTATGAGCATGGAATTATATCCATGAATTATGAATCAATGAACAATGCCGAAACACTATTAAAAAATATGAAAAATAATTCAAAAGATTGGTTATTTTTACGGGCATAGAATTACAGTCGTGAATTATCAATACATCTGATTTTTTTCTACTTCTATGGGTATGGAATGCAATCATTTTTTAAACCGTTAGGAAATTTGGAAAAACCACTTTCAATAAATGGAGAAGTAGCCCACGATAGGATTTTTTTTAATGGGTGCGTGTTTTTTCTTGTTAATGTCAACATTAAGATACGCTGATGTTTAAAATGAAGAAATCTCTTTCTTCATGATTCATTATCTCAACATTTAATTCTGTACCTCGATAGTTATTAAGTGATGCTAACACTAGAGGTATGAACTAACAAATAAAGCCTTAATAATTTTGGGAATCTGTAGGACTCATTATTAGAAAAGAAACGCAAACACGGATCCTATATCTCTCTTTATTCCTCTTTTCAATCCCTTCCTCTCGAGAGAACCAAATATTTCAAGAAATTCAAAACACTTTCAACATTTGTTTTTCAACCTTTCTTCACGAATTTGAAAATTCCAGGAATTGTAGACTAAAACCAGATATGAAAAGTTTTTCAATTGTAGAAATTAAATAAAGGATCGTGAATTAAAAAAAAACTACGAACCGAAGCAATTTTTGAAATTTCAAACATTTCAGTTCTTAAAAATTGCCGAATGCTTGGAAGTCTGATCATTTACAATTTTTTGAGAATTTATAAGTTTCAAGAATTTAGACATTGTTCGTACAAACTTAAAATTCCAAAGTTTCAAAATTTTACAAATTTTGAAAATTTCTGAAATTTCATTCAGAAAATGGCAGTATAAATTGGAAAATAAATTGAATAATTCTGTAAATGTATTGGACTCATTTATTGGTCAAAATAACGGAAAAAAATCACAATAGTGTCAACTGTAAAAAAATGAAATCGATAATCGTCCAATGTTCAATTCAACATTTCAATTATAGTTCAATGGATAACTGTGGCAGATTTACACTTAGCAACAAATTTCTTAACTGACAATAGTTTGTTCGCCTAAAACTGAACGAGATAAATATACAGCTCTGTAAATGAAAAAAAGCAAATACGAAAAATAACCATAAAGCTAAAGCTAGACTGGTATTCCTGAAAAATATGAAAATACCATAAACTAATTCATAAACTCTTCACAAGTTTCATTTTGTACAATGGTTTAAAGATCTAGAATTTGAACGCGTTTTGTAATCGATTTTGTACAATTTCAATTAGTGAATTCATTATTTTTCTCGTGGAAATAGACATATCACACCTTGTCAAAAAACATCACAGAAAGTGACAAATTTGCAAAAATTCGATAGAGTGTGGCATAATATGACAGATTTCATCAAACATTTCAGATCTTTTTGATAACAAATGTTTCGAACTTTCAAATCCTCAATTTGACGAATTTTCACATCGTCAAAAAAAACCCACAATTTGAAAGCGACAAAAAAAATGCCATAATTTTGGAAATCTTGGCAATTCCAAATTTAGTAGCATTTAAATAGCATGCTCTGTTGAAAGTCACACTATATTTTAAACTATCAAACCATGGAATGGTTACATACGAAAATGAATATAAAAATTTTGAAAATGAAAAAAAAAAATTCAATGATTGATTGAATGAATGAAAAAGATGGTTTCTTCATGAAAATTTTAGTTTTGTGTATTCATTGTGTGCATATTTATTTCTTTGGCATATTTTGGTCAATGAAGTTTTTGGCAAATGAATGGACATTATGCAACATTCGGAATGATACGTATTATAGGATATTGCCATAATCTGCTCAACTCGATCTGATTTTGAAGTGTCTGTATCTTAGAAAATAATATTTTTTGAGAGATCATCATAGTTTGGAGTATATTTCCCTTAATTTTTTCACGGATCGCATTGCACCATTTTATGACAAAATTTGACACAATCTGATTCCCATGAGAGTCGTAACGGCTAACGCTGAACTCAACAAAAACGATTTTGAAAATATTTATTTAACAATCAAGTTTCCTTACTGATGAGAATAACTCAACACGTCTCAAAGAAAACTCATATAAATTTGTAGCAGTAAATAGCTCAAAAATAACGAAAGTCATGGATTGAATTATTTGAATAGATAAGTTAATTTAAAGTGTAAACTTGGCATTTTGAGAATTTTTATTTGGTGGAGGGCTTAGTAAATTGGCGCTTCGTCGGCGGATGCTGAAATATCTTCGTCGCTCCATTCACTCAAGCCGAGGGTCACTGGTCCATGGAAACTTTGAGATCTCAGGACACTAAAATTAACAAAATTATTAATTCCAATCTGAGATATTCCGTAGAAACTTCTTCAATTTGGGTGCCTTCATGTTTTTCATTTTTGGCGCATACTTTTACATTGGAAAACAACCGTTTTGCAGAAAAAATATTTGTTTCTTCTCTTCATTCATGAATTGAGCATATAAAAAAATAAATAAATAAATACACAATAAATGAATGAATAAATACATGAATAACTACGAAGATAATGCGTTGAAAATTGGAAGATAGATGTTTCACAATGTAATAAATATATGCTTCAAGAATGAAAAAAGGAAAAAAATTAAGGAAAAAAAGTGCTACAAGGCTTTATAGAATGCTTCAGTTATGTTGTAGGGAAGGAAAGCGCGTGAAAAACTGAACAAGTTATTACCGTCGGGGCAATGTGAGTTCAGTTTTTGTTTCTTCAATATGATTAAATTTTTGAAGCATATGGCTTTTTTTCTGCAAATAATACGTTCAACCCTAGACCGTATTTTTAAACCCCGAGAAATTATCAAGCTTATGAAGAAGGAGCCCGTATAGAAGTTTCTTTAACAAGTGCAATAACTTTCATTGGAAAACACAATCGGTGCGCTTTAGCACAACTCCAAAAAGCCATTTTAATCTGCCTTACTCAATGTGTGATGAACATAAATACAAAAATATGGTGAATGAACATGAGTGCCAAGAAGCGAAGCATTCGACCACCAAGATGGTCTTCAACCTTAAAACCGTGCTTATTGCCATATCATACCGCTGTCTCAGATGAAGATTAATCTCTACAATCGATCGCTACGAATCCTAACAAAAGTGAAATTGATCATGAGTCTACGTAAATGATAAAATGTCTGCCTGAACAAGTAGCATAGAATGTGAAGCGACAATTTCATACAACTCAGGAATAACTAGTTAGCTTTCGATAGTACTTTGATTCTTTTTTGGGTTGTTTGAAAATGTGTTTAGCACTTCACGTTCTATCCCTTCCCTGGTCCTACAGATCCTTTAAGTTCTGGGAACACACCTGGAAGACTCCATAGTGGCACTCCTTTTGGCAATTCCGGCCTTCCGCTTGCCCTCCATAGCAGCTTTCATGGGGTCGTAGCTCTTCCTCCTCTTCCAGTTCTGCATTTCCTGCTCCTTCACGAGATTCTCCTTTTTCTTGATTTCCTTTGGTTTGACCTTGACACTTCCCTTACTCATTCGTATACTGAACCTACCGGAGTCAGTTCTAGCAATACTCGTACCCTCAGACTTGGATCTTGCGCTGTTGAGAACCTTACTCTTCCCTGTGGTCTTCACTTCCGGTCCCTCCCTGCTTCTACGTACTCCTAAGTTTCTATTCCCTGTCAAGGAGCAATCATAACAGTTAGGTTTTCCGTTCTACTTCTGTCAAAATTTTCGCATTTGTTAGAATTGCTTCCATTTCGCAATTATATTAAAAGTAATGAAATTTTTGACAAAATCCAAAATCTCGAAAGACTAGAATTTCTAAGTATTGGAATGAAAATTTCCCAATTTCGGAACATTTGTTGTATTTTTTAATTTCTTTTCAGATTCTTCAAAGTCCGAATTTCTTTCAATTTTTTCCCAATCTATTTAATTTTATATATCTTCATATTTTTTTAGCAAAAAGAACAAGATGAAGCTCAAATAAAAACAACGAAAGAACCAATGAAGGGCTTTCATGTAGAAGCTCTAACATCGAACTGAATTTCGTAAGAATCCAATATTGTCATCTGATCAGTACAGTCTGATGGATATGTGGACCTACCCAAATTACCGTTTTGCAGATCTCTATTTCCGACTGTCGCGCCCCTGATTTCATCGTCACTGCTTTCTGTATCGCTTTCATGTCCAATTCCTATTTTGTTCTGTCTCAAACTATGACTCGTATCCTCATCACTTTCCCCTCCAGAATCTACGACGTTCCCTTGGTAAACATTAATTCTCGCCGACATTGCCGACATTACATTGTGAGTCGCTTGGAGGTAGGAAGAAGTGTCCAGGTCACTATCTGACCCCAGGGGGCTACAAGGAGGTGGCTGTACCCTCCCCTCACGCCCCTCATAGTCAATCTCATTATCGGACCAATCATCAGCCAGAGCTAGGGCGCCCCCTGTTCCATGAAAACTTGCCGATCTTAAAACTGACGTGTCTCGACTATTACCATCCTCTGTACTATGATGCTTCCTAGAAAGTTCCAAAATTTGTCATGAAAATCATACAAACAAGAAATGTCGTCAGTTTGTAAAGTTTCTAAAAAATTGTTTCGTTTCTGCAGATTCCGATCATTTTTAAAATTTCAGAACTTTTTGAAATATTGGTAATTTTCTGGTATCAAAACTAACGCGTCTCGAATACCATCTCCTGAGATGTGAGGCTTCCTGAACAGTCAGCTCCTTTGTGATGAACATTGTGTAAGAATTCAATAAGAAATAAGCTTCGAGGAAATTGGAAAGTTTATCAAGTGAAAAAATACCAAATGAATTATCTACCTCGAGATATCAAGCTTTCGCTTTCCCTCAGCGGCTGCCTTCATTGGATCATAGTTTTTCCGCCTCTTCCAATTCTGGAACTCGACCTCTTTTGAGGTCAACGTAGAGTTACTTCGAAGTGAGGATTTACTGTCTTTAGGCTTCTGGTTAGGCCGAGATGAATTCACATTGGCAGCTTTTGGAGTGCGCATACTATATCGACCTCCCTCGTTTCGCGATAATGAAGGGACTCGAGGTCGCGGCTCGGGTTTCTTAAAGACCTACCAATAGTGAGGTAACAATGTATTAGTTTTTGATATTGCTTTAATCGTTGTAGTACTTACGGTCATTTTTTGAGAATTTTCAAATTTCAGTAGGGACTATGAAAATTTTGTAATTTACCGTTTTTTCTTTACATCTTCGCTTTTTGGAACTCATTGAAACCTTGGATTTTTTGTTAATAAAAAGAAAAGTTTGGTATTTCCTCCTTTTTCGATTTCCTATAGAAAAATATTGGAGAAGAACCTAATGGAAGTACATATATCAAAACTTTCACTGACCTCTTTATTTCCGACTGAGCTTGTCCGTCCTCGATGGTGCGTCCGAGCGGACGTCGGTGCAGACTTCACCTCGGACTGGGCCCTCCTCCGTCGTTCCTCTGGTGTCGTATTTGGCGTAGACTCGGACTCACAATTAAGCCGAGCTCTGCGCATACTGAAAGTTCTATTAAGTTTGATCCCCGAAGAGATCGCCGGTACCGGAAGAGGTTCCCCAGTCTCACTGCTACTGTCGGAACCCATTTTCCCCTTCGCTCTTTCACTATTATCGTTGAAACTACTCCGTCGCATCAGGCCCTTCGTCTTGCTATTCCTGATACTCGTATTACTGGCAGATCGTTGGATATTCATATTCCTGGAGGGCAACAAGTATAACACCGTTAGATTGCACGGGAGGAAAAGCATTGACTTATCAAACAATCTGGGATGTTAAATGAATGCATGTTATTCTGTGAGGTGCTCGTAAACCGAAGAGAGTGACCTTATAAATTATTTCTAATGTTTGTTTCACCACTTCGCGAAATTCGAGTTATGTTCAATTTTTATGCTTGATATGACAATAGATATCAAACATTTCATTTTTCGGCAGGCCAATTTGGAAATCTCCAGAAAGAGGCATGGACGAAAAATTGAGAAGGTTCTTACAATGATAGCGCTGGAATTGTTTTAGGAAGCTGTAGAATGTTGTCCCTGCGAAGGCAATAAGATTGACAGAACATCTCATACCTTGAGGCCATGGGACTTCCGTGGAAGTTTGACAGTTGATCCCTAATCGGCGATGTCTCTTCTCTATAGTTCGATGTACTCAACGACTTTCTCAGCATATAAGGACTGTTCTCGACACACGTAAAATAACCCACATTTTTTGACTGTGCCCCAGGTCTGGCTAGTTGTTTCGGACGATCGACGCTTGTTGGCAGGATTTTATTGGCTTGCGCCTTGTGTCCCAAGATTGGACTATTGGTCAACTTAGGAGTCGTCGACCTCAGACGGCTCAATATCGGACTGTTCGTGTGCTTGTAAATCTCCTCGTGATTTCGCAAACTACTACGGCGCGAGGAATTGGACGCAGAGTCGGAGTTCCCTATAGTAAGGTTAAAGTTATCTGAATGATCGAGAATATGTATATACGGATGCAAGTAATAACCAATATGTTTTGTACGCACCCTTCTCCAAGGAAGTGGAGTGCTCCAGATGAAGCCTTGCTAGTACGTGGGACGGACTTTTCGGCACTGGCTCCTCCTTTTTTTCGTGTCTAACGCTCCGTCGGACGTCCGAGTGATTCACTCGTTTGAAGAGAGACTCTGAAAGGCTCCCTCGACGAACTAAGGAGTGTGTGGGTGTTCTCTGGGAGCTATGTGGCGGCGTTGGATAGCTGTTGCTGGTATCCTCGTCTGACTCACCTCCAGAGTCTATCAGATTTGTATTGATTCGCTGATGGATTTCCGCATCAAGGCTGCTGTCACTAGCTTCGTGCCTACCGCCGGGGAGACGCTTTGATCGTGAGTAGATCGGGGAAGGGATCTTCGAGGGACTCATCGGAGGCGTTCGACCAGTCGTCCCTCCGATCGGAGGTGGTAGAGAATTGTGCTCTGCTACCTGAGTTGCCCAATCCGAAATCCAGGAGTTGGAATCCCTAGAAGTGGAGAATCGAAAAGTTTTAGCCGAGCACGAGGATTCTTCTTGGCTCGAATAAGAAAAGTTCTCTGAGAGTTCTCAAAATCGAGAGTTGCTGGAATGGTTTGAAAATGTTCCCAGAGGGGAGTGCTTTCAAGATGCACCAGGTCTTTGAAATATCAAACATATGAAAACATTGAAAACCATACCTGGACGTGTTCATCTGGAAATGATGCACATAGGATTCGTGCTGTTCCTCCTCCGTCAGTACTCCAACACTGAAAGTCTTATCGATGTCCATCCGAGATTTCTCCTCGTCAGTGTAATCCTTGTGAACGGTGTACGTTCCAGCTTCACTCACAGTTTCGTCTGAGTCGTTCTCCAGATTGCTCACACTGAATTTGTCTAGGTTTGCAGTGCTGGGACCACCGGTATAGTTTTTTGATAAGGGTTCGATGTTCTTGTGGTTTAGGGTAGAGGAGGAGGGCTCACAAGGACTAGAGGGGGGAATCGTATTTTTGAGCTTCTCCTGCGAACCTTCCTCCAAGTTTTCCGATGAGTAAGAGTGGTCTATCTCAAGGTATTCGATATTCTTAGTATAGTTCTTTTCAGGAGAGTATTGCACGCGATTTGAGCGGTCATCTAGAGAGCTCTGGAGACGGCTTAGGTCGTTCATTGTCGAGGAAAAAGGCAGGACCATGGGAGGGGAAGAGGCGCGCGGATATGAGCGACGTTTTGGGTCCGTTTTGGACGTCATGGAACGGGACATAGCGTCTGGGCGCCGAGTGACTCCCTTCGGAGAAGTCTTCAGTTCTGAAAAATGGTATATCATTTGGCGTGATTCTTTTTCAATAATATTTCCCTTCAGTGCAGAGTCCAACAAAGAAATTTTCCAAATTTTCAAAACTTCACAGGGTTAAATTTTCATAATTTCCCAGATTTTATATGTAAAAATTTGAACTTCGAACATTAATTTTGGAGAATTTTCACCATTTTAACATTTCATCAAATTCCAGAAATTTGGCAACAGAAAACAGTTCAAGAACTGTGAACAAATTAAATATTCGCCACAAATTAGCAACTCCAACGATTTCAAACAATCCAAAAATTGCAAACACCTGAGCATTTTTAAAAATTTGAAAAGCTTCACAAATTGTGTTTTGACGTTTCACCTGTATTGCCCAAATTTTAATGGCGATCATTTGCATTTTGAATTTGATTCTCCATTTGTCAAATGAAAAAATAATGGTAACCAACTCAGGAGTGAGTCTCACAGAAAAAATCCCGTTTTTACAATACAATAATATTCATTCGACCATACTTTGACCAATTATATTTTTTCTATAATTTAACCCTATATATTTTCGGCGTAATCATAGGTCGTCAAATCGTTTATCAGATTTTTTTCTAATATCTTAAAAAGTACTGGGGTTAGGGGAAGTTCTCAACAATAGTTTTTTGTCAGGAATTAAATTCTTCGTAAAAGACATTTGGAATATTTTGTCGTAGAATCGGCGTTTTCACATTATTAGCGAGTTCTTTGGAGGGCAGCGTATATTTAGATTTTGAGAGAGGCCTTGACAGCGGCGATTGTACTATCGAAGGTGAACACAATGTACCGCAGTCGAATACCTCGGGAATACTAATGGCCACACGCAGCCTCGAACATTCACGTGTGAAGATGACTTCACCGTGAGTCACACTTAACGGACGTCTATCTCCATATAAACATCTTACCCAGTGGCCAATATAGAAAATATGAAAAAAAAATTGTTGAAGCCAATTAACGCCAAATTGAAAGTCCTAATACTCATCGTATCCATTCTTAATTCAACCAATTAAGCAATTTTTTTCTGCGAAACTACTCGCTAGATTTCGAAACAAGAAAGAAAACTGATAGAACAGGTCGATATTCCCAAGAAACGATTTTTCAGAAATTGAACTATTTTTATGACTAGAAATTTATTTGAAGTTTCGAAATTCGCATTTGTTTTCGAATTCAAAAAAATGGGAAAATTCTACTAAACAATTTTGATTAATTTGAGGAATTCAAATATTTAATATTTAATTTTAAAGAAATTGTTTTCACACGACATTTGAACTTTTGAGGATACAAACTGGTAAAAATGCCACGTGATTGAAACTCACCGAGCTCTCTCAACTTTTGTGATAGCTTATCAGCCTTCTTCTTCGTGTCATCTTCGCTGCTGAAGTAACCCTCGGAATAATTGTTTCCAGACTTATTCATCTGTACAAAATTCGGTGATAAATCGGCTGATGCTTTGCTGTTTTTTATTTCTATCTGAAAATTAAAAATAATGTGAATATTTGAGTAAAACCCTGGACAATATTGCACGTCTAATATTTTTGAGTTTTCGATAAGGGAAATTACTGTTTTGCATATATGTGTGTATTGTCAATACAGTTTTCAATTTTCTAGTACGTCTCACAAAATATGTTGTGTGTATGGATTGGTCCATTTTCGGTAAAATTGTCAGTATTACCTAAATTAATACATCTTGGTCAAATGTTTGTGTGCATGCAAGATTGTTAAAAAAAATGTTTTTTGTGAATATAAAAAATGGAGTGTATCCAGTGAAAAAAATAATTAAATGATTTCTTTACAATGTCTACAGACCTTGGAGGTGGAAACATTTCTCCGGTGTTTGAATCTCTGAAATAGGCTTTGGTACTTGACAGTGTCCACTTTGCTGCTATCGCCAAAATCTATGGTAAATGCCAGACCAGCTGGACTTTGCGGTGTCCGCCCAACGTCCCTCTCGAGTGAGTCCTCCCTCTCGTGTCCCTCATCGCGACACCTTGAATTGGCATTGGCAACATCTTGGAGCTCGTCCAAATTTCCGATAAAACCATTTCCATTCTGTCGGGCAACATCTACCTCCCCCAGATCACAAGAATTATCCTCACGAGCCTTCGATACCTCCTCCATCCTCGAAATGTGACATTCCCGATATTTTCTATCTTCTCGAAAAACCTCTGCAAATATTGGTCAAAGCCAGAGCAAATTGCCAAAATTTGACACTTTTAGAATTGTTCACAGGTATTGAGCTTCTTGCAGTAGTACGTATATACTGTTTGAATATTTTACGAAATTTTTACACTCACAAAACATCGCTCATACAAACTTTAGTTTCACAAAAAAAAAAGTATAAATTACAACATTCTGTCGTTTTGCATGTATTTCCGTTTCCGGAAAAGATGAGTGTTGTTTAGCCAGAAAACTGATTCAGAAATTCTGACAAAAAAATTATAATTCAAATTGAGCAATTTTTTCCTTTAGCAAAAGACATACCGTATTTATTTAGGTGCAATTTGTTTAAACAATCACTTTTGTGGAAAACCTCTGTTCGAGATTTAACTGAATTTCCAAAACATTTCACAGATAACCAAAGGTAATTGTTGACTCGTCAAAATTGAGTGAAATTTTTTTTTCGGTGAACTATCGAGTTTTTATTTTCGTCAAGGACTCAGTCCGAAAATAATCCAAAGTGAAGACATCTCTCAGAATTAGCGGACTTTCCAGGCAATTTTCACTATTTTTTTTTTGCTCCACATACGGACTTTATGCGCGATTTTTTCAGGCAACTTTTGTGCTGCAAAACTTGGCGTTTCGGTGATTTGATGCAATTATCGGTGACGATGCTGACTAACAAACAGGAAACTCCGGGAAAATAGAGGAAACTGGGGGAACAGGTGCGGTAGGGCGCACTTGTCAAAGGTGTCAACACACTCGATTTCTACTTGACTCTACTCTTTCTTTCCGCATTGTGATTTGGGATTACAGGGAGAGATTATGATCACTGACAGTATTGCCCTCTATATGATGTGCAAATTTTTCCTTGTCCTAAAGTCTATTAGAGGACACTACTCACTCAGTCTCTCATCGATAACATTCTTCCGAGCAGATTACTAGAAAAGGTAACTCGGTATTAGGAGAGGAGAGTAGATAGGCTACTTCACCAGAGTGAGAGAAAACTTAATCCTGGATTAACGTTAATGCACAACTCTTTTACTCGGCCTCAGCAGATAAATTATCTTGTATCGTCGTTCTCCACGGGGGACGCCACTCTCTCATTCCAAAATGCCCAGTCGGTACCTCGGTTGAACCCATTCGTCTTCATATTCTATTCAATTTTTTAACTTTTTACAATTTCTCAATTTTTTGAAGTTCTAGAATTGTTGCCCAAATTTCGCACTTCTCGATTTCTTCTTATTTTTTTCATTTTCTATTGGTTGACGAAATTGTTGAGAGTTGTCTACTTCCGTTTCTCATTTTAGAAATTGCTCACACATAAGAAACCCACAGATTTAAATCCTGTAGAGGAAAGATGCCAATTCTCCGCAGCATCTTTATAATGTTATATATATATAGCTATGTAAATGATAAAGAACATCTGATTAATGTATCAAATATATTTCAACTTCCAAGTAACACTATAATTTTTTTAGACATCTCAGTCATCAGAACAAGCTTTTTTTTATCCACTATTATCAAAATAGTTTTAAACATCTCGTTTCAAATGTAATAATGGTAATATATTTTAATAGGCTTCTATATTCAGTACGTAAAAAAATGCCAGAGAAAACAACCAACTCTCGTTAACAAAAATAAAACAACGTACTAGAATATCTTGATATCATCCTTCTCCCCTAATTGATGAGACTTCACTATCGCCCCGAAGCCGTTACTGCTATCAACTAATTAATATCACTTACAATCGAAGAGTCAACCAGAAAAATATCAATAATATAGCTGTTGTCTGATACATCGATCATGACACATCAAATTTTTTCAGTTGGTTCTAAAGCAGAACAATCTATCGAACGGGTCAAGTAATCGATTAGTAATACTTCTGGATCCTGTCAGCTATGAACGTATCGAATCTCTCTACTGAAAATTGGTAACGTTTCTGTGGACTATTTCATAAATTTGACGAACGTTTGTTCTTGAGAGTTAAGGAAATGGTTCAGCCGATTAGAAATTATCGAAGTCTATCTGAACACCTCATTCAGTTTATTCAAAAAACGAGATAGCTTCCAGATTCTCAAATCTTCAGCAGGAAGTATTCTTTTATTTTCGTAGAATCTATTGAATGTACCTTTTTCAGAGGAATTTGTATTTATCATCCCTGAGCGCTGAAAATGAGGAAGATGCCATCAGTTCAAGTTAGCCATTTGCGTTTTTACAGGATAGCTCACACTTGAAAAAATAAATGTAAATCAGTATCAGATCTACAAAAAAATATCGAAACCCACAAAACATGTTATAGCTCGTAAATTTTGGAAGCTGCCCTGAAAAATTATACGCAGACGGCAGAAGTGGAGATATTAGGAAAATTTGGGAGAACTCATCCTGAACCGTCGTGAAAAATTTCGTGTGATCGGAGTGCGCACTCCAGCACTGCAACTGAAAGGTGCCGCAAGAAAAGTTGCGCCCAAAATAACTGAGTTTGAAAGGTTCCCGACAATTTCTAATGCTTTGTATTCTTTCCAAAGCTTCAAGAAAGTCGAAAGCGTGTGGTGCTTCCTTCGATTCCCAAAAAACACCTTTAACCCCAAACCCCACCTACTTATACCTCACGTCTCTGCCACTCGGGCTCTTATTTCCTAATACGAGTTCGGGTCTGAAGGGTGTCCTAGTAAGTGTTCCCTCAAGTTCATGCCAGTACCAGCAAACGCTCCCTACAATCAGCTTCCCATACGCGGCGGTAGCGTCTTCTCCTGCCTTTCTCCTCTTCTTCTCCTCCATCTCGAGCCAGTTCTGTACCTTGCGCTCCCTCCCAGTATAATCGCTAAGAATCTTTACTCCACACCTCGAAAACACCCTCCGTCTCTTCATAATCTCCATCTTAATACGCTGCGAACCAACGGTAACCACCAAAGACTGCCCAATTTTCATAACATTAACAACTCCAGCACGGATTCCCAGATATTGCCAAATAAACTCGCTGACGTCCGCTTCGCTCCTGCCGTTAGGACCTTGAAGTCCTGTCATAACGATGTTAGCTTCCCTCCGCTGACGCTCAATAACTTCCCTCTGCAGTTCCAAATATGTGAGCGGAGGAGGGGACGGGTTCTCGAGAGTCTCAAGACTCTCCAAAAACTTTTCCATTTGATCCACAGGATGCGCAGTCTTCGATCTTCCTGAACGCCTATGGCCCAAACGCTGAAAGACCGAGCTTGGATGCTCGGCTGAAGACTCCAGAGAGTCCAGAACAATCATACCAGTTATAACGTCAGATTGACAATCGTTATCGTCCAGGATATCCTCAGAAGCTTTTGCTCCCTGTTGATAGTCTTTGTTGAAAGTAACTTTCTTCTTCGGGGAGTCTTCGGGAACATTATGACCGTCTGAGGTATTTTTAATTAAATTGGAAGTGGCAGGAATATTCAAAGAGAGATTGGCATTCCTAATAAGTGACTCATAAGGTGTCGTGATCTTAAAAGGTGGCTTAGAAAGCTTGACAGGTGGGTTAGAAAGGTTGGCCATTGGCTTGGAAGTTTTTTGAGGTAGTGGAGAATGCTTGGTTATCCTAGGGAACTCTGGCGATGCCTCCAACATCGTTCGTGATGATGCAGATCCTTTAGAAGCCTTTGAATGGGTTTCCGAATCCTTTCGAGATTTCTTAGGAACTGGTAGGGGTATCTCAGGTACTTTGAAAGTTACCTTAGGAACTTGACCATAAACTTCAGGCACGTTTGAAAATGTTGGAGAAGAATCTACAGATGGCTCGTGAATTTTTGATGAAATTTCAGGAACTTGTGGAGCCTTTTCAATCAAATCTTCTGTTTGAGTTGCTTCATCAACCATTAATTTCCTCTTATTCATTTTTTTTAGCATCGATTTGATGGCCTGAATATGTGCCAAACACTCTTTCTCATAATTCTTCCTAGCCGCTTCTCTCTTCAAATCAATTTTGTCCGCTTCGTACTTGTATTCATCGAGCACATGCTGCATTGAAAAATACATCCTTTCTTCAGATTCCGGTAGCTTACAGTCGAAAACTTCGGAAATTACGTCGCTAAGACATTTCATTTTAGTTTCTTGCACGATGTCTTCAGATAATTCGGTTTGATTGGGGGTTTCAGCTAAAGTCTCGTCTTCGACAGTTTTATCGATTATCATCGATTTGGGAGAATTCTCAGGTTCATCAACATTAATAACATGAAGTTTGATCATATTTTCAACGTCATTGGAATCGAAAATTTCACTGTCATCAATGAAGCCATTCTCGGTCTGCGAAAAATCGAGCGATACAGGTTTTTCAAAAGCAATTGTTCCATTGCCGCTCGTAATTGTATGATCGAGAAATGCAATGTTCAAGGGAGTCGATTCAAATGCCGAAGAGTTGTCAGTTTCTGAATGATTTGAATTGACAGATTGTTTCTCGATTTTCACCTGAGGCGCATCAGGACCTGTTAGATTGATCATTTCGATTGGATTCTGTCGCTTCTTCTTTCGCAAACGTTGAATATTATTGTTTGCTTCATTTCCATATTTTATCAGCTCGTGCTTTATTTCCATCGGAATTTCCTGTTTTATCGGCGTCGATGACTTTCTCGACCTTGTTCGTTTTCTTGAAATTTGGGGAAGGGACGGGGTCGGAAGACTTCTTGAAGAAGATCGTGTGCGGCGTTTTAGAGTATCTGATTCTTCTTTCATATCGATGACGAGATTTCTCAATTCATTAGAACCTTTTACACGATCCATTGATGCAAGTCCTCGTGAATGACACCGGGATGACATAACCTCAGCTTTTATCGACTTTTTAAATTTTTGTGATATATTATTGTAGTAACTCACGATTTGCAAATATCTGTAATCCTGGGGTTTCTAAAATCCATTTCAATTTTTTTAAGAAAAGGTTTATTTACTTTATTTTGCAACTTGGAGAAATTGAGAGGAAGCTTGGGAGAACTTTTTTGCGCAATTCGGATGTGCGCGCGTTGTTTGGCGGTTTGTTCATGAATGCGGCAGCCCTCTATCCAGTCAAATAATTTTGGCGGGAAAATGTGCAAACGTTAGGATATTCAAAAATTTCAACTCATATCAGACAGGTGCATTTTAATTTGCTTCAATCGTAATTTGATTAGAAATATACAATTTCAATTAAATGTCACGCTCGATCTAGGTAGAAAATAATGCACAAAAACACACATCATGTGGGAGATCGTAAATTCAAATATGTACCATTATGTCCTGTTTCATAGTTTTTATTAACAACGTAAAGAAACCCTTGACAATAAATCAAGACATAGATAATTTTACAATGATTGAAATGACCTAAAAGTCATACGAAATTAACGTAATGTTAATCACTAAGAGATAATTGATTAATTGGGCGTCGAAAATAACGCATTATGCATAAATGTTGGCAATTCAAGTAAATAAAGTTTGACTGGATTTGACCTCAAGAATGAAACTTATGTTTTTATGGAAAGGAATATTAAAATTAGGAAAGAACCAATAGTGACAAAAATTTTACAGAGATTCAGAGATTCAGGGAAGTGAAATATGGGGTTCGAGATTAAAGATACCGTAAGGAGAAAAAAATTAATTCTAGACTATATTGCGACCAGTTTGAGAGTTTCAATATTTCATTCCCTCGGAAACCACATTGCCAAAGCATATAATGATAGTTCAATTTCATGAATGAAATTCAAATATGATATGATATTATGTTTCATTCAAATCGTGTTTAAACCAAAATTTAGTATGCCCGGTTAACAAAGATTTTTCAATGGGAAATACACAATTTATGTTCACCTCAAACATTTCGATAAAACAGTATTCTGTAAACCTCCTAAAATTTTTCTGAAAATGTTCTGTATAAATAAATTCTATTTGCATTTTTTTACATTAGAGACATAGAAAAAGTTTCTCTAAAAAAATTCAATTGGAAAAATTTATCACAATCAAAAATCTCATTTCTTCCATCGTAATTCAACAAGGGCCTAACTTTTTCGGTGCAGTTCTTGACTAGCGAAAAAAATTGAGGTCAACTCCGTTCATCTTTTCGCCCCTACAATTAATAAATAACCCGACATACAGAAGTAAAATCATTCCTCGCCTTCAACCTCTCTCCTATGCTTTGCACAATTCATATTCTTCCAAAAAAGAATTGTAAAAATCCCACAAGATTTTCTTCAACAAATCCAATAACAATTCCAAAAGAAAATACTCAAGGAATTTGTACCGACAAGCCTACGGTAATCCCCATAGATACCCGACTAATTTTTATATTATACTAATCCCTGTATCTAGAATTTCTACAGAAAACTGTATACAAATTCCCGTAGGCATTTCTATATGGATTGCTGTAGTAAATCCCGTGAGAATTCCCATATTAAACGCTGTAAGAAGTCATGTAGAAGACACTACAGGAGTTACTAAAAAAATTTATATGGCTGTTCCTGTTGAAAATCAGATGGGCACTGGAAATGTTTTGAGAGTCGTGATGTGAACCAAAATTCTTCATGAGGTCAGCCCCCTCACATATTGTGTAAATGACACTGAATTTATTAATAAGGTCGTCCGCCGTCTCGGCTGTGGCCTCCCTGGGCCCAGCCTCCTTGTACCCTTCCACTGCCCCGAAATCCACCGTGACCCCCTTGACCTCCCCTCTGGTATCCTCCCCCTCGGCTATTATCCTGATAGGACCCAGAGCTCTGTTGGTCCTGCCAATTTCGATTTTGTCCAAAGTTGGAGGAAGCGTCTTTGTGCCCCCTGTAACCGCCACCGCCGCCACCGCCACCGCCACCACCACCACCTCTTCCTCGTCCGCGTCCACCTCCTCGCCCTCCCCTGCCACCATCTGGAACCCGATCTTTTTGCCAAGAAGGCATTTCGGGGGGTGGTGCTGCTTGCTCGCTTGGTCTGCCTCCCCTATCCGGTACAGCTCCAATTATCACCTTGGTTACGCTACTTTGCGTATTTTTACGAACTTTTGCACTACTCGTCTTCTCGATTATAGCGAGATCGGTTCTGGCTGCTAGAAGTTGGGAAATCGTGACCGAGGGATTGTCGGTCATTACTGCTCGTTTGGAGTGGTAACAGGAAACCAATTTGTCCTCTTTGGCTTTTATTCTGTCAGACCACTGAAAATTAATGAATTATTGAGACAATTGACTCTTAGAAATGGTATAGGAATTTCTTATGAGATTTAATAAAAACAGAATTTCTCATGAGAATTTCATTAGGAAATTTTCTACGAGAATCCGAACAGGAATTCCCTCTACAATTACGCCAGAAATTCTCACTGGGATTTTTACTAGGCATAATATATAATACTATCTATGAAAATTCATGCAAGACTGTCTTATATAAATGCCCTCAGAAATTTCCTATAAGAAGCCCTAGATGAATTCTCTATGAGAATTTGGAAATAAATTTTTTTTAATTGACGAATCGTCATTACCGAAAAAGATTGAACAGTGACGTCCAATCGTTTTAATAACATTTCCCGCCGAAAGGTAAATTCCTCTCTCATGTCTTGTTGAAGTTCATCAATTTTATCCCACTGGTCTTTGGATAATTCCCCCATGATGAGTGACTCCCCAAGTAAATCCTTTGGAGCGGAAGATATAACAGTTTTGAGCTTGCCCTCGAGCTTATTAAATAATTGACTAGCACTTAGATTGTCTGGCGGTTTGTCGAACTTCAGTGCAATGAGCATGTCCTTAAGACCTTTAGCGGTATCACTCTCGTGCTGAAATTTTAAATATTATTAGAAACTTAGAAATATGTGACACTGTCAAATTTTGTGTGCGATTTTCAAGTTTTCATTTTTTTGAATGTTTAAAAAATTAGAATTCTTAAAAATTTTCTATTTTCTACATTCTTTTTCCATATTCTTCCGCATCGATGAGCCCCCAGGAACCAACAACTGAAAAAACAAATTCGTAATTGTTTCAACCCACAATTGTAACTTGCAATTTTCCTTCATCCTCTGGCTTTTTCGCTTCGATGATTTTCCCAGCCATGAGCTCCTCAATCAGGTACTCTAGGAGCAGCGACCTTTCCTCCTTCGTTCCGAGTCTTTGATTGAGATTTCCCGACGTCAATTGGCTGTTGACACAACCCAGTTCTTTCAGGAAGGTATTAAGTTCTAGTAAAAAAGAACTCGAGTCTTCGGGGCCTGACGTCGGGTGAACTCTTTCATCAAAATTACCAAAAAGTGATATTTGCTCGGACAGCCAAGCCACTAAGCTCGTATAATCTGGGGATTTTGGCCCCTTTTCGAGGGCTTCTTCCAGCTTCTTTGGGTCTAAACTTCCTTCATACCTAAAAAAGTTACAATGAAATAAACATTTTAAGTGAAAAAAATTAAGGTGAAAGTCCTTAAAGTCCATAAAGTCCTGAACATTGATTACGTATAGAAAATATATGTGCAAAGTACTAGCGAATAAGATACTTTTAGTAGTCTTCATATGAAAATTTTTGTATAAGTTTATAGTTGGAATTTGAATGAAAAAATAAGTGGACTGAATCCTGAAGTTCACATAATTCTTACTCCGATTTCAAATGAGAATATCCATGTTTAACCTAAACAATTCTTACCCAACGCTGGTTAGACACTCCATCAGCTCCGCCATAATCTCAAACCGTTATTGTCTAAACGATCCAAAAATCGTTAATAGCTCAAATAATGAGCCCGAAAAATCAGCAGGTTCACTAGTTTTTGAGCCCGATTTGTGATTAGAAAACAATCGGCCAATTTGGAGCCGGCGACAGCCAGCAACTGCAGGCCGGTTTCCATGACAATTATGGATTTACAGAAAGCGACAAATTTCAAATTTATATATCTGCCCATGCATGCATATGTGTGTGTGTTTTGTTATTTTGTTTTTTCTGAAATTTTGAGTTCCAAAAAAAATCTGTTGGATGATAATGAAGTTAATAGTATTTTGGATTGAATTATTTTTCTCGAATTCATCAATCACTCAATAACTTCGAAAATTCGGAAATTTCAAAATTTCTATAATTCAGAAAATTAATTAATAGCAATAAAAAAAATTTTAATCAGAAAGGGATGGAGAAAAGTAAAAAATGTCGTAGAATATATAAAAAATATATTAATGAACACCAATACACGTTTGCAATTGCTTCAATAACAATAGATTAATAAATATTTTCTAATCAGATTCGAAATCGGAAAGTTGCCCTTCAGTTTTTGGAATTATTTCCTTGTTGCCGTCTGTATTCTCTTCATTTGTTATTCCAATCAGCGTTCTCTCCTCAAATTTCCAGAACTGTTTTAGTTTGGACATTACCTTTCTTTTTTCTAATGTTGCAGCTGGCTTCAATACACCCAATTTCTCATTGTTTTCCAAAATAAGTATCAATACTCCGAGTCTTTTTACTGACCCTCGGAGATGCGCTTTTTTCCCTATACCTTTTTGACGGGTCTCCGTGCTTCCCCTCTCCTCCTTTATTCATATCTCTCTGCAAATTCTGAGCAACATGAAAGTCGAAATGTTCGGCAAACTTTTGCTCGACGATCATCTGATTGCACTCAGAACACCGAACCATGGTATCATTACTAGAATCAGCTCTGATAAAGAAATTCTGAAGGTAACTTCCCTGTTTTTCTTTCCCATTACTTTTAGAAGAGCCCACCTTAGGGGATTTATTTTCAGAACCATGATCTTCGCAAATATGAGATTTATTCATCGACTTGAGATGAAATTTGGCTTCATCTCGCAGCTCAATGGGAAGCATATTCAAAACCGATTGATCAATTTCCTCCAAATTAGGAAAAAGCTCTTGCAATTTGATCAAGCTTCTACTATTTTTGCTACCTGCATTGGAACTTGAAACTTTCTCCAACCGATCCTTTTCACATATTGTTTTCCCTTTTGCACCTTGCTGTTCATCCTCGAAATTTCTCAGACTTTCCCTATTTTCTGGTACTTCAGATTTTACTTCTACAATGGTCTTGAGATAAGATTCAGCCTCATTTTGGAGTTCAATGGGAAGCATTTTTAGAACCGAATGATCAATGTCATTCAAATTTGGGAAAATTTCTTGCAATTTGATCAAGCCTCTATTCTCCTTATCTGTTTCTTCCTCCCCAAGAGGAGTCTGAAAAATTGTTCGAGTCTTGTCTATTTGATCGTGCTCACATTCATTGCTTTCACTTTCAGTTTTTTGATCATCCAACTTTTCCAAATGTTTCTCATCCTGTTTCAAGTGTTCTGTTTCATTTGAGTTTGGAACACTTTCAGTTGACTTAACGAAGTTGTCTTCGTTTCCGGGGAAAAAATTCTTTAAAACTTTCGAAATTCTCTGAAGTTTTTCATTTTTGTTCTGATTGACTCCAGTACTTTCAGTTTCAATCTGTACTTTTCCCTCATTCAAATTTGCCAAACTTTTTGCAGGTTCTGGGTTCACTGATTTCTTGAAATAATTAACGAAATTCCCGGTCTTTTGAACTTCGACGAACTTGCTTGAGCCAAGCGATATGAAAACGATGGGTGTTTGCATTTTTTTAGTAATAATGTCGAAAGCGAGTGAAGATATTCGGTCGCGTTTGTAGGGACCCATAGGGCAGCTTTTGGATTGTGCAATAATTTTTTTATCGACTAAGTGATGATATGAGACCGTCAGGGTGGTAGCTCTTCGCTGATTGTCTAATTGGTCGTGCTCCAGTCTCTCTACCAGGTCTCCAGCTAACTCGTTTAGCCATTCCTTTAGTCCCTCTGGATCTGCAATAACGTAATCTTTTAAGTTGTGACACTTTTTATATTTTTGAAAGTTTGAAAATATTTGATATTTGCCATTTACCGGGGACAAAGTGCGTAGCTTCCCTGAGCCCTCAAGGAATATTTATCAAGAATTTTGAGCTTGGCAGTTACCAGTTTTTATCATTGTCCAATTCGAAAAAAATGTGCATTTATAACACCATACATACAGAATAAAATATACGAAAAAATACCTGATTAATGCTTACCAACGATATGTGTTTTCGGTGGAAAGTTTTTACTAGCAGCTATAGATTTGCAAAGCACTCGATGTGTTACAGGCTCTTCATCTATACCCCTAGCAATATTGAATAACCAATTGGAGGTCTTCTCATCGAAACTTTTAGTCAGATCCTGAACTGTGAATTTCATCAGATCAGACATAACTTTACAATCAAGCTCTTCCATCAGAGTCTTTCCAATCTTTCCACCAAGATTCCTGAGTTTGTTGACAGGGATCGAAGTAAACAGTCCAGACACTTCCGAGGATGTTAAGATGGTCTGCTTGTTCGGTTTATGAAGACCACAAGCTAGTTTAGCTAGAACCTTGTTGTAAGAAATTCCGGCTGAGCATGTGAACTGGGTTTTTACGAAGATATCTTTTCGAATGTCCTCCACGAGCGCAGCTGCCAGGGCTAGTCTTCTGCTTTGGTCCTCATTGATGTCGTCGAAAGCCTCCTCTAGCCATCGCTGAACACCTTCTGATCGACTTTTTTCGCAGTTGGATTGGTCACAATAACCTAGGAATTGGTACAATTTTTTTAAACTTGAAATTTCAGACGTTTGGACTTTTTGAAGTTGTAAATCTCACAACATTGCAATTTTATTCAAACAAATTTCCTAGAGATCTAAAAAAAACCCCATGACTTAAGGGTATTCGAAGAGTTTTATTCAGGAAATATAAAAATAAGATGTTAGAAATTTAAAGCAGTATTGTTCTATGATAACGAAAGTAGGCACTACAAGTAAAGAAAGTAAAAAAATAAGGGCGAAATTGTACCACAGGATTTCGTAGTGTCTCACATACCTACGACGAAGGTGCTTTGAAGACTGATTCCAAGGTCCTTCGAGGAGTGAGACCTGGATTCTAGTCGATCTTCAACAATCTTGGTGATGTCTAGATAAGATTCATCTATGCTGGCTCTCTCTATTATGGGACAGTGGTTTTTGAGAACCTCCATGACTTCCTGACCTGCTAGACGATACTTGGTGTTGTCGTATTTCCCATAGGCTATGGGCGAATTCACGATGTTTACCTCCGGACATTGGTCCCTGGCTTCGGAGGATCGGATGAAGCGAGTAACTCCTCGAGCGCGCGCTTCGTAACTGACAGCAAGGACCACGTTATTTTGGGAGACCACCAATGGCTTGCCCATCAAACTAGGCTGCTCGCGGGACTCGACTTGGCAGAAAAAGCAGTCCAAATCAAGGAGGACGATTATACGATCCTCCGAGGCCATCTCTCGAATTCTTATCGGGCGATATGCTGTTGGATAAGGAAAGAAAATTAATAAAAATCAAATTTCGAACCAAAAACATATGGACATAGTCTAGAAATCATATTGGGCGGATTAGACCCTCCCATTCGGAATCAAATATCCTCGTTAGGCCCAACTGGGTCTCGAACCCAGGTTTGCTAATTACGCGTCTAGCATTCTTTTAATTTGCGCACGTCCGAAAAAACCCTAGAAACATTCAACTCATGTCCTATGAACTTTATATAATTGAGGATTTGTGGATTGTCAATGAACCTATTATTCAAAATACCTTCGCGACTAACTTGAATTCTTTAAACCTCTGACCTTCTGAGAATTGAACGCTCGTCCCCTTTCGAAGTTTTAAGTTGTCGGACTTTTATAAATTTCTATTACCGCGAGATTGTTTAGAACGAGTTATAGGCACAACTCACAAAGCACAACACTGACACGTGAGACAAGACCTGTGTTCTGTGTTTACGTTCCGTGCACGTGCGCATTGAACCGCATATTGTGAATTCCGAAGATGGGTAATGGAGATGTCTGTGATACCATCTGCGACATCCATATATTGATGAATTTGAACAAAAAGAAAAAAAAGGATAAGCAATTTTGAGAAATTAGCTCCTTATATGGACAAGAAATAAATGCCAAGCGCTTTAGTCAATTGCTTTCTAGTCAAATTTTGGGTGCTCTATTAAGGGGTCTTGAATCGTTCGGTAACGAATCTAGCGATTACGTAGCAAATAATAAAGCTGACGAGTGAATTTCCATGGAAAATCAGCCAGTAGTTCATTAATTGTTGGTGGCCAGCTCATGATCATGTTCAACTGGTACTAAACGCGTACCTGACTACCTATCGATCAATGAGCGATGCAGCAGCGATCAACAAACTGCACATTTCATTTTGCGTTCGATCGATCGCGGCACTGAATCAATGTGGCGCTTGACTTTGCCGAAAGAAATGTTATTATGTTTATATACCGAGTATTGAGATTATTATTGCAAGAGGAAACGGATTCTAATAATTGGTCATTGAAAAAAAAAATCCATTTGAGGTCGGAAGAGAATTCATTCTATACCGATGTATATATAAGTATGCGCACATGCAAGGCACGAGTGTCGAGATGGAGATGGTGACGATGCTTGCCCATTTTCCGAGCCCCTTGAGATGGCTTTTATCCCAAATTGAAAGCTCCTAGTCAACGCTGGATACTCGCCGGTGCCCTAGCATGCCTAATTGCGTTTATTTTTACGTCAGAGCCGTCTCGAACGACAATGGCCAAGTTAAAACCGAGAAATTCCTCAAGGGGTATGGTCATGCTACTTTCTACTATATTAAGAAATTCAAGGAAAATTAATATTTGAAACTATTAGTGTGCGAATTGCATTCAATGAAGTTGCCGTATTGTAATCTGATATTCTCTGAAATGCACACCACAAACAGTACGAATTTTTCGAACATTTGCGAAGGCATTGCAATATTGCAACTTTCTAAGGGCAATTGTTACAAGCAGGAAACTTTTTAACGGTTTGAACTATGCAATTTTCAAAATTCCCATAATTAAGAGTATTCACAATGTCTAAGATTATTAGAATTATATTGATTATGAGGTACAAGATTTAAACAAAATTAAAAAAAAAATATTTAAAATGTACAAATTCTGAAATTTCTCCGAATATTTAGAAACCCAGAGCTTCTTGGTAGTCAACTACCAGCGGACATATGGGGGACTTTAGGTCGATATAATCTACTGTCGAGAATTCTCAGAGGAGGTCTCACAGGGTGTGGAGACATTCATCATCCGGCCAAAGTGGCATTCAAGGTTCGAACCATATTTGTCAATATTCTGTCTCTCATCTGCTTCCTTGTTTTCTAAACATAGTGACTCCAAAATGGATTAACCACCGCGTTTTATGGTAAACAATAACAGCACATATTTACGAAGAGGGGTACACGGGAATTTCTTTTGGATTCAAGCCAAATTTTTTTGAAACTCCATGACGCCCGACTCATATTTTTAGATCGCCTATTCCCAAATGCATATCATGTTTTATGAACAATTTATCGTTAACTCATGTTTTAATGTTTATGCTAGTTCATTGTTCTACTTACAGATATGTATAACTTTTTTCCATTTCCAATTTTTGCATTTTACATTATTTGTACCTATGTATGTTGATGCTTCAATTTTCAACTTTCAAAATTTTGAGAGGTGTTGTTTTCCAATTTCAAATATTGTGAACATTCCATGAATTTACAAATTCAAAATTGGGCTGGATATCAAGTACATTGATGTGAAAAAAATCCAAAAATTGTGCCTGATTGTATTCGCTCAACTCCTAAACTGAAGTTTCGCCATAGAATTCAGACTTTAGAATTTCGGTTCAAGTTATACATTTTATGTAACAGAGATGGCTTCTGGAATTTTGGATTTGGGGACATCTTAGTATCTCATTCTTTTACCAACCATATATTTTATTTTGAATCACCGTGTTGACACATTTTCACCAAATAATCGTGACACCAATAATCATGAGATATAAATGAGAATGTAAACGACTTTCCTGAAAGCAATCACAGAACAAGCCAGACAACTCATTTACAAAGTCATTTGTCCAAATTAATTCCTATTCTTGCATTGCTTAACTCTTTAACAATTCCTATTTTTATTTAATTTTTTCCCCTTTCAAATATTGTGGAATATTTGAACGAAAAATTTTAATGTTAGAAATTTTAAAAGTTTCAGCAGTTTCAAAAAATTCAAAATTTTCCAAATCTAGGGAATTTTGAAAAATTGAAACATGTAAAAAATACCAAGAATTCCAGAAAAAGTGAGAATTTGTAAGGTTCGACACAATGCCATTCTTTGAAACAGTTCTATAAATTTGCCAAATGGTAATCACACAGTAAATCGGACAGGCCATTTACAAACATGCGTTTATTTCGTGAAACTCTATTTCAAGAAGCGTTTTCCCGCAATTCTATTTTATCTGCTCCTTTATCGTGTCTTTGAACATAATAACGAGTGGACTGAGGTCTTTGACTGACTCACATTACTTTAAATCGAAACTTGGGTTGAATGAGACAGGCGCACTGGGTCTTTCATATCCGCAGTGTGCGACGAGGCCTCGAGGCAGACAGTTTTATTATTCGGCTATTTAAGAATGGATTAAAAGGGAATTTTTCAATTTTTTTGTAAATATTATTGGCAGACGATTGATCAGATTGACGCGTAAGAATATAGAATTTTTACGTTCTATCATTACTCAATTCCTCTCAAAATTTCTTTGCGGTTCGACCATCTTTGCGCAATTTTTCAAAAAATTTGGAATTTCACAAAATCGTACCTGATTGGTCTTGGAGTTTAGTGGAAATTAAAAAAAAAATTTTTTTGTGATTCAATAAGGTTGTGATTTGATGGGTTTTTTTTATATTCCTTGGTTTAGACAACTAGACTTGGTCAGCTGGTTTGTAGTTTATCAATGAGTGATTAACAGCTGTTCCGTGCTTACCTTCTTTCATTTATTGAGCACATTGTGCAATTTTGTGATAGATCTGTGAGCTGGTCGTTTCTTCGAGAAATTATGACAATTTTTTCTTAAGGGCTCAATCTACTATGAAAGTTGGGAATTGAAGCTCTGTTCACTTCGTATAAACTTCTCATAGAAAGCTTGTATAAATTCTATGGAAAATCTTAGAAGTTGTGTGGAAATCCTATAGCATTCGTGCATGTACTTGAAATGAAAACAAAAAAATAAAAATTGTAGAAAAGTCAATAGACAGCCGGCTATCATACCCTGATGGGTTTCTTTAATTTATTTTTATCTACTTTGCTATGAGATTTCTAGAGAATATTTTATACCTTCTATTTACAGCATTTCGAAGAATATTCTACAGGAATACCTATATGAAATCTTACCAGGATTTTATAGGATCTTTTTTATACGTGAATTCTTAGAAATATGCATGAAAAGATTCAGTGTGAAAATCAGATCGCTCCTACTGCTCTCAACGCTAAACACAAATAATTCGTCTATATCGGAAAGTCAGTGACTGGGAAATTGTAGTAATCATTTGTTATCATTGTCGAGAATTGCCATTCAAAGCAGTTCTGCCATTTCGTACTTGATCGATGAGAAGACCTCATTGCAATCACATAAACTACTGAATGTCGCAATAAAGAATCATGCGTTACATGATTATCAAAATGAAAAATTGTGCAATTTGAATTTCTAGTGAACCAGTGGCGGTTGAAAAAAGAAAATTAAATAAGACACTTATGAGTAAATCAGTGTTTGATATTTTGTTTAAACAATTACAATGAATTACGGATGGAATATGGATGTCATCGCGGAGCCGGAGTTTGTGAAACAGAAAATTGAAAAAAACGTAAGTTAATGAAAGCTTGAGTGGCTTCTGTGGTGGACCCAATTACCGGAGGTGTATTAGGTACTGGACGATTTGAGACCTTATACAATGTCGTGGAATTTGGAAAACATTTAAATTTTCATTCAATGATAAAATAGGATGGGTTTTTTGTACGTCCGAAAACTGCTTCTGGTAGTCCGAAAATTGGGTCCTTTACGGTTTATATATAGAATTTTATGGAACGATCATTGGCATTGAAACAAGTGTCAATTGCGTGAAGGTCAATATTCACGTTGGTTGATCTATTTTTTGTACGCAGACTTGTTCTTGTTTCCTGCAGACGTAATAATTTCCTTAAACGGGGATCTCCATTGTCTACAAAAGAATACAGCAAAGTGTTTGTTTTTTAGTTTTTTTTTTAATGTTAGAATGTTTTACAAATTCAACAATTTTATGAATTCAAAAAAATTCAATACAAACAAGAAAATTGAAAACTAAATTAAAAAGAAATTGAAAATTAACAAAAAATACCAACCTATAGAACCAGCATTTAATATAAATACAACATATCAAAAAAAACCACGTGCTCATTTTTTCGAAGAAATTGCCTTGCCGCCGATGAGATCACACTGGCCATGTATGTACTCAGTGTAGAAAAAAAATGGGAATTTTAATATTCGGCAACAATTAAAAGATTCCGGAAATCTGAAGAAAATGAAAATTCCTGGAAACTGAAAAAGCCCATCGAATATTGCAATTTTCCGAATTTAAGAACGAAAATATCAACGATTTCCAAAAAATTGACAATGGTTGAAAAAGCGCCCGAATTTTAGAACTTAAATAAAAAAATTCAAGTTCAAACTGGCAATGCATAAAAATTTTCAAAAGCTTCGGAAGTTAAATTGAAAAATGTCACACCTATAAAATCGCACACCCACAATTCAGTATCATCCATGTCATGTAGTCTCTTGACGCGCTTATTTTTTCCGATTAAATTGCCTTTCCAATGATGAGATCACAATGGCCATGGGTGTAACGGTGTAACATTCCCCTCAATACGCAGTTTCATAAGTGTTCGTGTACCGCATCAGTGACTCTTCTCAGCCGGGTGTTCGTCATTGCTTGCCAACCACCTGCAATTACCAAGGCAAAAGTCTCCAAATTTTGTGTGCTCGCCACTAAAGTTGCTCCTGTCAAGTCCATAACCATCCAATAGCCTGATAATGAGTGATTACGGTAATTACCAGCAACCTTGTGGGTACGGCTGGAATGCGGCAGCTATCGAACCTGGAAATGACACATTCGTGAAAAAAGAATGTCAAATTAAGCGCGTTCTACCCTCGCTCTTCGCAATCAAAGTGGTACTGGCAATAAATCAATATTTGCATGCTGACATTCATAACAACTAATCATATGTCGCGGACGGATTTTGTGTTTACTATAGGTATTGGCAAACATAACCTTACTTTGCTTATCTCTTCTTTTTCGCGGTCTTACTATGTGTCAAAAGATTTTTATACGTCGCTTCCTCTTTCAATTTTTCAATAATTATAATTTGTGGGTGTGTTTCTTTCCTTAAGAAAATAGAGCGGGAAATTCATGTTAGGTTTGAGGTGTTGAGAGAAAATGACAAGTGCGGGAAATTCAAATTCTTAATTACGATTTCAATTTCAAATCCGTTAACAGATGTTGCAACTGAAAATTTAGAGGAATGGTTCGTTTGATAAGCTATTGAGAAATTGGTCACAAAAAAACATTATTCATGAATAGGGAGCTTCACCATTGGGACATTTGCAGAAGTATTACAGCCTTGCATCTTCTTCATTTTTAAATGTCTTTGGAAACCAGAAAAAATTATGTCGTGGAATATTCGTTCAATACGCCAATGAAGTATAAATAAATTTGGAGGATAGGACAAATTCATAGAACATTACTGCCCGTGACGACATGCGATAGGATAGGATGAAGGAGACGTAAAGAAATTCTTAGAATATATAGTCCAGTATCCGGCCGTTATCCAATATATATAACAAATATTTATTCCAGTGAGATATATTTTATATATGTTACGCTAATATATTTCTTAATTTACTCGGCCGGATCTGTGAAACTAGTTCATATATAGTAGATAATTTTGCCTCCCCATAATAATTATTATTATCATTTCAATCAATTCTGTTCCATGGTCTTACCTCGGCCTTCTTTCACATCGGAATTAAAATTCTATTCACGTCGAACATTTCATTAATGGATTTTTAAATTTCTTTTTTGTCCTCATTTTTATAAGAATAATTCTCAGAGTAATGTGAAGAGCTATAACCTAAATGTGAATGCTGAACAAATTTTTATCTCTGAGCAAATAGCAATTAGACCCCAATGTTAAATTTGGCCAAAATCGAAAAAAATGAATTTGACTTTTTCGACCCAAAATCGACGGGAGTGTCTTCTAGGGGTCCCAATTGCATAGTATAAACGCCCACGGGGCCAAAAATCCGATTTTAAAAAATTTAAGTTTGCCTCCCCATAAGACCCCAATGTTAAATTTGGCCAAAATCGAAAAAAATGAATTTGACTTTTTCGACCCAAAATCGACGGGAGTGTCTTCTAGGCGTCCCAATTGCATAGTATAAACGCCCACGGGGCCAAAAATCCGATTTTAAAAAATTTAAGTTTGCCTCCCCATAAGACCCCAATGTTAAATTTGGCCAAAATCGAAAAAAATGAATTTGACTTTTTCGACCCAAAATCGACGGGAGTGTCTTCTAGGCGTCCCAATTGCATAGTATAAACGCCCACGGGGCCAAAAATCCGATTTTAAAAAATTTAAGTTTGCCTCCCCATAAGACCCCAATGTTAAATTTGGCCAAAATCGAAAAAAATGAATTTGACTTTTTCGACCCAAAATCGACGGGAGTGTCTTCTAGGCGTCCCAATTGCATAGTATAAACGCCCACGGGGCCAAAAATCCGATTTTAAAAAATTTAAGTTTGCCTCCCCATAAGACCCCAATGTTAAATTTGGCCAAAATCGAAAAAAATGAATTGGACTTTTTCGACCCAAAATCGACGGGAGTGTCTTCTAGGGGTCCCAATTGCATAGTATAAACGCCCACGGGGCCAAAAATCCGATGTTAAAAAATTTAAGTTTGCCTCCCCATAAGACCCCAATGTTAAATTTGGCCAAAATCGAAAAAAATGAATTTGACTTTTTCGACCCAAAATCGACGGGAGTGTCTTCTAGGGGTCCCAATTGCATAGTATAAACGCCCACGGGGCCAAAAATCCGATTTTAAAAAATTTAAGTTTGCCTCCCCATAAGACCCCAATGTTAAATTTGGCCAAAATCGAAAAAAATGAATTTGACTTTTTCGACCCAAAATCGACGGGAGTGTCTTCTAGGGGTCCCAATTGCATAGTATAAACGCCCACGGGGCCAAAAATCCGATTTTAAAAAATTTAAGTTTGCCTCCCCATAAGACCCCAATGTTAAATTTGGCCAAAATCGAAAAAAATGAATTTGACTTTTTCGACCCAAAATCGACGGGAGTGTCTTCTAGGGGTCCCAATTGGATAGCATAAACGCGCATGGGGCCAAAAATTCCATTTTAAAAAATTTAAGTTTGCCTCCCCATAAGACCCCAATGTTAAATTTGGCCAAAATCGAAAAAAATGAATTTGACTTTTTCGACCCAAAATCGACGGGAGTGTCTTCTAGGGGTCCCAATTGGATAGTATAAAGTCGCACGGGGCCAAAAATTCCATTTTAAAAAATTTAAATTTGCCTCCCGATAAGACCCCAATGTTAAATTTGGCCAAAATCGAAAAAAATTAATTTGACTTTTTCGACCCAAATTCTACGGGAGTGTCTTCTGGGGGTCCCAATTGCACAGTATAAATGCGCACGGGGCCAAAATTGGATTTTAAAAAATTTAAGTCTGCCTCCCCATAAGAGTCCAATGTTAATTTTGGCCACAACCGAAAAAAAATTAATTTGAGTTTGTCGACCCGAAATCTTCGGGGGTATCTTCTAGGGGTCCCAATTGGACAGTATAAACGCACACGGTGCCAAAAATTCGATTTTAAAAAATTTAAGTTTGCCTCCCCAGACGACCCCAATGTTACAACATCGTCATTGCACTCACTCTACAAAAATCAATTGGTCCAATATGGAATCACTACTTGAATTGCGATTCCCATGCTTCCCTTCATAATAGAACACAATTTTAAATGTCATGAATGACTCCAGTCTGTAGTTGATCTTTTTTTAGCAGGTGATAACGCGCTGGTTTTACCACAGCGTTTCCCGGAACAGATAAGAATTTATTAAATTGCTCAGTGCAATGGGGATCGTTGTGCGAAACGTATCACACGACCGTTTCTCATCAACCCGATGAGATTTAGTTTCTTCGCACTTATAATTTTTTGGTTTTCGAGCAAATACTTAAAAATGCCCAAACAACAGATCCATACCTCCAGTTTCACCGGTCATCTCGAAATGCACCCAGGAAATGGAGTTGCAGCGTTAGAACTTTCTCACCTAAACAAAAATATTAATCATGACTTGACCAGAAGTTCAATCCGAGCCGAATCAATGATTCGCACTCCCCAAAGGCTGAAGTTTGACAAAGATAGTGATACCAGCAAATCATCAGTGAAGCGGCATTTTGTTTATAGTGACACACCGGTTAAGACACGCGGAAATTCAATTGGAAAACGCTGTTTTAATGTACAGAATCACTACTTAACAATTACTAACAATTGGATTCTGCAATAATGTAATGGTGTATTGAATAAAAATCGATAAATATGACAAATCGATATATCGAAAGTTGATATTTCGAAAGTTCATATGGCGAAAGGTGATATATCGAAAATCGACTTGTCGAATGGCGACATATCGAAATATGCATGCCCATGGCTTCCCACTTCTTTCCCTTCCCCTACTACCCGTACTTTAATAGGCATAAGCGGTTTGTTTTCGAGTTTTTGAGCTCAGTTATAGTTTACTGCTCAATGATTGTCATTCTGGGGATTTCCTGCACGCGCTGTTGTCTGCTCTCGGCTTCGCCTCGAGCGCAAACTTTGGCGAGCAAAAAATCCCCAGAATGACAGCCTGTTCAAATTTTTTCCGTAGTGACTTTTACTTTTCCAAGTTCGGAGCAGGGCTCATACCAATCCCCGAACGAGAAGTACAAGTCAATGCGGAAAACTGTTTGATGACCTTCCTTCAGAGTTGACTTACCTCTTTTTCATTTACTTCAGAGGCGTTTTAGGCTGCTTTCAACCTGCGGACATCTCTTGCATGATCTCTGGTACAGCCTTGAATGTTTGCAGACTGGAATGTTTGCGAAATATTGGCAAAATGCGTAATGCCCCACGTGGTTTTGATCTGAAAGATAATATAATTCTTGTCCTCGGCAGTCTTCTTTGTAAATAATCTTTTAAATTATGCCACGAAAGAAATTTTTTTTCAATATACCTGTTTTTTTAATTCCTTTTTTAATGTATCGAATCGAGACTAGCAGGTGATAATTATTGTATTTATTTGAATTTGCAGTTAGGAGAGAAAGGTTCAGGATTCAGACCCCAGGGTTCAGTTCAGGATTTTAATCAATTACGCCAACAATGTCTACAATCTGGACATCTTTTCGAGGACCCGGAATTTCCAGCAGACGACTCATCTCTCTATTTTTCCAGACGTCCAGACAGATATATAGAGTGGAAACGACCAATGGTGAGCCATAGAAGTGCATCAAATTCATTCTGAATTCCGAAATTGACTCTTAATTAGCCATATTATAATCATGAAATTAATTTGCATATTTGAAAAATTGAGAAAGGAATAAAAATTGTGAAATTCAAAGAAAATTACGACACTGCGGCTTCATGAAAAAAAATCGAACAGTAACAAGGGTAAAAAATTGTGCATAGGAAATTGCGGACAATCCCGATTTGTTCGTGGAGGGCTTCTCCAGGTTCGATGTTCAACAGGGAGAGCTCGGTGATTGCTGGCTCCTGGCTGCTGTCGCTAATCTCACTATGTATCCACATTTGTTCTTCCAAGTCGTACCTGAGGACCAGGGGTTCGACGAAAATTACGCGGGCATCTTTCACTTCAGGTTTATGAAATTCATTTTGTTTTCTATTTCTGAGCTTCTTCAAATGTCGAAATATCTTTGTATTGTTTAAATCTATGGAATATTTGGAATCTTTAGAGTTAAAATATCTGGATTTTTTCGAAGTACTTGAAATTTATGTCTGAAATTTTTCAACAGGTTTTGGCAGTACGGCCGATGGGTAGATGTCGTGATAGACGATCGTCTACCAACTTACCACGGAAAATTGTTGTACCTCAGTTCAGCGGAGAACAACGAATTCTGGAGTGCTCTCTTGGAGAAAGCCTACGCCAAATTACATGGTTCCTACGAGGCACTAAAGGGCGGCACCACGTGTGAGGCAATGGAAGATTTCACCGGAGGCGTTACGGAAATGTACCAAATGGAAGAAACACCACCTAATCTTTTCAGCATTCTCCTGAAAGTAAAAAGTCTCACTACGCAAAATTTGCACATTCTTTTCATTTAAAAAAATTAACAATTTCAAGCATTTGAAAAAAAGGGCAAACTTGTGAAAAAGCTAAAAAATTCTAAGCGTACAAACAAAACTAAGACATTTCAAAAAACAATAAAATTGATACAGTTTTCGCAGATATATGACACACGACCTATTTAGTCCTTTTTTTTCATCTCCAAAAAATAGAGAAATGATAAGAAAATGAACAACTTTGACAATTTCGAACATTCTAAAAACGATCACAAGCATTTCTAAAGATTCCGAAATTCTGCGTAGGCTTATGAGAGGAACTCGATGATGGGATGTTCCCTGGAGCCGGACCCCAACGTCCTGGAAGCAGAAACTCCTCAGGGCCTCATTCGGGGTCATGCCTACAGTATCACCAGGGTCAAATACGTGGATATCCAGACGCCCAATCAAAGTGGAAGAATTCCTCTTCTGAGACTCAGAAATCCATGGGGAAATGAGGCGGAATGGAACGGTCCCTGGAGTGACGGTTCTCCCGAGTGGAGGTTAGTTGATACCTCAATCAGAAAACTTTATGCAAATTTGGAATAGAATATAGAAGTAGTGCGATAGCACGTTTGGTGAACGTTCCAGTCTGCATCGACGGAGCTGTATTATTGATCATAGAAGAATTGCCCCATCGTTCTCCTGTAAACTTGCCCAACAGTGGAAGGGAACTGTGAAAAAAAAACCCATGGAGTAATTTTCACATGATCTTCCCTTGAGCAGTGAATTGCGACTGCGTTGCAAAACTCGAAGGAACTCCTTATATACCTTCTGAAGTACGTGTAGTAGGGGAAGTCAGGAGGAGGGAGTGAAGAAGTGTCAGGTGCAATGTGTGTAGAGGAGGGGCATCGATATGCGCATATCGATTGCTCAATATATCGATTGCTCGATATATCGATTGCTCGATATATCGATTGCTCGATATATCGATTTTTCCTAGATATCGATGTATGGATTTTCCCGATATATCGATTTTGTCGATATATCGATGTATCGATTTTCCCGATATATGGATTTTTGTCGATATATCGATTTTCCCGATATATGGATTTTTGTCGATATATCGATTTTTGTCGATATATCGATTTTTGTCGATATAGCGATTTTTCGATATATCGATTTTTCGACATATCGATTTTTTGAGATTCCAATTTTTCGAGATTCCGATTTTTTTGATGTGTCGTTTTTTTTGCGATATAATGATTTTTCGATAAATGTTCGATATAGCTCGAAATTTTCGAGATAAGCTCGAAATGATATGGGATTTCCCTAATTGCCCCTGCTATGTATAGAAAGGATATAACGACTTTTCGAGTTTTGAAAAGATTGCCTTTGGGTTTAACTTGGGGACAATTTTTATATGATCTATTTTCTATGAGCTAATACAGCCCTGGAGATGCAGAATGCAACGTTTCTGAAACGTCGGCAAAATGCTAAATCCAAACATAATCCTTTTTCGTTCATATCTTTGCCAATTTTTTCTCAGTAATGTGAAATATTTTAATGAGTGAATGCGAATTCTCAGGTTCATCCCGGACCACGAGAAACAGGAGCTAGGGTTGACCTTTGACGTAGACGGGGAATTCTGGATGTCCTTCCAGGACTGGAAAAGATTCTTCACAAGTTTGGAGATTTGTAACTTGAACCCGGATTCTCTTACCGAGGACGATCTCAGCGCCGGGAAAAAACGGTGGGAAATGAGCGTCTTCGAGGGAGAGTGGGTTAGGGGGGTCACTGCTGGTGGCTGCAGGAATTTTCTCGGTAATTCAAGCAGCTATTTACACTTGAAAATTTTCATGAAATGAAGAATATCCAGAAAATTAAAAGAAAAAGAGTCAACCCCAGAAAATTTTTAAACTAACAATTTGGGAGAAATCGACAGAATTTGCAGAGTTATCAAAATTGATAATCCTAAGAAATTCCCATTTTTTTAAATTTTAGATCTGAAGATAAAAAAGATTATATGAAAATTTCATGCTTTTTTAGAAACCTTCTGGCACAATCCCCAGTACATCGTGACGCTGGAGTACCCTGACGAGGGTGATGACAAGTGCACAGTGATCGTAGCTCTTATGCAGAAAAATAGGAGAGCCCAGAAGCGAATGGGGGCCGATTGTTTGACAATTGGTTTCGCAATTTATCATCTGGACTACCCGGACCGCCTGCCAAAGCCGCTGGACTTGAATTTTTTCAAATACAATGCATCCGTAGCGAGATCTCCGTCGTTCATAAATCTGAGAGAAGTCAGTTGTCGATTTAAACTCCCACCGGGGACCTATTGCATCGTTCCTAGTACTTATGATGCCAATGAAGAAGGAGAATTTCTGCTGAGAATATTCTCAGAAAATAAAAATAGTATGGAGTGCGTAAAAATTTCAATATGTTAATAATTTGTTAATTTATAAAAATTTTCGAAAAATTTCAAATTTCAAAAAGCGTCAAAATCATCAAAAATTGAAAAAATTCTGAGATTTTGTACATTTACAAAATTTTGTGGAGACTTGATAATGTCGAAATCAAAATGTATAAAGAAGTAGAAAGATTCCTCCAAAATTCGGAAATTCGAAATCTCAAAAATTTTCAAAGTTGAAAAAGGAGGTTAAGAAATTCCAGAAAATTTTTATAAATTTCCGAAGTCTTCATGAGTCAAGAATTGAAAATGAATTGAACATGTATTCTGATTTGCAGAGAAAATGACGAATCTGTTGGCATCGGAGAAGTTGACGACAGGGTACGTACAATTATTAACTGTCAATATGAACAATGGCATTCCATTAGATCGGCACGAGTAGATCATGCACTCAGTTAGTCTCAATGACTGAGTAAATAACGTCATGGGTCACGATGCACGCGATACTCATTTCTCACAAAATATAAAAATCCATCAACCACATCCATCGAATTTATTAATGATGAAATGCTTCTTCTGGGAGTGATGAAAAGCTAATAACACGCATGAGACTTGGGCTTGGCTTTTAGGTAATTAACCCTCCAGGTGGTGGTCAAGGAAAGCATGACGTGAGTTGATATCTAGCAATCCATTTAATTTAAAAGCTTTATTTTAATATATTGAGCCATTGCCAACCTGAACACATATCTTTAGACAATTTCAATTTTCAAAAATTTCAAAAATTGCAACATACTCTGAATTTTGATTGTTTCTAAAATTTCTAAAATTTCTAAAATATCGAGAATTGTACCATTTTCAGAGAACTCTAGAAAAATTCAAACTGTGAAAAGTTTTCGAAAATCCAAAAAAAAATTGCCAGGCCTCTTAAACTTTTTGAAAATCTTGAAAATTTCCAAAACGTTGAATCAAAATTTTGACAGTCTAAAAAATTCCTCTAAATTCATAAATCCTCAAAATTCTCATCTTCTAAATTGACGAGGTTGAAAAAAAGTTTTGAAAATTTCAACATTTAACAAAAAACGCAATTTTTTTGAATTCATACAATTCGGATTAAATCATAAAGTGCAACCTAGACTTAAAAAAAAAGATGCCTCATCTATTGATTATTTATTTCTTTCCCATGAATAACTTACACAAAAAGAGAAGGAAACGGAATGCTCAAGTATACACTAACTTCACTGGCTTTAATTATAATACCAATTAAAAGTCATGACGAAACTTTGTCACAATTTTTTTGCTTTCGTTCGTAGGTCAGGGAACAGCCGGAGCCGGATCGTAACGAGGAAAAAGTTCGAGAGTTTTTCCGGAAGCTCGCTGGGGACGATATGGAAGTGGATTGGATGGAACTGAAGGAAATTCTGGACTATGCCATGCGTAAAGGTACGAGCATCCGGAATGATTTAACCAAGCTCAATATGCTAAATTATAGTTCTGTAATTATCGTAGCACTTTGAAAAAAATGCTCAATTTGGGAAATTCTGGAACCCTCAGATTGAATTCACAAAAAATTAAAGGAAAAATAGAGTGAACCCACAATTTCAATAATATTGAACAAGCCCAATATTTATATACAACAGTATTGCTCGATTGCATCATTACCCAACTGTTAATTCGATCATTAGTGCAAGTGTTTTACTCTTTTCTGCTTCATACATTACTCATAACTCACTGACATATTCGCTCCATGGCAAACACACGTCTGCTCAAATTAAAATTTCTATTAATAATTGCAATAATTTGCACGCTTTAATTAATCAAGTTTGCTCAATCGATTCTACAATTTTAGTGCTAAGGTATGTAATTACGTAGACGTAGATAAATCAAATTGAAGAAAAATTCAACATTAGTTTTCAAAAATCTAGATTACAAAAAAACCACACGCACGCACAGACACAAAACGTCAGAAAGTATTGAATTTTCAGTCCTCAAGACTGAATTCATATCTCTATGAATTTTGGAACGATGTAGATACATTACGTTTTTTATGATTAAATATCTTATTCATAGAAGTCATCATGCATACCATTTTAGCTAGTGTTTTATGACAATTGGTTAACATAGTGTGTGTTGTTACTGGCTAGAAATCCCACAAACCCGACATAATGAAGCACATCCATCAAACATTGAGCAAGAGGGCTCGATGGTCGATGTCATCATCTCCCTACTCTGCGGAATTATTTGTAATAATGAACAATACAATAAACCTGTAGGTAAGACATCATCCTTCGGCTTTTAGTCAAGACAAAAATAATTAAACATAGGCAATCAGTGCAATTGGTGAAGAGAAAAAAAATCTAATTTGTATCTTTCTTAATTCTTCAAATATTTTCACGAGTGAATATCCAAATGAATTTTTAAAAATTTTACTTCACTGTTTCATTGAATTCGTTTTCATCATTTATCTTCATGTTTATGTTCCTTGTGGATGCTTTGCTTGACTGTATGATTTTCTGCTTGCCCCATTAACTTACACAAATGACTGCTGACACTAATTACTGCATTACCAAAGTGATAGAATTAGTTTTGGAAACAAAAATTTTGTTACCTAATTTTTTCTCGGAAAAGCACTTTTTGAGAACGTTTCGAAAGCAGCAAGAGGTACCTCAATTCTCCACAGGTTTTTTTTTGCATGATGTGATATTTTTCTTCAGTGCAGAAGTATTTTTTGAAAATGCACATGTGATGCCACTTGAATTTCACTGAAATTAATAGCTGGGGAAATTTTTATTTCAGAAATGCAAAATGAGGGATTTAGCAAGGACATTTGCCGTAGTATGGTGGCTATGATGGACACTGATCACTCGGGAAAACTCGGTTTCGAAGAGTTTAAAACACTGTGGAACGACATCAGGAGCTGGAGAGTAAGTTCTTCTAGAAAACAAAAATTTCAAGAATTGAGGAATTTAAGGACACATGAAATTGCAAAAATGTAAAAACTTTTAGGACTTTCAAAGATTTGAAAAATATGAAAGCTTCCGAAAACGGAAATCTTTGCAGTATTTGTCGTCAATTTATTTCAGTTTTTTTTCATTATTCTCAGGCGGTCTTCAGGTTGTACGACAGAGATGGTTCCGGCTACTTGAGTGCTTTCGAGCTTCGTCAAGCTCTCAACAGTGCGGGATATCGACTGAACAATCACATCCTCAATATTTTGGTGCATCGATATGGAACCAAAGACGGGCTCATTCACTTTGACGACTACATTATGTGTGCAGTACGGCTGAAAACTATGATTGGTCAGGGTCAATATTCTTTGGAGGATGAATTGTTACTTGTATAGGGAATTTCAAACGACAATTTGTTTTTGCAATTTTTTGAAATTGAGATTTTCAGGACATGTGATATTTTTAAAAATTTTACCATCTGCTAGAAGATTTCAAATTTTGAAAATATTTTCCAAATTTTGACGGGTCCCAACCTTCAATTTTTTTCAACATTTTGGAGCATCTATTTTTTATTTTTGAACATTTGAGTTTCGCAGTTCATTTTTATGCAACACCTATTAATTTATAATCTATTGCATATCTCTACAGAGTTTTTTTTCAACTTTTTGGACCCTGTGATTGTTTTATTTTCTCTTTTAATTGTGGACTGGTTTACATTTTTTGGAAGTTTGAAATCTCGTAGATCGTCGAATTTGCCCAACGTATCTGATTTGTTCAACTTTCCAAGTACTTCAAAATTTCAAATTTTACAACTTTTCGACAACGTTTTACAGTTGCCTTTGACATCCATGAATTTGCTATGTATTCCCAGAACAATCTCTGCTACAATTCGAGTTGATCCTTTTCCCCCTGAATTATTAATTTCAGTTCCTCTTTTCGCCCATCTTTCAACCTCCATAAATGCAACGGAAATTGCTGTAATCGATCTCCCCGAACTCTTAAAATATTCATGCCTCATAACAATTTCATAGTACGAATAACAAATTAACTAAATCTGCTTTGTGTTGTAGACATGTTTCACGAGCGTGATCCCCAGGGTACTAACTCAGCTACCTTCACCCTGGAAGAATGGATAGAGAAAACTCTGTATTCATAAACGCAAACAATCATCCGTCACAAACAAAAATAAACAAAAAAAAAAATCATCATTTAATCCAATTTTGATCAATCATAAATAAAACGACTGTTGAAGACATGAAAAAAATTGTACGTACTGTAATTGTTCACTTTCTCGATATTTTAACAAATTTGAAAGTCTTCAAAATGAGGAAGTTTACAAAATTGTGGCAATAATTTTTTCCCATATTTCTGATATTTATTTTCGAAAAAAAATTCTTAGAATGAACTAAACAAGATCCAGTCGGGAACAAAAAGAATAGTGAAGCCATGAAAGAAATGTGTACGAAAAAAGATTTTACAATTATGAAGCTTAGAAATTTGAAACTTTGACAATTGAAATTCCGAAAATCCATAAATAAAATAAATGTTCATCAGTATGATTTTTGAAATTCTCGAGTTTAAAATTCTTCTAGTTTTTTTGGAATTTCGTTTTCGAGAGTTTTTCGAAAATTTCAAAAATCAAAAATATTTGAATTCTTCTTTCGACAAGTGAGTTTCATTTTGAAACCATAAATAACTAAATGTATTGAAAAAAGTCTCAATTAACCATCATGATGGATAAATGTTCTTTAGCTACCTCTATGTGCCTAATATACGCATTTCATTTCATAAATATTACAATAATAACCCAATGTTATTAACAATGAACATCTGGTATAAGATATTTTCAGGGACATGATAATAAAGATAATATATTTTGGGAAAACTTCCTTCAATCTATTATTCAGTTTCTTCTTTCAATTTACGTACAAATAAATACATCACCGAAATGATGATTATGAAATGTACTGTTACTGTTTTCAAATATACTTGTAATTTTTAAAGGAGAGGAGAGAAGCGTTTTATTTACTCATCACAATAATGTTAATTAATCAGTGCCGTTATTATTTGCATTGAATCTTGCACATCTGGAGAACAACCTGCAGAAATTATATAGGCTAAAAAGGTTTAATAAGAGGAAAATAAAGAAATATCTAAAAATACATAGAATATCGAGAATCAAAAAATGCAAAGACGATTTTGTATCGACCCCTCTTGGTACCAGGTACCCCCAGTGTCCCCCGATTTTCTTACCTGCAAAAAGTCACCTGCATATTTTTCAGTAGTATAGGTACACTTTACAGATTTTTAGATTGACACGTTTCATTTGTTTGCATATTTTTGAATGCATCTTGTTTTACAAACAAAAATCAAATGCAAAAACTTCGAAAAGGGTCGAGGTAGAATTTGCTTCACATTTTCACTTCGTTTTATTAAACAATCATTGATTGTCATGATGTCATGATAAAAGATTTCAAACTACGAATTTTATTAAATATTTTTATTAATCAACAACTACAAAATACACGGCTGTAATCGTACAATGAGGCATAATTATATATAAATTAAATAATTTAAGCTCCCAAGAATAGATAGATTAATAAATAAAATTAATTGAGCGAGCGTACTCCAGTTATCTCTCATTTTGCATTAAGTTGATCGGTATCAGTCTTTGATCACTTTTCGCTCTCGATTTAATTGTTTAAGTTGAAGGTTGGCCCAAGAAACTTTTTCCTTTCTCAAGAAAAAAAATATTAAAACTATGTTTTGCAGCTCTTTTGCTCAGAAGCTTCTTTGAGAGATCTACAATTCGTTTTTTTTTTTAATGAATGATTGAATTTATCGGAAATCTAGAAAGTACCAATTCTCGTGATACGTTTGAGACAGTGTTCCCCAATTTTTATATCTCGAGAAAGAAAAGTTTTTCGCTTGTACCCTCCCCTTAAATTGGCCTTTTTATAAAATACTTTGTAATATACACAGCTGCAGTATTGAAATAAAATAATGCCATGAAGGGCCGGTTAAATGCAAAATTTCTCCATTTTGTTCGTTTTTTACATTAAATAATTGACTAGAAAGAAACGCGAAGTGGTGGGATACATTTATGATAGAGGAAACATTTTTTTTTGCCTCCAAGGTGCTTCGTCAGTAACAAAATATGGAGGATTTCGGAAATTGCGTTGAGTTTCCCACATACCTTCGCTGAAGAAGCACCTTAGAATTCAATTTTTCAGTTGACTTCGTGGCTGTCTGGATAGAAGAAGTAATGATTATCGCCCGGAGTGATTCACGTATGAAAATCTAATCTATTTCATGAATTTTTGTGTGTTCTAGTTTCTTTGGTCTCGTCACTTATTATTAATACTCATACGAAAGTAATTTATACATTATTCTACAGTAATTCTGCAAATAAAATGTTGCATTTACAAGGGTCTTTGGGATTTGAGGAGAGATTCATCTTAGCTTCAACAATCGGCTGATATTCTGTTTTCTGAATCTTTGACAATTGCAATTATGTTAGAGACTTCGATCATTGAGATTTTTCGTTTCAGTTTAAAAACTTAACCAATTTCAAAAAATTTTAATTTTTCAAAAATTTCGAAAAATTGTAGGTTTTCAAAAATTTTGAAAAATTTGAATTTTTTAAAAATTTTGAAAATGGAAAAAACGAAATATTAAGAAAAAAAAACGTGATATTTCGACGGTTTAAGAAATGTCATGAATCTCAACATTCTTTTAATTTTCTAAAGTTGACAAAACCGTCAAAAATCGAATCGAAAAAATGGAAAATGTCGATAATTTCTACAGCAAAAAATACGTAGATTGAGTTACAACAGAGAAGGGACCCGGTTTGAAAATCAGTGAACTTGGAGTGATCTCTCTTCAACAGATGAAGTCAATTATCGGAATATTTTTTAGCGCGAAAGTCGATTCCCTCCCAAAAAAAAATGATCTTTGGATATTTTTTACGTGAGAATATTCGCAGAATTGCTTGCAAAATAATGGAATCATCAGATAATTTTCTACCACAAAACATGAATTTCGATAATGGACTAGGGAAATTCTCATTTCACATAATAAATAAACAAGTAAAAATAGAAAGCGTAAGTTTTGTCTATTCCTAAGAGAAATCCTAAGTAAAGCCTCGTAATTTACGTCAAAAATACAGTCTTTTGATAATTACCGAAATATTAAATCTGTTCTCTTTCACTCCCCATTATTTTATTGCTATCCGAACGATCAGCCTACGAATGATATGAGATGTCCACGGTTAATCGGTTCTGTATCTTTTAAATTCTATTTAGATGCTTCACATTGAGAGGAATTAGAGTTCTTCACCATTGGTTTAATCATTCCATCAAATTTGATTAGTATTTCGCAAATTTCACGAAAGAAGATTAAAAAAAAAATCGAGATACCAAAATTTCTTCAAGTTTCAGACGATTTTGAATCATTAGCCATTCGCTCTAGATCATGGAAAAAAATATACAAGGATATCACTGTATTGAATACTCTTTCTAACTTTATGGACTATTACGAAAATTTGAAACTTCATTCGTCCTCTAAAATTTAATTTTTCCCTGCATAAGTCTCGTAAACCGAAAAAAAATATTGTTCCTCATTAAAAGACCAAATTGTTTCATCCTGTATCTCCAAAGCTATCATTTTCACACTTCCCTGAAAAATCGTCTAAACCAAGAAGAGCACCTCTCCGGATCGCCTTCCCTCAATTTACACCACCACTTTATTATCCACATACCCCTCCTCCTCGTCCTCATCCGCAAACTTAATTCCGTCCTCATCTTCCCCAATGAAGTCATAAAAACTCTCACGAGTCTTCATGTCAACCTCGACACCATAATCCGGGCTCTGGACCTCCTTAACCTCCCTAGTAAACCCTCCATTCTCCTCTCTCCAATGTCTCTCCTTAGCCCGCACCTCTTTCAAATCTCTCAAATCCTTCGAATCTTTGGAATCACTCAAATCTTTCGATTTATGAACTCTCGCAGGTGATTCACACCTCTTTATCTCTTTCAGAGGAATATTTTCATGACTTCCTTCTCTGCCTCTGCCCTCCCCACCTTCATTAAAATCCGCAATTTCCTTGTACCTTCGAAAACTGGGATTTCTCGGAAGAATAAAGTCCTCCTTCTCTTCGCAAATATCCCTCTCCGCATCTCTCGATTTGTTCGACCTGTTCGAATGGCTTGATTTGATAGAGCTGCTAGAATTATTTGAATTTTTTGCTGTCTCCAAGTGGCTCTCTCGGTCGACGAATTCTTGGAGTCGTCCGCGAATTGCCGCGGGAGTTCGTCTTCGGGACATAGTGGCGGATTTTGGTCGTTCAACATCGCGCTCCCGGAAGTCTTCGTCCTTGAGGCGATTTGGGATTATGTCAACTTCACGAGCGAGAGATTCCTCGCTGATGCGGACCCTGGAGTCCTCGAGGACCCGGTGAATCGGAAGGATGCCCTCGCTTAGCCGAGCACGGTATTCTGAGATTATTTCGTCGTGAAGGCGACTTTCCCCTGGGTCCAGCCTCCGTGGGGAACTGTGGTCGTACTTGAGGCTTTGATATTCTCCTGCAAAGAATGCTACATGTTATTTCTGGGAAAACAGTCTAAAACTGGTGACATGTTGCGTAATTTAAATGGGTTGCAGTGACTAATCGAGCAGAACAAGACTATGTACATGCACATAATTGTCTATATACGAAAAATATATGCATGGATACGCAAAGAGTATAGTCTTGTTCATCTCGTCCAGGCCCCTTTTGTTTATTCTAATTATTTCAATTCGTTGGTTTTGGAGATCTATATCCAATTGTCTCGTTCGGTACGAAATTGATATGGTTGGATCGCAATATCATGTGACGAACTCTCGGAATCACTGTTTACCTGGAGATAGCGATGTGCCTTCTGTAGAAAGGATCCTGTCCGGAATTTCCTCATAGTGATGATCCTCTTTGAGGTCCTCGAGGAGATCCGACTCGCCAGGGGTAAGCGGAGGGATCCACACGAGGAAGGCAGGGTCCATGCCCAAGTAGGATCCAGGGGCGGCCCCCGCGTTCACGACATTGTAGTCGTAATAATCAAGTTCCAGGTCCGTATCCGGATTCGTCAGACTGAACTCGGAGCCCGGACCCTGGAGCAAGCGTTCGCGGTTCCGTCGATCCTTGGTTTCCTTTCCACAGCGCAGATTGGAGATGTTCGAGGAGGTGCTCGCCGGGGAGAAACCCTGGAAAATTGACATCGAAGTAAAGCAACGTTATGCATAGAAAATGTACAAATCACAATATCTACGGCTCTCATATTTGCTTTTTGAAGGAAACAGTTCAAAAAGCGAATTGGAGCAATCGCCAATATTTGTACGCTATCACAAACAGATTGATCTGAAATGGAGACGATCTTATAAATTGGGACAGTTGATGCTATCAATTGTCGATGAGAATTTTAATTTAATACCTATATATACGTATGTCAATATATGAACATTTGCAAAGTTGTGCTGCTACCATAGTTAATTAATTCTACTTTAATGTTTGCGAAAAATGGTCGTCATAAGCCACCTTCGATTAACTGAAAATCACCTGCAATATGGAAGACCGTTACTGGTTGAGTTACAGACCATCACATATAACTTTATTCCACAATGCGTAATTTGTTGATGAAGTGGTGAAACGAATTGGCGGAAAAAAAAATTTGAACAAGTCATTTGGCATTTTCTCCTAGGACCACTAGTGTCGGCATAATTGAACATTTAATTATTTATACTTTCTCGTTTTACCAATTCACTTGTGGAATTTAATTATGTAGAGGAAGTGCGTAAAGTTGTGCTCGTGGTGTTGAGTAATTTCTGGAAAGAGATAGTCAACTGAGTAATATAGTTCGTGGTTGACTGCTGTTCTCTACATGAAATTAATTAATGATCCGTAGTTAATGAAGCCAGTGAATAGTGTGATTCTTGCATCGGCGGTTATGTTAACGTGCAAGTGGTGAAAACATCATTTTAATTTTTCGCTTCCCCTTTAGCTCGTCGAATTTTTAAAAAAATTTTCACATTTTTCAGAGTTTTCAAAATTTTTGCTTGAAATTTTTGGAACACTGTGAAATTTTTGCGTGAATGCTCTGCAAACCCTTCTTCTTCTTCTCCATTGGTTGACATTGTCAAACGTTGTTGAAATTTTTGAGGGGTTGGCCCCGAAATTCATGTTAACTCAAATTTGCGTTCAATGCATCCGCGGAGTAGGCTGGATAGTTTTTCACCACTTGTAAAACATAATGAAAAAGTGAGAATACGAGAAATTGAAGGTAAACAAAATAAGGAAAACCCATCCAGAATATAACGACACTCTAAGCATTAATTCTTTCGCATATTAGGGCTGGGGATACCTTGAATTGGAGTATAGACGGTTTTTCTTGTAGGCTTACGTTATTCACACTGATGGAGCCGCTCGTTGTGCTGCATCGTCGATCGTTTTCCGAGCTTGATGCTTCTTCGGAAACGGGACTTATGGGGCCAACTGTACGGAGTCTGAAACATCAATACGTATACACTACAATTCCTATGCAATTTCCCCATCGAATGACCGTACACACTTTTTGCTTGACTCTTCTGATTAAATTGCGCGAGTATTAAATAGTCACATGCTTCGTTATCAAAAATTTTATTAAAAAAAAAAAAAAAAAAAATTCAGTTTAAAATTTGTTAAAATTGAAGAGTTTGATTATTTTTCTGAATTTGACTTTTTTTGAAATTTTGCGAAACTCGAAAGGCTTTGAAAATATGAAAAATTGATAAATAAGAAGAATCAACGAAAATTGTTCCAAATGTAAAAAAAGTAAGCTCTGACAATTAAGAAGAACTTCTATAAGTAACATGGAATCCATTTGTTCTCTCGACTCGAGTAATTAAATTGCGGGAAATTGAGTGGAGTTTGAATAGCTCCCATGTTTTAATTTACAATCGGCTTATGATTGAATTGTGAGTCAGAGCTAGACGAGAAACGCTCAGGTGATTAAAATTGACTGCAGTGATTGCATTTGTTCATTTTTGTATGAAAAAGACAGTGAGACAATTTTAATGAAGAAATGTTTTATTAATTTCGCAATTATCTCGTAGATGCGTCGTCTTTTTTTGCAGGAAATTTTGCTAAATTTTCTCTGCGAATAATTTGGTTTCTCGCATAAGTATGTGACAGATAGATTTGTCACAACGTTTTTTTAGTCTTTCATGAAATTTTCAAAATTTCCAAACCAGGGAAATTTCAAAAGTTCTAAAATTTATAAGAACGCCTATAAAAATTGCAGTAAAAAATTTGACGTACTCGACAATTACGAATTAATTTTCCTGTATGATCGATTAAATTTCCAAGTGAATCTAAACTAATAACACAAAGTTGTAAATGTATTATAGAAAGTGCTGTGCGCAATATGCATTGCATTGATCATCTAGATGCATTAGAAAATGAGAATGGACTATTTCTATTCATGCACTAGTATCGCCTGCTTTAATATTACGTTATTCCAATTCCATTCAGCAATTCTCGAGAAGATTGTAAAAACACTGACGATTACACTAAAAGAGAATAGAAAATGCAGTCTATATTAAGGGAAAATTAACAGTAATGATAAAGGTAAAAGGAGAGAATTTATGAAAATGGTTTCAAGTGGTTGAGGTAGTTCAATTGCAATAAATCAGGTTCGGACGATCCAGATGACGTAATTTCTTGATAAGTCCATAAAGTTTAATGGGTCAAAGGAAAGGGAAATAGTGAAATTTGAAAAAGACAACTCATAAAAGGCTTAAAAATTTCAAGTTCGTAGTAAAAGGGGACAAGTTAATTGAAAAACAATTTAACTCGAATTAACTCTGGCTACTAAACTTACTTTACGGGCCTTGCAAATTTGATTTCTGGTTGGCCAATTGTCGCTGTGCTTGACACAGATGAGCGCCTGGACGTTGTGCTTGGTACTATTGTTTTTTGGGAACTCTCATCGCTGTCCTTTTGCTTTTGCGTGATTGACTCAATGCTTTGGCCTTCCTCCATTCTTTTGCAACAAAAAATTCAACATGTCAAAAATTAAAGAAGCAAAAAAATCGGAATCATTTCCAAAAATTTGATTTTTTCGTCCCCTATAAAAGTATAAAATCAATAAAAAAAATGAAATTATTAAGTTGTTGAAAATCGTTGTTTTTCTATTTGAATGATAACTGATAGTTCGCATATTAAAAAAAGCCAGCAATGTCGGGGGATTCGTCACATCTCATTTGAAACTGAATAAATACTCGTCTGGGTTCTCTGGAATTTCCGAGTGAGTCAACAAAGTTTTATTTTGCCCGTCCGTCTAGGAATATTGAAAGCAGTTGACATACTCAGCTTGGGTCTCAGTGCTCTCATAGCCGTCCTCGAGATCGGCGGTGGTATCCTCGAGGCGTCCATGGCCTGATGATCCCCTTCGAGATAATCGAACCAGCGAGACGACTTCTGAGATTAAAGTTGCGGAAGAAATGGCTCGTGCGCGTCTCGCCAGACCCTGCACGGATCCACTGCAAGCTGAAATGAAAAGTCGGGGGGGGGGGGCATTAACTTTGAAGAGTTTTTCAATGTAAAAGGAGGTGAAAAGTCCTAGGAAACTTTTTTTCACCGAACAGAATAAAATAAGGATAAATCCACATCGCAGATGGTCCAAGCCGAGTTTCGAACCCGGGTCTCGCAGTTACGTATGGCTCACGCTTCCCATTAGTCGGGATTATGACAGATTACTTCCGAATTCGACGGTTTCACTCATTAGCGTAATTACGCAAAACTTGAATGCTCATTGGCCAGTGTGACATTACTACCCGTCTATCCGTAGTCGGCATCGATAAGAACTTCGAGAGAGTAAGAATTTCCAATAGTCTCCGTGAGGATTCGAACCCGGGTTTCGCGATTATACATCAGGCACTTTTACAACTACGCTAATGCCGTTGCGAACGCTTTCTTTCTCGGAAAAAATATCCGTAAAGCAAAAAAATTGTGTCATATTTCAATAACCGAATCAATCATTGCCACGTTTTTATGCTAAATTCTTGAATGATTATTATAAAACACAGAGATCGAGTTCCACTTCATAAATCGTTCAATTCACGAACATGCATACATTCCGCAAATTCGATTTTCTCTGCTGGAAATTGCGGGGAAAAACGTACTTGAATTGTCTGTTAAGCTGTCCAAATCCTCGGCAACATGATACTTCCTGTATTTCACCGCATACTGTAGGGCGAGAAAAATGGAAACGAGAAACATGAGCAGTAGGAGTGATGCGGCGGCTAGATGAGCAGGGGAAAGCCACATTGCCCATCGTCCAGCAGCAGCCATGACTTTTGGACCAATGAGAACTGCGGTGGCGTCCGCTGTTCCATTTTCCATCTGAGGTTTCACTGTAAAGCGTCCATTAGGATATCAAATTACGGGAATTTACCGCGGGAAAGCGGCAAGCGGGAGGATTTTCCCAATGAAAATATGGGGATAGTTTTTCTATAATAGAGAAGTTCAATGGAGCGTAGTACACTCCATTATAAATGGATTCATTTGCCGTATCCATTCAAGGACGGTCACCCTTTTAGCCACTTTCCATTTTTTCCTCAGATTGTGCCAAAAAATTTGAAAAAAAAACAACTCGTCGAGGTTACAACAAGACGCAAAAAAATTATCATCGCTCCGTTATTGATGCTTCGGTTTATTTTAGTTATTGGTTTGGAAAACTTAGATTGAGGTATTGTCATTCAATGCAATGGGAAGTAAGTTAACCACTACAATACTCTCATTCGGAACCATGAATCAATTTTTTTCAATTACTTACGAAATATCGAAGAATGAGCGAGGAATCCACCGACACAAGAAGACCTAGCCGCCACATTTTCATCACTGAAAAACTCGAGAAGCAATCGCTCTTCACTAGAAATTATTGTCCCAGATTCGGATGGACTTTTATCCAATGCAATATCGGCTAAGAGTTCGGCACTCAGTGAATCACCGTCTCGGGCTCTCACGTACTGTCCAGTGCAGGGGAACTTTGTTTGGTCAAAATGAAGTTTGATCGCGTATTTTGGTTCAGCCTTCACAGAAGAAAAACTTCAATTAAGAACAAAGTTGGATGACTTGTGGGTAAAAGAACACTTCGACTAATCCTGTTACACTATAATTTTTTTATTTCGGTCCTAAAGTCCTTGATGAAATTTTCTTTTTTCATTTTTTGCAAAATCATAGAATTAGTTTTTTCTATTCAGTCAAATTCTTCGGCTTCGGAAATCTCTTTAATTTTCTCTATTTTAATAAGTCTCTCAGTTATTACCTGTATCAGCCAAAATGAGCGTCCAGGGCAGGCGCGGGTGCTGGCCGCCAATATCCTCCTCTCCGTTTCATTTTTCAAATTGACGACACAACCGCACCTGCACTTGGTACCGATTTCCGCGGTCACCTCGGGCCTCTCAACCGCCAGATCCTTTCCATGATTGCACTCCCAGTCGCTGGGCGTCAAATTCCCATTCAAATTGAGAACACTTGAGCCCCCACACGGCTCCGTTTCCACTGCTTTGCCTTGGCAAAATTTTGCCCCATAACGCGGCGGGGGACTGTCGCAAAATCTATAGCGATTCCGAACACCACCTACACAAGTTGTACTGCAGGGACTCCAAGAGCTCCATTGTCCCCAGCCACCCGCATCGCTGTCTGTAAGATAAAACGAAGATGATTGACAATTAAACGAGACGTGGATGCCACCTTCCTGATAGGTATTGACACTGATACAACTATATGTCTATTGATTATTTCGGAATATAAGCTGGGCGATTTCCCAATCACTGATATCAGCAACAAACGTTGGAGTTTCTCTGTTAATATTCACCAAGGTATGCTGTCACCAGGGTTCGTATAAAGATCCTGCTGAAAACTGAATCCTAGGTGGAAATTACGAATCGCCACCTTCTCTATAGCTCAATGGGTCACTCGCTTCGACCCACAAGTTCCTGGCAAATCCACCTAATCCTAATCTGCAGAGCCCAACTGTGTGTCTATAAGATTTTCTTCCTTTCATAATAACCCATACCACTAAAAAGCACCATGAAAGGCGCTCAAACGTATGTACTCATTGGCTTTGTAATTGCTTCTCATCCAAGCCCTTATCTTCTGTCATTCAGTCCACAGTTAATTCCCTCTTCACGAGAGCTGAAGTAGGCTTGTGGACTACTTTTTCCGGAAATGAAATGACTGAAGCCATACAACACGTAATAGCCGCAATGACTTTTCCCATTATTCTCGTGAGTAAAAAAAACTCGAAATTCACGTTGCACATAATTAAGAGATAATGAGATCGACTTGTTTCCGGTAACGCTTCGAACTCAGGAGATATCGCAAGTAGAAGTTGCGCAGTTTTATCTGTTCTGCCCGTAGGGTCACACATTCCATCTGTTGGCGTTCCTTGTGGATAATTTAATTACGAGAAGTTAATTGATCATCACCCGATAGCCGAGAATGTGCTAATCATAATGCAGAATATTCCGTGAGTGGTTTTCGTAAGCGATTAGTATCGACTGCGGGGTGAACTCTACTCGTAACGCGCGATAGTAACTGATAGAGAATTCATTACACCACCGGCAACGTGCTATATATCACATCATCCACTGTTGCATTCCGTCGTTTAGTTCTCGTAAATTCACATCAGTTCTCCCATTCGTGGAAATTTCATAGAAAATAACGTCGCACCATGAAATGAACATAAAAGTAATCTAGAATCCATTTATGATGGCGGAAGTATGGAATACTAATTAACAAAATTTATTAACAAAATACACAAGTTCATGTAATGAAATTTGGAGGATCAATATTGGGGGAATTAATAGGGGATGAGTATAGGCGATCCATAGACGATCTCCATTATAATGAACCTGTCCCAAAAATGAAGAAGAATTCATAGCCAGACGATTAGCAGAATGATTATCAGAGGCAATTACCGATGGCCCACACCACTGGCGAAATTAGTTCGGGTGTCACTGTGACACTGGTTGAATATGAGTGGAGGGGGGGGGGGGGCGCGAGGGGGTAAATGCCAGGCTAGAGCTAATGGAATTATTTTCATTAGCATACAAACCGACCTCAACTCACTTTCATGTAAACTACGGCCGTGAATGAATCTATTCTGTTTTACTCCGCGCACCGAGTTTTACCATATCTTTTAATCGCATTTTCTTCACAATCATTCAGGCGAGGTAACCGACAGCGTCAATGTAAACGCTTCAACATTATCCCCGAGTGTTTTCGAATAGCTGTTGTAAATCTGAAAACCCATCTGTCCGCAAACTCCATTTTCCCGCGGTTTTATTAGAAATTGAGGGAAAATTTTTAGTTTAAAGACTCCTGGGTTTATGGACATTGATATCATGGTGAAAAGCAGAGAGTGTTATGAGAAATTTGAAGGGATTTTTTTTCTGAAATATTTTGACTTCTTTACATTTTCCGAAATTTTTACAATGCAAAAATCTCAAGAGAAGCGCTAAAAAAATTTAGATCCTCGATATCAAAATTTGGATTGCGATTCTGGTTCAAAGTCAACATCCACAACATTCGGTACTGATAGACTCTGAAGAAAGTGAGTTTGCTCTGAATTTGGAGCTCTGCATTTTCATTGAGTATAGACGCGCATAAACTTGAAATTTTTACTCCATAATAATTGGCGTAATGACCTATATCCACTAAACTTGTACAAATGGAACGTAATTCGGCAAATTATCGTCGAAACTTGAGAAGAATCTCCATTAATCCAGGAACAACTGAGATTTCGAATAACCTCTATGAGATCAGATGCCATGAAACCGGGTTATGCACCCTGGTCGTAATTAAGCCTCATTAACAGCGTCTTCAGTGCTCCCCACGCTAGCTGAATTCCAGGGCATAGATCGATTCCCAACGGCTGCATTATCTCCGACATTCGATATAAATGCATAAACTTCGATGGGCAATCGCTCCAAGTGCCATCGCGAAGCCGTAATTTTCGTGAACTACCTGTATATCTATGTACGGGGTCATTAAGGTTGTAATGGATATATCAACGCAATATCAACGAAATTACATTTCCTATCATAGTAATAAATATCTTCTTAACACGAACGTTGTCCCAGCAAAAATTGCGATCCCCAATTTCAGAACCGTGAATTACATTTTAATTTTACTGTAGAGCTTAAGACATGCATTGCATCCTTAACAAGCTGGATGAGATAGGTCCAAGGCCCATGGAGCCTCATGGAATTTTGATGATGAAAAGAAAACGCTATTGGAGTTTGTGATGAAGTTATTTTAGTTGTTTCTGATTATTAACGGAATATTCTTACAGCCCATTGAGTTGCTCGAGATGAAAGATCCAATTTGTCGGATGAGACGCGGAGTAAAGAAGACAATGGGAACTTTTCAGAGTAAAATGAGAAATCCCTTATACCCCGATTTTATCGTAAATTCTTCAGCCTCTTGCCGAGTTAATATTAAACAGGGATAATAAGTTTCTCCTGGGTGAATTAGTCAAGCTGTGAGAGAATGATTGACGGTGAATGGGGTTTTTCCGCGGGCAAAATTATTGCACACAATATCATGTGCATCTTCGGTCGAAGAGCAAACTCCGACTGAGCTCCAACACTCAGAGCAAGTGCTTTTTATGAGAAATTTTCAGAGGTTTTTGCGATCTGCAAGTAGTATAGACATGGTTTCGTCATACCTATCACGTACCTAATGTATCATATGTTTTCGGAAATATTTGAATGCAATAAATTGAAAGTTCATATGTACATACGATCCCTAATCTCAAGAAAGGTATCTAAACCGATTAGAGCATGCAATAAAATCGAAATCAATGAGATAAAAAAAATAGTTTGATTGAATTTTTTTAGAAGATTTTTAGAAAAAAAACGAATCGCCACGAAGACGTTACGACAAGCATTTTCGAGCGTTCTTGATAAAAGTACCACTGTAATTTATCCACAACTATTTTGTTTATAAACACATCGTAGACCTCCGTGGTTGATTAGCCTTAAAGTAGCATGCAAATATAGCGTCACTTAATAAAAAAATATGTATGTCAGTACTATTGGAACGTCTTGAATTGTTCCGAATGTAAAGCTTTAAGTGCCGAATCAGCACGCCAAACAGCATTTTCTTCGACCCGTGAAATTCCCAAAGAATGCTTCCGAAGAATTTCTTTTTCTCTCCATTTCCGCTTCCCTTATGGACCTTTCTGCACCAGCTACCGCGCAATAAATGACTGTAACGGAGCGCTTGAACACCTCCAATCAATTTTACCTTGAACGGGAAATGTAGGAATGCAATCCACTCTGACTTCCGCCATGGCATTGTTAATCGCTTGGCTGACGTAGACGAAGCAGTATTCGACAAATTTTTCGGTGAATATCTCACAGTCGAATGTTAGTGTGTGCTTGCCGGGGGGTGCTTTGAGCTCAGCGACGTAGTTTAAAGTTGACGGTGGCGCTAAGGACGCTACGTCTGCCCTTAGGCGTCCATAAACCCTGACGCGATCCTCCTGAAGACGACAAGATGGGTACTCAAAGAGGACCGAAAGACCTCCCGAGTTTCCATCGCACGGGTACACCGATCTTGCGTGCACGTTGAAAACGTATTGGTTCGATATTTCAACCTGGTTAAAAATAAAAACACCGGAATTAAAATTATGGGTTTATTTTCAAATTTTAGGTTTTCGCCATTTCCAATTTTGTGTATGTACACTTTTCTTCAGGGAAAATAATGGAGAATAAGATGAATATTAAAGTTCAATATTAATACTCTTGAGGTATAGGGAGCAATGGTGGTTGCAATAGGACCATTTTTGAAACAAAAAACGCACTCCAAGGCACGGTTTTATTTATCTTTTATTGGAGAAGCAAAATCTCCAATTCGCGAAAAAAATTCTGATCTGCCTCGGCGCTTCGAAAAAATTCGGCAGATAACAGAAAATATAGGGTCGATAAAATTTATGAGGAAAAATTGCTGGAAGCACAATCGGAAAAACGGAGGATTCGTCATGTAGATTTAGTGCAGGTTAATAAAACTTCTTAGCAAATGGTTTTTCATAAATCCTCTCGTTTGTTGTTGCGAGATAACCCCTTATAGAGCACGGTATAGAATCATTATATTGCCGGAGAAGATGAGATGGATAATAGTGAAGAAATTGATGACTTGACGTGTAAATTTTTTGTTCTTTTTTCCTCAATACCTTAATATATGCAGAAATCATTGGTGCAGTTGAGTTGCCATCAAGTGGCTTCCACCTGAGGGCATAGTGCCCGGCCAATCCGAAGTATTCACAGCGTATATAGCGGATTGTTTGGGTAGGAAATCCCTTAATTTCCTCGTTGTACAGCATCTGAAATTTTGCAATGGGAGATTGTAAATTAGATCCAAAAAAATCTTCATTAAAACGGAAAACAATTGGCCGAACAAATGTTACTTGAACTAAAAAATAATGAATAAAATGAAAACTCGAGTGTCCTCATTGGAATATGGTAATCCGGATCAAATTCCGCGATATTATTAAAAAATCTGATTGTCAAGTCAAAGACCAATGGGAAAGTTCTTTCTGTAATCCCACAACGTCAGTCATGTTAACCTACTTTTCTGTTTTAACAATTTTTTTTAGTTTCCCGGTACCTGAGGAGTACTGCGATTTCTCGGATCACAGGAGAGTACACTGGCACCACAGTAGATAAGCTGAAGTGAGTAAGTGTCAACTGGGAGTCCCTCAGCGGGCGCACACGAGATTCCCGTGTACTCGAGGGTCGCTGAAACTGGCTGGTCTGGATAAGTGTTGAAGTGCTGGGGTTCCAGGGTGAGCGATGGCATGGGCCATCTCACGTCCAATGTTGTCATCACCTGTCCACAAGTATTTTCAAGAATGTTAGTCTGATCAGTAAGACGTACACTTGGGCTTACACGAAATCCAATGTGATTTCAATCGAGGTTTGTATCAAATAAATAAACCGGATGTTCCAGAAAATAAAAAAATACCAACTGGTCTCACTACATGGAAATCGACTCTATAAAGAGAACGTACCAATCATGCGCATTAATTGAACCTGTAGTTGCACTCAACTCACCTGAATATTACGGAAATCCGTGAATTTTAAACTAGGCGGTACGGAGCTGCGCTCAAGTACAAGGGAATAAGCTCCACCACGAGAGAAGAATCCACATGGTATGGTGAGCGAAACATTTCCAGGTTGTAGCATCGGAGTTTCGACAGTTACCTCACCAACTAGTTCCGATGTAAATCCGTTCAGTCGCATAACTCTGAAACACATTTTTTTCCTCAATTGAACTTTGCAACATTCACGTGATTTCCATTCTCAAAGAGTTGGTGGTTGGCATCATGGGTGCCGGAGGAAATAACAACACTATTAAATTGTGGAAAGTGTACGAAGTTTCGATTGTAATTTCACCTTCATCGGGCCAATAAAACAGAATGAAACACTGGTACTCGGTTAATGGCACGGGGATAGGGGAAGGCAATTCAAATAATGCGATACTATTGTGTGCCCCCACTACGCGCTGATGCCGCCTGTGATTCTCGGAAATGGGGTCCGAGAAAGGAGGGACAAACTCTGGAGGGGGGAGCTTCTGGACGAAGGGAGGTGCGGGAAGAAGGATAGGAGGAGAATTTCGACGGGGAAGGTGTAGTGGAGGGAGTTGCGGCAACCATTTCATTTCCCATATGAGCTGAAATTATGTTATAAAACCATTGTATTTCATTTTATTGGCCATGCATGAAAATCAACCAGCTTCACCAAGCCGTAGTCTACCTTAATACAAAGGGATCACTCTCTGGTTTCGGCGGCATCCAAGCATCATACTCCTCGTTATCCTCCCCCTCCTCCTGCTCCATGATAATATCTGCTACCTCCTCGGTGGTTGTTTCAATTCTAGGTATGGCCGTTGTACTTCTCTCCTCTAAATTCATGATAAAGACATCGAGGTCGCCGGACAATGCGGTGTGAGACGCTGCGACAATCAAACGCGCCAGGTTCTCTTCCATCGTCAGAGTCGGTTGTATGGTTCCTGTGAATACAATTACCAACATTACGTCTGCTCATCACAAGATAATGAAGAACCAACATCGTCATTTTTCAATTTAAAGTGTTCCCTCTTGTTCCGTCGGCACGGGTTACGTTCTACAAAATGCGATTGACTTCCGACTATCTTGGGATGTTCAAATAATTGCATTAATTTCACATGTTTGTCCCGAAAAATTTCTCCTGAGGTCAAACTCAATTTCGAAAGTGCGGGTATATAGCGCGATATCGATTGAGTTTGGAAAAAAGTACCAGGAATATAATCCTTCGAATGCAATACCTGGAATTGAATTTTGACCTTCCAAATTGCACTAATATGGAAAAATGGGTTTGAAGGGACTGGGAGAAAAAAGATGGAAATAATAGTGAAATTGATTGAAAAACTTGGACCTCTAGAAAATTGTATTTAAACTCAATAAATGACTAGGACTAGTCACCTGTATCCCCTAGCATGGAGTAACGAGATTTGCAGGGCCAAATCGATTTGCGCGGTTGGATAGACGGGTTGGAAGGCGCTTGGGCTGTTATCTATCATGAGGTATACCCGAGTTGGGGCGCTTTTGGCAGTGGGGACATATCAGTTCGACTGGAACAATGATTATTCACCTAACACGACGCGTGTACGTAAACGGGTAATATGGACATTGCTGAGATACCGTCATGGCCGGATCGACCGCGAGAATGCAATATGTGGACGAAATTAATCAATCAATAGATGTGAAAGGTGGAGATTAACTGGATGGCAATTCTGAGCGATATCAAATTTAAGAGTTCCGCGGGTAATATTGTTACAAATAATGTTAGTGTATTTGGGATGAAAACTGGGAACGGAGTCGGCATTATACGGCTGTATTAGTGATCGTACAAGAAACGCCGGGTGAAAACCGGAGGTTACCACTCCCTAGTACCACGGGGTAAGACCAAAAGTAGGAACTTCATAGGAAAATTCTCATATGGCATTCAGCCGAAGAGTAAACTCCGATCGAGCGCCAAGTCCTCATATACCCTCTGAAGTGCGGGTAGTAGGGGACATTAGGAGGTGGGCGAAGAAGGAGGGGGCGGAGTATCATGTGTAAGGAGGATCCATATATTGAAACGTCAATGTGTCGAAACTTTAATGCATCGAAATAGAGAAATTTTGACAATTGCGAGATCGAAGGAGAATTATGAATAATTCAAAAATATAACTTTCCAAAATAAAAAAAGTACTTTAATTCTGTAATTTTTCAGCGAATTTCAATTTCCAATAAATTCACCGCGGAAATGCAATATGTAGATGAAGTGTAATCAATAGATTTGGAGTGTGGGAATAACCGGATGGCAATTTTGAAGGGTAATTTGGGGCTGTTAATTAATTTTAAGCGACCAGAATCATTTTAAGGGGCAATCAACGCGACATATATTTGTGAAAATTCAACACTCCTAGAACTCAATAAAGGTGGAAAAATACAAATTTGGAGTTTAGAAAGATACAAAAATTTTGAGGCCAAAAAAACACACAAAATGACAAGTAGTATAATTGGAATATGCGAATTTATGAGCCCAGATTTTCTAATCCTCCATGAATCGTCCTTATCAGGTTTGCGCTATCACACTGGGCCTTCGAGTTATTCACCCAGATATTTCCCTATTTTTCCTGAAATAAAAATCTCCTGAATGACATTTTGTTTTTCTCAATTCCTGATTGAAACTTGCAACAAACATCGGAGTAATATTGATCGTAGGATAGTTACGGGGATATTGCCTTGGGACATGCTCTCGACCCTCTGAAAGATGCAATACTGCCTCACGAAACAGTATCTTTGAGCTGCCATTGGCACAGAGACGTGTAAAGTCAAGACGTTCGGACTTTATCGACCTCCGGTAGTCATCCCCATTGGATGGTGTAGGTGCAAATTGCTAAGGCAGGCGACTTCCACGGAGAAAGCTCTCAAGACCGGGCTCGATTCCCCGGGGGAACATTTGCCGTATCTGTGCGTGTGTATTGTACATGCTCTGCGAGGGATCTCCGGCGAAATGGGAGAGGGTTTCTAAATTTGTCAGTCTAATGAATTTAGTTTTATTTATGTTTTTTTCAACATGTCTACATTTGTGCTGCTCCCTTAGTTATTGCATTTGGTATACTCTTTCTTTGCGGTGTCCTTGCTTTTCCTGTACCACCTGTGGAAGCAGAATTTTCCCACCCACCCAAGCCATGCACCCATCCACCCAACCCAACCCAACCACCCACACACCCACCCATTCACCCATCTCAACCCACTGACCCACCCATCCACCCAACTCAACCCATACCGACCCACCCAGCCCAACCCATCTAACCCAACCCACCTCACCCACCCAACCCAAACCAAACCCAACCCACCCACCCACTTCACCCACCCAACAAACCGCCGTGTGAATTTTTTTCGGGCATTTTCGAGCTCGTTTGATATTGGGAAATCTGGTACCAAAATTTGAAAAATCTTGAACATTTAATAATCTTGCTGAGAACTTTTAAGGAGAAAGCTCTCAATATAGGGCTCCATTCCCAGGGGTGATATTTCTGGGATCTGTGTGTAGATATATTGTACATGTAAGGCGAAGGATCTTGGGAGAAATGAGAGAACTGAGGCCAGCGGAGACGATGAGCCAAGCGAATGTGCCTGAAACTGCGCGAAGGAAGCGGCTAATCAGACTAATCTTGGCAATTTAATTTTTGACAACTTCCTTGTCAGAATTTTGCGCAATTCCTTTCTGCGAAAAAAGGTGTACTTGGGCGTGCGCTATATTCGTGTCCGGGTCATGTTACCATTGTTACTTTGATGAACATAATAGTAATTGCCTCGCCATTTGAAGAATAATAGTACCCGTCTGAATAGTGGAGTAAAAAAAAAAGGGAAGACGTAAAATCGTGAAAACCGGACGTTCCCAATTTCACTTATCTGTTTTTCATTTTAAGTACCAACTATAAAGAAAACTCTACCCCATGTATTGCATTCTCCGAATCGCTACGTAAAAAAATTGATTGAGCAAATCGATTTTTCCCAAGGGTCGAGTATTCAATATTAATTTTGAATATATTTATAAAAAAAAAACAAGTATAATTTAGGGATATAAAAAAATTTTAAATGACCAGTTTTTGGTAAATGTTGGACTTTCCCAATTACCTAAATTGGTCAAGCTTTGCAATATCATAGAATATAGTATGGCACATCGTCATTATTGAGTAAATCGTAATTTCGTATAAAGTGCTTTTCTTATGTAACATGTTACAAAAAAATTTCGCCGTCGTCGAGATGGAAAAAAAGTAGAATTGAAAAAATCAAAATTTAGTACGGGATTCATCGTGACGGGTTGATATTCTGATGGAAATATCAGGGGGTCAAGTGATTGACGCAATTCAGTTTAAATGTGAAATGCGGAGACTATAAAAAAATCATGGAGCATTGCGTTTGTTAAAATTTATTAAATCTGCCGACTCTTGCAAAAAAAATTTTGAGTTTGTCACAACAAATCTATGAAGACTATGGGAGTATAGACTAAATGCTGATAAGAATGGCGTCGTGAGGGTTGGACCTGCGACTCTATGCGGAAAAGGTGATATTCCGGATTTACTAATAGTCCAACGCTCGTTGAGGACTTCCGGTAACTCTCCAACTTCCTCGATATACCGATCAAACAACCCGTAAGGGCTCACCAGCATCTCGTTTCTGTTTTTCCTTTAATATTTAACTATGGTGTACCGAACCCCATAGAATTTCGGCATTTGAGGAAGTGTCATTACCCCTGCACATAATGAATTAATCGGGGGTGCACGTTTCCGTGATACGGGTATTTAATCAGCTTACCCATCACCTCGGAATTCCTGGAACGGGTGGCTGAAGCCCAGAAAATACTGATGAAGCCCCACGTGACCTTGTGTAATCCAACGAGATAAATGTTTTGGATTGCACGAGTGTAACCGATACATGTCGGGGCAGTTGATCCAGCGATATCACGCATTAGACAGGGCAAATTGAATAAAAATGGAGAGGGTGAGAGACAGCAGCTTCTCCAAACGATGTAGCGACACTTGGGGACTGACTGCACATGACATATGCCACAATTTGGCGTCGACGAACCGCGACACGTCGGTTCTGATTGGAGGTGACGCAGTGGGAATTTCGGTTAGTCTATGACGGATGGATTGTCTTTTTATCCGTGTCCTTTCACTTACGGAACCATGTGGCGAACAGAAGACCGGTTTTTTGGAATTGGAACAAGTACTTTGGTCTCATAATATGCCCCCGATTCTCGATAATTATTTCATAGCCATAGAATAGAAAACTTCGAACGTGTCTAGTTACACTGTACTATATCAATGACGCATTGTAGAATGAATTTCTGAACTTGAAGCGGGTTAATCGTGTTCCACCATTTCAGACTGCACAAAAAAAGTTAGCATTAAATATCAGTGTACCTGCTGATGAACTTCTCAACGGCGAACTAGTTAACTGGGTTGAATCTGTTGGCCGTAAGTACCTCAAATTCTGGGGAAAACGAGCAGCATTTTGATGAAGACCATTTTCGTATATAACAGTGTGAACAGAGTTAAACTACTTCGCTATTGATTTCATCTTCGGGATTTGATGAAGGGCTGAACCAGTGTTTTTGAAGTGGATTTCAGAATTTCTGGTTGTAATCACTGCGATAAATAAGTCCATCAATGATGTGAATGATTTATAATCGAATCTTTTTCTTTCGATAAAATTCATGGTAAAATATGGAGAGCGAAATGATGCTTGAGGATATTTTTTGAACCAGAATTTTCGAGTGGAAGGGCAATGTTTTCCCCCAAAAATCCGGGCAACTCTGTGAGACCTTAGGGCATTTTTCAACTTTTATGTTCTGTTGTGGTCGTCTGATGAGTTTCTTCAGGAAAGTGCTTCCCCTTCCGAGTTGTTTTCACTCTGTCTGCAGTTTGTTCCGGTTTCTCGGGGATTTTTCATCGCCGGAGGGCGACCTAACCCGCTCAAAAAGTGCGGTTGAGGGGTAACACGTCTAAAATAACACATCCGTGGCGACATACAAGCTGGCAGAAAATTTGACAAATTGAGGATTCGAAACCCCTTACAGTTGTGATTGGAAAATCGTCTTTGGTTTTTCAATTTACACTAATTGTGTCAAAGATGTTCCAGATATTCTCCCACCTCTCAATATACCACGAAAGACCTTAACTGATTGATGATGACTTTTCTTACAGTACTTGTTTGCAATTCAAATTTTTCCCACGTTGGGGCAGGCGCTGTTCGCCACTATGGCCGCCATACCAATGAACCATAAGACATGTGTCACCACCAGGCACTTGCCTTTTTTATTTCAACACGATTTTCAACTGGTCCATAACAACAAATGTAGACATATCACTTCAGAAGAGTTCAGTTAGATTAATTAATGACATAAATGAATGGTCCTCTTGAAAAATGCCAACCGAGCTCATGGTTACTTCCATTCCAAGCCGTAGAGCTCTATTTCGACATTATTGTTCGTTATTCGGTTGACTACGCTTGTGCAGAAAATATCTTGCTGTGGTGGGTATGAATGTGAACCATCATCCGTGCACACGGGCACCGGACCCACGATCATTTGCCTGCGGGATCTGCTCAGCCGATTTTCTACGTCAGCACCGCGAGTGGCGCGCCCTCCGATCGTCGTGCAGAAACAATTTACCTTGAATAGAAAATAGTACGTTTCTAATCTAGGGACGTAAAATAAAAAATCTTGAGGCGCGTGACCAATTCCCAGTTGAGCTGAAGGTGAGGTGTATTGAAAGGTTGTTCTTCCGCACAGGGAGACTAATGACGATCAACTGGGAGTGCTAGCATTACGTTGATAACGCCTTCTGTAAAGCAAGCATTTTTTTTCTTTCCGGACTTATCGGCCTATTGATAGCTATGTCATTAGCAGCGGCACTGGGCTCACGAGAAGCCAACGATGATTGTTGGAGTGCTATTCCCGGGAAAAATTTGTCTGGAAAATCCCCGGACAAATTTCTCTCAGGAAAAAAACTATCTTTTCTCTTCGCGTTTTTCAAAAGCATGGAGAACCATCTGAAGAATGTAGAAGCTAGTATCATAACCATGTTCACCTTGCGTATTTGAGTTTACTGTGTTTGTGTACTGTCCGTTTACAGTTGCAATTCAGTGTTTCTCATTGTTGGTTTGTCTTGAATTATGAAATGTCATGTGTTGTAGTGTTGAAATAGGAATTTTCGTCATGAGACCGGAAAAACGTTTTCTTACGAAGAATTTTTTGGGTATTTATTTGAATAGAATGGGACCTAATGCTTTCAGAATCTCGCGTTCGGCAATAATTCTCACGGAAAATTGATTTTTTCTGGACCAAACATCTCCAGTTGGATAACCAATGACGGAAGTAGAGTGGCCCACGGAAACTGCAATTTACCTTAAATTCGACCACCACAAATTCGTTGCCTGGTCCTCCGCTGTAGCCAATAGCGCCAATATCCGTTGCTTCTGGGACGCGGTTTTTGAACTGTCTTTTCGCCGCTCTCAAAAAATGACATCCTGCGTTACCCCCTCCGCCGATTTTTCGAAAATGGCCAACCCATACATGAGGCGCGTTACCTGTTCGCGCAAGAGGATACGCTGAAATTAATCTATAACCCTGTGGTGCTGCCTGGGTCAAAATTCGGGTGGCTTCCCTCATTTTTGCTGTGTCGACATTATCAGTGCAGGGCAATATACCCATGACTCCGAGGACACTCATAAACATCACCATGGAAGCGAAAAAAGTCTCCATATTGAAAATGATTGAATGAAGATGTCGACGAAAAACAACGTATTCGAACCCGGGTCTCGCTGTTACGCAACGGCCACTTGCCCGACTGAGTTGTTTGAATTTTGTGGTACTAACTGGTTTCAATGGCTTTTCCAATCGAAGAATTTTCGAGATTGGTAATTTTACACGTGACCGATTTCGCGTGTATGATTCTGCTCGCTGTCCAAATAGCCGTTTTTATAGAGAACCGCTGCAAATAATGCCATTCCAGTTACGCCAGTTGGGGGACTATGATTCAGACTGGTTCCGTCGATGATATACGATAACGCGATAAGATTTACCTTATATTTGTATTTTCTATATTTGTGTCATGTCATTCCATGCACATTAGCTGATGTAAATTCTCAGTAGTTTTACGAAATCCGTTCCATTATTCGGTGATAAGAAGCTTCGCGTTTTGTCAAGAAAATTCCACAGCCTTAGATAATCTGCTTGCGGCCGATGCCATCTAACTTATTACCGACGACAGTGACCACCTGGTTAGGGTACAGAGCTGGGGCAGACGCGGTCCAAGAACCGAATTCCTGCACCGGAAGTCTCCTGTCGGTAGAGGAGTGTGGAATTTTCCAGGGTCTAATACGGATTCAACGGTGAATGGGAGGTTTAAACTAAGGTCTTCCATGGTTCCCTTCCGTTACTGAACAAAGTATAACCCATCGAGCATCGCGTTTGTTGCTTTAAATGGTATGAGTGCTGTTCAGTTTGGGAAAAAGTGATGTATGACTGGATGACGTAGATCATGCCAATCATATAAAGTAAAATGACTGTGCCTGTAAAATTTTGGATTCTTTAAGAATTTGTAATATTGCGAATCGCTTATATCCATTGTGGTGGACAAATGGTCCACTGGATCAGCAGAATTTCAATTTCAATATACTCCACATATTTCACGTCATTCTTCGAGCTCACGATGGCGGTTTTTCTCAATTTTGTGCATTTTTCGCGCCTTCAAACGGACCAGTTCTGACCTTCTCAGTTTTTTTGCGATTTTTCCAGCTCATCAGTCAAATATCATTGAGATACCGATATTTCCGGAAAAATCCAGACTAGATATTTTATCGTAATGGTTGATAACATTAGAATACATGTTTTTCCTAATGAACGTTGAAAGCTTTGAAAATCTTTAAATTTTCTTTAAACCGTGTACATTCCACAAACTTTCTGAGGTCCTTGCATATTGCTTTCTGCTTCTCTGCATTTTCATAAATTTTACAAGACATTCTTTTTAATGTTTTATTCTCGCGAACAGGCATTGGCGCATACGTTTTTTTCATAATAGGATTAACCAAGTGGGTAGGGAGGCCTAAGAACTGTTTTTTCCGAGTGCACTTCAGTGACACAATGAACGCTCACTACAAGCCGGTCTGTTCTATCAAGAGAGCATTTTGTATGCTGAAAGTCGGTCGCGTGCTTAGCTTGTGTTTTATGATTTTACATCTCTCGGGTTCGCAAAAGGTGCACGACTTGTTCTACGGAACACCGAAAATGTCGTCGATTTTTTGTATAAAAAAAATCGTCGATGTGATCATCATTTCTACGATGTCTACGATTTGATATTGGTGCCAGTTTGTCTCGATGTAGATACTTATTTCTTTCACGTTCGAGCATAAACAGGACAACTCATGTATTGTCAGTCAATGGATTGAATTGCTATTTCTAAGTACGGTGTAATTCGATCGCACGGAACATCGGTTCTAGCCCACTTTGGGCTGGTCTATTGCTGTGCGCGTGCGCTAAGGTTTCTCTTAGGGGGCGCTGTTTCGATGATGGTCACTCACTTTTCTCACACCAAGGCGATGCGCGGATTTCTTTCCGCACTAGCCACTCAACACTCTACAACAGATTGGGCGGTGCATAATCCAAATCATTCATGTAAACATACCACCGAACGGCAAATCTAGTTCAGCTTAGTCAGCGGGACGAATGTTCTAGTGGTCCGATTTTTGTATTTGAAAAGTGAATTTGTAGATAATCGAAAAATTTTAAAAATTGTAGTTGTCCAAATCATCGGGTCTGCCGTGTGCAGAATAGTCATTTCTATTGTTTTCTGTGTTCTTAGTATCGGAAGTTCTTGGCGGTTCCGGGTACGGCGGGGTTCCCCGCATGAGGGCAATGTCTGTGGGATAATTGGGAGGGGGATATCTAGCTTATATTATTTAGGGAGGCCTAAAGAAGAGGAGGCCTCGTCGGAAGATATTTGGAATTGGAAATTTTCCTTTAATTGAACAAACTTGTGAAACTTTTGAAATTAGTTAATGGAAATATTTTGAACGCATGTATGAGGATGCTGGAGGAGACCACAATTTTAGCCGAAATAAATGTACTCCAGATGCTAACAACGAAAATTGATAACAATTTTCATTCTCCTTATCGCCGACAATTTGTCTTGCGGAATGTATGCACGTGGTATTTTCATTCGCACGTAACATAATCCCATGATGCACGATGCAACACGATGATATATGCCTGACACCAAGAAACACATCCAATCGTTGAGTAGATTGCGACAGATTTTTCACGTGCCCCGGGTATGGGAAATTTATTCAACAACCGGGATTATTTGTGAGGGTTGTGAATGGGGAGTTGCGGTGAAGAAAAATCTCGGAAAATGGTCTAGAGATAAGAGTAACTGAAGGAGGAATGTCTCGAAGGTATCAAATAAATTTTTCAAAACCTCCAATTTTCATATTTTCTGTTCACTCTCGCATAACTGGATTTTTTTTTGTCATTACGTTTTTTATTTTTACAAACGTATTTTTTTTTAATTTTTTTCCAATGTTTGCAGTTATTCGCAATTTCCTAAATTTTATTTCCCTTTAATTAAAGTCAGTTTTTCAATTTTTCGAAATTTTTCCATGTGCGACCTTTTTTAGTTTTACGAACCTGTTTCAAATATTTGAATTCTGCCAAATTATGCAAATTGAGCATTTGGAAGTTGTGGTGAGGACAAATCGGAGAAAAGGGTCTGGGAGAAAGAATAAATGAGAGGAGAATGTCTCGAGGGCATGAAGTGGGAGGTGGCAGCACGGTTAATGATTTGAAAAATCGTGACATTTCCATGTTTCGGGATATTGAATTGTTCTGGCGCTAGAAAAATCTATGGCGTGCAATGACCTTCCTTATTGGTTGTCAAATTATAGCGAACAATTGAACCAAATTTGTTCCAAACTTTGCAAGTATTCGATTTTTTTCTCTGAAACTTTTGGGCTTCATAATTTTCTCAAATCTTTAATATGGTCTCACGGTTGTGACGATGCATACTATGGACTTAATATCTATGTAAGCTGTCCACAATATGCGAATTACTGCCGTAAATAAAATCAGAACTGCACCAACACCATTTCTTTTGATCCATTAATGCTTGTGAAACCAAAACGAAGGGGAATGGTCTTTGGAAACTCGTCTCTGAAACCCTGCTCCATCCAATTTCGCGTGCATTCAATTCGCAAGAGTCGAGTGGCAAATTGCAAAGCTAAACTCTTTTGCTCAACATTTTATTACACCGTTGACTGCCAAGGTAATGCGTTGAAATGTAGGAATACTAGGCTGCGGAGAAGTCGTACGACAAGAAGTGGAGAAACAAAGGTAAAAGTTTTAATGACCCGGGCAGAAAATACAAGGCGTTGTATACGGCTCGTTCTCTTGCCAGTTCTCGAAAAAAAAATAAAATTCCGAATGGAGTTTAGGAAAGAAATGGGAATTCGTTGAGCATAAAACTAACGGCACAAACTGCAGTGGTGGGGGATAATGCGCGAAGAAATGACTTTGCAAATGAGGAGAGAATAATGTCGCAATAACTTTTGACACTTTCCAATTTTTTCGTATTGTTTTTGCAACGCTGAATTCTTTTCAATTTTGTGATTTTTTTTTTACATTTGACATTCATGAAATCTCTTTATTTTTCCCCGAATCAAGGTATTCGATTTGCCACCCCCCCCCCTCTCCCTCCATCGTCCCTTTTAGGAAGTCTCCAGAATTTTGGGATTTTTAAACCAAAATTAAAAAAAAGCCAAAGGTCTTTTCGACCAGAGAATACGAGCCATTGTATACAGGTCGTTTTCCCGCCAGTTCTAAAAAAACAAAATAAACAAAATTGTAAATGGAGTTGCGAAAAGAAACGGGAAGCCGTAGGGTGTAAAAGTAAGGCACAAACTGCAACGATGAGGGATTTAATGTGGGAACAAACAACTTTGCAAATGAGGGAGGGAAACGGTAGCCATAACTTGGGATACTTTCTAAAGATTTGTAATTTTTTTTTGCATTGTAAAAATCTCTACTATTCCACAGTTCTTTGGGCGTACAATTTTTTGGTAGTATCGCGAATCTCAGAATTTAGTAGTATTATTGAAATATTCAAAGTTTTCTCAATTTTTTAAAGCTGGTTTCAATTGTTGAACATGTAAAATTTTTTTGAGGTCTCCCCATTTTTTCATAATTTATGGTGGGCCATAATTAATCAATTTCTCCCCGTCGTAGGTGCTTTGCAAATGTTTCTCTTCAGTTATCGATCGCTCTTTTCCTCAAACAATGTTAATTTATAGTGGTATTCACGTGTGGGTCAACGAATGGGTCTCCAGAGGCACCAATGTGTGTTTAGGTCTAGCAGGGCGCAACCCCACGAAGCTCCCATATTAGTTATTGAACTTTCCTAATTGTGTGATGAAGCTGCCTCAGGTCTTCGCCGACGTATTCAGATAATTTTCCCAAGTTCGCGAATTGAGGATATTGTACAGCTCTGAGGGTTCTGTATTCCACGTCCCATGGTTACAACATCGTTTTCCGCCCGGGCGTAGACGTAAAGCGAGATTTTTCCCCTGCACAGCGGGAGGGAATCTCACTTTGCGCTCGCCTGGACGGAAAAACTGTTTGTTTCCCCGTCAATACCCAGAACATCCTTGAGTGAATAGCTGAGTGTTATTCTTACCATACTTGAGTAAAATGAAAATTATAATCCGTAACGGCGACCATCTGGACGACCGACTCATGTCCACTCCGTCATCGGTGGCTATCTCGAGTGAGAGCTAATCTGTAATCACACCAATTATTAATTAGTGAGTGAGTGTAGCATTACGTTTCCATTACGTGCAAAAAATGCCGATCAGCAATTATTCCCCATGAGAAAGTATCTTCAATATTTTTAAGAAAAAACGAATAGGACTCTTTTGCAATTTTTTTTGCCATTCCGACAAAATCAGTTAGTTTTTAAATATTTCCAAAGTTTTTTAATATCTTCAAAATTCTGACCAAAATTCAGTTTTTTCCAGTTAGTCAAAATGGGAATGCCTTCACGAATTTTCAGTATTCAAAGATCAGTACCCATCAAACGGGAGTGCCAGGCCGGGCGGGAACCCAACGGGCCGCGGGGGGGGGGGGGGGAGGGTTCCATCATAGGCCTCCGCTATCATATCACAAAGGTTCTTTGGGTGTCTCATTCTGCGATCAGAAAATATGCTACCTCGAATGTCAAAAGTCGAACCCAACGGCATCGGATGGGTACTCGTCTCCGTAGCATTCCTCACAAAGGCAAACCTCGCGGCGGATCCCGTCGGCAACTTCAAATGGACGAGCAGTAAGATAAAGAAAAACCCTCACACACACAGAGTCTGGAACCCCTTCACATTGGAGGACATAATGACAGTAACGGTAACCCAGAAGTCTATTTACATCATGGCAAAGTTGACATACGAGGACGTGATACTGCAGAAGCCCGAAAGCAACATGGCTTGTTTGCCGGGATATCGGAAATCGGAAGGACACCGCAAGTGAATTAGATCCCCACGTGCCCCACCCATTACTCCTTGAATCCCGTTCGACTGCATATAAACCTACTGACGTCGATATATTGAATCGTCCAGGATGGGAAATGACATATAGCCATTCATTGTGAACCAGTGTTTGCCTTGCCTCACCGCAAACAATTCCGAGATATTTCCCCCATGAAATAGCCGGGAACAATCTTCTCAATCCCATTATGTTGTGGTCATATTACGTGTTTTTGGGGGAAAATCATTTGAACAAAATGAGGGGCAGGAAGTCGTAGATTTCGGAACGTTTCATTGTGATTTTTTTTTACCGTTTCAGAACGAACAATTTGAAAAACTCCTGAAAGACTCCGAATATTTTCAAAATTTGTGGAATTTCTGATATTGTAAAAACGTTGAAGATTTCGTAGATTTAGAATTTTCTTAGACTTTCCTTGGCTATTCCAAAACTTTCACACGTTGAAACTTCCAAGTCTATACATTGAGATTTGCCTGGAAATAACTCAGAGATTAAGAAGTGGCTTTGGAATTACTGCCCTCACAATCTATTACCGATTAATTCATAATGGAGAGGAGATACTTAAATATTGGAGAATACTTAGCCAGGATTAAAGGATCATTGGAGTTTTATCTTAAAATCCGATTAACAGTTTCTTATTTCTGTTATCGCAACTTGTTTGGAATTATCTTCCGACTTTTGAGATTAGCGAACATTGGACATATCATAAAAATTTTTTGAGAGTGAATTTGGAATTTTCTCGAATTTGTATAGAAATGTATACAACAATGTATAGAAAAAAAAAATCTATGAAATTTCAGATTATACCAGAATGAACAAAAATAATTTTGCATTTTCTTCAATCATCGAAATTCGTTAACTTGTTAATTTTCGAAACTGAAAATTTGGCATTTTCGAAATTGCGAAATTTCTGAAATCCGTCAGAACTGCAAAACCCATCAATGTTATCTATACCGTCGCTGAGCAGTGAATAATTGGAGCATAATTGAATCCGGTGGGAGCATAAACACGATACTGAATGATGACCCGGGATGCTTTGGATACTCTCCAAAGTGTTCACGTCCTCCCAAGGACATTTACGTGAGCGAGAAATTTTCAACCCAATTTAGTTTGAAATTCTAAACATGGTAGGTAGTTTACCAGCAGCACGTTTCGTCGGGCGTTTGAGAGACCGAGGAAAGGTGCCACGTGTTTGTACATGCATCATGCATCAGCCAGGCTAGGACATCCTGTCCATCCAGATGATTGTCATGATTATGGGGTTCATGCAGAAGTTTCCTCATGTCGAACATGTGCATCCATTGATACAGAGCAAACAACAATACTGAAATTATTCCTATTGCAGCAGCTGGTTGTCTTCTCTGTGTCATGACTGTGTGAAAAGCTTGGAATCGTCATGATTAAATTGAAAAAAAAAAAAATAATAATTGACATTGTCGTATTTTTGAGCTTCCAACAAATTGTTAAACAGAGTTTGGGAAAGGTTCAAAAAAATTTATGGGACAAAAAAACACAAATTTCAAGGATTCTTTATTGTAGGGAAATAATTTTTTACCGGATTTTATTAAATCTAAATTTTTCTTCTCTTTTGGAAAATCTCTATTGGATCTGCATTGAGTCGTCCTCAGATTCCAATTCAATGAAGAATATGAGAATATGAATGGGGAGATCTTGGCTAGAGGTGATGATAAACGCTGTATGTGCATATACCAAGCGTAATTGTTTTTCCAATATTCCCGTAGGGAGTGCATAACTGATGTTGCTTCTGGATCTGACAATGCATCTGGGATTCAGAAAAAATTTATGGTTCTCTGAAGCTGAGTTACTTATTATGCTATATTTCATGATTCAATTTAGATCATGTCCCATTTGCGAATATTGGAGGAATCGGGGGGTGAGGGAAACGTCAGGGTAACATAATGTTGAGGTTGTATAAAGTAGTACGAGTCAGCGGTTGTACCGACAGGCGGACATATTAAATTTATGAAGTTTGTGAAATTTTGTGGAATTTTTAAATAATAAAAATTTTTATATTCATATGTCAATTAAATCATCAATTTGCTGGTCACTCTCCATGATTCACCCACAGTCGTGTTTTAATTAAATACTTAACCGCAGCTAGCCTTTGGGAGCGGTAACCCAACACCGTGAAATCGATGGTGAAACATTAGACCACTCTCTCGCTATGGGTGCCTCAAGTTTTAGTGAAGGCTAAGCGAGCTCCTCATCAAACTTTGATGCTAAGATCACTCCGCCAAATGCATGCAAACTTGGAATTCAATTTGTCTGGGCTAATGACGTTGGACGCTCATCTTTTTACGAAAAACGCATTTTTGAACTTTCCCACAAATGACGTTATTATAATGCCAGGTTTCGCAGGGGGATTATATATATGTGTGTCCGTAGGTGTCCTCATGTTTTCTTCTAATGTGGAAATTGTTAAGTATTATTTGTTAAATAATCAAATTCCAAGATTTCGTAAATGTAAAAATTGGAGATATTTGGAAAAAAATTGAGAAGAATTAAAAAACTCTTATTTTGACCATGGTAAAAATTACAAAGAAAAAAATTTATATTTTACAATTGTTACAAATTCCGAAAAATTAAAAAAAAATTGAAAATTTTTAATACTTTCACGAAGAAAAAAACGAAATTGGAAAAATTGAGAATTTTTAAAATGAAAATAGAAGAGTAACATAGAGGCGGATGAAACTATACAGAATGCACAGGTGGGTGAATTCATAATATTGTATGCCATGTGGTTTCACGAGAAAGCTCGTGTCTCGAGTTTGGGGGATCGATATCCCGAGTCAGTCTTGGCTCGAAGAGGTTTTTCTACTGAATGATAAGAAGAGCCTCATAAACTCCCGGAGGGGCTCTTACGGATGAACACATGAAAACCCAAATTTTTTCACCGAATTTCGTCGTTTTCCCGGCAAGGTATTGTCCCCCAGAATAGTGAATTTATTCTGAATCAAGATAACATATGACGGCTGGATATATGTCCCATATAACACATTGAATTGATATTGAAATTTAGCGTCAGAGTAGTGCACATCAGAGGACGGATTACGAGCCATGTTCGAACATTAATGTTCGCGTGTCTTCTGCCAAAGTATTAATTACGGTTGTGTTCTTCACAACCAGACGTTTTGATGCTATAAAATCCCAAAGCTCGCCAAAAAAATTACACAACTTTTTGAAGAAAAGTTTCTATTCCTCCTTTTTCAAAAAATTGGTTTAGAAAAAATTACGGCTCATGGGAGCTAATGCAATTGAAAAAAACGTGTACGCAAGGTGAAAATTTGGGGATTACAAGACGAACATCATTTGAACTTGGGACGTGTGAACAGAGGCGAAACGGAGGTTGCAAAATCCGGTGATAAATTTATCCGACCCTCCCGGCTTTTCCCCAGAACAAGAACGAAAAAAAAAACAAAAAAAATTTCGCCCTACCTTGTCCGCCATATCTCTACGTTTTTATGTGTTTGAGTGAGGAAAAGGGTGAAAAATGCCAACATTATGACATTTTCTATTTCAATAGTGAATGGGTTTAGCTGTTAGCAGCAATTTGCGGTTTCAAGATCATTCAAATCAATTGAACAAAGATTTTTTATCGAAGAGTTCCACCTTTCGGTCCCCTAGGAGTTTTCCTCATGACTTCTAGCAACCCTAACTTGATCCAATTATTTTTCATAACACCAAAATCAATGATGATTGAACTACAGTCATAGCATCGTCTGAAGCGTTGTCTTCCAAAATCATCCGCCTTCATTAATTCCGCCACGACATTTTTTTTAATATTTAAATTCGCCGCACAGGCTGCTGCGGAAAGGTTAACAAATCAGTTTGGTTCTCAAATTATCAATACCCGATAAACAATCCCCCGTAAATTCAAAAAGCTTTCAATTGCTGTTGACTTTCTAGCCACTCTCTCGTCGCCACTTTCCCCTAATTTGTGTTCAATTTTCTTGTAGAACTTTCTCAATAATTGTAGATTTCGATAGTTCAATCTGCTCCTTGAATGAATCATATGTATAGCTGTTCGTGCCTTCCATTCACTGTCTTTAATTCCCGGGAAAAAGTCGGATAATGAAACGTCGAGGGTTTCAAAGTGCCTTGAATGCCGTGGCACCAGTTTAATCCACGTGGCTTTTGACGTGAGGAGAAAACCCGTGGAGCCCACACTGATGACTCGATTTGTCCGGCACTAGCGCCCAATGTCCCGGATTCAGGTTCTCTTCAACCCCTTTAATTCAATCGAAAATTGCAGTTGTCGATAACTCAAGCTTGGGATTTTTTTTTGCCGCACTTTTTATCACCAACTGGCGATTTCAGCGGATTCTATTGAAGGGCCGGAATTAAAAAGTAGGATCGGCATGAAATTTTTGATGGAATTTAATCGTTATGCGCTTTTTGCAGTTCGTCAATTTCTGTTGTCAAGTTTTGTGTGACTCTTTTTTTCTGGTGAAGAACCGCGTTGATGCTTGTGCTAAATATTTTATTCAGAGTAGTGGAATGGTGTTAGAACATATGGGTGAATTAAGGTATTCGAGGAATCGGAAATGGTAGGAACACGCATTTTGGAATTCTGGTCCATTTGAGGAATTTGAGAAGTTTCAGGATTTGAGGAAAAAATCAGGACCATAACATCACACCGCGAGGCTCATCTTGAGTTTGATTCTTCATCAATTGAACAGCTTCAGTGTGAAATGGGTGAATGTGTGCGTAGTTGACATCATTAGCCGGATTAACACTGCTCGTGTGTTCTGCATGTACCGAGGCAAATAGGGAGAACGCCCTCCGTGCCCTTGAGAAGTTCGGTCCAAAAGGTGCCAATAAACCACCCTGAATATGCAAGTCAGCCCTGCGAAGTCGGCCGTGCGATGAGCATGAAGATTGGGCATATTCATGAGTCGTGTAGTGATCACGATCCTGGGTTTAAACGACAAATTGCAGCGGCTCACATGTTCGTGTTATCTATTCACGTTCTTGTTGGTGTGTTTGTGTGAATCTAGGATTACGTTACTCCATGGGTAGTAAGAAAAAGTTACGAAAGAGCTCTTTGAGATACAATAGGTTAGGCCAATAACATTCTATGCTCGTTGATGACACCACAATAAAATGTTAGTTTAGGAAGTCTCGTAGTCCGGTCTGCTTCGTATTCTGAGGCCGAATTCTTCCCAGGGGAGTCGATACATGGGCGCCGCCATTTTGAATCCCCCCCACTAAACAGGGAATGCAACGCGCATGCGCCGGCGGTAGTGGGGAGGGTTCGGCTCGAAACCCGAAGACTACTCTTATAGTCTGCCGACTATAGCCACATTGGCGTTGCGAGTACAGTGACTGCACGTGTACATACAGCTAAGAAAGGTAGGCAAAATATCAAGCCGCCCATTGGAATCAGTATATGACCACTGGGTGTAACTGTTGGAGCTCAGAATTAGAGCTCGAAGCACGAAAGATACAAATTGTACGGTTTGCGGAACGCCGACGCAATACTAAACCGCGGCATCCCGGAACCAATGATATGACACATGGGTACAGGGAACTACCGCTTGCTAACTATTGAAGATCGGTATATTCAAACGTCAAATTCTTTCAAGTCCGAAAATTTTAATCAGGAAGAGTTTTCGACTGAGCACATCTAACGATACGTCTCATTTATTAATCTGGATCCACCGCGTGCGCCTGGGGATTCGCGGCGAAGACTCCCTCGATTTCCTTGAGTACATGGGCGAGTCAGGCGTGTATATGCGGGTGTGCCTCTATCAACCCGAGGCGCACCCCAAAACCCATTTCCTTCATTATGGAATACCGTAACTACCGCTGGGGCCTACGATCCACCCCATGCACTTAATCCCTTAATTCCAACGAATTAAGATGGCTTGTGTTCCTATACCATATTTTTGGTATTTTCGGCAGGAAAAGCAAAAGCGGAAGTTCGTGGGGTTATGCGCATATTTCGAGAATTTTTTTTTCGGCAGTAAATAATTAAGACATTCCGGTCGGGTAGTGCGGTTCACAGCATCTTTTTTACTTCACTGTTTGTATGTACTCCATTATTTTTGTTTCTGTTCGGTGAGAATTTTTTGTTTTGCGTACGATCGTTCACCTCGAGTACTCAGGCCTGATGAATAAAAATAAACCATACACTACGGTAAATGGCTTTGGACTGACATGAACGTCCACTTCATAAATAATGCGGTAATCTATGTAAAATGATCTCGCGTGAATCACGCGAAATTGATTACGAGAATGCTGGATAGGATAATGAGCGTAAATTCTATGGATATCTCTCAACAATAGAATCATGTTTTTAGGGACTTGGGAGGCCCAGGAAAAAATAGAAGAATGAATCTTTTTCAAAGAAGTTCGCATGTCTCGTTGCTCTACTAGATCTCAATAAGGTCTCGACTCGGTCTCTGAACTTTGTTCATATAATGAGGCATCATAATTGGAGGTCATTAATTTCAAATTTCAAAAATATCTGAGAACCGACGGAAATGAAATTTTACCAATTCCTAAAACTTAATGGATTTTAAAAATTGGAAGAAGTACTATCGATTGACACAAAATCTCCTCATTACTCTTCAGTATTTGAAGAGGATCCACATGATACACAGGTGAGCAGGCGTCATTCGCACCACTGGTAGCGTAAAATCGACCCCGGCTAACCTTTTCCGAGAAGTAAAGAGGTGATATAGGTGATCCGGCGGGGTTATATATGGTGGTGAATTGGAGCTGAGTATCTGCCATCAGTGGAGAAAAAACGACCACTTTACGCTCGCTGGACCACCAAAGGTTCTCTACTTCTACTGAACCTCTCATGGTTCACTGAGTTACGTTGGGTTAATCTGCTACCACTCGATACCATGTAAACATTAAATGAAGAAAAGAAATTGGCAACTTGAAACCTCGAAATGTAAAAAAAAAACATCAATTAATTCGTTTTTTATTTTAAAAATTTCGCATTATTTTTTATTTTTGAAAATTGTAAACAATTTTTTCATTCATGAAATTTCAGATTTTCCAAAAATTTTCTAAAATCTTACTCTTCCACTATTTTTAAAATTTTGAAGGTTCTTCAATTTTTTTAAGTATACCGCACTATCTGGACTCCGTAAATGTGAATTGAATCAAAACAATCTTATTATTGTTGAATTTACGAGAGTTTTGTTACCGCAGTTGAAGCCCGTGTGGTCTGCTCCTGTTGTTATGCTAATCAAAGATTTAATTAATTCCACAATAGTTTGAATGCACAACTCCACCTGAATACCATCGGTCTCGTGCACTTTCCAGACGCCTCTGTGCCATTCTCGTAAACTACTTTTATCATTCTACTGCAGGAACAAAAGTCGAGCTCTTATCATCTAAATATCATTTTGGTGGGATTTTCCTATTCTTATGGTGATCGCGTCAAGCACAATCTAAACACCTTCGAGATATGACAAAAAAAATTGTGCATACTTTGTCTCACCATTATCAGTAACCTCTGAAATTTTGAAAAAATCATGGTAATTTTATCGGCATTAAATCTGAATTGCCAGTTCTAAAAACTTTTTTTGTTGGATCGTTATATTTTGGAGTGGATCTAAAAAATGATATTGACTCGATGGGCAAGTTAGAAACTTCAAAATATCAAACATATGAACATTGGAAAAAAAAAATCCCGGAATATTTGGTGAGTACCAAAGTACAGCTCAGAATTAAATCATCTCCACTGCTCTGAATTATCGACCCAAGTGTTGGTGGCATGGAGCTAGGGCGAGGAATTAGTCCATTTTTGCCATTAAAAATGGGATTACTCTTTCAGTTTCTCCTGCTGACGTGCTTGAAACCCAAATGTCCTTTTTCGAGTGAGATAAATATTGAGATTGGGAGGCTGCGCTTAATTTGAAATGGTTCAAGTGGCTTGGAGCCTCGTAATGCTCAACGTCGGTGCAGATGTCGGTATATATCTTCTTCTGGACCTATGCCAAGAACTAAGAGGTGATACTGCAAGTCACCTAGCTGACGACTTCAGATTATCAGATAATGACCTCAACAGGATACGATGAACGTAACTTTGCGGCTAATCCTCGTCGATTTTGTCTTTCAACTTTCGTCCTGTCTCTTCATGCATTTACTCGACGTGTATTGCAGATTTATTGTTAAATCTGGTACTTCGTGTTCTCGTGCTGTTTCACCAATTTAATCGTGTTATTATTTGCCTGCACCCCTCCCCCCCCCCCCCCTCTCGTTGACGACCGCCAATTACGGCCACGAAGTGTGTGTACTCCCGAAGCACTTAGTGTACATCTAATGAACCACGGCACGCCAAAAAAAACATAATAACAATGTTCGATGGGGAAGATACCCAGATTTTTTTTTAACACACACCGATGCAAAATAACACTAAAAAAATTCTCTCAATTTCTCATTTGATTATGAATAAATTGAGGTGTTTTGGATATTATGAACCATTTGGGGTAGATAATTGAGTATTTCGTCACCGTCTTCATACATTCCGACCATATTTCGGATACGTGCGCCAACATCACGATATGGATTGGGAGACATCCCTTGGGAGAGATGTCTCGTCCTGCGAGGCTCCGTTACAGCTCCAATTCCATGGAGTGTTACTCTTTTTTGCAAAGTTATGATGAGTTTGGACATTGAAGCGCGAGAGGCGGCAACGCGGTCATTGGAATAGTGGTACCAACCTCGACCGCATTGTTTTGACCTGAACCACTACGGCGAATTTCACTGTGCATTTTGAGTACCACAAACGGCTCGTGGATCATTGTGGCGTATTTTCCTGGCTCAATAGAATTGAGGACCCATGACTATAAAATCACTGCCATACCTACCTTCCGCGAACTACTAGCGGATTTTTTAAGCCATTATCGCACCGACCCCCAATTCCCTGTCTTTGAAAATCTGATTTCCATGAAATTGACCCAATATCGATTTTCTCCCTCATAGAGAATAACCAAAACAAGGTGGATAGTGCCGGTGAAAACGATGCGTCCCTGTGTTTGATCGTCTCCATACAATTTTTGACGGAGTATCCCGACGAAATTTTTCTGACGACGGGTTCTCATGAAGTCTGATGAAGTGTCTTCTGATGGATTCTGTATGGCAAAATTTGCTGGATTTTTTTAGGCATTATTACTCAAGCCTGGTACATACAATTCCATTTTTAATTCATTCTGGATTGACTGAATAGCTGTTTAAAATTTTGAAATTTTGAAATTTTGAAATTTTAAATTTTTGAAATTTTGAAATTTTGAAATTTTGAAATTTTGGAATTTTGAAATTTTGAAATTTTGAAATTTTGAAATTTTGAAATTTTGAAATTTTGAAATTTTGAAATTTTGAAATTTTGAAATTCTGAAATTTTGAAATTTTGAAATTTTAAAAATTTGAAATTTTTGAATTTTGAAAAAATTATCGTTTTAGACTTCTTGACTTTCCATAAATTTCTCAAATTTTCCATTTCTCCAAGACATTGTGAAAAATTTATAAGCTACTTGATTCCTTTGAAAGTATTGAAATTAACTTCGACGTAGAAGTTTCACTAAAAAAAATCAATACTATTTCCTATAGTCACATTCATTGCAATGGAAGTTTTAACAACATTCTGTTTCCCAAGGCAATCAGTCATGAACAGTTAATTGAAATATTTTATTCTCGATAATCGATTGAAAGGAAATCAGCTTAATAGGCAATTATTCGAATCCCGTTGAAGGTACATGGCAAATTTTTTTCGTCTCTTTGCCCTTTTGTTCTTGCATTCTCCCTTACAGGATTACTTTCGTTGCTGCAATTAAAACGTGTTCTTACTCATTTTTACGCACCCCTCAAGGCCCCGCCGCGGGGTGCAGGAATTACAATTGAGCGCACTTTATATTGAGAAAATCAAGTGTCTCGTCGAGTAAACATCGTCTCAGGATTCTTTTTAAATTCACCCCTCCGGGGAATTCTACTTGTCTCAGTAGTCCCCCTTTTTCTCCGTTTGTTTTTTTGAGGGCTTAGAAATAATATTTGGCATGACATATGCTTCGTGCAGAGCCACTTTGGGGCATTTCAGCACTTGATGTTTTTTTACAAGCAGTTGAGCCTCTTGATCCTACCAGCATCGTTATCATCTCCCTGTCACATTAGGATAGTTGATTTTTTTTTTATTTTTAGAGCTTTATGCATTTTTAAATTTTTTGGGCTTTCAAAGATTTTGCATATGCCTTATTCCAATTCTTGAATTTAAAAAAAAATTGAATTGCGAATGTATTAAATTTTTGATACCGTAAAATTAAGAAACGAATGTACAAAAGTAAAGCACCTCCGTGCTTCCTTGGAAGAAATGGATCCAACAGAACATGGCAGAAAAATGAATAGCATTTCGTCCAATTTATCAAGCCGTGAAAAATGAAGTTGTATTTTTCATCCAACTATAATGTTACAGGTCGAGGGTGTGGCTGAACCTACATGGGTGGATCACAACCAGCGATATGGAAACATCGATCATCGAAAAAACCGGACGGGGTGTTTCCTACTCAGGGAATCATTGAACCTGTCAAGAGCAGACAGATAATGTTATCAGATCCGGTGGATAGCTTTGGCATTTGTATTCAAATGATTGAATTGATTAACTGCTCAAGTTTGATCTCTGTTTCGGTTCATTTCCACAATCCTTGATTGCTCTGAACTGAAATCTGACCAACTGCCAACCGACATTCGATCAGCAGTCAAATGACCTTGGGCCAGCTTTGCACAGAGCTTTGACCATCTTCAAAGGAACCTTTGACCATTTTCCAACCAGCATCTTCAAACGAAACTTTGACCATCCTTAAGTCAACCTTTGACCATCCTCAGGGCAACCGCTGACCATCTTCAAACCAACCTTTGCCCAGCTTTGAACCAACCCGAGTTCAACTTTGCATCTTGGACCAATCCCCTAGGGAGGTGTTACATTCAAACTACGAACGACGATTCAACCAAGGGCTTGGACCAATCTTTGAACTAGAGCCAATCTCCAGAACCAAGATTCAACTCACCAGAAACTGAAAATCAAAATTGGACCAACCGTGAACCGACTCTAGCTCCCCGGATGTACAAAACTGGACCAATGCATCAATACTCCTTGATAGTAAAAAGGAGAGACGAAAGAAACTATCGATATGCATCGAAATTATCGAAAAGCGTAAGACCGGAACCGACGCGACACCAGTGAGTGCGGCGAAAACGAGAAATGCGCGTGCGCAGGACGCGCCACCGGATTCGTATATCGTAAATTGACAACGTTGATAATCTAATGTATACTTCATTACTTCTTAGATAAGCCAGATTATTTTACTGCAAAGGCTACCGCTCAATTCTGCTCTATGTCATATTGCCTAATTTCGGATGAAATCCATTAGCCCCAATCATAAACTACCAACAGATGGATATAGGTAAACGCAAACGAGAGTCTGATTAATCGCGGGAAAAATTGTTATTACTTTTCACTTTACTTTTTTATTTACTTTTTGCTTGGATAAAATGAGCAGAATGGGACATATGATGCGGACTGGGTACGGTAAAATCCTCTGTATTTTCATACGTACGAGCGCGGAATTCTGTTAAAATAATGCAGGAAGTTTTTCAATTTGTTGAGAAATCACTGCCTCAGGCCACCCAGTCTGAGTTATACATATATGCAGTTTATTGGGCTTTCATTGTTCGTAAATGTTTCATAAAGCAGTTTTGGATTATACTGAAATGGCGAAAGATGTATCTTCTGATTTTAAATGGATTCATAACGTTTTTATATCTTTCCATCTAAAAATTTCATTTTTTTTTCAACGTGGAAAAACGGGGAAAAAAATTCTATACGTAAAAATGATTTATTCGGTGAAGAGATTGTGCCTTTTCAGATTATTAAATCGCACATTCGGAAAGTTGAGTTGGTAGTATTTATTGACCGGGGATGAAAGGGGCGGCGGCGGGGGGGGGGGGGGGGAGGATGGGTGTCAATTTCACGGGGATAAACGAATCGTTTTTCTTTAGGCTGTGACACCGATTTAATGGTGTACGTGAAATCCATAGATGGAATACTGCAGCTGTGCAGCACCCCCTCCCCCCCCCCCCCCGTTATTCTGTGATATTTTTTTTTTCACCTAAAATCGTGAATGACGAAGAGATTTTGGGATTTTCATATTTTTGGAAACTTGGAAAATTTATATATATATATAGAAATCCAAAATTGAAGGATTTCTTAGAATATCAACAGATGTTGAAAAACTCGAAAACTCCGACATTTTTTATATTTTCGAAATATATCTCGAAAAATTAATTGACAATCGAAAAATGTTTTCTACAATCACGCCTTCTTAATTGCTACATTTAAAAGGACTTTTAGACATATCTCCCGCCGTGAGGCAGCGTGGCCGAGCGGTCTAAGGCGCTGGTTTTAGGCACCAGTCCGAAAGGGCGTGGGTTCGAATCCCACCGCTGTCATTACTTTTTTTTTTTTCATCGCAACAATATTTTTTTTATAAATGTGAACAATTAACTGTTATAAGTGCCCTCCTTCATCGCTAAATCATTTTTTCACACGTGAAATTTTTTTTGCAAAAACAATTTGCAAGTATTTTTTTATGATAAGACTCCATGCAAGGTGTAGCATGCACTGATAGCTATAGTGTGTTCGAGGGACTTTTTAGCATAATACAAGATAGCCGGGAAAGGACTTCCGGTTCGCCCAAACGCCCCCACTTCCGGTCTGGCCGTCTTTGAGCCTACGAATCCGCGTGAAAAAAACGCGGACCACATCGCTAGTGACTTAAACAGAAACGGAACAAACGAGGTAACCACTTTAGGCTAATCCCCACTGTAACTACCTACTTTGTGACTTTTTGAGCCCCCGGCCAACATCAACCATGTACAAAACAAACACAACTGAGAAAGTAAATCAGCTGTGACAAGGACAAATGACTCGGATTTGTACAAGTAATAAAGTGTTTATGGAGTGAGGTTTTCCCCCGAAATCACGAATCTACCGCAATCCATTGCCGCCCTATTTGTCTTTATCCTTATTTTTCTCTTGTTTTGTCCTCAACTGTATTTAGCCCGGAGCCGAGCAGTTGCTTTGTAGAGCGCCCGAGTGACGCGCTCAACACCATTCACTCAAAGCCATCATAACTATACCCAATGCCTTTTGTATTTCTCCTTGTGTTCACGAAAAATAAATGAGGGAAAAAACGGCTATTCAATTTTTACGCTCAATTGTCTAATGGCTTTTAGACGTCACCTGGCGGTGACTTTTCAATGCTCGCGACGCTCCGAGTTAGTGAAATGTGAAAATGCTGAAACTAGCGGAGAAGGAAATAGAATGTCACAGATAATTATTTGCACGAATAATAGTTTTGGACTAGATTTTCTAGACTGCGTCTCGTTTTTCCTGTTTTGGTCAATCGGTATTGGGAGCTTGCGAGCGCCAGGTTTTGGTTGGTGAGCGCCATATTTAACTTTGACGTTGAGGCTTCTGATTGGTCGAAAGATTAACTCCGGCCAATGACAAGGCCTAACTTTAACTTCAACCGCGGTTAACTTGACCGAGAACCGGCACCTAAACTGAAAAAAAGCTTCAGAGCATTTAGGAAAATTATGTGGGGATTTTTAGGTCGACCAGTTACCTTGGTCTCGCATGTAACTGCAGTGGACCTTCGTTAGTTGCAACACGTGCGAAAATTGTAAACACATTTTTTTTTTAATTTTCATGAGTTTCATAAAGCTCAATACAGCGGACCCTCGTTAGTTGCAACATATGCATTTTCTTCTCCAGCGCCAGGGCGCTGCCCCCACTCCTCCGCGCCCAATCCGCCGAAGCACGAGCGGGTTACCGTCGGAAACATGTTGCAATTGACGAAGGTGGATCGGCAAGCTAGATCCATAGTTCAGACAATATGTACTAATTGCAAGAGGAGGAAAAGTCAGGGAACAGTACAGAAAGAGACTTACTCTGAACCAGCATTGCCAACCCGTGGTTCATGGTATGGGGAGGGAGAAATAATGGTATTTTGGGGGAAATAATGGTTTATCTACCGATAAACTAGGGCTCTTCAAAAAAATTCAAATAATCTCTATTATTTTACATTAAATTTTTCAAATAACATCAGCAACAATATACTGCGATTTATACATCCTCAAAAATGGAAAAATTCAATTTTATAAAATTTAAGTTTCCCTCTTCATAAGGTTCCAATGTTATATTTGGCCAAAATCGAAAAAAAAATAATTTCAATTTTTCCTATTGGATGGTATCAATGCCCACGGGGCCAAAAATTCAATTTTAAAAAATTTAAGTTTGCCTCCCCATAAGACCCCAATGTTAAATTTGGCCAAAATCGAAAAAAAATAATTTCAATTTTTCGACCCAAAATCGACGGAAATATCTTCTAGGGGTTCCTATTGGATAGTATCGACGCACACAGGGCCAAAAATTCAATTTTAAAAAATTTAAGTTTGCCTCCCCATAAGGTCCCAACGCTAAATTTGGCTAAAACCGAAAACAATTAATTTCACTTTTTCGTGAAAGTATACCATGATACCATGACCGTCATCATGGTATATGGTATGGGGTCTAGTTTCATGGTATAAATACCATGATAATGGTATGGTTGGCAACGCTGCTCTGAGCTTTGGATATGGGGATTTTTAGGTGGCGTAGGTTAACGGGTCGAGCCGCAGGCGAGACCAAGGCAACTGCGCGAACTAAAAACCCCCAGAGTCGCTGCTCGGACAACCTATTTTCGTTGTAATGTTCACTTCTTCAAGTTTGGGAAGTATGCAATATCAAGTCCTAGACGTGCAAGAGTGAGAGGCAGTCCGAAAAACATCTACAGTGAACCTTCGTTAGTTGCAACACGTTCACGACAGTTAGGGAGGTAAAAATTGGAGTGAACATATAATAATGATAATATGGATAGAAAACAACATAAAGCTGAGTATTCTCGGGGGAGATATTAAATTGCCCTATGTGGTATCTTTCCCTCATATCTTTATATTATTCTTGTCATCAATAAGGAACAAACAACGTGATAGATGACCCCCCCCCCCCCGGGCCAGTCAATAATACAAAAAACTTTCGGAAGTTCAGCTCAGTAGACTTTCTCGTAATGCTTCCACAACTCTTTATGGATGAGTGATCAATCACTCAGGGTATTAATGCTATGTGCGAGTCCTTCAATTAGAGCTAACGAGAATTAACAAGTTTCACTATTTTGATACGATTTCGAGATTGAGAAAAAAAAATATGAAAAACTTGTTTTATCAAAAATCGAATTCTCTAAAAAAAAGGACAGGAATATTTTTTCTGAAAACGATTTGTTAACGTTACATTCGGATTTGCCCATCTTGAAAAAAATTGTTGGGAAAGTTCAAAATTGGAAAACTTTTTGAGCTTCCTATGGTTTTCCTTCGTTGACATTTTGGAATGAGGGTTATCAATTTTGACTTAAACTTTGAAATGAAAAATTGGTATGTTTCTCATCGAAGGATACAATAAATTGGTAGCGAGGAAATTTAGGGGACACGATACTCTTGTTAACGCGTAATAACGAGATGCTGGAATTTCTTCGCGTGCACAATGGCCTCAATGCAAGCATTCTCTTCACGTCAAGCATCTCAAGAATTTCGGGGATAAAATTAACACTTTTTTTTTCATCAAGGTAGAAAATTTCATTAAGCCTAGTTATGTTCGTAATGAAATTCTAAAAAATGTACACTATACTAAAACGTATATCATTTGCATCTCGCGTAATGAACATCTCGTGAAAAGTAGATTTTTTTTTTCAAAAAATTGCCAATGTTGAAAAAAAAATAAAAATCGAGAATTTTCCTGAGAACCTCAGAATGCACAGTTTCAAATCCAATTTTCAAATATTTTTTTCAATTTTTTTTATCACGTTGATATATGTCCTCTAAATGACGCGCTGTGAATTTCCGAAATAAATCATCTGAAAATTTCATGTAATTGGTCTCGCGCAGTTGAGAGCTAATAAAAAAAAATAAGAAAACTCCATTTTACCACAAGAAAAAAAGCCGAGCCAGGAGTTTGGCGAAATTAAATTAATTACGCTACGAAGGACAGCGGGAAATTGTGTGTTTTTTTTATACGTGAGAAAAGTGTTTTCGAAATTGCGGAAAACTCGGACGGAAATGGATATGATTAACATAAACATTGGATGTTTGACGTTGGGGTGGAAAAGTAATTAACAAAGTTGCCTTAATTTTCAATAATGGGCGGGAGGAGGGGGGCGGGGGGACTTCGATAAAGTCGAAACGCTGTGTTCTCTCATGCTGGATGTATAAATGGCCCAAGGCATTTCCGCGGCAAATGATTACCTCATTTAATTAACAAATTACTTTGATCCGATATTATTTGTTAAGTGACGATGCATCCTATCTTTTTGTGCAAATATTTTCCAATTTCGCAGTACAATTATTGTAAGAACAAAAATTTTAAAAATTATCATAAATTTAAAAAAGTTTAATACAGCGGTCCTTCGTTAGTTGCAACATTTACATTTTCTTCCCCAGCACCGTGGCGCTGCCCCCACTCCTCCGCGCCCAATTCGCCAAGCCACATGCGGGTTACCGTCAGTCGCGTTTTGTTTACATTCGGTCAACCGAATTATATAAACCTTGAAGGTAAAATATTATTTATCTCTTTAAATTTCCTGGAACTGACGCCGAGCGTCTCGGAAGAGTGGGGGTAACTTGTTAGTTGCAACGCTCCAAGTTCCCTCCGACTATCGGAAACATGTTGCAACTAACGAAGGTTCACTGTAATTGGGACCCATGTCAACAGATCGAAAGAAAAAAAAGTATCAACAAATAGAAAAAAAATCAAAAAAATGCGCAAACGTGCTCCAATCACTAAATATATTTGAACATAATTTATCCCTACATTATCTATTTCCCATTCATCTGTTACGTACTTCTGACAATAATTACACACTTCTGTTGAAAATGACGTACGATAATTGAGTATCATTAGCGCGCCTATTGAGCATTCCCCCGCGCATGAAAAATGGAAACGAAAAAGTGAATGAATAAAATAGGGCGCGTGTCACCTAGCGAGAAGTGCCCCCTCATTACTCCTTAATTCCCCCAGCTGTCATTCCTTTTTTTTTCCATTGTCCACAAACGCCCCGTCGCCCCCCCCCCCCTCCCTTTTTCCCTGAAAACTAGATATAATCCCTCTGCAGAAAGCCCTCCAAAACGTGACCGAAAGAAATGAGAGTAACTGAGAGGAATAAAGTGGATACGAAAGTAAAATGAGAGAAAAACATCCTCCGCATTCTGGGAATAATTTAGATTGCGAGGTATTACGGCGCAACTTTTGAAATTTCGTGGCTTGTCACGTGGATCAAGAGTGGGAGGGTGGGGATGTGCATACACTCGAGCATGTAAAGGGCATAACAATGACTCCGGCAATTTTAGGAACTCAACGGTGGAAAAATATGCCAAGCACGAGGCCAAATTTTTATTTAGTTTTATTACGATTTTTCTTCGTGAAATATTACGCGCCAAAAAAATTTTGATCAAGCAAAACAACGTCGACCTTTCTGGGTCTCATTACACTGGCGTTTTTGCTTTTGTTAGTGCATTTTTGTTGTTTGCAATTGTTTCCAAAAATCATGTAAAATGTTTGGAAGTGCGAAAATATGACACTCGAACATGGTTTATGCTGGTGGCATGCCCCATTTCGCTCACCATTCTTTTACCACCACATTGAGCAATTGAATGGTCGGAACGAGTCTAAAAAAATTGAAATTTTATCGGATAAAACTGTCTGACAGAAAATTCGGAAGGGTCAGAGATGAATGCTACGCTATTTCAAAGATTAATCACGGTGATTTCAACTTTATCCGTCGATGTTCTTTCTCCCATCAAGTTCGTGTGCAAAAACCTATTGGAGTTGAGACCTGGCGAAACCAGTAAAGATTGCTATGGAGTAGAAGAACATATTTAAATATCGTCCAATTAATCATTGATCAGATGAATCGGTGAAACGAAGCGCTGGTCATTCTCAAACTCAAAAAAATTTGAATTGATTTTTTTTTCTGGTGACCATTCATTCATTTGTTTATTGAAATTTGAGCAAGCGGATCTTCCAGACAATCGAGCATTATTGCAGGAAGAACATGAACAAATTGATGCTTACAAGTTATACAATGACATTTGAATATTAGTTTCATTTTAAGAGTGGTCTTATAGAATTCGCTAGACCATAGGTCCTTATATATAATTGAGAGTTTCGACCACAAATCGAATGAGAATCGCAATAAATCGATTATCGACAAAAAACTCGATTATCGAAAAAAAACTCGATTATCGACGAAAAATCTCGATTATCGATACCATGATAAAAATTGAAATCGAAATCGCATCGGGAAATGCATGTGGCCGCGTAGCGGCCACCGGCAAGGTACTATAGTAGTTTCCAGAAATTAACGCTGTTTGAATTTATATGGTCGGACTAACATGAGCGCGATCATTTGGGACCCGAAGTTGAACCACCCACCCCAGCGCCAAGCACAGGAACAAATGCTAAACCGAATAAAGCCGAAGGCCCCCCTCATACTGTTTCGACCATATGATGAGCCTGATGACCAAGTGACCACGCTGATATCACTAAGAAATATTGTAACATCCTATAGTAAAAAGGAGCGACGGAAGGAACTATCGATATATATCGAAATTATCGAACACTGTAAGACCCAAACCGACGCGACACCAGTCAACGCGGCATGAAAAGGAAATGCGCGTGCTTCGCACGCGCCACCGGCCTCGTATATTTCAAAATGGATGGTATCTCATCTTATATTTCATGTCAATCGGGCGCGAAAACCGCCCTGGCCAATCTTAACCTCCATGTGGTCACAATTTTCGGACCGAGCAAAACCGAATATCGTACGACCGTAGAAAAATTGTCTCCACGTGTAGCATAAATTACTTTTCCATCAGCTTCTAAAGCCGAAAGCTAAACAAAATAACAAGCTCCTCAATGTCTTGTTCGGGGTTCCTGTATTTCGGATTATTATTCCCCATCGGGACTTTCTGGCGCCAGGTCAGACAATAACAATTATGTTTTCCCCTCAAACATGCCGATCAAAGTGTTTCGGAAAGCCGACTTTCCGGTGGGTGGGGGGTGGGGGTGGGAGGGTGAGATTCATCGAAAGTAGCGAGAGGAACAAAGGAGGATCGATATACGGAGGCTCATTTTCCGGGAGTAGTCGCACCACCCATCCTATACCAAACCACCACTCTCTCCTTCTCACTTTTATGCCTCTGCCCAGGGTCACGCAAACTCGCGTGTGAGCATTAAACCGCCGTGGCTACAGTATGTTTTTATTCGAATCGAGCATTGCACAGCCGGCGACAGCATTACTGCTTTTTGTTGCTCAGTCCTCAATTTTCTTTCAGTCGAGAATTTAATTATGTTGAAATTGGAATATGAAAAGTTGAAAATGAAAAATCGAGAGACACAGCAGGGTGAAATCAAATGCATCACACTTTACGAAAACGAGATACCTCCGAATTATTCAACTCTAAACGGAAATCTAAGGAGATATTCTTGTAATCATGATTATATTACTTACACATTTTTTCTTTCGTATACATTTTTGTTCTTTTTTGTATATATAGCTGTATGAATCATATAGTAGATTACATACCTAGGTCAGCAAAGTAAGGAATGTCTCAGATCACATTTAGTTGTTGGCCGAGGCGAAGCCGAGGCTATCGCTTTCTGGCCGGAGGGCAGAAAAATAGATTCTCTTTTTTTTTTTTTTTATCTTTAACGCCTTCGATCCCTTGTGCATATATGGGCGTGTGGTCCATACGCTGCACCGCATTCGCATGATAAGACACAGGAAAGCACAGAAAACCTGTGTCGGTACAGGCGGCTACTCTATGAGTAACCTCCCGCTCATCAGACATTCCGAAAAAATTCTCGCCCGATATGGGGGATTAGAACCAGGTACCGAAGCGGCAGCGCTAAGAGTCCACTCAGCTATTCTGACGTCAGTCTAAAAAAAAAAAAAAAAATAGATTCTGTCGTTAACGAAAAAAAGTGAATGCGGACACAGTGTATCAATTTACAAGGCATGAGGAATAGGCAACTAGAAGCGATAACCAAGAAAACTGAAGATTGCACAATCGATTTTGCTAACCTTCCCCTCCACCAAATGTTCCCCGAACTCATCATTTTTTAAATACCGACCTAAACCCCAACGAAATGGAAACCGTCCCGCGGCAGTCAACCAATCGATACGCCTCTGTGGCATTAAGTCTGGCCAGAGGTTGGCCAACGAAAAATAGACTGGCGATAACTCTTTTGCGCTCTACAAAGCGAGAATAAAGGAGAATGGAAAAAATACAACACCTGATGAACAATCTATAAATTGAAAATGTGTCATAAATCACCTTACGAAAAATATTCTTCGTGGAGTTTTTCAGCGATCCGTAACTTACGGATTTAGCGAAGTGTAAAAATTTCCATTGAGCTTAGAGACAGTTCATCAAGAATTTTCATTTATTTTTCGCCAAGTGATCAGTATCATCATGATTGTTATCCAATTCATGCAATGGCACAAAGTCTGAACGCCAGTCTCAGAACGATAGCGACGGAGGGAGACCCTCTAATTCGCGTTTCCTATGAATTTCTTTCAAGGACAACTCCCCGTCTGCTTCAGACACGCGTAATCGAGAAAAAGTACTGGAGTTCGGCTAACTACGATTCCACTTTACATGAGTCATAAAAATTTTGAGATCCCTGTTCGAAAGGGAAGTCGTCGCAGGCGAAGAGGGAACATACACGGTGTGTCCCAAAAATAACCGAACTTTTTGTATATTGAATAAAATACGTTTAATAAGTTCGGTTATTTTTGGGACACACCGTGTATGAATAGAAGAATTCACTTCGGAGAATTCGACTTGATTTTACTACCCCTAGAATGCGCTGGGACTGAGTGTGAATTCTCAGAATTGTAACTACGTACACCCACCCACTCACACATACACAGAAATATTTTTTCTGAAAAATATTTTCTCACGGACTCCGACCGATGGCAGGAACATTCCGTGTGTGCTATCGGCGGTATCCATGAAGGGAGACCGTGAGCCGGGATCGAACGCGACCCGTCGCGCGGGGGGGGGGGGTCCATCGTAGACGCCCGCCATCGTATCACAGGGGTTTCTGGAGGTTTACCCTGTGATTAGAAATACGATGAGCTGGAATGGCGAAGTCGGCCCCAGCCGCAATGGGTGGGTACTCTGATCCGTAGTATTGCCCATGAAGTAATGCCTACCAGCGGTTACATGTGTGAATACGAATAGAGAAAGAGTAGAAAAAAAACACATACACAGAGTTACTTAAAAATGTTGTAGTAATGTTAGAGGTGCCTTAAAACGTGGAGATACGATGACTAGTCGAATCTTCCTTTTCCACACAAAAAAAAAATATCAGGCATATCACATATATATATCGGCGAATTCATAACCACCCCTTGGCGGTGAACGGCTTAAAAAAAGTGGGGAAAAAAGGCAAGTAAAGAGGACATAATCGCAGATTGTTTCGCCATCACGTGACGAGTTTCCACGTTGGCTGGAATAATCTGTCAAAAAAATCGGTGGGCATTCGCACTCGAATGAACGGGCGCCGGAGCCCTTTAAAGCCTCCGAGTTGGGGCTCGGGTATGAGACCACATCGCTACGAGACCCCAACACTCTCGTGTGCGCCCACTCGCGGGCCACCCAGCAGAGCGAGAGTAACAGCAACCCTTCGTTGTTACCATGACAACCCGACGTATAAAGATGTGTCACGATATGTAAATCAGGGAAGAAAACGAAAGTCGTAGGATAATTGAGAGGCATCTCAATGAAAGAGTGATTTGTATACAAAATGGACCTATTTTATTTGACGAATTTCGTCTGGGGGAGGAGACGAGAATTGTGGAAAATTGAATTTGTTTAAGAGGGCTTCATATTTTCTGGTAGAAAGAAAGTGACGATGGAGAGGAGTGTTACGTAAGGTATCTACAATAGGCGATATGGAGAGTGAAGGGAAGATGAATGAGACGTTCTAGGAGTTTTTTAGGATTTTTCGGACTCTTTTTTTACACTGCATATCTTCAGCGAAAAATATTAAACGCAGATATTTACTGATGTTAAGTGCAGACTTGAAATAGTTCTGGCTGCGTTAAATATGAGACACTATCTGTAATATCGGGATGATTGAGAAAAAATCATGGAAATCAACATGAAACCTTTTTTTCCTTTAGTCTCAAGTATTGCATTTTGCTGAATGCAATAGAGTACTTGAGACAGCTTGTATGCAAATATCGATTTTATATTGTACAGCTTGTATACATACTGCAATAATTTATGGCCTATATGAAGACCTCAGACTAATTAATGATACCACTTTTATTTCCATTCCGTCTACAATTTTTGTATACAGCCAATTCGCAAAAAAACTGTGTATTCAATTTTTTTTAATTTGGCTGGTTTTTTCAATTAAAAAAAAGAACATATAGTAAATGAAAAAAATTGTAGTCTCTTAATTGTTTGACAATTATTGAATTTTTGAGAATAATGCAAATACACATTTCTGATTTTTTTTTAACTATTTGCATATATACCTCAAGATCTAGGGGAATTGAGATAATCTCCATAGGAACTTTTTTGCAGGATTTAATTAGCTCTACAACAAGTTTCTTATAAAATTTTCCCCATCTCTCTTTCTTTTCGAGATATGTATGAAAAACCGAGTAACTTACCTCGCATTACCGCTACCCTCCCGAGTATTGAAGTTTAGGAATTGAGGAAAATTGTCCTTGGAATAAGCAAAAAAAAAAAATTTCAGAAAAGTATGTTGAAAAAAATCTATGCTCAAATCTATATAAATATTATCTTCGGAATTATCGAGATATAACTGGAATCATCTGTTGGAAATTACTCATCCCCCCCCCCCCCCCCCATTCAGTATCGACAAGGTGGATTTGATCCACCTCATTAATCCTCCTTCATTACTCAGCATCCGACAAGAATTGAGAGATTTTGATCGATGACCAAACCCATAAATTATCCGATGTAATAAATCAATGAATCTTTCTGGGTCAATGTTGCGATTGTCGCATTTGAGCATTTGCCAAAAAATGTCCAGGGGTTGAAATCGGGGTTGGCAGAGCTCCGAAGCACATACCTGTATCGTTTGTCACGGATTCCTTCGGAAGGTCGCGAATCTCCTCAGTTGCAATAAAAATCCTGAATATTCGGGGCAAAGGTAAGCAGGTCAAAGAAGACGTCTCAATTTAGCGTATAGCAAGAGTTCGTGCGTGATGTCTCGAATATACGAAATATTAAAAATGTTCAAGGGAGAAAAGTGCACCATCTTCAAAAGGGGGTGCTACTTGACGTTTCCGCAAATTCTTTGCACTTCCATTTTTTTATTCACCCCTAAAAAGTAGAATATTTTTCTCTATGCACCATAGAATGCCAACAAAATATACTTCACCTAATTTCCCAAGCACCACGTGATGTAACCCCTTAAGCTAGCCTTGAACGTCCCATAGATGTCTACTTGACCCTGCTCCCTCCATTATTTTTTACACCGATTCGCTAGCGCTCAGGGAAAGTTACATATGTACGCAGTAAACCCCCAACGTTACTTTATGATGCCAAGTACATGCGTGTGCGCAGAACACCGTAGATTACATGCACGACTAGCCCTACTCGACGAATTGGTATGCGTTAATACACACAAGAGGCTTCAAGTACATTGGCAAAGTAAATTGTCGAGCCTTGGGAGGGTTGTGTTGGGTGTTGCGGAGAAAGGGCGAATGAACTCCTGAGGTCGAGGGAGGAGTTGAGTGTTGAGTATCGACTGGACGACGCCGCTGTGGCTCGTACAAAGTTGATATACGAGTTAGACTACACCGCAACGAAGGTGCACATATCACCTTTGGGCTCGGCCATTGGATCCTAACTATATGACATGTGTGTAATATTGAAGGTGGCTAATATTTGAAGAGACTGGCGTAAGGCAAGGGCAAAAGCAACATCGTTAAACCTTGCTGGTCAATGTGTAATACTACCAAGTTGTTTGATGGTATAAGCCGCCTATTTGAGGATGGGTTTGAGATGTGACGGATTGGTCTTGTAGACTTACTCGCGGGAGATGATAACATAAGGTCAATGAGGAATATCCTTATCATAAAGATACTGATTTTATTATTTCTATGATTCAATACCCATGTGGTGCATCATGGTACACACGATCCGTAATCTTCCATCTCCCCCATCTTCCAAATTAGCGCTTCGTTTTTTCCTATTGAGTGGAGATTAATCCGCTCTGATCATTTCGTCATTTCAGTTACTTCTGGCTGTTCTACCATGGCTTCTGTTGGGTGCCTGGCCTGCCAAGTTTTTTTGACCCTGCTGCCTTGCAGTATTTTTCCGACATTTCTATTATTTTCTTATTGGATCTTATCAACCACTCACAATGCTTAGTATCTTCTGCAGTCGATGATGAACTTTTTCTATCTTAAGTGCTATTTTACGGTTTGGCCCTGTTTTCTTTTGTACAACATAATATACAGTTAATAAATCTCAACTAACTAACGATTTTAGTGGGGGCTCCATTAGGAAAGTTTGTCATGCTGTACTGCGTTACTTGGATATTGACACAACGGTCGTACATAAGCTGGAAACCGCAAGGAAGGTACAGATATCACCTTTGAACCTCACCGTAAGATCTTCGCTATATAATATGTGTGTAATATTATGATATATATCAAAGCTGAAGAATGTTTGAAGAGGCTGGCGTATGGCAAGACCAGAATCCTCGTCGCTAAAGCTCGATGGGCAATGCATACTTGGTAGGACACTGAGCATCTTGATTATCTACATTCTATTTGAAGGTGGTTTTGACATTCAGCATATTCGTCTTCTAGACCTATTGCAGGAGGTAATATAGCATCAATGAGGAATTCTATTATCCTGTTTGAGTTCACCCGAATGAATAAATACTCATACGATGCATAGGACACACGATTTTGGTTATGATACAATTAGGAGAGTTTGGATTTGACTGCTGTGTTAATTGTATATTGACCTAAAGTTGATAGTTAGAGACCATAGCGAAGGTGGAGATATCACCTTGGGTCTTGTCGTTAGAAGCTATATGGCGTATCCAATATTGAAGTTGGCTAATATTTGAAGAGGCTGCCATATGGCCAAGCCAGAAGCAAGATCGTTAAACCTCGTTGGTCAATGTATACTTGGCACGGCATTAAATATTTTCATGGTATTTTAATTGCATTTCAGAGAGGTCGTGAAATTAACCCCCGCCGCGTTCTCTTTGAAGGTATAATAATCAAAATGTTCCGAGAAATTTTGGAAACTTGAACATCATATTCACATTCATAACTGCGGCAAGAATGCATCCGAGGTGTAAATGCATATCAAACAGCCGCAAGCATGAAGTTCAGTTGGCATATGTGAGACGTTATGAGGAGTTAACGAGCTACAGGGAATTAGCGTTGATGAAGAAAAAGGAAGGTACACATATCACCTATGGGCCTTCCGGTTGGATCCCATCGATATCACATGCATGTAGTATTGAAGCTGGTTAATATTTGAAGTGGCTGGCGTATGGTAACGCCAAAAGCGACCTTGTTTACCCCGCGAGGAAGCCAGGTAAATGCCCTTCGTGCTGTACGATTAGTCTATTTTTCTTAATTTTTTTTCATCGATCTTCATGAGATCGGGGGACTTTATGGGGATGACTAATGTTGCAGTTTGGGTCTGCGATATTTTTTTAACGGATTCTTCATCCCCGCCTTCGAAATCCTGTTAACCTTTTCGTGTATGCATACCTCCAGCAGCTTCGCTGTCAGAAAAAATCTGCTGCAGGTACTCGGAAAGCGCTTTCTGATTCGACTCTGTAACTCATTCTAGCTATTGGCTCTTTGATAAAAAAAAAATAAACAGAGAATATCAGAGAGATGAAGAGGATCATTCCCAGCTTCACGAGTATATTTTATTCTCTCACTTCACTGATTCTAAACATGAAGCCCTCCAAGCGAATACAATTTCCTAACCGATTCTTTTGAAATCTTTTGAGTGCTCAAAACCAAAATTGTCCATCAATAAATCAGGCAAGTGAAATGCAAGAAACTTGACTGAGAAAGTGTCTTTTCTTCTGATTTCCTCAGCTGTTCTTTCTCCGTCTGTAGATTGAGGGACCTCAGAATGAATTGAAGCTTCCTCAATGTGAAAAAGTGTGTGTAAGAATGACAGAAACGATATATCGACTCTTCCACCCTCTGTAAGAAATCAATCGAGCGTGTCGAGTCGTATTCGCCGTTGGAATGACTGTCTCTAACGTATAACTACTATTCGAACGAGCGTAAAGTGAAATGCTTCCGGACATTGGCAATACGATCTGCCATTTCGCTATTATCCAGATGAAATTGCAGTGAGATTCTATTATTGTTCTCCTTTGATTTTCATTCAATATCCGAGTGTCGTTGGAATGTTTGCATATATCGGCACATATCACGGGGAAATGGCGAAAATCTGGGCCAATAGCGGTGGTTTGGTGGCAAGATTAGATTTTGTAGAGAAGTGATATCCCGAGTTATATATATATATATATGGCCTTCACCTTTTTGAAGTGGGACTTCTTATGGGGCTGTCTGAAGGTGTTACGCTGTCCGGACACGTACGGGAGGTGGAGGGGGGGGGGGCGAGCGCGTTTTTCGGTGTCACATTTTGTACAATTTTTCCGATTGCCTAAATTTGAAAAAAAATTGCTATTCTCTTCTGAAGTTTCAAATTAAGAAAGAGATAGAATTTTTTGAATTTTATACTTTTTGAAATTTTTTTGAGCATCTCTCAGATCTTCGGTTTTTCGTACAGATTCCAATTTTGAGTTTTAGTTCACTTTTTGGATTTTTAATTGGAAAATTTGACCACTGAAAATAAAATTTCACGACCCCACGCACTCGGCACTATATTTTCCCTTTGCAATAGCGGAGCTAAACAATTGTCCGGCCGACTGGAAAACTGAAGGCGCTTCTTACCTAAATAAATCACTTCACAGGTAACACTGGTGGAGAGAAGTGTCGAGATGAAAAGATTCACGAGAACGAAGCTCTAAGTGGGGGTAACCAGGGATGTCAATTGATCCATTGGAAAAGTTTTTTGAGGCGAAAGGAAAGTACAGCAGTCACTGATGTCGTACAATGAGACGGAAAAGTACATTCAAGGCTTTCAAAGTACCTCCACCTTTCACAATGTTTTGTTCACAACTTGTCGCATGTATTTCTGCTCAATGAACATGAAGCATTGGAGATGTGGCTTCAGCCACTTCCAGTGGTACATGCCAATGTTTATCTCATACTTCGTTGAAACGGTTCTTTTCATTTTATGCACTCTTATTCAACTCTTTCTCGCAGCATCCGAAGAAAAAACTTATCTTAACTCCAATATTGTCCCCATTCACCAATTAATTTTTTTTTACACATCGAAAAAATGATTTCTCCTCAAGTTTTCCCAAAACAATATTGGAATAAACTTCCGGTTCCGACGAACGCTGATCCTGGTTTTCAAAGTGACTTCCGCTCTATGAAGAACGATTCAACAAAATGAAATATTACGAAATTTTATGAATTCTAAAACTGTTATTCATGCTTCGACTAAACATCATTAATTTTTTTCACCGTGATTGATATAGCTTACCCCATAAATAACCATTTTCCCTATATCTGTTTTTCGCGATAAGACTCTAGGGAAGACACTGTACAAGGAAAAATATGAGAATGTCAATCGATATGCTAGCATGGTGCGTTGCATGACGCCCCAATGTAGCTACATATTTAATAGCCTCGATAGCGATGGCAAATGCTCACTAGTGCAAGAGAGAGGGCGATACGTCGACGGTATAAATTCATAATAAAAATTCCGTCATAACTTCCGTAAATTACGCAATTATCCCACGAGCCAGCGGTTTTACGGCAAAACCTCACATGATATTTTCTGGAGTCAAGAAAATTCAAGGGAAAGATATCGTCTGGCTTTTCCCCAAAGCTTGATTATAAAACACCGAGTTCGTTACACATATGAGGCATATATTTCGAGATTCTGTGAACTTCAGCTAGGGCGTATTGCGGTTGAAAAAAGGTACTGATTTTTTTAGAGCATGCATTAGAGTAGTGGGGTGCACTCCATTTTTGAAATTGTCCTATGCTATCTTTCTGATCGTCTTATCGGCCGAAAACAATTAATGACTGGTCGACCAATATTAAATCTGGAAATAGCTTTTGCTTCTTGTACTAGCCCATTTCCGGTTTAATGTTTGCTACTGTGCTTCCCGACGACGGACCGGGACTCCTCTTGCGATCTGTCGCAATTGACGTTATCCCTGATACCATTGGTGCTGTCTGAGGAGGGCTTCTACATTGGGATCTCTACAGGGGCCTCATCTCTTGTGGGTTTCCCGCGCAACCTTTGAACTGCATTACGAAATTTTCAGAATACCTAAATTACTCCATGACTTCAAGAATTCACCGTAACAATCAAACGGCGTATTCTCCAGAAACTCTTATGTAAAATGCTCTCTGCATCTTATGGGATACTTTCACACGCGCAGACACATAACGCAATTCCTGGAATGGGATAAGTCAGCCAAGCGCCGCCTCCAAAATGTCCTCGTGTCATGAAATCACAATTACATGTGTACTTAACGGCTGGGGCAGGTTGTACCTGCATGGGGGTTGCCACGCGCCAAGTCACGGTAGCGTTGGAATAAAGCGCTTCCGAGGGCACTTAATATCGCAATTCTTGGTAAGTATTCGGGAAACCCTACCTCATGACTTGGAGGATAGCCTCCAATAGGAAGGCGTCTGGCTTTGTTAGCAACCCAAAAACAGCCGAGAACAACGTTAAGTATCTAAAAATCGCATGTCTTGAAATTGGAAATTTTATTAATTTTTGGAGAACATTTTAAGAGATTTTTACGTCATTAATTCTAATTAATTTGAGTTACCAGTTGTAATTTTAATTACATGGTCTCTACAGAAGGATCGTTTGAGAATGTGTGCATTAAAATCACTTGCACAATGTTCTTAACTGTTTTTACATGTCAATTTTATTTTTCCACTTTCATCACTTCCACTCGTCTTTCATCTCCCATTATAACCCGTTTGCGCTTGAGGTCTTTTAACAACAAAAAAAAACATGGCTGCGGTTAATGTAAAGCCCCATGTGGGCCTTTATGAAACACGAATATCTGGGTTATCTCATTTCAACGAAATGCAAGGGAAAATAAATATGTTGGCAATGTGGAGAGAAAAATTACACTTGATACATTTATATTGTGAACTTTAGAATGATGTGCGTGGGGTAATGGATGCCATGTAATTGCGCACGCTTTTCAGGACTGATTGCAATTTTGAATTTCATTGGAATCGGATTAAGTGGTGACCAATTACGGAAAAAAGAGCCATTGTTTTGATTTTAACAACAGCTCGGGGTTTGCGTTTGACGAGAAATCGAAATGTTCAGGGAAATTGATGCAATGGTCTCCATTTTCATTGTTCTTCGTCCAACATTCACTGCCCATCACTAATGTACGCAATATTCGTGGACGAGCTAAACCTCAATTTTGCCTGAATTCCAAATCTGAAATTTGGGAAATTGAAAAAAAATTGAACTATTAAAAGTATGGCAAGAATTATGAAAACTACACAAAAAAAATTAACAATTGTACAAATCAGATTTGTTCAACTCAAATTGGGAGATCTTGATCGTTCACTTCTGTAACATAGCTCAAATGCTCAAAAAAACCCGAATTTAATGATTTTACAATTTGAGATTACAAACATAAAAAAAAAAATTGAATTGAACAAATTTCAAGTTTATTTTCAAAAAGTACTGAGATCAAACCTTAAGTAATGAATTGCCCATTCAAAAACTGAATGGCCATTAGAACTTAGGGGAGCACTCTGACCTTTGAGGGCTTCACAGCCATTTGAAACCCGACCACTTCTTGTCACTCAGATATGACCTCATCGCGGATCTTGACCCCCCGGAAAATCCCCAGATTTGACAGAAAAACTAGAAAAAGAGATTTTCCCTCAATGTCATATGAAAAAACCTGAAATCAAATCGTAGCATACCATCGTCTCGTCGTGTTATTCAGATGGAAGGTTCTGAACGATGTATGTGCGATTCCGACGTTTGATTGAAACTTTATAAGGAATAGGTTACTCCCTAGAATCTTCAATTAAATTTGCGTTCATTGAACTTTATCAACATTTTAAACACACACACATACACACACACCTACAGGCGCGCGCAAGGACGTCGCACTGTATAGACGTACATCCCCTGCATCACACACACATACACATTCGCTCCACTTCACACACACACACATACACACGAGCGCGTGCGTGCTTTTTCGATCTATTTAATTAAAATTTCTAACTACATTACTGCCATCACAATAAATATGCGCATCGAAATGTTCAATTAAACTTAGGCTCAAGCGATAAAATTATCTCCATTCAATTGCACATGTCACTCTTCCAAAATTTTTGTGGATCAAATGAGTACATAACGAGACACATTAATGAGTACAGGCAGACAGTGGTTCATGAACAAATGCATGAAATAATTCATGAGATACAAGTTTGCAAATTTAAATTGGAGCGTTGACACAACAGCAAACGAGGGAAAAATAAATATCGACCTGTGTGGTTATTCATTCAACTCGTACGCGGCGATTTGACGTTTTATAATTTTTTTTCTCCTTTTTCCCAGGTACGAATGAACGCCCAGTGGCGGAAGTTAATTACGCGTCCTCCACGGCCACTTTTTCAGTGAATAATTTCTGCTACGTTTTATCGGCAATTAATAGTGTAATTTAATGATCCGTAAAATTTTGCAAATTCACTCAACTTATAGCGTCGTTTGGGCCTATACCATTTATTAGCAGTCCATAAAAGTTTTGTGAAATATGGACAATTATTGAAATTAATGTTATTCGGAAAAAAATTATTCAAATTTGGCGCATATTGAAAATTCCTAAAATTCAAAATTTTAAAGAAAATGTTAAACTTTTCTGGCCAATGTTCAAATTTTTCTAGAAAATCCCAAAATTTCTAAAAATTTTCAACTCTCAAAATTTTTCAAATTTTGTAGAAAATCCCAAAAATTTCTAAAAAAATTTCTAAAAAAATTTCTAAAAAAATTTCTAAAAAAATTTCTAAAAAAATTTCTAAAAAAATTTCAACTTTCAAAATTTTTGAATATTTGAGAAAATGATAAAATTGAAGTTTTGGGAAATTGAACGATTTCGAAAGCCTCAAATTTAAAAAAAAAATGGTAGAAGTGCCATTAGCTTCCTGTAGAACTGGCGGGAAATTTGAATACGGTGATTCAAATCACTACTCATCACTACTCGGAGGAAAATAGCAGTGGATCTACCAGAGTTTATCAATAAATATTCATGATAGAACGTAGTATTTTGGTGATATATGTGGCTCAGACAAATTTCACTCTTACGAGTACACAAGCTGTATGTAAACTCAATCAGTAGTTGATTGCAATTTCAGTTTGAATACCTAACGATTCATCATTGACGTAAAAAGGGGCTTTCTGCTATTGAGAGGCGAAGCTTGTGTTTGTTCAATGTAGTTCTGTTGTTCAGTTTGAAATTATTGACAAACTCCAATTTCGCATATTTGCCATAATTTTCATGGGAACTCGTAGATTACTCGATTTTTTCCCATTATCAACAAACTGTGAAGGAACAAAATTTTTCAAAAAATTTCAGATTTCTTCAATTTTGGCCGGAAAAGTATTGAGTAATTCCTTTGAATTTCGATTGTAACGTACAATTGCACTTAACTCACCACTTTGGTATAGAACTTCTGTAATGGATCCGCTGTACTTCGAGAATGTAATTATCGCTCGAGATCTCTGTTAATTTGTTCCATCATTAAAGGAATAACGCAATTTTTCGCTGTAGAAGCTTCACCCAAGATCACTTCTTTCGATTTTTATCCGAAACTCTAAGACTGACGGTAGCTCCTGATTGAATTATAGATCGGGAAGTCCGGATATTGATAGAGCGATGAAAATGTGATGAGTTCGATGTAAAAATGTCGAAGTATACTCAAGATAGTGTACACCAGATGAGAAAGAAAATTGGCGCAAATTTGTCCAGACTTCCTCTGTGAACTTAGGATAAGAAGAATTTGTTGTGCATCTAGAAACATTGAAAACTGTTTTTCTGCTGGGCATTCAATTTATTAGAGCTTCCGTTTTTATAGATTTTTTTATATTCTTTGAATTAGATCGAAAACTAATGTTGAAAGAACAATGCGAAAAAGATTTGTCTATGTGTGTGGGGGAGGGCGTGGGGGTGTGGGTGAGTGGGAGGGTGGGTGGGTGTGTGGGTAGGAGGGTGGGTGTGTGGTTGGGAGGGTAGGTGTGTGGGTGGGAGGATGAGTGTGTGGGTGGGTGTAGGTGGCGGGGGAGGGGGGGCGTGTGGGTGGGTGGGTGTAGGTGGCGGGGGAGGGGGGGGGGGATGTGGGTGTGGGTGGGTGAGTGGGTGGGTAGGTGGGTGTGGGTGGGTGGGTGGGTGGGTGTGGGTGGGTGGGTGAGTGGGGGGGGCATGTGCATGTACACGTATGAGACCATTCTTTCCGCTCGCAACGTCTCCCAACTATTCATAACAGTCTATCATGAGAACGGTTAGACATGGACAAAAAATTTTCAAATGAATCTTGTTCCTTATAAAAACTACACTTTTTATGTCATATACCTTTTTTGCCTAGCTGTCAAACCTTAAGAGCTAGCGAGGGTTACAGTTGCGTAAGTAGGGCTTTCCATGCGATCGAGAAACTCATGGCTCGATCCGTGGAGGTTCCATTCATTGAAAAATTAATAAAATTCGTATGTAATAATAACCAATTTCTAAAACGGTAATTTCGAAGACCAAATTCCTAACTTTGGACTAATCTGAAATGTGAATGAGAATACAAATTGTGGAAAAAGTGTTTAAATTTGTAAAACCCGCTATAATATGTGGTCGCCATTCCGTCAGGTATTTCATTTATTACATGCATAATGTACATGAACAACAAACTCACTTGTTGGCTGCCATGTTGCCAAAACGCCGAACATGTTACCCCACGAAATTCCTTCCAATAATAAGTATAGTACAATTGGTCACTTAAAAATCCAATATTCACCACACTATCAAATTATAATTATAATCAGATGAAAAGCAGTTGTATTTAGACTACTTTTTCCAGCAGCCAAGTATTACTTAAATTTTCTGAAAAATCAAAATTTTTACAAATTACACGTTTTCACTGTACCGAATTAATTGAATTAATTATTTTATTCTCTCTGCGCGAAACTCTCTACGCTTCTCCGTCTTCCATTATACTAGAATGTTTGACGAGATTGCTTTTTTGGAATCGTTAGCCTTTTCAAATATTTGAAACTTCGCGCGTTCAAAAGTTCGGTAATACGAAAAAATGTTCAAAATTTTCCCTAAAAAGCCTTGTACATGTTTGAAGATTTTTACACTATTCAGCAAAAGCTTGAACTTTCCCAATTTCTTTGCAAAAAATTTCTGATATTTCAAAATTTTCAGCCCGCGAAGATTCAAATACTCCGAAAATCTCAATGATTTCAGAGAAATGTAAAGTGTAATATTTGTTCATAAATGAGTCTTGAACACAACATAAATTTTGGGCTTAAGCAATGTAAATATTTCTATAATTCAGACAAATGCATTGATTTAAACTGTGCGGTTCTATTCTGCCCATTGAGTTACCTCCACAGCTATATATAATAACTTGAAATAAAAAAAATTTAACGGCACTTATTTCCAGTGCACTCGAGCCAGGACAGAACACATATGAGCGCTTGAAAGAAATCCGAATAATTTTGAAAGAACTACACTTGATGTTTTATCACGGACGGAGTAACACGAAACGTGAGCGTCTGACACACGCGCGTTTTGCGGCAACACTGGGGGGTTAGGCAACCCTCCACGATAGCCGGCATACAAGACACCCCCACTATTCGGTATCCAGTAATTTCGAATGAGAGCGAAAAGCGCGCTACCGTTTCCAAAGAAGGGGATGGTAGAAGAGGGTGAATGAATGAAGGGTGCAAGTACATCAAGAACAAAAAATTTACTTCATTTTAGTACGTTCGATACGAAAATAAATGTGGAGCGGTCAAATTACCAACCTAAATAGCACAGGACAACTCAACACACCATTACCAAATAGCATAAAAAAGTTATGCTAATTAATATGTTAAACAATGTTAATTTTCTTCTGATTATTCTCCATTCGTACCCTCATATTAAGCTATATCATTTATCTCTTGCAATTCACAAATTTTGTACAGTGAATTTCGAATTTGGGAGTGGTATAAACAAGTGCACTACAATTACAACCCGTGCAATATGGAACGCAATAGCCAGACATTTTAATTTTGCCTGAATGCACTGGTGAATAGATAATACCATTATTGCCAAGCTGTTTATGATCCTGTTGACTGAGCACAAAGGATATCTCCAGGATATTAACTCGAAAATCCATAGTTGTGAATGAAAACTATATGCCGTTTTTCTTGTGTGTCAAACTATATTTGTTCACTCCACATGGACAGGTCGAACTATCCTAGAAGAGCTCAGCCTAAAATGTTGTCACCAACTTGTTGAATGTTTGCAAAATTGATGTTTGAGACAAGCACATACCGATATGAGTTAACAAGAGCGTTAAACCTCAACTATCACTCACACCTGCTGATATGTGTCGCACTATTGGATTCTTTTTTGCATGACTGTATAGATCAAATGATTCTGTGCTGAATGAAAAAACTACATATTTGTATTTGGACTGCAAACTCAGCGTTCGTGCCTGAGTCAGTACCGACAATGTGGGCCCTTTTTAGGGCACGACAATGTATAAAGACTCTTTACTTTACCTTCCTAGGTGATAAACAATACTATTCCTCAATATAAAGGCCACCCGTGGCGACACAGTTTTCTAGTCCAGTAGGGGCGTAAACAGAGATTCTCGGCTAGCGCAGCGGGTGGGAAATCTCTTTTTGCGCCCGGTAATATGCAGAAGCACTTCCTAATTCTCTTTCGATTTTTTACCTACTACTGTCGGACTAGTCACGCACTGATGATCATCCATTATCAAAATAAAACGATTGTCATGGGACCACACAAACGCAACCTACGTCTGAATCCTCTGTTCATTACTTTCTGCTTCTGGATGGAATCAGGTGAAGAAGGGAAGAATTCTTCAGGATGGACAGCGACTGACATCTTGATCTTGGAGTGAATTACATGTTTGTGAAAAAATAATTTCACGAGTACAGTGGAAAAAAAAACTATTTTTTTATTCGTTCTCCGATTAAGAACCATGGGGTGGGGGGTGGAGGGGGCGAGGCGGGACAGCAGGCTCTGATCCGCATTGTCCCTCAAGGTCTTTCAAAGACATCCGGTACTCAAATGTCAGAAAATTTTGTATAGTTTGTCTCAGGAATCGTCATTGGGGAGCGTGTCACCAATTAAATTGGAAAAAATAAAAGCAGAAAAAGATAGTGGTTGACTTCTATGTAAGCAGCGCCATCTGTATGAAATACCATGAGATTGCGCACGCAACATATAAGTATCCAATGTTGACGATCGGTATGGTCACTATCAGCACTTGTAATGTGAGTTTTACCAAAAAATTGACATCTAGAACTTCTTTCTAATCAGGCGCGTGATAAAAAAATTGTTCAGAATGCGAGAATTCGACGGCTGTGTCATATTACATAATAGATGGATTAAAAATTTGTTTTCACTCCTTGTTGATTCTAGTACTTTTTTTTCGTAGGCCGAAAACTCCCTAGGGGTTCCGGGCGGCATTCGGCCAAGTAGCCTTCACGGAAAGCAAAAACGATTGCGAAATACGGAGTCCATGCGTAATTATATTTGACGGGTTTAAGTTATTCTAAAGAAAAAAAAAAGCTGAGGCTGGGTCCAAGACTGTCCTTGGTTATAATTCAAATTGCCCGATTTCCGGTTCGACAAAAAGCCGAACGCCAGTTTAACCAACCGTATCTTCTCCGTAACTCCATCAATCCTCTTCTTCCCTAAAAAAAAAAACGCTTTTATTTAACTTATCAATTCATTTTGAAAAGCCAAAATTTTTTAGAAATTCCTTTCTTAGAAAACACTAACATTTGCGGGAAAATCGTAATTAGCCACTTTCGCAATCGCAGTTTAATCCTGAATTTAAATAAATTGAATAGAATTGAAATATTCCTATCTCGTATTTACCGTAGATACACAAATTGAAAACACTAGAAAAAAAGCAAAGACGATGATAAAAAAGAGGAGGGTTACTAAGAAAAGGGGCAAAGAATTCAGCTTTTAATCATTAAATGTCACTAGCACTTTCTTGGAAATCAAAATTTCGTTTTTTTTAGTTGGCACAAGTCATGTCCGGAATTGCCGCCACATGAGACATCGATTTTTTTACCTCTAAAAAATACATGCGCTGAAATTTTAGTCGCAAAAAGGTGACAGAACATTTTTTGCGCATAAAATCCAACTAAACGGACAGAAACCTGATTTCGTTTAATTCCCCCGGCCAGGCGATAGGCTCTATATTGCTATAGATATATATATATATAGCAGAACACTGTAGCTCAAGCATAATGTATATCTATATATATATATATATATAGAGAGAGATTATATGTAGCTTTGGATATGATTTGAATTTGAGAATATTCGAGAAAAAAATATCAAGGGGGAGAAAAAGAAGAAAAGAAAGTAAGATAAAGCAGAAAATGGATAATTCACTCAATAAATCTCACCAATAGTTTCTCGGAAACTGCAAATTCTTAAATTTTTTATTTTTTTCAGTTGGCAAAATGGTTGCTCGGAATTACCGCCACACGAGGCGCATCGATGTGTCCGGCATCATATGCCTGTTGTGATGTACCAAAGCGTTGACACAAACATTACCCGCGTTTCATCCCCGAAAGTATGATAAAAAATTATTTATCCATAAAATATCAACAAGAAAGTTATACATTGTAAAATCGAGGCGCGCAACTTTAGCGCCAAATTTTCGGGCATCCTCAGGTTTCCTATGCGGTATTTGTTTGGTAAGTCATCATTTTGAAAAAATGTTTGCAACAATAACCTCAACAATTGTGAAGTGACAACAATTGAGTTTGCGTTGAAAATGACACTGCCAATGGCAATATCAATTGAAATTGTTTGGAAGATATTTGAATTTTAGGCGAAATGGGGCGGCATCATAACCTCAAATTTCGCGTTTGGATTGAGTCTATGGGGAATTTTGTGGAAACAGTTTTCTCGCGAATATTTTATATTTGTGATAAAAATAATTTGTTGTGTCTTTGAACAAATCATTGATTTGGAAAATTATTTTTTGTTGTCATTGCACTTTTTCTTCGATTTTTTTTCGTGTCTGAATATTTTTTTGCACGTTTTTGGGCGGGGAACTAGGTTGTTCCGCGTACAATGATTCTAAATCGAATTCAGTAACAATTTTTTGGGTATATTTTGAAAATTAAGATAAACAGTGATCGGTGTTTAAAGAGTTTTCGATAGTTATTATTTTTCTCTACGAAAAATATTGTGATGAAAATTTCTATTTTCTATGTAGATTTTGAGATTTTCGCAAAAAATGCATTGGCGAACTACGATTTGTTCTATTTTGTGAAAGACAGATAAAACATGACAAAATGATTAGATTGTTATACAATAAAATTGGATGAAAAAATTCATTTTGTTTTTCGAAAAAATATCTCCCATGCCAACATTATAAACTGTCACAAGAGGTTGAATTCTCATAGTTTCTGAAAAATTATGATACAATACGAAAAACTTTAAAACACATTTCTCTCCAAATATGATAAATATTCTGGCATGATTGGATGTTCCAATTTTTATGAGGCATCACTGGGAATTTAAGTTTGTTCTAAAAGATGAAATTCAAATTCAATTTTTTTGCCGTCAAAGAATAAAAAAAGATTGCATTATTTTTTTCTTCTTACTTGCATTCTACTTACCTTTCTTCCCTATTTTCGATAGTTTCTGATATCAGTTTTAGGACGAAACGTTCCCATGAGTATGCACATTCAATATTTCTCGACTTTCTGTTTAAATTAATTTCTACATTGTTAACTTCCTGTTCAGCGACCATCACCCCTACTAAAAAATGCTACCTTGTTCATGAGAAAACTGACGTTCAATTCAATTGCAGGAAGTCTTTAGTCTCTGAATCTCCAAGATGGACCAAGACCCCACCCCAGAGTCAGTCCTCTCGCCACCGCAAGAAGTCACCCCCGAGGTTTCTGTATCTAGTCAAGAAGAAGAGAATCCCGGGACAAGTTCTCCAGCGGAATGCACAGATGACACCAACACTGACAAGCCGGAGACAGACTTCGCACAATCAGATAGACTAGCTCAGTCTCAGAATATTGTAAGCCCCCCTCCACAGGACGAAACCAACAGAAGTCGCTTGTCCAACCCAGACGACATCCCAGAATCTGCAGCCAAGGATTCCATGGATGAAGCAGACACATCTGAAGTTCTAGGAACTCCAGCTGAGACTTTACAATCGATAGAATCAGAAGAAGCGACTCTAGAAAACCCTGAGTCCACCAATTCTGATGAAGATGCAGCTGAGGAAGAAAATCCATTGAAAGACGGAAATGAAGGAAACAAAGATGAAGAAGACGAAGAAAGTAGTCAGTCCCCAAATCCAAGGGTTTCCGCTCCACTAGAAGAGTCGGAAAATCCAGAAGCCCCAGAAAATTCAGAAACCTCAGAAACCCCCGCAAAGTCGCCTAAAGATCTTGAAGAACCTACATCGGACTCTGATGAACGAGAAAAATCATTAAATTTGGTTGAACCACCAAAATCTAACCTTCCCTCAGAATCCTCCGAAGCTCTCGAAGACTCATGTGAGCTACCAAAATCTCCAAATCTTCCATCAGAACCCTCTGAAAGTGCAACATCAAAATCCTCCGAACTTCCACCAGAATCCTCTGAAACTCCCGAAAAATCAGTCGAGTCCCCAACACCATCGGAACCTCAAGCAGAGTCGACCGCCGAAGTTCCAGAGGAATCCGTTTCTGCAGAGAGATCAAAAACAAGATCTCCATCACCAGAGGCCTCGGACTCCGAAGTAATAGCTCTGGAAGTTCCCCCAAAAATAATCCCCCTAGTGGACATCGACGAGGAATCAAACCATTCCCAGCCTGAAAAAACTTCCAAATCTTCCGAAGAACATTCCAAGTCCTCGAAGTCTGCCGAGGACGACAAAATAGAATCCGTAACCTTAGATAGTGATGCCGAGAAGGAGGAAGATAAGGAACGCGAGCCTGAGAATACCGAATTCGTTCAAATTACACCGGACAAGCAGGACGACGCCCAAGCTGGCTCTTCAATTGATGCAGAAGATCCATTTGGTGGTGATAGTTTAGCTGCTGATGCAGTGGAGCCCATGGAAACTGACGAAATCGAGCGCAACCTAAATTTTTCCAACCTCGGTGACCAAGCCGACAATCTCCAAGATGCTGTCAACGCTACGACGTCCAAAGAAATCCCCAAGGAGGGTGCAGAAGAAATCAATACTTCGAAGAAGACACAGGAAGATCCTAAGGAGAAAACTGCTAAGAACAAGGAGTCGGACATTGAAGTGATTCCTTTGGAGTCTGACGATACTTCGACCGTGCTTCCTGGCCAAGATGACGAACTCTGCATAGTTCCGGATGACATGAAGATAGTTCTTCCCAAAATTGCTCTTCGGAAATCATTGACAAAGGAAGATGATGCTGCGAAATCGTCCACGGAAACTCCTGAAACATCGGACACGGCTGCTCCCAAGGAAGTCGAAACGACGACGGAAAGTACAAAAGAAGTGACTCCTGAAATCACTGATAGTGTTATCGACGTGGAGGATGAAGCTAAAAGTCTGAAAACTCCAGTGATACCAGCACCACCTGCGCAAAAGTGCAAACAGTGCAAGGAGGAAAAAACATGCAACATAAATGTTAAAATTGGTAATGACGATTTCGGTGTCTGCTCGAAACGATGCCAGAATGCGTTTATGGAGTCCCATGGAAAAGCAACGGATATACCCAGCGAAGCCGCCAATTCCAAGTATGAGAAACGTTGTGCTAGCTGTTTGCTGATTGTCGAGGCCAATGACGAGAGGAATTTGTCGTGGGAGACTATGGAGTTCTGTAATGAGGAGTGCTTGGGGAAGTTCCAAACTAAATATGGAAGCTATTGCAGGTAAGAATAGCAAATGGGAATTTCAAATCTTGCACAAGTTTGGAAAGTTAAAAAAAAAACATTCTGAAAATTTTGAGGATTTTGCAAAAATTGAAAAATACAAAATTTAATCAACACAATTTAGACATTGGAAATCTCGATTTTCTTAAATCAAATTACGTTAAATTTATCTGCTACTTTCTCATGAAACTTCAAATGTCCGAACGACTTCAAAATTTTAAAAATTTTAAATTCCCCAAAAATGTAAGGAAAACAAAAATTAAGGCATTCAAATCAAGCTATGGAATCATCTTAAATTTACAAACTTCAATTCTAGTTTTTTAAAGGGAATCGTTTATTACAGGAACTGCAATGGGACGGTTCAACCGATCTCGTTAGGCAAGTACTGTGTGAGGTTTGGTTATGACGTAAGACAGTTTTGCTGTTCGACTTGTCTAGAAGAGTTTAAGAAGGGTCTCAAAGTCTGCAGCTACTGTCAAAAAGACATCAGTACGGGCACCGATGGCTTTCTTGCGCCTGTGGGTGATAAGGGTCAGTTTAAAGACTTTTGCACGCAACAGTGTATGGAAAAGTACTCGCGCATGAATTCCACGGAACCACCGCCCCCTGAATGCAAAGCTTGCAGTGTTTGTCAAGAGGAGAAAATTGTCTTCTGCGAGGTGCAGATTGATCGGGGCATATCCCAGGCCATATGCAGTGAACCATGTTTTGCTGCTTTCAAATTCGTTCACAAGGTCGATCCAGATCACTGCGCCACCTGCAAAAAGTATTTCCAGGTTAGAAACGAATGAATTCCTAAGAATTCAAAATTTAATAAAAATTCTAAAATTTAAAGAATCTCTACTCAATTCTTATGAAGGGCTCCAAAATGAGAAAAGAAACGAATAAATGTTCAAAACGTTTTGAATTGTTAAAACTGCAAAACAGAAAAAAAATCATAAATTACAAAAGTTTCAAATATAGTAAGAATGTGAAAAGATTGTTCATATACAGCGATCAATTTTTTCACAATCCAAATTTCTAGATTGTCGAAAATTTCAAAACCTCAGAAAAGGAATCGAACAATCGCTTGAAAACAGTTCCGCAATTTCCAAAAAAAAGACAACTCTAGAATGATTCTAGCTAAGTACCTTAAAATCGATGTTTTAATCACAGTTGTCTCCTCCCAGGTTGGCAACAAAAAAAGCACAGTGGTCTTCTACAACAACGAAGCGCACACCTTCTGCAACAAAAGTTGTCTCAACATATTCATAATAACCAACCGGAAGATCGTGCCCTGCAATTGGTGCAAAGTGAAAAAGTACAACTTTGACATGATAAAGAAGGAGTTGAAATCCAACCAAGTGGTGATGATGTGCAGTTTGAACTGTTTGACCTTGTACCAAGTTTCGATCAACGCAGTATCAGCCCGACGAATTCGCTGTGATTTGTGTAAAGAATTTTCACAGGCACAGTATCACCTCACGATGTCCGACGCAACAATTCGCAATTTTTGTTCGTACAACTGCGTGATGAAGTTCCAGGCTCAGTACACAAAATCACCAATCACAATTCCAACTGGAGAAGACGCACCTGTGCCCACAGGAATGCCTAAAAGAACGTATCCCGGTAAACAAATTCAGGGCCCTAAGAAAACCGGCGAATTGCCAAATATGCCAACCGTTCAAACTTTGCAAGGCCTACAAGCCAAGAAGTCTCTTCCTGTGATATCGTCAGTCGCAAGTCTTGCGACACTGCCCGCCAATGGCCAAACAGCTGTGGCACAAAAAACTACGACAAATGTTGTGAACCTGAACAACGCAACTATAACGAATGCCACAACAGTTACAGGTAATTCATGAGTCAGCTTGTCTCTTCATCAATCTAGGCAAACTCCATCGAGGACACAAATTCCAAAATCGATTTGTTTCCGTTTAGGAATTATGTGCTACCCGTGTAAAACCTCAAGTTCAATGGAGCTCACAATTTTGCGATCTTTGTGCAGTTTATTCAAGGTTTTTCACCCCATTCATTTCTTCTACAGGGCAACCAATAATCTTCAAACAACAGGTCATAACCAGGCCTCCCAGTCCAGTTCTAATGCACAACAAAATGACTCAGTGCAAGCCAATAATGCATACGAAAGGTGTCTCAGTGAAACCCCATCCCTGCTGCAAATCTACACAAACTGATGAAATTCCGAAGGTAATACATACCCTATGAAAATTCCAGAAATTCAACATTTTGACAAAATTTCAACTTTTTTTTTTTTTCATTCTTTGAAAAAATAAATCCTTTCAAAGGTCCCTAGTTGCGAAAATAATTACAAATTCCAGAGCATTTCCGACTTTTGAAAAAAAATGTGTTGATTCCAAAATTTACTAAAATTTCGGAAGCTGACAAACTTGACAAAATTCTAAAATTTGTAGAAAGTTGCATAATCGTGAATTATAAAAATCAGTATTGTAAACGAGTTGTCCATCACTTTTAGTACATGCTTAATTAACTCATGTAATTTTTCCAGGTGATGGTACCCATTCCAGTGCCAATCTACGTACCATTCCCAGTGCACATGTTCAGCTTTCCATTTCCAGTTCCTGTTCCATTTCCTCTCCCCATTCCTGTTCCAGTTTTCATACCGACAACCAGGAACAGCGCCAAAGGCATCTTTAAGGTATTCAGTGACAGCATTTTCTTGCTATAGATAATTTTTTCTTAGATCCATGATTTATGATTTTTCCACAAATTTGGAGCTATCATTTTTGTAATCGATAAAAAAAGATTATAGAAATATAACTATGTTTTGTACAAAAAATTAATTCCATATTTTTTTTAACACTTTCAAGGAGTTGAAGAGAATTCAGGAAAAAATGCCATCTGATCCTTTTGAAGCTGAGCTTCTCATGATGGCAGAAATGGTGGCGACTGATAAGAAAACGAATGATAGTGATTCTGATTCTGATCAAGAGAATGGGAACGTGGATGGGCGTAATGATGTTGACGAGGTTAATGATGTTAATAGTACGATCAAGGAGACTGATGGTAACATTGGCGAGGATATGCTACAAATGTTGAAGATGGCTACTGAGGATATCGACGAGCCCGCTGTGGATTTGGAAACTGCACTAACACCTAATACAATCGCAGCCGGGACCCAGGAGAGCGCTGAAGATGGGGGACATTACGGGTAAGTCCGAATGGGGATTTTGTTTTCTTAGAATATTTTGCACGTCCTCTCTCATTCGTTCATAGAACACTAGTTGTTTGCAAAGTTATAATGCAAAAAACTTCGGCTTGACAGGAATTAAAACTTGAACATGTAACACAAGCTTCCTTCTAATAGTCTTTCTTCCTTTTCCAGAACTACAGCTTCTGATGATGGTCCCAAAGAGGAGCGACCAACGAGAGGCAAGAAACGGACTGTAGCTCAAAAGATAAAGCCCCTTAAAAAGGGTAAAAGATCAGTTTCCAAGGAGGGCCCTTTGATGCCACCACCCGATTCCCAAAGCCCTCCTAGGGTCCTCGAACCCTTAGAAAAACCAGACGCGAATATGGCCCTGAAATTCACTTTCGGTGTCAATGCCTGGCGACAATGGGTATGTATTTTTCAACATTTTTGAGAATTTTAGATAATTTCAGATTTCCCAAAATCTGTGAAATCGTTCAACCCTCAGGAATCCTTTCAGTTGGCAGACTTTGCCAAATTATCGAAATTTTTTTATTTTGGAATCTTGGGAAACATTTTTGAACTCACCACATTACCCACTTTATCGAAAATTGTCTACCCATGTTGGAAGCACCTGAAAATCTGCAGATATGATTGCTAATATCTTCCTTAAAGGTGGTCGGGAAGAACCTTGAGATGGAGAAGCAGAGAGAGACTGGGAAAAAGGTCAAATTGTTCAAAACGGATTTGCTTCAATTGACTGCGGACGAGCTCAATTATTCACTGTGTCTGTTCGTGAAAGAAGTGAGAAAGCCTAATGGAGCGGAGTACGCACCTGATACTATTTACTACCTCTGCTTGGGCATCCAGCAATATCTGTTTGAGAATAATAGGATAGACAATGTCTTTACGGACTCTTACTATGAGAAGTTTACGGATTGCCTCAATGAAGTGGCTAGCAAGTTTTCGGTGCTCTACAATGATGCCCAGTTCATTGTGACGAGGGTCGAGGAGGAACATCTCTGGGAGTGCAAACAATTGGGCGCACACTCACCTCATGTGTTGCTGAACACGCTCATGTTTTTTAATACAAAACACTTCAATTTGACGGTAAGATTAAAAAAATGAAACACTCTAGGTCTTCTTCACAGATATTTCCTATGTTATCATTTTCTCATTGACGGTATATCCCATACACTCATGCAATACATGAACCGAATATTTAACCTATATCAGCTGTGATCTTTCTTATTTAGACTGTGGAGGAACACATGCAGCTCTCGTTCTCGCACATAATGAAACACTGGAAGAGAAATCCAGCTGCTCAGGCAGCGGCAGTTGCTGGAAAGCCTCCTGGTTCCAGGAATGTACTTCTAAGATTTTATCCACCTCAATCTGCCCTAGGTTCGTATCTGTTCATGTGTGTCTAGTTCAATCAATAATTTCTGTTTTTTTTTTTTTAACTTTCGGTCTTATATCCTAAACTGGAAAATCCTATTTTTTCATGACTGAAGTTTAGATGGTTAAAATAATGAAAATAATCCATATTTTAATTTGACAATTATCCAATTTTCAGAATCCAAAATTTTCAAATTGTTGAAATATTGAATTTTTTGAGAATGACTAAATTCTTCAAATTTTTCATTTATGAAGTTTCTAAGAACTTCATTTTTTAAAGAATTCTAGAAAAACGAAGTTGTTCAACATAAGAAAATTTAAAACTTTTTCTTTAATTTTTGAAGATAAACTTTCTAAATGAATTGCGAAATTTCAATTATCCATATTGGAAAAAGAAACGTAACTTACAAAATGGCTGAATATATAGAATTGGGGAACCTAAAAAGTGTATTGCTTTTAAAAATTGCATTTCTATGTTGTTGTAATGGAAAAAAACTGTTGATGATTGGCTGTTAATTGAATTTATTGTTCAAATTTTCAGAGGCGAATTCACGAAAAAAGAAGGTGTACGAGCAACAGGAGAATGAGGAAAATCCTTTGAGATGTCCCGTAAAACTCTACGAATTTTACTTATCAAAGTGTCCGGAGAGTGTGAAAACGCGTAACGATGTTTTCTATCTTCTCCCTGAACGCAGTTGCGTCCCAGACAGTCCCGTTTGGTACTCAACATCCCCATTGGCCAAGGATCATCTCGTGAAGATGTTAAATCGCGTAAGAATGGTCAAGGAAATCAACGTGGCGCTATGGACCAGTTAATAATCCATTCAAAAATCAAGACATTGTTTTTTGTATGCAAATGAAAATCGCGATAAGATCGATGGAAAACGTTGTAAAACATACGTCCTACAATTAAAAATAACGAGTTCAGCTGAACGCATGACAAGAGTCAAAGTTTTTTTGCCTCGTATTCAAGTTTTTTATGTGTAATTTTTAAATAATTAGGAAATAAAGAAAAAACGAGATGAATTATTTCATAGTTTTGTGTTTAAACCATTGGTCTCGAATTATGAACTACACAAATACACGTGGATGCTGGAGAAAATACGGCAGTTTTATTCCATTACTCCCTTATTTTCTAATTGCTAGTTGTACTTCGATTTTGGACATTTGCAACACCAAAATTGATTTGCCATTCATCAAGGAGATACTACAGGTTGAAAGTATCATTTTCCGTAGAACCATTAATTCCATTACTGAACAAAAAAGGATTTTTTCAACGCTTTCTTACAATTTTTAGTGAGCACTTTGCTTCCGAGGAAAATAGCATAACATTTCCGAAATAATTCACGAACTTCTATCGAGTATTCAATCATTTTATTTTCCAATTAAAGGCTAACAGATGCAAGTAATTCGGATTTTCAAGGCGCTATAATTAATGGGTTTTTGTGGGGCGCGCGAATCCACGCTTGCGCTTGAGTTTCTTACGCGATATCTCCAAAGTGTGTAATTTTGAGTAGACCTCGGAGTATATCGCTTGTTGTTCCTCTTCGGGAATTGTCGATCTGAAAGACATTAAAAAAATTATGGGAAATTTGGTTGAATTGGCGGCATACTCCAAACGTTATAACATGTTATTTCCAAATCTTTCTGGCCGCATGTATAAATTTAGAGTATGCTAATGCGTCAAAATCTTTTTTCAAGTTTGTAATGTTTTTCGCATTAATTTTTGAGATTTTCTGCACAAGGTATGATTAAGCAATTGCTACCTGTAAATCTTCATAAGGTCGTATTTCTCCCAGGGCTTCTGGAAATTGTCGGCTCTCCTCTGCTTTTTTTCAGTAACAACAATTGTGCTTGCTATGACACCTTTCGGTCTGTACAATTCCCATCTGACGAGCCAGGGCCGGGGTTTCAGGGGAACTTGTAGGGTATTCAGGGGGGCAGTACTGCCCTCAGGTAATAGTTCCATTTCCATGTCAAGTGGGAATGTACTGTACTCTAGGGGAGCGTCTCGTAGGTAGTACAGCTCGTCGTCCAATCTCTTTTCAAGTCTTGAAGAAAAAAAAGGTTGAGTAGGTCATGTTCAACAAACTACGCAAACTACTAAACTAAGCGGTAATACTCATTACTTTCAATGAATTATTTTCAATACAAATCTAATTTATTTATGGGTGCTTTATGTGCTAACAAATTTGAAAACCGCCGTTGTTGATAGGCCCTTGAGAGTAGCATAAATATAGGGACGCTAATAGGAATCACCCTTACCACGCGCTAAATTGCCATCCGAGGCGAAGCCGAGTATGGCAAGCACGCGAGGGACCACGATTAGTTTGGTATGGGGTGTCCAGAACAAGATTTTTCAGGATGAGGGATTCAATTATGGGAATTCGCCAGGTGCATCGAACAATTTTCAGGGCTAGAACCAAAAATGGCAATAAAAAAAATCGGAGGCAAGTTACCTCAAACAATCGATCCTGGAAAGGACGGGATCGTACAAATCGAACTTGACCTCAACGCCCTGATGATCGATGACATTCCTCAGGATGAAATTGGCTCTGAGCCCGCAGCCCTTACGATCGATGCAAATTCCGACAAATCTGTTGGTTTTGCTCGGGGCATGGGGTTCCGAGTACTCCACAGCTAGAATAGAGCCCACATAAAACTCTGGGATATCCAGAATCGTTCTCCGCGCCATCATGTCCATTCTCTCGAGCTTTTCGCGCAATGAATTGCGGAAGCCAGGAGTTGGGTCTGGCAGGAATTCCGGGTAGACGAATCTGTACTCAGAAGGCACAACCGTCTTTTTTGTCTGCTCTTTTGAAACGTCCTGTACAAGCTTTTCGGAGTCGGGCGCACTTGCGGGTGTCGATAGGCACCTGACATCTTTGCCTGTAACAAATTTGAGTTCTTCAAAAAGATTGTTTAGAGATAATTTGAACGCTTTCTAGCGCTTTTTTTCAGACAACTCGATTTAGACCTATTGCTCTTCGACTTTGTAGTATACCAGAATTCAAATTTTAATTTATAATGAGAGCAGATTTTAAAGAACTTGCAATGAAAACATGAGAACTTTTATAGCAAAATTGTAATCTGAAGTCATCATCATTTACAATTTTCAAATTAAATTACTATAAGGAACAATTTTATTATCGTAAGCTGGGGTGAGAGAGGTTAGGTCATTGTCGGTGTCGACACGCGCCAATAAAAGGACTGGCAATTTGGCATTATAATTGCTTTCCGATTATGAAACAGTTTCAATGCGAATACTAATCATAATTACGTACATATAGTTTTAAATCCTGATAAATGCAGCCTGAGAACGCGGGATACGGCTAACCCTGCGGCTGACATGTTTTCCTTTTTCCTCGTTCAGTTGCTGTATATATATATGTATATAGCATCAGCGTTGCCAACCCGTGGAGCTCGGTTCATGGTATGGGGAGGGAGAAATAATGGTATCTACCGATAAAATAGAGCTCTTCAAAAAAATTCGAATAATCTCTATTATTTTACATTAAATTTTTCAAATAACATCAACAACAATATACTGCGATTTATATATCCTCAAAAATTGAAAAATTCAATTTTATAAAATTTAAGTTTGCCTCCCCATAAGGTCCCAATGTTAAATTTGGCCAAAAACGAAAAAAATTAATTTCAATTTTTCGACCCAAAATCGACGGAAATATCTTCTAGGGGTTCCTATTGGATAGTATCAACGCACACGGGGCCAAAAATTCAATTTTAAAAAATTTAAGTTTGCCTCCCCATAAGGTCCCAATGTTAAGTTTGGCTAAAGTCGAAAAGAATAATTTCACTATTTCGACCCAACATCGACGGGAATATGACTACGGAATTTTTTTGAATACAGTTATGTGAAAAATATTTCTTCAAATACATTGCTCCCTCCTTTCCTGCAAAAAACAAGTATACCATGATACCATGACCGTCATCATGGAATATGGTATGGGGCCTATTTTCATGGTATAAATGCCATGATAATGGTATGGTTGGCAACGCTGATATAGATAACTATGTACATCGGTAGATAAAGTAGGAATTTTTTCTATTGGGTATGTTTCAAATTTTAAACTTTTTGACATTTACTCCAATCGAATTCTCAAGTTTTTGGAACATTTTTAAAATGACTGCCGGTTTGGACCTTCGAGACTTCAAAAATCAAAAAAATTGTCATCCAAAATTCTTATGAGATCCCAAAGAAAACCCATAAAAATTTGACCGATTGACATCCTGCAAGTCCCATTTCTGCATTCCATTTTTATGGAACTCCCATAACATTTGCTGACATATTCTGTAGGAATCCTATGGGATTTTCCATGGCGGGGAAGCAAAATGAAAGGCCGCGTATTAAGGCGAATTCCAGATTCCTATTCCTCGCCATGATAGACACATCCCACGTGCAAATTTTCAGTGGAGGCCGATTTTTATGTGGGTCGTTCCCTATTGGACGCCGCGAACAGAACAATTTCCATTGTTTTCCCCTCCCAGGGGTCCCTTACTAAAGCTTTGCCACTGATATTTCTCCAGCATCAATTTTGCTAATTAGTTTTCTTCACAATGTATTCTTTTTCCAATTCCATTTTGATTTACGGAAGATTTTGATCAGGCGCAAAATTTTCGACCCTTCTAAAACGATTGGAAATTTCTGCGATTCCGATAATTTCTGTACACAAATTATTTTTTATAGCTTTTCATACTTTTTAAATCTTCAAAAATTTTGCAGATTTTGAATCTTGTCGAGAGTTTCAGAACTTTCGACATCGTTCAAAATTCATAGAATCTGAAATCCCCCCAAAAAATCTGAATTTCCGTTTGTAAAAATAAAGTCATAAAATTACAACTTTGCATATGATTCCCATAATTTTCTGGCGTTGACATTGATTCAAATATTGACATTGATATTTCTAGACCATGGTTCGTATGTAGACATGTGTGAGCGTGTAAGAATGTATGTCCCCAGGTTTTTGGTTCACGATTTCTCATGAATGAATGAAGCGATTGAGGTCGTCCATGCGGCAATTGGACGTGTCTTCATATGACTCCGGTCTTACACATGTAACGAAAAATTTCTATGGGAATTATATGGCGAATTTCGGTTTTTCTATAGCATTCACTTATGCGGTAATTCGGCGAGGAGTTGCGAATCATACGGGGGATTCCCATGTATTTCTCATGGACAATTCCATAAGTTTCCAACAACAAATTCTGTAGGCACAACCCTATGGAGTATGATTCGAAAATTGAAATTAAATGTGTTTTCAACATTTTTACATGTAATTCAGGTCCTAATTTTCGGAAATAAGCTGGAGACGTGACTAGCAAAACGCTAATATCTCGGAGAGCAGAACCGACAAAGTGGGCCCTTTTCATACAGACCCCTGCAACCATTCTACCTCCTCAAAACTGAAAATTTCGATGATCAAATATTGGTCATATCATCGAAAAAAATATTCGTTGCGATGTCACACGCTAAGGTCGTGTATTGATGAGGAATGTCACCATAATGTTAAATACCAGAATCAGGAGCTACATCGGCCACCTGCAATCACCAAGCTAACGGTACAAGAATTGTTGTGTACTGTGGCGCCATACGGATTTTACAATAACTATCGAGATAGGCGAGGTCGACAGCATACCTGCGATTCTCCTCCTCCCAGAGGTAGTCGTCGTGAAACTTTCAATAACTATAATATCGCTCGCGCGCACCTTTCCTTGTTGATTAATTTTTCGTATATCAGCGCGCCTGCCCATTTTTTTTTTGCTTTTTTCTTCTGTGTGTGTGATTCGGAACTTCATTTTCATCTTTGGAATTGCCCGCGAAGAAATGGATTATTTCTCCAGATGAGGTAATTCTTCTATAAAATTCCTTCCTTTTTTCTATCGATACATTTATTTGCGAAAGAAGTTTACAGTGCCCTTATTGCAAGCAGGATGTGCACTAAAAATATGAGGAATATGGACACAGAGAGGAAGTTGATATGTGTTACATAAATAAGAGGCAAACACTTTTCTTCTTTGACATGTTTACACGGCAAAGTGCATGTGTATATTTTTGGGAGAATTTCATGAGTGGGGAAGATATACGGAAAGTCGCTATGAGCTATGTGGGAAGTATATAAAAAGTGCTAGTTTCATATATATATAGTATTATGCATTTCTTCCCAATGGGAGTGATGTCTGTGTCTTACGTTTGGACATTGGATTGGCCGATTTTTCCTTTAATCGAGACATTGAAGAGTTGTCTAGGAATATTTCTTGGTGATTTCGATGCATGGGTTGATACTGTGTATAGCTTTCTCACGCGCCGACGTCCCACGGAAACCGAATAACTACAACGGGATTTACCGGTTTTTTTCCTTCCGTCTGTCCTTACCGTAAGATATTATTCCTCTTCAATAACAATGTATTGGTGTTGCGAATGCGTATTAATTGCCTTGTGCATCAATGGATTGCGGTGGTTGGATATGGTAGTTATGGAGTTATGAAATATCCTTTTAGATTCCTTCGTCCGTAAAATGGCGTGTGACGTATCGTACGAGAGGAAAATTCCTGAGCGCTATGGGTTCTCCAAGTGAAACTTCTTTATGGAATAGTTGGGAGAGTCAGGAAATCGGCGGATTCATCAAAATTTTGAAAAATATGAATTTCAACAGTTGCGCAATTTTAAAATTTTTCCAATTGCACGCTCGGAATTTTTTTTTGACATTTCCAAACTTATGGTTTTTTTTTCACGTTACCTCAACTTCCAAAATTGGAAAAAATCTCAATAAAATTGATCAGCCTATTTTAGTTTCACTTCCATCTCTATCCCCCTACTTTGATTTCATAGAGACCATTACACTTGCGACATTTAAGATGCAACATCTATTCTGCGACATTTCACTACGCTTACAAAATGTTAAACTAAAAATCATATTATTCTTGCGACATTTGAAACGCACCGTACATTTTGTAAGACTTCTGTAATGTTACAAAACATTTTTATTATATTTTTACAGAATTGTTTGCAAACGCGTATGATAGTAGCAATCACCCACGGGCTTAGCCATTCTCCCATCGTTGTTTAAGCGCGAAATTTAAAGGTAATACAGATGATTTGTGAAATATCAAAAGTTTTCAAATTCAGAATTCTCTGGAGCCAGAGAAGTGTGTGTGTGTGTGTGTGTGTGTTCGTGTGTGTTCACAATTGTAAAAGTTTCGTAATTTAAAAAATTGTGAAAACTGCAAAATTCCAAAAATGTGACTCCATCGAAATTTCGAAAACTAAAATATTTCAAGAATTTTCCCGAGAGTCTACAACAAAGTTTCACTGTGGCATGTCACGTGCAGATGCCCACACATTCTTTTCCCAGCATAGTTATCAACGAATGACGCACAATAATCCCTATGCATAGTTCTATTATTGCATTATCCCTTGGAATTTCCGTTGCCCGATAATCCAGTGATAATTGCGAAACGAAGGAATTCACGATAAAGTTTAATACATATTGCACATGAGGCGGGAGCTATGTGCATTTGTGCGGATGGTCGTCTGGGTCATGCGGAGAAAGGGATTCAAAGCAATTTCCCTCGAGCAACAGACAGAGAAACGAATCTTCCTCATTTTTTACCTCAACATTCTAGGACTATACTGAAATCTGATGAAATAAGCGTTGCATATCAAAATATGGCACCTACAAAACGCCTAAATAAACAACACTGAAATGCACGTGGCCAAAAATGAAAAAAACAAAAGATTATTAAATCGGTAAAAATTTGGCCCGATATAAGATTGAGCGCACAAAAAAAATAATAATAGTGATAAGAATGGCAGTTTTCTATTTCCTATGTTTCCGAAATCCAAGATCGCCTCAGTAAGAATCGAATTATAACTGACCGTTTCTAATAATAATAATCCAACATCGTTTGGCAAAAATATACATATATGATATTATAGATATATGGAAATGTAAAAATTTAGTAAGTAATAGAATAGTAACAGTATCAAGCGACTATGGCAATGCGATCATAACGACAGGAAACGAAAGACAAATGTGGAGCAATACAGAACGATACAATGAGAATTCGTTGAAATCGGGAATTCTGTGCGAACAAACACACACTCCGCCGACAGCAGGAACATGCCGTGTGTGTATCGACGGTATGCACCAATTGAGACGGGCAGGAACCCAACCGATCGCGCCGGGGGAGGGGGGGGGTCGATCATGCGCGTCAGTTATCATAGCCCAGATCTGTTTTGGGTCCACAAGTCCGGGCGGGAACCCAACCGAGCGCGTCAGGAGTGGGGGGGGGGGGGGGGAGAGGTCGATCGTACCCATCCGCTGTCATAGCCCAGATCTGTTCTGGGTGCACAAGCCCGGGCGGGAACCGAGTTCGTCGCGTCGGGAGGGGAGGGGGAGGAGAGATGCACAAAGTAAGTCTTCGCAGCAAATCCTGTCGGGTACTACAAATAGAGGAGTAACATGAAAAACACACGTACACACGCACACGCCTTATTGAGGCCACGTTCAGATGATGCAAAATGTCAAATGTGGTGACGTACAGACGTGCACACAGTATCATATAAATTGCATATTTTTCCTATCTGAAGACTTAACCCGTCGATAGTTATGAGACTTTCTTTCACTGAAATTTTCATATTATCGAAAATCCATTCCGAAGGTGTATTATTTGAGCGAGCGTCGTCTCGAGTCACTCTTTCAGTTTATGCAAGTGGATATACAAATGATTTATAAGACATTTAAGTCGAAGGAAATTATATCCTTGAGCCCAATCAGAATTTCCGAGTGTTCTGCATGTCGGGTTTGGCGTTGCGGAAGAACGGATTTAGCAAATTTTTGAGTTCAATAAAAAAAGAAAGTATTCCGACTTTTCGACTTTAGTTACATTGTTTGGTTCGATTCCACGTAACCCCGCTAGCGTCCCAATTTTGGTTCCCTTCAATCTGGACCCTGGCCCTAATAATCAAAGGGACTGCCTGTAAATTACGCAAGTTATGTTATGTCGCGTGCATTAATCGAATTTGTGCTTTCCCTCTCCGACCTCAATATTCGACGGACGAAACCTGCGATCCTCTGGGACCCCCCGGACCACAATGAATAGACATGAACCAAGATTCGAGATTAAGAGTCATGGCGTAGTTACCATTCACTCATTCCTGAATTCCTTACTCATATGGAGAGTATAAGTGTCTGAAGGCGCACAAGGCCATCAATTTTTTTCCCCGCCTTTTTTCAAATTCTACTAACCTTATATCCTGGAAGCGGGGATAAAATCGATTAGCGTGTTTGATTAAAATTGCGGTTAACAATCACTATGTTCGATTTTTTAAAGGAAAAAATAATTGTTGAATTATTTTCTTAATTTTTGAAGACTTGTAATCTATAAAAAAATTTAAGTCATCAAAACTTTTAAAATTATGAAAAAATCGTAAAAAAATTTAGATATCCCACTGGTTTCCAGAAAATTTTTTCGGAAAAAAAAAATTATTTTTATTGCACTAAATATGGTGGAATACCGCAATCTTTTGACGTAGTAATTTTTGAGCGCCAAGAAATAAAACTTGAACTTTACAGGCTAATTGAGACAACTTTGCGTAAATGCCTTCCTGACATTCCTTCATTATTACTAATGCCCATGATTTCCCCATAACTTCATTATTTCACAAAATTATCCTGTACATCTCGTTCAATTTTCCCAACTATTAAACTTTATGTTCAAGGGAAGTATGTACAACATCCGAGGGCATTACGAGTGATTACTGGAGATGTATACAGAGTGGCAAACGGTTAGTAAAAAAATTCAAATTCTTACTAACTCTACATACATTATTCTTAACAAGCGCAGAGTATGTCTTCAAAACAAGAAGGCGGTAAAAATTCGAAAACATGCTTTTTTCAATGCCCAAAATTATTGATTGAGATAAATGATTCTTCCTCCATTATTAATATTTTTTTTGCAAATGAGTTTAACGCGTCCATTACATGACTAGTTCCGTAATTTTCAATAACCTTTTCTCTCCTTCTACGTCACTGTTATCAAGTTGTTAACATCAAAATACAAACTGAAAAATTCTGAAAGTGACATGATCCATTTCTCCTAATAACTTGAATGGTTACTCAAATGAATCACGTAGTAGCCTTTTAATCTGAATCTGATCTACAATAATCCACCTAAATAGGATCTGCTCACGGCATAATTTATATAAGAGAGAAGAGATACGCTCGGTTCCCCTCCAAAACATTATAACCCATTGGCGTCTGCATTCAATTTTTCCCCCAACAACTCGCATCAATTTTTTAAAAAGGCAAACACCTGGAAATTTCGATTGCATGACTCGTGTATTTATCAATAAGTATCTATTTAGCCGGAAGTAAGGCATATATTTATTAACAAAATAACTGAAAAGTATGCTCATGCATGGGGGTTGTTGGAATCAAGAATAAACGCTTCGATGAGCATACAATTATCTCACAAGAGGACTAATTAAAACAATCTACGCCACTGTACAAGAAGAGCAATAGATATGGAGAGAAAATACATTGGGCATCCAGTTGCACATTGAACATACACGAGAATGTATGATCCTCAGACACTTCGATTATGTGAAAAATAGCCCAACTTGGTAGACGTCAAAATGTGAATAATCGTATGCAACCAGTCTATCGGTTGGATTTGAAAAAACGAACGTTTATCAATCGTGTATAGGCTCCAACAAAAGGAAAAACAATGGGAATATCCATGAAATTAATGTGCAGTGCCCATGATAGTGTAATCATATGTGCGGATGCGATGTCAACATAACCCCTATAGCTGCGGACAAACGTCGCATTAGAACCGCGGATATTTACTGTGGAGTGAATGAGTGTTATTCAGAATAACAAAGACTTGAGGGCAATTTAGAGAGACCGGAAGCGCCAAAACAAAATTATCGCCCACATGCGCGTGGGCCGTGAGGCGGCAATTTTCAAAAGCTGCCGAGACTCGTCCTTCGACGTCCGTTCAACGCTTTTGAAATCGATGCAGGATATATAAAACGCTGCGATTAGCAAGAGTGAGGATCTAAAATTGGAGGAAACTTGTCAATGCCGAAAAAACTGATTTTTGGTTGCATAAGCGATTTATAGGTTATCAATGCAGGATTGTTCGGCTAGGACAGGAAAGAATAATTCAAATTTTTAGAAAAATATGGGAAAAATGCCGTAGTTGTGAGCTATGCAAAGGAAAAGAAAAATTGCCAGTACCAAAGAGGCCAGTGGTACGGCCAATCCCGGTACCATCGAGTGCAATGACCTCGAAGTGAACGGAAGTGAGTTGGCTTGAGAGCTTATATACATCCATGTTGGTTGAGTTTCGATCAAGAGAAACATCTCAAATGATTACCAATCTTCAGAACACACCCAAGAATGTTGACAACCTTCTGAATGATCATTGAATGAGTCATTGAAAAGAAAATCAAGGAGCAAATAAGATTAGGGATGATGATTTTTGGCACTTGTAGTGCACCAATAATGATCTAGGATAAATTAATCATGACGTGAAAAGCAATCGACTTTTCGATCTCATTCGAGATCAGGACGATTTCCATGATTTATTTATCCGAAAGAGTAATCAATACAATCGGTTTTAATTATGGCTGACCCAATAATTCAAGATATACGTATATGTGAAACTTATCTAGGCAATGGAACATATTTTCCATGTACTCATTAATGCAGTTTCTCCTCTTGTCTGTTAAGAAAAATATTAATAGTATAAATAGTCAGTCTAAAAAAGCTGCGATATTTCCACAGGGGAAATTGGTGAAAAATTTGGCTGATGGATATGCAAAACATGAAATGTAATTGACGGTCTACAAAAAATATCATCTGCTGAGTTTCTGACCTTCGCTTCAAATTCATGTTTTTTTTTTTTTTTTTTTTGAGAAAAGTCATAGCACAAGAACTGCACAATGCAATCGGCTGTGAAAAAATCATCGAATCCTAGCAGTTTTTCAACGAAAATTCGAACAGTACGATGTAAGACTCCATTACAACCGGAACCAACGCCTGTAAATCCGTTATACCATGGACGCGCATTGCATAATTCCTCTGACCCATATGCAGATATGTATATGCGTGAGCCGTCAACATCGCGGCCGAGAATTGCGAGTTTTCGAACATGGGCTGAACACAACAGACCGCAATATAGTCCAGAAATGTCGCATACAACACCTAGACGTGGAATATCTCGTCGTCTAATTCTATCAAAGCACTACAACAGAAATGACGAAATTCAAAAATTTGAAACACTCCAGTCAACCTGTCGACGATACAGTCTGGACAATTCGCGGAATGCCCAACGAACTAAAACATTGCCCTTGGTAGTTAGAAAATCGGATAAGAATAACGCTGAAAATGACTTTTCGGAATTTGGAAGAATATCGCGGCAGAAAATTCTGAATCGTCGAACGAGCTTTCAATTGGCGCGATCGGCGCCAATTACGTTACGGAAAAAAAGCAATAGTCTCGTCGAAAATCCCCGATCGGCGACAAATGAGATCGACAAGGGGCAGACTAAAGTGGAAAGCAGATTCACCAAAACGTCGAGTTTTCTGAAGAATAAAGCGTTAAGAAACACCGGAAAAACCGGCAACTGCAGTACCTTAGAGAAAAGAATAAGCGGTGCTAGATCGTTTGTCGATTTATCGGCTGTTTCCAATACACTGCGCAAAACAAAATGCGAATTAGTAGCAAAATCATCGACGCTGCCGAAAGCCATGCATTCCAGTGTTCCTGGAAGAATTGATCAGCCGAGCAAATGCAAAGAATCGGTAAATCGAGATGGTGCGATCTATGGAAGAATAAAAAGAAGACAATTATCGTTACCAAATGTTGCAAAAACTGGTTTGAGCCATTCGTCAGGAAACGATGCAAAATTTTCCAACGAAAAGGGTAAATTTTGTTTGGATAGAAGAAGGAATAGTGGGATTAAGCAGCAGGACGAGCGCAATTTGCAAAGAAGAACGCATGATAAATCGTTTTCACACGATCAATTCATTCAAGCTCATGGGAAATTAAAAACCGTTTCACGTAGAGTCGATACCGATCTGATGAAAAAATCCGATTTTACACATTCTAAATCTCATGTTCACATACTTCCATCAAGTAAATATGCTGTACGCGATGATACTAGAGCCAAAAGTAGTGTTCCCTGGTGTACTTCAGGTGATCGGAAAAATTGTTACAATTTTAAAACGAGTTTAATTGGTGCTAAGACAATGCAAAAAGTGAAAGCGGCAGACTGTACTAATATGCCTAGTGCTAGTACTTTACCGCTGTATACAAAGTGCTTGAGGAAATCCTCCAATTGGCATAGTTCCGGTATTCCCTTGAAAATTGCAGCAAAAAATGCGATACATTCGCGATCATTGAGCGATATCAATACTAACAAATCGGTTTCCCCCACTCCGGCTTCCTCAATTTTTGGATTTTGTACGGGAAGGAGAAAACTGCAAATCGGAAAAAAAATTAATTCAACAAAACACGAGTCAGTTTATCATAAGAAAAAAGTCAGCATTGTTGTTGCATTATAATTGTGATGATTGTTATTATTTGTTAAAGTGTAAATTGTATTTTTTAGGGCGAACTGGTGTGGTTCGATCCAGGGGTCGGACATGTGCTACCTGGTGAAGTTCTCGAGTACCATAGAGCGGCTAATGTTTTATCAGTTCAAGCTGTTATCGCTGGCAAGGTAAAGTTCATAGCAAGATGGGGCATTATGGGACGGTGAATTACATGGTTCAAGTGAATATTTTTTTATGTGAGAAAAATACAATTTCAGCCGCAAACTTTTACTCTCACTAACCTTACCGGAGTGAGACCGAGGCAGGATCTGGGGCAAAATGGAGTAGAGGACATGATCCAATTGACGTGAGTGATGATTTGTTTGATCCCAGAATTATCGATCTATTGGTATCATGAGGACGATTGGATAATCAATTAAGTGCAACTTAATCAACATTAATTTTCGCGTTTTTTTAGTGATCTAAATGAGGCGTCTCTGTTATGGAACCTGAAAATTCGTTATGACAAGGAGCTGATTTATGTAAGTTTAATCATTTTTGGTTTATGTGTCTGATTCTCGCAAGGTCAAATATATAAGATAGGTAACGACAATTTCGTGGATTCAAATTTCAGACCTACACAGGCAGTATACTTGTAGCGGTGAATCCGTACAAAATGTTTGACATTTACGGCCTGGACCAAGTGAAGCTGTATGAGGGGAGAATCCTGGGAACTCTACCTCCGTAAGTCTCGAAACCAACGTCTTTTTCATGTGCAATTGATTGTTCAAAGTGTGTAAAAACACTGATTTTCAAAATCATAGAATTCATAGTTTATACCTTACCGAAGCGTTATTGGTAAATAATGCGTAATCCAAGGGAGACAGCGAAATTTTCACACAAGCAAAAATGTTGCCTGTTCAATTGTCCACAAGAAATGTTCTTGTCAACATTTCGCTAGCTTCCTTAGCTTACGAGATATTTACTAACAAAGTTACGAAAAATGAAACGGACTCGGCGCGATAAGCCACTCCACTACCGATTTTTTTGCATAACAAAATGATAGTCTGTGTTGCATATTTTAGGAATGTGTTTAACAACACCCATATGGTTATAAAATTTGTATGGGTAAAAAATAGTTCATTCGAAAACGACTACCGTCGTCGGAATGGCCTAGTATGCTAAGCGCGCAGTCTCACGGTCACGCTTGGTTTCCTAAGTTCAAACCCTCGATTGAGTAAAATTTCATTCGATTTGTGTGACGAGCGGGAGGTGTTATCGAGTCGCCGTCTGTACCGACATGAGTTTTCTGCGGTTTCCCCTATCTTATCATGCGAATGTAGTGCAGCGGTCTTCTCAGGCCTTCACATCCTCAATCCATCGAGATTTTAAAGATAATAAAACAAAAGTAACCGCTTCACTTCTTAATTGTTCGCCTATCAAAACAATAATTGAGATTTCTTCTTATTTCGGCAACTCCAGTCATTGTAGCGGTCTCCAATTAAAATTCTCCACAACAATAATTAATGTCTCTTTACAGGCATCTCTTTGCTGTGGGCTCCTCAGCGTACAGTCAAGTCTCCACGGCCAATAATGCAACGGCAAATCAGGTTGTTGTAATATCTGGCGAATCCGGATCTGGAAAAACAGAATCAACGAAGCTTGTAATGCAATACTTAGCTGCGGTCAATCGAGCTCCAAGTAATTTGGTGACTGAGCAAATTTTGGAAGCAGCACCACTGCTCGAGAGTTTTGGAAACGCTAAAACGCCACGCAATGATAATAGCAGTCGTTTTGGAAAATATTTGGAAGTGAATTTTAGGGACGGTGTGATTGTTGGTGGGCGAGTCACTCAATACCTATTGGAAAAGAGTAGAATTGTGACTCAGGCACAGGACGAACGGAATTACCATGTTTTTTATGAACTCTTGGCGGGTCTTGATCAGCAATCAAGGGACAAATATGGGCTCTTAACCCCAGACAAATATTTCTATCTCAATCAAGGTGGAAGCTGTGAAATTGATGGAAAAAATGATATGAATGACTTCAAAGCACTTTTGTCAGCAATGCAAGTGCTTGGCTTCACTTCCGAAGAGCAGGATACCATTTTCCGTATTTTATCAAGTGTATTGCACTTGGGTAATGTATATTTTCACAGAAAACAAATGAGACATGGCCAGGAAGGTGTTGAAGTTGGATCAGACGCTGAAATACGTTGGGCAGCACATTTACTTCAAATAAATGCAGATGGAATTATTCGTGCTCTTACAACTAAAACAACAGAAGCAAGAAATGAAAAAGTATTGACTGCTCTGAACATTGATCAGGCTTTGGATGCGAGAGATGCATTTGCAAAGGCACTGTACAGTTTTCTTTTTTCATGGCTGGTAGCACGTGTTAATCATATCGTGTACAAAGGTACTAAGCAGACATCAACAATATCAATTCTCGATATATTTGGATTTGAAAATTTTACTGAAAACAGCTTTGAACAATTGTGCATTAATTATGCCAATGAAAATCTACATTTTTATTTCAACAAGCATATCTTTAAACTTGAACAGCAAGAATATGTCAAGGAGAAGATTGATTGGACCACCATAAATTACACTGACAATTTACCTGTTATTCATTTAATAGCAAAAAAACCAGTTGGTATCCTTCATCTACTGGATGATGAAAGTAATTTCCCTAAAGCAAGTGATCTGTCATTTTTAGAGAAATGTCATTACAACCATGCATTGAGCGAATTATACTCTCGTCCAAGAATGAACTCCGCTGAGTTTGCTATCAAACATTACGCTGGACAAGTATGGTACAATGTGGATGGATTTTTAGATAAGAATCGTGATACATTGCGACCAGATGTCGTTGAATTGCTGATTAGCAGTAAGATTCAGATGGTTAGCAAGATGTTCCAGCATGTTAGGAATTCACATGAGGCGAACAAAACCGTCAACAAACCCAATGGAAGATTCGTCACAATGAAACCAAGAACACCAACTGTATCTGCACGCTTCCACGATAGTCTTCAACAACTATTGGAGTCAATGTCGCAGTGTAATCCCTGGTTTGTACGATGTATAAAACCAAATAACGATAAGGCACCGATGAAATACGATATGCCCTGTGTGTTGGAGCAATTGAGATACACTGGTATGTTGGAGACAATTCGCATTCGCAAAACTGGATATCCAGTTCGTTTACTTTTCGGCCAATTTGTTGATCGTTATCGCTACTTGATGACAACTCGTCTGCCTCGTGGTGCGCCCAATAAGGAATTGTGTAGAATTATTTTGGATAAAGCTGCACCGCAGAATGCCCATGATCAATATCAACTTGGTATAACCAGGGTTTTCCTAAGGGAATCATTGGAGAGAAATTTGGAGTACAATCGGGCGCTGATTCTTGAACGAGCTGCTGTAACGGTTCAGCGTTATACGCGGGGTTTCCTGGCTCGACGAAGATTCCTCAATTTTTCAAAGAGTACTGTTTTGCTCCAGGCAGTTTATCGCGGTTATCGTGAGCGGAAAAAATATAATGCGCTCAAAAGTGGCGCTATAATGGCCCAGAAATTGTGGCGGGGTAAAAAGGATAGGAACAGTTTCTTGCTGCTCAAAGAAGAAATGGCCAAGAGGGCAGAAATTGAGAGAGCCAGTAGAGAGAGAGCGAGGGCTAAACAACAACGAGAGGAGCAGGAAAAAGCATCCAGGGCTGTTGCTGGTGTTAATCATCTTGAAATACCAGCTGAGTTGGCGTTTATTTATAGCAAACTTGATGACTGGCAACCAACGCATACCGAAAGAAATTTGTTGAAGGTTGTCGGGTCAGTTATATCATCACCTGCTAATTATAAACTACCCTCGGATATTGATCAGCATCAATTTACCAAATTCACCAACATCTATTTCAAAAGCCATATTTTTGGAATGAAACGAGAGCCCATTAAGACACCATTTCTTACAAAATCCAGGGACCAGGATTATACCGACTCACTTATCATTTTCAAAATGATACTGAGATTTATGAACGAGAACAATTTGAATGGAAAGAAAGAGCAAGCCCTTGGGGATTATATTGTTAATAAAGGAATTGTCAATGAAAAATTGAGGGATGAAATTTTATGTCAATTGGCTAATCAAACTTGGAAGAACGAAAATGATGCGAATAAGGAAAGAGGCTGGCTCCTTCTTGCTAATTGTCTTTCTGCATTTCAACCAAGTTCAACAATATTCAAATATCTTTTGAAATATGTTTCGGACCATGCATACAATGGCTATAAATCCTACTGCCAATGGAAATTGCTCCAAGGCACACGCAATCTGTCATCATTGCATAGTATACCAAGGAACTATCCTCCCTGTGTACTTGAATGGCGAGCAAATAGAAATCGTGTAAATATGGCCCTAAATGTGGAGTTTTATGATGGTGAAACAACAACCTGTGCAATTAATTCTTGGACAACTTGCGAAGAATTGGCGAATATAGCGGTTAAAAATCATGGAGTTGATAATAATGGTTGGAGTGTAACACTTTGGAATCAATTGGATGGTCAAGAAGTAAGTGTTACCGAGGCAAATGGATTAGATTATGTACTCGATCTGATATCTGAAATGGAATTAGCACCAGCATTTCCAGCAGCAAAGCACATATTTTTGGAACAACGAAAGAGTAGTAGTCCACCGATTCAAAGAAGAGACGATAATACTACAACGATTATTCGTGAGGTTGATCATGATATGGATATGATACGCGTTTCATCAGTTTTGAAAACATTTCAGCCATTGGAGAGATTGTCACCCAAGACTTCTTCTGATAAGCCACTAGAGCCAGAAATTTTGCCGCCAAAAAGACCAGCAGTACCACCACCGCAACCACCTACGGTCAAATCATCACCGGTCAGAAAACAATCGCACGAACCAATGCTTGAAACTTCCGGTGAAATGGGACTTTCTCGTCAATCTGCCCTAAATGATCGCTACTTTGAAAAGGAAAAGCAACGCAGCAGAAGTTTAGATAATCTGCTTCAATCTGAAGTTGTTACGTGTACGAATAAATTGACAAATCTTGGTCTATCCTCCTCAAAGCTGAATGAACGTTATCACAGTTTAGAGAGAATTGGGGAAAATTCAGCGATATCTAGCACTGAGTACATGAATAGAAGTGAAGCATCCCAAGAGCGAAAATACAGCAGAATAGGTAGAGGTACTGAGCCAAATATTGTTGAGGAAGAGGATGTCACAATTGATTTTGAATATCCAGATATACAATCAGTGAGTCAAACTGGGAGGTCAGAGGATGATAAAAGCAGCTATATAAGATCGCAAACCCGCTTCATTAAATCGCAATATCCAGGAAAGAGAGCATTACCTGGTAGTCAGTCTAGTCGTGCATACATAGAAAAAAGTGAGTACGTGAGTGGTGTTAAATCATCAGCGATGTCGGATACCAGTGAAGCACCTTCCTTGGCATCACATGTCAGACGAGTTAGAGTGCCAAGTCAAGCATCAGATGTGGATCAATTCCTGGACGAACTGTTTATGCCAGTTCTTGATGGTAATCTCGATGAGTTGTCTGATGCGAGAAGCCTTGCTGCAAGCATAAAAGGAACCGCGATGAAGCCCTCGGAATGTAATAATGCAAAGGACTTCGAACAATATATCGACGCAATAATAGGGCCGCACCACGGAACAGCCTCAGCGGATTTACAAGCCTCGAGTCTGTCATTATTGATCAAAGGAGGTGGGAACATGGATATTCCGAACCAAAATAATACATTCAATTACAGTCCACTGTCACCAGGCATCATGTCATCTTCAATGATGATGCCGGTATTCTCTCCACCTCCTCAACAAATATCAACAAGCCAAAATCCAAGTTTAAATATGGGTTCTGGATTTTTGCCTATCCCTATTTATAATATGCAAGGATTGAGTCTACCACAGTATCCGAATTCGCCACCGAATAGTCAAACTACTGATATAGTGGCTTATCAACAAAATCTTCAACGTGCGTTTCTTCAAAGCGCCATGGCGCAAAACCTTCAAATTCAGCAACAACTTCTAGCTCAGAATCAGGCATTTCAGCAACTGCTCGTTCAAAACGATACACAATCATTGCCATTCATGGAAAATGAACCCGGTAAGCAGCATCAAATTACATCGAACTCAAGCAGTCAACTGGAAACGGTAACAGTCAAAGCCCAAATCCATCGATCTCAGAGCCCACCGTCGAAAGGTGCTGACTTAATACGAAAAACAAGCGTGAAAGCTTATGCTGGCAGAAAGCTAAGCATTGAACGAAAGATGTCATCCACCCCTGAATTGAAGAGAACAAGCTCGGGTCGCGCAAACATACAAAATAATTTCACTAATGTTCTCAGTGAATTGAAAAACAGAAAGAGTAGTGTTGATAATGGTCAAACTATGATGAATGGAAAGGGAGTGCCACCACCTCCACCAATGCCACCACCGCTTGATGCACATGATCCCTCTGAATCACGTCCATTTTTGGATCCCTATGGACGTGCCAAGACAGTTAGAATTGGAAAATGGCGATGGCCACCGCCTAGTGATCAAAATGAAAGTCAGAATCAGGACAGTTTTACTGAATTCAAGATGAGACAGCATCAGCAGCAGAGGAAGATGACACCGCATCTCAACAGTCAATATCAAGAGTACGATCAGGGTAATGGAGATGCTAGTGCAAATACTACCGGCAATGGTTCCGTTGATTGGGAAGAATTTGAAATTGATAACATAATTTCTAAATCTAAGATCGATGATCATACAACTATAATCCAATCAACTTCGACAGCCATTCACATCCATGGCCATAAAGAGGAGGGTGAGAAGAAGAAGAAGAAGTCGAAATCTGCATTGGAAGTAGGCGCTCAGAGACCATCTCCTGGAAGCATCGGCAAACTAAAACTTAGTTCGGAAATGAGACAGCGATTGGAGAAAGTAACTGCTAATCATAGTGTTAGATCGACAAAGCCAAATGAAAAGCCGGCATTGCCCCGAGAGGAGATAAAAATCAATAGACTTGAGGACAATCGTAAACTTCTACTCCAACAGCAATTAGGTGGTAGGTGGGATGATTATGCATCAACGGCAGACGATAGCCAAAGTGTCGCGTCAAAAGATACCACTGACATGTTGACCCAAGCACAGGTGGTCCGTACACAAATTGATCGTATGGAATGTCGACCAATACCACCACCACCTCCAATATCGCCTCCACAACCTCATAGTCCTCAAAGTGGAAGCATATATTGCAATAGTCAATCAGTTGTAATGCAGTCACCTTCTCTACCAGCTCCTATTGAGCCGAAAAATAATCGAGATATCTTCCGAACATCACCAGACACAGAACAGCACAATCACTTCAATAATCAGAATATGTTCAGCCAAAGCAGAGACATATTTGCCATACAACAAAAGTCGAAGAAGTTCTATGGGAAAGATTTAGCTGACATGGCAAGTACAACGAAAGATGATAAAAGTTGTGACTTCAGCTTACATCGAGAGATGAATTCCGACTTTTTTGACAAATATTCACAAGACATGTTCGAGAATTCTAAGCATAATGCCTTCAAGATGAACCGGGATTTATCACCGAAATCACACGATAGCTTTGGTCTACCATCCTCCCGGGACTTTGGCGTTGTTCCAAATACAAGAGACTCTTTCGTTGTTGCTCGGCAAAGTTATAAACCAGTTGATGCTGACAGACGGTCCAGCATCGCTTCGACCCATCGTACGGACAAATTGGAGAGGATTGAGATTGAGGAGTGGCCAGAATTTTTGAAACCCATTCTACCACCTGCTGATAAATTAGAAATTGAAAAGGTTCAAGAAGCCATTGATACCAAGCTGTATCCACCAACGTCCAACACTCATTTTACATATAATCGGGTTTCATGGACACTTAGAGTGAAGAAGGAAGTATTCGCACCAAATGAAATTCTATCAAGTCCCCTCGCTCTTCATCTCGTATTCTGTCAGATAGCTTATGATGTTTTAGCAACCAAGAGCATTAAAATTGCAAAAGATGAGCGACAGAATATGCTCAAACTTCTTCACAACTACGGAGTCACCTTGGAAAATCTTCAAAGTACTCAGCACAAAATCACAATAAAGAAAAATGTCATTGACATGGCTAAACAATGGTCATTGTACTTTTCAAGAATTTTTCCAGTTTCCGTAAGTTCTATTATATTACTACACTTAGCGTAATAGTTTTCCTAATTGTTGAGAATAATGTAGAAACACCTGAATGAATGACAGAACTTTTAGAAGACGGTTTTCATACCATTCTTGTAGGTTGGACCCCAATACCCAGATGCTCAGCATGTTGCGCTATCACACAGCGGTCTGAGAATATTGAAGAGGCTGTCATCCGGTGAATTAGTGATTTTGGAAACACTTGCTTTGGAAGATATTGTGTCAGTTGCTTCGTCGAAAGCTGGGCTATGCACACTGACGATATCCTCAGGTGTTCGGTTACCGTTACATACAAATCGTGCTCCTCAACTTACAGAGATGATTGGAAATTACATCCACATGGTAAGTCACAACTGATAATCAATCCTGCTCCTGGAGTGCTATATGCTGCATTTATCAAATCGCTCAGTCCGATGATATTTCGACGCGACTCTCATTGGATGTGATGGAAAGGACAAATGGGTGTGGGGGATGGGAATTGGAACTGCGTTATAGGGGCATAACGTAAGGCATGTGATGAATTATCTAGTTAGTGAAGCCTAAGGATGCGGCAGAGAAACCTGCTGACGAGAAAAAGTTTTCCTCTGGACACCCTAAATTTGGGAGCGGAAAGAGGGTGAAATTTGGGGTCGAAAGTTCCTCTTCCACTTTTTCCTCCGAAACCCCCCCGTAGAGTTATTCAAGTTCTTGTGTGGACCAATGAGAGCGTAGCTCCGCCCCTTGACCAGTGGTTTTCAATTTAAACGCGTCAAATGAGAAGAAAATAGAGATTTTACGGCTCAAGGTCACACAACGACTCTAGACCTAGTTAAGAGTGTGTAGAATCCGAGTTTTTTCCATTTAAAACGATCAAGTTGAGAACCGCTGGCCGAGGAGGTGGAGCTACGCTCTCATTGGTCCCCTTAAACATTGAATAACTCGGCGGGAGGAGGTCGGAGAAAAAAGTGGTCGGGGAACTTTCGACCCCAAATTTCACCCTTTTGCCACCCCCAAGTTTAGAATGTGCATTTGTAGGGAACCTTGTAGAGACGGGCTGGACCGAAAAACTCTGCAGTTGGTCACCAAGTGGTCATCTGATGTATGTGTATATGAAGTCCTAGTGCAACAATCTCTCTAGGGATCACGAATCAGAATAGTTACAGTATAATACAGATTTTCTGCAGAAACCGTTTTAGCGGTAAATGTATGATCTTCACTGATAGATTATCCAATTCACTTATTCACCAGAGAAAAACATGGGAAGAGCATAAACATCAATCATAGGCAACATTGAGGCATCCGTGGCTTATGTGATAAATCACAATAAAATTACAATTAATCCATGATGATTCAAGGTCTAATAAAAGGAGGTATAGTTAGAATGAGAATGAAACAGCATGCCGTCATCACCGCCTATGTTACAAGATAGGCATCTCACTCCCAACACCTTGTAGCGGCAACATATGGTTGAACGGTTCAAGTCCAAGAAAATGTACCTTTCGTTGAGATTCTTTGACTCAAACCGTTATTTACACCATTCGTATATGTATCCTTTGACCTCTCAACCTCGATAGGTGAAATCTGAAAAAACATCCTATTTTGGCGTATTCACAGCTCCGTAAAAAATCCGAGGAATTTCGTCTCCATATGCGGCAAAAAAATATACTCCTTGAGTATTCGATACTTGAGTCTACTCATCCTATCTGCAACGTGATCATTGGGACTTTTTTATGTTTTTTTTTAGTTAATTGGTTTCTCAGTTTTGGAAGATCCAACGTTTTTGAAAAGTTTGACAATTTCAAAAATTTCTTTCAACTTCCTAAAATTTTTCGAAATGCCACATTTTAATAAATTTGAAATGTTTTTAAAAAATTTATCTTGCAGGAAGATTTTCCCGGAATGACGACAATTTAAAATCAAGCGATTGCACATCTCGGCAAAATAATAACAAATAGAAAAAAAAATACGGGTGATTGAGGAAATATGAACCGCAATGCATAGGCTATGATCATGCATTGGAAAGTTAATTCACAGTGGGAATTATTACGGATTCCTGTATGTACATTCTGATTTTCGCTCCTGGGTACTTGTAACCATATGACCTCGATTTTACCGGTGCATATCCATTGCATCTTTTGATTGGCGCTGAAATAGCTACGTAAAGTGATTATTTTTCTTTTTGTACAATTGTGTGTTGTAATAAAATTTGACAAGAATTATGGCCCCTTTGCTCTCTGGAGCAGAAAGTATCTGGATTATTTTTTTTTTGCTGACATTTTTGGAGCTACTTCGCCATTATTTATGCAAATGAGGGGAAAAAACCAATTAATTCGAAAAAAAAATTGCGCGCTCGGTTATATTGATTTGAAATGTAGGTGAATGGGTTAATTTGATCCTATACGCTAGGAAAATTCCTCCCCTCTTCCCACTTTGTCATTTGTTTTGATTCAAGATTTATGTGGATTTCTAACTCGAAGAATAATATTTGAATTTTTTTACGAAAATGAAGAAAAAAAATCGTTAAATTGAAAACAACGGATCAAAAAATTTCAGATTGTTGGAAAGTTTTGTTCAAAATGAAAATTCAGAAAACTTCTGGAGATTCGATGAAAGATGATTGGTTGCAGAAATCACTCCAAGATCTTATAAAACCTCAAGCAACTGTGGGTGATCCGCAGCTTTTATCGTCGGTTATGTTTTTACTACGCAAGTTAGGACACACACACAGATGCGCACATCCTCTCAAGATTTGGTGGGGAACATCTGAGTTACAAAAATTTGATTTTCGAATTCGGGGTCATTACAATAATTACCTCCAATGATGGACCCCCCAAAATGTCAACTTGCTTCATCCGAGGCAGATGAAAATTTTCATCTTATAAGCCTTTGGAAGTAACCGCATTCTTTTCTCCTGTTATGTTCCACGTGTACGTATACTCGTAGCAAATACATTTGGTGGGGTACGACCCAGATAGCAGTCTCTCGAAGGCTACGGTACGGACTACTATACGGTTTCCTGTATAGTATGTACCCCAACCAGAGGCGTATACACCTATTCATCCTGCAGTTGAGTGCCTGATGTTGTTCCGCTACGACATGCTGATTTTAACGCGTCTTCTTTCACTTAGTATCTAATTGAAGTGAGTGATGAATCCCAAAGACCTTTTAAAACTTGAAAACGATCATTTTGCAATCATTGCAAATTGTTGGTTGGAAATTCAATTTTAATGGAGATTTTAGATTTGTAGATTTTTCGGAAGAACGCAACAACAACATAAGTATACGAGTGTTTATTAGAGATGCATAAAATCAACCTTTGCCCGGTTCCGCTAATCTATTTTTCCATTTTTTGAGCAAATTACCATCGATAAAAATTGTAAAAAATTAAAGTGTTCTTCCGGCTATGTTCAGAAATTAAATGTTATTTTATTTTTGCACTCTCAATCACGAGCCTGGAATACTGTGACCTCAAATTTCAAAATTCTAAAAGTGGAAAATTACCAAATTTCAAAACATCAAAAATTCCAAAAATTTCCAATAATTAAAGAATGCCCGGAATAAAAAAAAATTTTAAAACTCAAAAATGTGAAAAAACCACTGTAATGATAGTTTAAACTTTCATTTATTATAATTATTGTTAATAACGCACTCGGTTAATATTAGCTTAGAGTTTTCAAGAAGAAGCGACAATAGACTATTTTCGTCGGAAACAAATTTTATACCTTTCTTATTCAGAATATACTTCTGGGAGAGTTTCTTGATGCTACATAATTATAATCCAGTCCGTATCAATTGTTCCATGGGCAGAGAGTTCTCACGACACTTTTTTTCTCATAATAAAGAAGAAAAGGGACACAAATGAAAAGATACGTGTAATAGTTGTAAAGTAAAATTGGCCAAAAGAGAAAAAATATTAAGGATCTAATGGAAGTTCAGTAAAGGAAAATTCCACATTTAGAATGAAAAAAAATTGAAATTCCCAAATCTTCAAGCATAGGCGAACGGTCAATAATATTTAAACGTTCGAAAAGAAAATCTAAAAAATTTCCATTAAAGCCAACTGATCATTTTCTTCCCCACCCAACCCGCAGTGATGACCCAGTGATGGATAGTCCAATTCGCAGTTCCCCGTAGTTCACCCCCTAAATGAGCAATGTTCGAGCACGAAGTATCCGAAATGGCGGGAGCGTTTTCCCAGCGAATGACGAACAACTGGAACGATCTTCCGCAGACCTTGCGACGAGCCCACAACCATCATCCCGATCTCCTCGGTCAATTCACAGAAGTTTCAGAATATTCTGAATACGATTTCGATCCCTCCCAAGCCCGCTCGAAATCTCCAAATATCGAAAAAATCGTGAAGCGTACCGATCTCCTCCGCAGACACGAGATAACCCTACAAAAGAAGAACGACTCAAATCTCGCATGGAATTCAAAGCCGAAAACCCGAATAGATCCAAATTTCCCAAGCATGGTAGTAAAAATGGAATACCGATCAAAAAGTTCATCGGAAGAACGACTAAAATCTCGTTCACCCGACAGCCTATTCTTCAAATCATACGATTCGGATTCCACCGATTCCGAAGATTCAGGCGCCATCTCCGATAACCTATCAAAATACGATCCAAAATTCTCAAAGATCGAGACTCAAACTCCAAAAAGTTATGCCCACAGAAATCACCGGAACAATACCGATCACAAATCGGAATCCGAGCTCAGTCTAGATATGAACAAAAATGTCACATCGAGAACTAAGAAAAACCAAATCTCCAAAAGCCCTGACGAACCTCACCAACCACCGGAACCGCAAATCGGTTTCGAATACGAAAACATTCCGAGGATCGATGTATCGAAAATGTTGCCGAAATTGGCGCAAAATAGAAAGAGACAACCAACCATTGAAGAATTACGAATGGAGATCAATAACGAATTGACGAGGAAATGTGATTCCGGTTTTGATGGTGATAAAAATCGGCAAAGGGCAAATGGCGGCGATTGTTCGGATTTTTTTAACAATTTTGAAAATGGAATGAGCAAAATGGAGACCATTGCCGAGGAGAAACAACAAGGAAGTAAATTGAGTGTTAGAGAAATTTTGAAGAGATTTGAAGAGCTAAGGGTGCACAATGAAGCGAATAATCAGGCTGAGGAAAAAAATGGCGGCAAAAATGCGGATGCCGAAGAGACGCTTGGGGAAAATGAGCGGATTTCTGGAGCGCAGCACGTTGATAAAGTAATTCAATTGCGGGTTCTTAATTAGGACTTGAGGGAATTATTCATTACGCACTGAGCCTTTTTTCCTTTCATAGACATTTAACAAGTTTAACGGATTTCGAGGAGTTCAAAATCTCTACCCATCTCCAATCATGTTTTCTGTTTTAAAACCGGATCAAACTTTACAAAATTCTACAATTGTTAACAACATTTAAAACCCTATTTATTTGCATTTCGAAAATGCTAATTAAAATAATTTCGATGTTTTATGTAAAAACATGTGCAATTCATAACAATGACAAAATTATATAGAAATTCCGAGAATTAAAAAAAATTTGAGCGCCAATCATCTTTCAGAAAAAAACATATTTTTTCCTTTTTTTTCTCATTGCATGGTTACTACAAAATGTGAAAGAAAATGCGATGATTACCTCATAACGACTAGAGCAATCAAAGGTTAAAAATGAAAGTTGAAAATTACTGGAGATTATGTCATAAAGTATCAATAAGATTTTCTGACGAATGTGAATGACAGGCCGAGCTCAAAGCGAGAAGAAACTATTATGTTGAATTGCAATGACGCATTTCTATTATTGTCGCGTTTCTCTTACCCCGCCATTGGTCGCCCTATGAGCGCAGCGCCGGCGGACATCGTCACGTTTTGTCGCCTGCAAAAAGAATTGAGAAAATTTGAGTTTGCCAACTGAACTGTTCGCAATATTACAATAGATTTCTCACCGACTTTGACATCCGAAGATTCTGTATAAAAACCACTTATTTCTGCAAGTTGCATCAAATTTTAATGTGCTCATTAAAAAACGACAAACGACTCCGGCGGTATCGAAGGATAACAACAATGCTCTTGCATATATAGATATACGAATAGTACGGCATACGCCTTTACCACGTGACGAAATGCACATGGCCACGTGACATGCACGGAATCGAATAGCGCCCTAATGATTTCAAATTTGGCGGGAACCAACCTAACGTCTATCAGATTGGCTAATGAGCGATCTGCCTTACGAGATATTTCGACGCTAACAATGTTCGCTTGTGTTCATACTTTCCAATATAATTCCAAATTTATTTCTATAACATTCCGTAAAATTATGTTTAAAACTGATTTCAGATTGAACAAAAACCGCCGTTGAAGATCCACCATGAAAACCATGTTTCTCAAATATCGAAGACAATCCAATCACAAGCAAATCACATGAACTCGCATGGGAACTATAATCAGAATCATCAGCTGAATCATATGAATCGAGACAGCAGTCAATCGCCGGTCAATTGTGTCATCGGTCATTCGGTTACGTTGAACCAAGTCAATGGGAATCATCAAAAAAATCAGCGCAATAGTCAACACCACAACAGTCAAAATGCCGAATGGCGGCAACCTGATGACACCGGTAAATTCAATGAGGAAAATTTGTACGAGTCTGGACCTGTAATTAACGATGGCAAACATTCACTTTTGCAGTATGCCATATTAAACTTCCGACAAAGTACGGATAAGTAAGTATTTCGTTTTTTTCACGAAATTTTTTTCCATCGTTCAGAATGCTTTCAGCGTAGTGTGGGACATTCATTTTGACAGTTTTGAGATTGTTAAAATTTTTGAATTTTTGGATTTGGAAATGTTCAGAACTCGAAAATATTGAATTTTGAAAGTTTGAAGCATGGAGAAGAAACGCTCAAATTAGAGTATAAAAAATTTTGCGAATTGAAAATTGTGAAAATTTTGAAACGTCTTTTCATCTAAAAAATTCCTCAAGATTTCTGTCACAACACTGATTTTACTCACGATTTCAACATTCACTTTTGCCGTATTGAACTTCCGACAAAGTACAGAGAAGTACGTCGCCCATTTTTTTTTCACAATTTTCCGTTTTTTCCTCTATAATTGGGGAGTTTTTTTCCCATATGAGTAACTGTTCCTGTCGTTACATTTTACACGCACTAATTGCATCGAATTAGTTGTGTTTGAGGTATGACAGTGTGCAATCTGTAAGGTAAGAGAAAGAAAAAAAACATATGCACGTTAATTTGCGACTTTCACATGGACAATCCGGGGGCTTTCGAAGGATCGCGTGCCAAACCCATTTTTTCCTACTTCCGGGAAGTAGAAGCTTCAGGAAACGAAGAATCTATTTTATTATTGACTGTTTGGGTTTCATCATCAAATTTTCAAAAGGGAAAAAACTGAAAGATCAAAGATTTTGGGTATTGAAACTTTTTTCGAATTTCGAGCATCACGGTGTCAAGTTTTTTGAAAAATTTCTTGAATTGAAAATTTTGGGCTTTTTTGAATTTTTCCAAAATTTTCAAATTTTCGAAAATCCTGAATGATCGAAAATGTGAAGGGGAGATGTCAATTCGGATTGCGCCCGGATAGTTGCAAATTCCGAGTGTGGGAATCAACTTTGAGTCTATCAGAGTGATTAATAGGTGATCGGCAATCTGTCTTTCGAGATATGTCGTTCCTGACCATGTTCATTTGACTCATAGATAAAAATTCGGGAAAAGCAAAAAAATTCTAATAATTCTCCCAACTGTAATTTTTTTAATTTCCAAAAATGGGAAAATTTACGAAGTTTTCCAAATTTTGAGCACTTCACAAGTAGCTCTAAACCGGCCACTGAAACTTTTGGGACCGCTTTTTGCATGAACTCCATATGTTTCGGACACCTTCCATGATTAATACGAGAGAGAATGTTCACTACGTTAAAAACCTTAATATGAGGGAAAAACATACATAGTATAATCGATAGGGGTCAAAGAACTCACCATCTCTGTCCCAAATACGTCGACCGGTCTCGTTCGACTTTCACGGGAAGAATGGCATTGATCAACCATTCATATATGAATAGCGATTCATATTTCCTTACAAGTCATTTACGTTCATTTATAGAGAATAAAAAAACGGCATGCGTAACATCAGGGTTCGCCAAAGTTAAATTTTTCCCATTTTTAGAATAAAAACGAACTAAGCAGAAAAAAATTGGCAATTTCTACATTTTTTTTAAAGAATTATCAGGGGTTTAAAATTTATAGAAACTTTTGGAGATTCTATTTTTTTTTGTATTTATTCAATTTGTGGGGAAATATTTGTCTCTTTGAAATTTTGCGAAATTTTCCAAAAGAATCTGCAGCATTTAAAATTGTGTTTTCAATTGTACTGATTCTCTTCCGAAAATATTGGACTTTCTGGAAATTTGTACTTTTAGGAATTATGGATTTGAAATGTTTTGTCGTTTCTTCAAATTTTCGAATTCTGGCAATTGTTGAAAATTTCAAAAATATCAATTGGAAATTTTCAGATTTGAAATGATGAAAACTGCGGATGGTTCCATAAGTGGCTCCCTGAAAGTGATCGAATCCCTGAAGAATAAGAAAAAAGGTAAGAAGACTAAGGGTCAACCGGACGGTGCAGAATGGACCTGGAAGGAGCAAGTTGATCTCGTGAAATTCTCGCAAGTGCCAATAGAGCAGAGTCTACTTCGTCTCGAGGGTGAAATGAGTTCTCTCGCAGCTGAGTGTTTCTCCTGTCTCATGAGGTACATGGGTGACCAGCCGTTGCCCCCAGATATGAGCGAAGTCAAGTGCGTTTATACAATACTGATGGTAAGTGAAATCAACGACAACTTTCTAATGTTTTTTCCCCGATCTTCATTTCTATTGAACACACCCGTTTTTTTCCTTTCCCCTACATATAGGTGCATCAAATAGGGAACTGGCATGAAACTCAATATCTCCCAATTATCCATTCAGATAGATTTGAGATCTGTCGAATGTAGCTCAACTTCTCGGATTTCGAATTTACGAGAAAGCATAAAAATATAATGATCGCAAGGAAGAGACAATATAGAGAAGAATTTCATAAAAAATTTTGCGCATGCATTAATTAGATTATCTGACATTATATATGCGCCCTCTAATTAGCTTGTCAGTACTTTTTTCGTAAAAGCCCCACAATTCTTCTCAAACTCTTTTCCTGCCCCTTTTCCTGGGCACGAATACTATGATACCCAATATATAATTTTTATGATTTTTCATCTATTTTCCAGCATTGTCACAAGTACGAACCACTTCGTGACGAAGTTTATTGCCAACTGATGAAACAAACAACGAACAATAAAAGCTCCAATGCAGACAGTTGCCAAAGAGGCTGGAGACTTTTCAGTATAGTGGCCGCATATTTCACCTGCAGCGAGAGTTTAAGACCATATTTAATTAAATATCTTGAAACTGCGGCTTATGATAAAAGACGCGCTTACCATGGTACCGCAACTGTGTGCCTGCAAAATTTGCGGAAAACCGTTAAATATGGGGGGAGAAAGAATGTGCCCAGTGTTGAAGAAATAATGGCGATTAGTGCCGGTAGAAATGCCAAAAGACAGATTTATAGACTACCAGGAGGCACGGAGAGAGTCATCAACACTAAATGCACCACTGTTGTTCAGGTTGGTATTCTTTCGGTTTAACAACATTTTATTCTTTAATTTTCTATACTTGTTTGAATATGGAAATCCACATTGAAAAGAAAAATATGGAAAGTTAATTTCTTGATATATGTTATGAATATGAAAGCGTAAAAAAATCACTTGGTAATTGTCAATTATTAGAGGATGAATCTGATTTCACTGAAAGGGAGGAGGAACTGTTAGAACGGATAGCCTTTCTGCAGTATCACTCCCATTTTTCATATCTTGTTTTATATATTTTTTGCACTTCCTACGCAGGATGTTATCGACGAAATGTGCAATGTTATATCGGTGAGGAATCCCCATGAAATGGACGAATTTTCGCTGTACTGTATTGTTGATGGGGATGCGTTTACAATGCCACTTGCCAGAGATGAGTATGTCCTGGATGTGACGACGGAGCTACATAAGAATCATCAAGTCTTTTATCTAATATTCTGCAGGTATGCTTTCTCAAAAATAATATAATATAATCTTTGTGAGGTCCTTATCGGTCAATTCTGTAAACAGAAGCAGCATGTTTTAAATATTTTGGATTAATTAATATATCATTCTTCTCTTTTCTCTTAGATCTGTTTGGTATTATCCACTGAGATTAGATGCAGCACTATACATAGAGGTCGTCTTCAATCAAATTTTGCCGGATTACCTGGAAGGGTTGTTGTTAGTTATTCCTGGTGAACATTTATCCCAAGAAGTTATTGTGAGTATTTTTCATGTATAACAAAAATTGAAAGTGAATACAGTTTACTACGCATAAAAGAAACGAAAAAAAATAATAAATTACGGAGATTTTCTTGACAATTTAGAACGGGTGAAAAAAAAAGAACCAAACAGTGAAAAAAATTGAGAATTTCTGAATTTACGAAAGTTTGCATTTTTATATAATGCAAACTATAATGCAAATATATAAAGATTAAATGCAAAAAAACTTTCTAACCTTAGAGTAAAATGATTATACAAACAAAAAATATGTAACTTATTAACTGCGGTATTTCAATGTATTTCATTGCAATATTTACATTACCCTGTTTCTTTCGGTAGTATGACATGGCCCAAATAGCAGCACTTTTGCATAGAGCAGCGGATATGTCACACGAGCCATCGACGAAGGAAATAAAATATCTACTTCCAAAGCCAGCGCTGACTTTGCGTGAGCCGCGACCCCAACAATGGGGCAGTATGGTGCAACAGGCATGGAACAATATTCAGAGCAATACTCCAGCAGTGTGCAAAGCTCAAGTGCTAGGTAAATATGGTGAAAAAAACTACAACTTTGCAGAATCTTTAACAAAAGTTGTTCGCCATGCCAAATTGCACATTCCACGTTTCATGAGTTTTTTCATAAATTATCTATATCACAATATGTGCAGAAGTGAAGAACAAATGGAGAATGGAAAATCAAAATGTGTGGGTGTGCATAATTTTTCGAAAAGTTTTTTTAGAAGTTCTTTTTTATAAAAAAAATCCCACATTTTTTTCAAACATTTAAAACATTTCTATTTTTTTTTCAATTTGTAATTTTTTTTTTGACAATCATCATAGTTTTTAGACGTCATGAATTATCAAAATTATCACCAGCACTCAAATGCACGGTTTTGAAATATGTTGAAAACAAATTTCGGGTGGAAATCACAAATTGAAAATTATGCCACATCCATACAAAAGTTAACTATCTTTTTAATCGATATTCTTTTTTCTTATTCCATTGCGCCATTTATCCTGCAGAAATACTGTCGAAGTGGCCTTTATTCGGATCGAGCTTCTTCGCAGTCAAGCGAGTGCCGGAAACGGGCAAAGAAAAAGTAGTTGATCATATACTTGCGTTAAACCGCCATGGAGTTCATTTTATCGATTTAGTGACTCATGTAAGTATACGTACCTTATCATTTCGTGGCTTTCCACAAATTTTTCAAATCTGTGATTTTTTTTTAATGCTGAGGAAAATTGGAATTTTTAGAAATTTGAATAACTTCCAAATTTGTTTGAGTTTTAAAATTTTCTGAAATTATTTCGAGTCGATTCAATTTTTCTTTCAATTCTGAAAAAAATCAACATTTCTAAAAATGATGAATCGATGAAAAATAGAATTTGGACGACGTTCACACAAATCCTTAATATTGTTCCATTACGGTTTTCCCAGGAGACCTTGTATCATTACCCATACGCCGAAGTTATCTCGACTCGTAAGGTAAAATCTGAGGAGGGTACCCTATACTTGGACATGAAGTGCGGTAATTTAATGCAGCAACGCATTACGCGCCTCCAAACTGAGCAGGCTCATGAGATTTCTCGACTAATTCGACAATACATCACGATGGAGCAGAGGACAACGAATAACCAATCGAATATGGCCTATGGACTGAGATAATCAATCCCTAACAGAATAACGCGTGTGAAAAAAGAATTGCATTCCTAGAGAGATTCTATAAGTAACCTTTCTAGTAATTGAGAAAACTGGAAAATTCCAAGAAATTAAAATTGAAATTTTGAGATTTCAATTTACCTTTTTCTCAAAAACGAAAAAATATGAAACCAAAAATTTAAAAATCCGACAAAAATCCAAGTAGTAACGAATTGCAAAAAATTGAAAACATTGAGAATTTTCCACATTTTCGAAGTTGGTAATATTCGCAAAATTGAACAAAACATTTTTTTTTAACCGAAAAATCGGATTTCTAAAGTAATTCTGCAACAAACTTCTGCAATTTCACCACGCGTGTTTTGAACTTTTTTTTTTGACAAGTCATACTAGATCTTTCCTGAAGAAATTGAATCAAAAATTTCCTAACGAATGCTCAAGTAACCAAACGACTTTTTTGTATATATTAATAATCATGGTTACATAATCGCGTACATAATTTTTAATTTCTATTGTACACCTCTGAAAACTTATCTCCTATATTTTAATCGTTACTTATTGACATTAGTTTAATGAGATTAATTTTTAATGAGACTAATTTTTCGATTCCAATTATTTTGGTAGAAAACGAATCCCTGTGAGTTTCTTCATTTGTTGACTATTTTTCTATCCAAAAAAATTATTAATTATTTTGTTTTGCAAGTGCACGATAAATATTGATATTATGAGATTTATTGTATTGATCTTGAAATGTGAGGAAAAAATGTTTTACGATTTTTTTAGGCGAAAAAAAATGCGTCATGTATCACAAACTAACAAATGTGTATTTCAATGATGAATGGAAAATAGTCAAAAATTTTTTATATAAAAATCAGACAATTATGTATTTCTATATTGATGGATTTTTTTAATTGACTCCCCAGGCTTAAGGTAGTATTTGTTATGCCTCTCAAGATGTGTGTGTGTGTGTGTGGGAGTGTGTGAGTTTTGAGAGATTTGAAACTTTGAATATCCTTCAACAAATGTATTGGATTTATCAATTCTTTTAGAGTGTCTAAGTTTCACAAAATTGCGGAAATTTCAATTCTGAAAACTGTAAATCTGGAGTTCTTCAAAATTAAAAAAAAAAACAAACTTCCACACTTAAAAAAATATGGGAAAACAAGAGAATTAAAACTCCCATAATTGTAAAATTTCTCAATCTTTAAAAATTTTTAAACTATTAAAAATTACAAAAATTAGCGAAATTTTCGAAGTTTCAAAAAATTTGTATGTCATTGTTTCTTAGTGTTGAAATTAGCCGTTGATTTCTCGAGGCCAGTTGTTTGCTGTATGTCGAACATATCCCGGATCTGTTGGAGACGAAGGCATATTTTTTGTTTGTGTACCAGTTGTGGATTTTCTCAGGACCCCGACCCATTCCTCGAGAGCCTCGATTTCATCTCGGTGACGCTCTGGACCAATTCCACGTGAAATGTTGTAGGAACGATCTCGATTGTGTTTCAGAATTCCTGGAGCTATGCGAGTTGGTACGTTGTCATATTGACTTGAGTCCGAGTACCTGATGGGGAAATTTAAGAAAAAAAAAATCATAAAATTATTCTTTTTTCATTTTTCTAATGTTCCGAAGTTTAAAAAGGTGTCGCAATTTTTTCAATTTTTTAAAGTTTTGATTTTTCCCAATCTTTTAATTTCACTTCAGTCAAGTCAGAAAATTTTGGTTTCAAAAATTTCAAAGTTTGTAATATTTCACATTTCTCCAAATTTGACATTTTGATAATGAAGAAAAAAAATGCGAAAATTACGCGTTGGTAATAATTTCAATTTTGAGCCCCCGCTAAATGAGTAAAATCTCACCTTCCATTATTATTAAAATTATCATCCATATTTCTGTCGATCCTCATGATCTTCACGCTCGGATTCAAGATCTTCGGAAACGCGGATTCGTACTTATCGCTGCTCGTGGGAAATCTGGGGGTGTCAATTTCATCTGGTGGTCTCAGAATCAGCTCTTGGCCCTTGTAGAAGCTTTTTTCATGATTATTCGATCCATGTTTAAACAAATCCCTGGTATCTACATCCGAGTCCCTGTATCGATCAGAATTTTCCGCAATCCGTCTGTCATTTTGAGTACCCCTAGTCTGCCGTTCAGCATCGATGAATTTAATATCTGAGCCGTCCCATGGATTTATAACACAAAATTACAGAAATCAATTACCCATATTCTCCATCAATCTCGTCAAGAATCTCGGTAACGATAAATATTCTATCAAGCTCTCAAATATCTCACCTGGATGTGACGCTTCAGCTGAAACTCCAACGTCAGATGTCGTCGGCCTATGCAAAGTGTCGGGTAAAATTTCATCATGATAACTTTTTGATCGCTTGTCAAAACCCTGATTGACAGTTCCATTGATTCCAGTGTCATGTAGACTCTGCGTACTTCCGTCCGGCTTTTTCGGCTCCTTCTCCATTGACACAGTCGTACTCTTCACTATACACATTAGGGTGGTTCAAAAATGAGATGATTTTGTATATGGTCGTTCAAGCATATGTTGAAAAAGATTATGCATATAAGTATTTTGTTTCCCGTAAGCTTTCAAAACCGGATTTGCTTCTCACTATAGTTGTTGCGCGCGCATCAGTGATAACAAGTTCTTTTATCAAACCAGAAGAGAAACTATCAGAGGTGGGATATAAGTTTGAGATAAAGTCTGCTCCTTATATAAAAATCTATGGTTTCTTCAACTTTCTTCCCTACGAGTCCGGTGGCGCGTGCTTCGAACGCGCATTTCCATTTTTCGCCGCACGGACTGGTGGCGCGTCGATTTCCGTCTTACGGTATTCGATAATTTCGATATATATCTTCAATTTTTTTTCATCCCTCCTTTTCACTATATGAATGTTTATATATTAGGAACAATCATGGGTAGGATTGTTGCTGAGAGCATAACAATCAAAATTGCCTGGTCGATTGTTACAAACTGCGGTAAAATTTCATATAATCTGAAAAATCTGAACAGAATGCAATTATCTCCTCTAGGGTTTTACCTCTCTGAAATGTGTATTTTTACATAGGAAGCAAAATTCGTTTACCCCCGTTTTATTAAGAACTTCAAGCAGGAGGAAGAAAATCCCAGCCATCATCCCATTTTTACACCATCCTAATACACATACCCCCAAATATTGTAAAATCTTTCATTCTACAGCGGATTATGAGCCAGCCCAGCTGGAGTCAGCGATTACTGCTCGATCAGACAATTTGAATTTGATTGATCGGTAGCTAGACTCTATTGGATCGCGGCTCCACCGCTATTGGTCACCAATTAATCGTCATGTGACAGGTAGCTGATTGGTACAGTCGGGACATGAGAGTTGTCTTCGGGTCTCGAGCCGGTCTCTCCCCACTACCACCGACGCGTGCGCATCGTCGATTGCGTCGGCGGTGGTGGGGAGGGTTCGGCTCAAAACCCGAAGACAGCTCCCATAGTCTCCCGACTCTAGTGAATCGCCTTTACGGTGAACCAGCGATGAATTAGCGATCTATAGTCCTCGGGATCTTCAATCAATCTTCTGAAGAAATATTCAAACGATCTTCACAACTTCCAAATTTTGTAATTTAAAAACAAAACTTCACGTTTCAAAATGGTAAAAACTTTGAAAAATTCTTGAATTAAGGAGGTTAACTGAGCTACCTTAATAAATTTCGATTCTCCAGAAGGGTAAGCTTTTGCTGTTTCATCAGCTGGGGCTCATTATTTTCCGCACATTCATACAAATTAAAGAAAAACGGGGTTTAATAGAAGCAAGAGAAAACAGTATGTTATATTGTCTGAATCTGTTTCATTAATTAAATGACACAATACATATCAATTAATACACATACATAATATACGAAAATGAAAGAAAAAAAATGTAGCATCTTAGGGATGAGCAGTGTAGGCCAGACAAATTTATTGCTAAGCCCTCGGAGCTTTTAAATTTTACGTAAATTTTAAACACACACATTTAAGCCGTTAGTTAAAACTTGCCTGGGTCTTTATAAACCTGCGGCTGACCCTGATGGAGGGTATTTTTCTTCTGTTCGGGCACGGTCATGAGGAGATCAGCTATGAAGACTAAGGCAGTAACGAGACACAGAGCTCCAAGTACAGCGGCATTGTCCACTAGGTCGGGTGGGACACTTTCGATGGAGGCCAATGAAAGGCCTCCAACAATTGCAAAAAGTATCGTTCCAAGTCCAAGTAGAAAAAATTCCTAAGTGGAATTGGAGAACACGTCAATTAGATTTTTCATGGTACATGGGGATTTTTTTTTACAACTGCCCCCCATTGGTCCATCTGATGAACCAGCATGAGAATGTTATGGGCTCCGGGAAGATCCGAAATGTGTAATTGTAATTATGGCGCAATTTTCGGGGTATGTATGACATAAAAATATGATAATGAAGTCACAATAGGGGACGATAAACGAGGCCATATTTTAATGACTAGTCAAATTGTCTCATTGTTAAGAAAAAAAGCTCTCTAACTTTGTTTAACGAGTTTCTAGGACATGTGCCCATCCCTGTTTGCAAGAAGTAAATTATGCGTGACGTCATACTGTATTTTAACGTAATGAAGACAAAATACAGGATCAATGGGACAAGATAAAAATCATTTATTGTAATCGGTATGAGTCAAACTGATTCATAAAATGCTAAGTGAAATTTCCGCTTCATCAAGTATTAAGGGTGTGATGCATGTGAAAAAAATATTTACAATTTTTTCAAAAAAATTTTAATTTTGAAAGAAGTGAATTTGCATTTTACACCCTCTAATTTTGGAATGAAATTCAAAGGTCGTAAAATTTTGGAAATTTTCCGAAGCAGGTATCAGAAGTTCGATTAATTTGCAATGTCTGGCTAGCTTAACCCGAGTCGTTTCCTAACTCCGACTAAAACTCAATGTTCATTTATTTGAGTAAGAAAATTTTTTTCAGTCTAGTTCGGATTAAGATCAATGGCGCATAATTGAACGAGCTCTGCTTGAATATGACTCATTATGAATACGGGTTGTGGTTGCCAATGCACACCTTCACATATCTTGTCGCATTATAAGTATCATTCCGACCTTTTTTTTCACCTTGATCGCCAATGTCACTCAGAATTTCTCACGGTACTACCAGCTATTATTATTGTTTTATTTTTTTGCTATTATTTCATTTTTGGCGGAAACGATGCATAACTCTTACAACAATTGTGAACTGAATGTTAAATTTTTGCAACCATTTTGTTCTTGGAAAAATTTCAATCAGCAATTTTCGCCACCCTCAACTCCATTCTTGCGACCAAAAAAATTGGGTATCATGAAATAATAAAAAAAAAATGGAAATTATACGCAGAGTATTCATTTCGCAAATTGAGAGGAAAAAAAATGTCGAATTTTAAATAATTTTTTTCTTACAGTTTTTCTCCCATGAAGCTCCCCAGTAGCGGCTGCACATAATAGGCCCATTGTGATTATGATGTAACCACCGCATGTTGCTGTTGCTAGTGCTGCACCTGTATCGCCGAAGAAACATCGGGTCAAGGCCATTGAAAAAATTGTGATTTATCTTTTGAACTTTTGTCCACATTATTGAATTACCTATGCTGCCCCACGTAACATTGTTCAAAAGAGACCATTCTCTGCTGTAATTCCGAAGATAGTGAAATACTCTCCGGCTCTCGTCATCGGTTACACGAAGAGTCACTACACACGCTATGCAGAGTAGCTAAACAAATAATTTTGTCAAATGTTTAATGGAAAAGATGATAAACAGTAGGTCGACAATATAACGATTAAAGCATTCTGATTTTTTATGACTTTTAGTTAGTTATGAGGTGCGTTTTGGGTACGTTTGGTTTGCTCCGTTTTATTTCGTTGCGTTTCGTTTCATTTCGTTACGCGTCGTTTCGTTTCTGTTGATTTCATTCTGTCTCGTCTCGTCGATTATTTTGTTTCCCTTCGTTCTATTTCGTTACGTTCTGTTTTATCTTGTTACATGCAGTTTCGTTTGGTTTCGTTACAGTCCGTTCTGGTTCATTTTACGTTAAAAAATTTGAAAAATCGTCAAAATCGTTTCGGTTAAAAAGTGTAGAAATTTATTTCTCTGAACAAAACATGAATTTAAAGATGTGATTTATGAGTGGTAATTAAACTAATGAACTGTTTCTAATTTGCATTTTCATGATCATTGGGACATTCTCCTATGTTTTCTATGTACATACACATATATAGTATAAATATATCACTTACCAAACTGATAATTCTAATGAACACTTTTCTATTAAACATAATACCACCGTCTTCAGCATGAACTTCCGAAACTTCAAAATTTTGGGATGCAGCTGTACCACTAGATTTTCGAATTCTAAATTTCTTCCACCACGTACGCAGTTCTGCAATTTAATTACACATCTTTATCATTATACAAATCACGAGAGATACTTGGTATGAACGGGGAACAAGCGCCTTTTTGACAAAAATTTTGAAATTTTCCAAAGACTCTAAAGTTTTCATTTTTTATAATCTTCGAATTTTCCCAAATGTTATAATAATATAATAAAAAATTAAATAGTTAGATATAATAAAAACAGAGCAATTTTTTCCATTTTTTTTTCTAATTGTGGGAAATTCTCAATTTTTTTGAATTTCGAATTTTTCAAACTTCGGGAACCTCTCAACTGGTCGAAATAAAACAAACACAAATTTCTTGAATCGGGATAATTTTGGCGCACGTACGTTGTTTTGCAACTTAATGACACATTATTATAGTTAAGCAAATCGCAAGTAGCAATTGCTACGGACGATGGACAAGTGCCGACTGTTTGAAAGTGATTCACACAGGTGTTTTCTAGGCGCGTCCCGCGGAATTGAAAAGACAGTGGTGGAGAACGAAAATGAAGGAGAAGGAATGCTCGTCTGCAGATCGCAAAGTGCGTATTTATTATGGTAGCACGTATTAAAAAAAAAATCCCATAGTTTTCTTATAGAGTTTCGTATAGGAATTATAGGGTATGCTATAAGATCTTCATGAAAACGTTATGGATCATTGGAACCTGATAGATTTTTAGTCTCAGAATCATCTAGAACTTTAAAGGTTCCTATAGAATTTCCACAAGGATATGCTATAGGATTTCCATCGGATGTCCTCTAGCATATTCTATGGATTCCCATAGAATATTCTAGAAAATTTCTATAGAATGTCCTAGAGGATTTCCGCACAGAATATCTGTTTTCCTTAGGAGATCCTGAAGGATTTCCATAAAATATGCTGAAGCATTTCCATAGAATATCCTGGAGAAGTTCCATAGGATGTCTCCTTGGCTTTCTGTAAGACATCCTATAAGATATTTCCTAAGGTTTCCATAGGATATCCTCGAGGATCTCTGTAGGATAATCTGTAGGATTTATATCCGATTGCTATGGGACTTCCATACTGAACATTCGTAATGGAGTCTACGTTCGCGTACTGGGACCTGTTCGAATACTGGTAGACGCATAGTGGATGGTACTTCACTGTGAACTCTATTATGCGCCTGGATTGCCGCATAGACTATTCGCCTTGTCGGGACCAACCTGCTGTCACGTAATAAGGACGGTGCGTATATTTGTTGACACACAAAGACATTACCATAGGTGAGAGCTGGCGTGGGATAGCAGCTCCTATGATTAACCTTATGAATTTTATGGTTTTTTTCCGAGAGCATATTCTTCATTTGCAAAACATTTTTTGGATTAATGAAAATTTTACTTTTTTGAAATTTTTCAATTTTTTTGCGAGGTTTGGTTTTTTTAATTTTGGAAAATTTTGAAAAGTATTTTCGAATTTTTAAAATTTCCGAAAATTTGGGAATTGAGAAAAGAATCATTTTGTGGTATTTTTTTTTAGTTTCAATTTTGTTCATTTTAAAAAATTAAAAAAATTTCTGGATTAAAAAATTTTTATTCCAGATTTTGTCAAATTTGGAAATAATTTTTTTTCTACCTTCGCTTTGAAAGTCGAAATTTTCAGTTGTCATTGTAAAGAAAAAAGGTTCGCTTTCATACGTTTAAGGGCATTTTTATTTTTTCGTCCTCAATTGGTTTCCCCGAATTCTTCGTCGCTTGTGTCTCTGGGCTTTCTCCGAAAAATCGAGGGTCGACTCGCCCTCCGCAGATTTTCGTTTTATCAGTAACAAACAACTGTTCACTTGTGTATATCATATTCGGGGAAAGGGAATTGAATGACCTCCAACAAAACAAATGCCCATAGTTACGTATAACAATGCATAATTACGATAATTAGGTGATATCAATTTTTTTCCAATTATGGGCAAGGTTTTATATCTTCGCTATAGAATCAGAAATCGATTTAAAATTTTTTTTTTTTCAATTGCGCAATTCTTCAAAATTCTTTATAAATTTTGCTAATTTGGTAAACTTTGAAAATCAATAAATGAATTCAAAGGAATATCCACAAAATATTTGATCATTTTTTTATACGCATTCCAGAAATTGTTTTTTTCTCATGAAAAAAAATTTTACTTCCAAATTATTTATTTAAACAAAATTACACGTGGTCGATATGTGGTGGATTTTCGAAAAAATGATTCTATAAATTCCCTTACACTTCAAATTTGTTTTCAATTTTCAGGATTTCTGACATTTCTAACATTAAAAAAAAAAAAATAATAATAAAAACAGAGAAATTTCGAGAATTCTGATCAACGTTTTAGGGGTAGGGCGTAAAAAAGGATTTCCATGGAATTGGATCGAACCGTGAGTTCGAAAACTATCCCCACCACCAGGGTCGACGAGTCGCTTCGTGATTGGTCGGTTGTGCAACGCACTTCACTCTTATTGGGGGCTTTCGCTCTCGTTTCGAACACACACATCGTAAATTATCGGCAGCTCATCGAGAGTTTCCATCTGAGCTTGTATCGTACATCAGATTTTGCTAGTTAGGAAAGGCGCGCATTAAATTGACCCAATCTATCTTGAGATAAGTGAAATTCAAAATGGACTACCCCTTTCCCGATGACGCTAACACACCAGGTAATCAAGTACGCTTCAAATTTGTCAACTGCGTATTTCTATACGATGTCTATGGCATCTTTTTACATATGGACCATAAGGTATCTCATAAGACTTATCGAAATTCTATGGAAAGTTTCAAACTTTTCTATAGGATATTCTCTATAGAAATTTTACAAGATCTCCCATTGGAAGTTTTATATGAAAAAAGGCGGGAAAACCGCGAAATATGCGGAATTTGTAACGATTCCAAAATTTGGTAGATTTGAGGAAAATTTTCAGACTTTAAAAAAACTAAAAAAAAAAATTTTAGCATTACAGTAAGTTGAAAGAGCAAAAAAAAATAGTTCGCAAATCAAAAAGAAAATTGTAAATAATTATTTAAATTAAAAAGAAAAACTTCTGTAGGGCCAACCTTAGGAAAATCAATTTCCAAAAATTGCTTTCATCGCGTTAATTTGCTCCTCTTTTTTTCGCAATAGAGAAGTGCCCTTGCCCGGTTCCCGATCTGCAGAATGACAAAGCGCAAATGGAGCGGGTGCTCGAGTTCGTGGATACTTGCGGCTTGTCGATAACCCAGGTGAACGGTCAGCGAAAATTGGGCCCACCGCCAAATTGGACGGGGCCACCTCCGAGCCCCAAATGCGAGGTCTTCGTCGGGAAACTCCCGCGCGATTTGGATGAATCAGAAATTTACCCGATTTTCCGACGAGTTGGAGAAATATACGAAATCCGCCTGATGATGGATTTCTCTGGAACGAATAGGGGCTACTGCTTTGTGATGTTCACAAATTGTCAGGATGCGCAAAAAGCAGTTCATCAATTAAACGATATCGAAATTCGCAATGGAAGAAGAATCGGCGTTTTGGCGAGTATAAATAATTGCAGATTGTACGTCACTCAGCTACCAATGGACCTGGACACTGAGGCATTCATTAAGGTAATTTTTGGCACGTGCGCAATAAATGCTCAAACGGAAACTTTTGCGCTCATAATTCATTGATGGAGATACTAGTTTCCAATTCATTGTTAATGGAGGATTAAATTCTAAAACCTAATTTTATCATTCATTTTCGTTTTTTCCTAACTTGGAAATTGAAAAGTTTTGATTGATGTACTTGGGAAATTTTTCAGAAAATTTTTGTAACTACGAGTGGAGTTGAGAAAGTCGCAGTGTATCGTCTTGCAGACAATCGACCAAAAAATGCGATAATTTTTTATAAAACTCACATTGGTGCGGCTATGGCTAGACGTAGGCTAGTGCCAGAACGCTCGAGTTTTATAAATGGGGCAGAAATCAGTATCGATTGGGCACATCCTAATCTCGACCCTCGCAATGTTGTAAGTATTTTGCGTGTTATTTGAGGTATTTCATTTTGCAAAATTTAGTCACGTACTTTTATAATGGCGCAATTTAATGCATTTAATTTGTTAAGCTAAAAAATCAGTGGATTTTATTGTGTTTGCGACGAGGACGTTAAAAATCACACTTTGAATGTGTATGGGAGGATCCTAGATGGCCATGACGACACGAACAATAACTTCGTCCATTGTTTTTATCCCACGATAAAGCGGAACGTGGGGATATTTCTTCTTTAGAATTTTTTCTCTTAATAATTCACCACTACTGTCATTTCACCTTTTTCGCTATCATTCCACTGACGTAACGATAATGATAGCAATGGTAATATCAATTAGAAAAAAATTTCGCTTGCAATTCTGCACAAGTTATAGTGTTGTGAATTGCCATTATGTTGGGCCTGGATTGGCCACCTCGTTTTTTCTCTTTTTATAAACTACTGCATTACTTATTTTAATGCTTTCCATGGTGTTGAATTTTCCCATCTTTTAACGGTGTTTATTTGCAAAAAAACCTTTGCAAAGGGCCAGTGCCCTAGGGCCTTCAGGCTGTGCTGTTAAGTTTTTTAGATTCCTTAAATTTACTGGTTTTCTGGTATTAAGTTTTCTTCGATATCGAATGATTAATGAATGAAATAAAGTTTATAATTTTTTTGTAAAATCCTCAGAAATTTGTTTCGGGTTTGAAATTTTTGTGGAAAAGCTTTTGAAGTGTATATTGATTTTTCAATACTTCAAATTGGCGAAATTTTCAAAATGCTTTGGAATTTTCTGAATATTTGAAAATATTTGCAAGTTGAAAAATTTTAGGAGTTCCATGAAAATTTTCCCCTTTTTCAAATTGGTTCCGATTTTGAGTTTTCCTCAGCTCGGTAAATAGAACAATGTTCTCCAAATTTCGATGATAATATCTAATGAATGACACTTTCTTACAAAATTTTTTAAAAAATTACAAAATTACAAAATTACAAAATTGATTGATCACCATATATTCACCTTTCATTCTGCTGTAGTGCAAGTCTTCCTTTGAACTAAGTAGGAATTTCCGTCCTTATTGAAAAACCCTCGCGTAGATTCTTGTTATCTTCCCCTTTCTGCAACTGTCGCTATCATTCCCCATAAAACTAGCTAGGCTTGAATAGTCTTCTCTGAGTTTTAAAAGTACGATTCATTTTATGGAAAATTATCAACCAAGGAATTACGTGTTCCAAATTCAACCTTTCATCATTAGAGGATCATTGTTGATATTAAAAAATCTAGAATTTTATGTGATTTTTTGGACTCTGTCATGCGATACAAAGCTGTCACATGATCTGTAGAAACTTTCTAAAAATTGTTGCGATTGTGTAGAATTTCACAAAAAAAAAATCATACCTCAAAATTCCTACATAATTAATTTTTTGATAGTCAATCAATTTCTGTAACTGTCACCCAAAATTTTTCATATTATGTTAACATTGGAGAATGACAGAATATGTCAAAATTGGATAAATTCTGCTAACATAATATGTACGATTTCGTTATGAAACATTCAAGTTTGGCAGAGTCGATTGCCAAATTTTTTTTATCACAAAATAACAATTTCAACATTTCGATCAAATTGTGTCATATTTTGATATTATGTCATAGTTATGCGGCAAAAATTTATCTGTCAAATTCTGATCGAATGTCACATAATAGACAGATACATAGATATAGATCTCTTATAGCAAGAGTGTGCCCTGTTTCCATTGACCTCAATGTGCTTTCTCGATAGGCTCGGTTAATCTCTGCCATCTGAAAAATTTTGACATTATGTGAAATTTTTTTTTTTTGTATAATAATGCTGTGGACGTCCGCGAGGCGCGCCACTGCCGCTACATTCAATTCAAGTTCTTCGGCCGTTATAGTCGATCAGCTGATCTCGCCGGATACACAGTACAATTGTTGATTTTGCCGCACATAAACGACGAACCTTGTAGAGTTTATAACAATGGCTCAAGTCAGTGATTATTGTGATTATCGGAGCCCTTTGGCCACCCGCTATGCGTCCAAAGAGATGCGCTTCAACTTTAGCGATCAGAATAAATTTAGCACGTGGCGGCGGTTATGGATTTTCCTTGCTAAAGCTGAAATGGTTCGTAGTTTTATTGATCAAATAAAGGACATTGTATTTCAGGTGTTTTCGCGTGGATTTTTCTACACGTTGGTCATTATTTTTTTTATAAAGTCTAAATTGTTCCAAACTTTATATAGCTCCCTCAAAATTTTCAATTTTTTTTACATCCTCGTCCAAGTTTCCTGGCGTTTTCCACATTTTTTTTCTGCGTTTGAGACTCTGTAGAAATGTTCTCCAACCCCGTTGAAATTATTTCGAACACTTCCGCATGTCTTCAATTATTTTCAGGTGTTCAGAAAAACTATAGAACTCTCAGGAAAATTTTTACGCCCACTTGAACTCGTCTAGAATTTTCTAGAAGCATCTATTGATCTCCCCAAATATGAGGTGAAAGTATCGAGTTTGAATGGGGAATCCGGACTCAAATTATGGACTAAAAATTTGCAATCCATAGCGGAATTTCACATTCCCAGGTTGAAAATTCGATAAATTTGCGTCGATGTGCATCTTTGATCCCACATCCATACAGCTGAAATGATGCGGCTCGGTCTCTCCGTACACTCCTTATCTGTTCCTAATCTAAGGTTATCTCCGGTATTCCGCAATACATCGGACAAAACATATTTTTCGTTCTCATTAAAATGTTCGTCGCAAACACAAGATCCACTGTGCGTACGGGTTTCCTAAAAATTTCACACTTGTGTTTTCTCCTATAAAGGCCGAAGAGTCTGGCACTATAGACGATGACGGACAAATTCATATGGTGAAGACATTCATTGAGGTGTCTCCAAGGAAGCCCTGGAAGGATGGAAAATCACCAAAGTACAAGGACAAAGTTTCTCCAGAGTCCGGACTTTTATCTGGACTGAATAAGAAGAAGCTAAACTCCCGTAGAAAAATCAGTTCTGCAACATTCGATAGTTCAACAGATGAGGAACACCGTAACACCTACTTGAAGCCCAAAATGATGGAAAATTTATGCAACCGTCAGTATCCTCCTTCACACAGGGAACAGCTACTCCAACAAATTCTCAGGTCGCAAGACATCAATGGAAATAGCGTAAGTCCCCCCCATATGTGTGCAAGGCCCTTGAGGAAAGCCAATCAATCGCCGAATTCCTTTCCCTTGATCTCAAATGCTGATCAGAAAAATTATATGAACGGCCCTTGGATCCTGATTAGCTATCCCTACTTGCCACACCAACTCGGTCAGATTTTCCAGAATAACGTTCCACCAGCGGGGACATACAACGCTGCACAATTTGGCTTAAATAGGACAGTGTCAAATTATGGCATCTCTGTTGACAATAACGCGTTGAGGTTGGCAAAAATTGGACAGCCTGATGTAAGGGTTCAGGCTAGCAGAGGGATGAGGCTGAACGACCAGCACCTTGTGCATTTCAATGAGAATACCATTCAGCAAATTACGCAGAACATACATTTGGTGTCGAGAGGAAGAGTTTCGTCGTCGAACAATTTTCCAGGACAATGTTAAAAATATTAAAATCGTGACTTTAACCTCAAGGTTTGCGCTGATAATGTTGGACTATACGAGCATCAATGTGATTAATTTACCAATGCTTTGTTGACACATATTGTAGACTTTCGTCGTGGATTGGCACCCAAAGTAACAAAGGTCCCACGTTAAATAACCAAAAAGGGGAAGCATCGTACTAAAATGGTTCGGAGGAATTCCATCCTCAGAACTAAATTCCCTCTGAACTAAGATGGTTTTTGAAAGACGAATTTAACATTCAGGGTCTTGCAAAAATCAGCCTAGTCTGTATTTCAAGAGAAATGCTATGGAACTAATCATGCAGAATGTCAATTTTGGGTCAAACTGTCGAGAAGATTAACATCACGATTATTATACCTTTAAAATTGCAAGATTTTGAGTCGAAAATTGAAATTTAAAAAAACGGAAGAACATATCAAATTAGGGAAAAACAATGTTCCACTTGCTTTGCATTTTTATTCCTTTGCAGTGTATTAATAAATGTTATAGAATTCTTATAAGAATCCTATGGCAAACGTACAAGAACTATAAACATTGAAATTCTCTAGAAAGCCCAATTCTCCATAGCATTTCTATGAAATTTTTCTTCCAAGTGTTTGTTAAGAGTGATTAAGAAATTTAACAAGAATTAATTATTCAGTGATTAAGATTTTGACAATAAAGTAAGATTGTATTTAGTTTTACACTTAAGCATGTAACAATCATCAATGATAAGTCCTAAATGAGAGTTTTAAGAGTAGGCATTTTAGTCCCTGATATATATATATATATAAACATACTCTATGATAAATTGCAGTTGTCATCTTCGCAACTTAGATTACTCATTTTTTTATTTTTTCTGCATGTCCATCCAGAGTCGTGTAATAGACAATTCTGCTCATACCATTGTTCCGAGCTTGATACCTGTTCACAGAAATAATGTCAAGACTTTTACAAAAAATGTAATCTTTTTTTAAACTTACTTTATGGAGACAAGGACCAGGACAACCCCATCCACAAGGTACTTGTAGATTCATTTCCGGTGTATTGATGCCCATGCTGAATAAAAGATTTTTTCATTTAACCAATTTGTATTCACCAATAATTTCAAGTTGATAGTTCAGCGGAACATCTATCACATCCTTAGTTTTGTTGCAACTTTGGACGACCACAGACAATGCAAAGAAGAAGCACTTACGGTATTTCATCCAGTTGACAATACGCCTTAGAGCCTCGTAAAACCTTTCGCCGATGTTTTTTCCTCCTCTTTCTACAATTCGACTTTCGACATGTAACGGACGCTATATTTGCATAATCAGATCGATGATGAGCATTCCTAAAAAAATATACAACCAGTATCCCAAACCGCTCGTCAAGCAAATACCAAATTGGATCATTAATCGTACATGTCTTCTGCTTCATGAATTTCATTCAGACTTTCCATCACAATGGACAGCTCACTTGGATATAATTTTTCAATCATTGCCAGGTTCTCTTCTAGTTGTCGATATGGATGAACTTCGAATCCAGTTCCGGGATCGCTGTTAATATCGATATTCCTAGAGAATGAACTAGTTCTCCCAGCTTGCTCACCGGTAGTTTCCCTGACATGACTAGAAGGTTCATTACTCTTCCTCGGTTGTGATCTTCTAATCAGGGCTGACAATATTTGACTCTTAGAATTCGTCGACGTTCCAGAATAGTTCGTGGAACTGTCCTGATCATCCTGCCCACGGAATTCGCTCTTAGCTGGCTTCCCATAGGAGAACTCTAGATTTTTTTCACTTGTTTGTACCGGAAGATCAGTCTGACGAATCGATCGGAGAATCTGCTTCATGGAATCGGTTGAATACATAGATCGATCCTCGCTTTCATTACTTAGTGTGCCTATTCTTCGTAGTTGTGATAAAGACTCGTCCAAGTTCGTTGATCTTTTATGGATATGTGTTAGAAGATTCTCTAATAAGCTTAGAACTCTGGGATCGGTATAATCGGGGACATCTTCAGAACGAATCTGTTCCTGTGTGCTCGATCTGTTGGATGAAACCGCTTGCGACTTCAGTGAGGTTTTTGGTTCGAAAGCATTTGGTGCAGAGTCTGATTTGTCCTGAGTCCATGTAGAGACTCTTCTGTGCTCAGTCTGTGCAGAGTCTCTTCTGTGCTCAGTTTGTGCAGAGTCTCTTCTGTGTTCAGTTCCTGCAGAGTCTCTTCGGTGCCCAGTCTGTACAGAGTCTGATCTGTGCTCAGTTTGCGTCGAGTCTGACCTAGACTGACTCTGTACGGAGTCTAATCTGTGCTGAGCCTGCACTGAGTTGGATCTGTGCGGATCTTGATTCAAAAGATCCAATCCATCTGTAGGAACTTTAGAAAGATTTGTAGAGTGTTTTGCAGACCTTCTTTCGTCTGCAGATGACTTTGATTTGTTTGAAATAAGATTTAGGGAACTGGATGTTTTACTATCCTCAGGAAGAGAACTGGTATTCTGATTGTCAGATTGTCTTGATATGACATATGAAGGAGAACCCCGCAATCTTAATCCTTGATCTGATACTTGAGAGTCGACACTGTGTTGCTGTGTTGAACCTTTGCTGGCACTAGGAGGCTCTGTGCTAGTCCTGGAAGGTAAATCGTTTCTTGAGTGAGTGTTCGTTGATGATTCTGGCTGAGGTAAGCCCGTAGACAATTTTGGATTGACTCTTGAGGTTCGTTCATCAATAATTGAGGATAGTCTCTGCTTTTCTGGGTTTGTAGAGGCTGCTGGCTGATAGCTGGTCCGATGGACAGTATTTCCACGATGACGATACAGCGGCTTAGTTTTCACAACAACTTTGGGGGCATTCTGATCACGATAGCCACCAAATGAATGGAGAACTTCTTCTGAGGGTACTTTCTCAGCACTTGATTTTTTTGAAAAACTGGAAGATGCTGCGGTACTTGGGGCTTGGGTCTTGGACGTTGTTTTACTTCTCTGTGGTAGGAGGTCTAGTGATTTTTTGTACATTGAAAATTTTTTTGGAGAACTTGCAGGCTGAGGATGGGGTGTGCTTCTTTCAGTGGACTTTTCCGGCTTTTGGGAATTTCTTTGGTCGTCAGACAAGGTTTTCCGTGCATCAATTTCTGGTTTTCTTGAATTCTGGCTTTCATTACGCATTCGAGGCTGCCCTGAGATGGGATTGCTGGGAAGTTCTGCTGATGAAGGAGCATTTTTACTAGCGCGCGCCTCTGCGGGCATCGAAGACTTCCAGTCTTGAGAGTTTTCTGTATCTTTAAATGAAAAAGACAGTGTCATGTTTGGGATTCCCTAATTGAGTCAGGGATTGAAACGTTAGAGCATCAAAGCAACCGGTAGAGCTTTTCTGCTTCAACTTGCCTGCGTTGGAAGTGTCTGAACTATTCTCATTTTTTTGGCGCGAAGGACTGGGTTTGCTTTTGGGCCTCGACCTATAAGCATACATTAAGATGATCAAATATCAAACGGTTTTAGAGGTATTTTACTTTACAAAGATATATTCCTTGGTTTGCTCTCTCTGTTGGTGCTCGTGGAAGGCTTCGGCGATTTTTTCTTTCGGGATGATAGGGATTTGCGCGAGGCTCCTCCACCATAGTCCAATCTCTTGAATGTTATGTCGGAACCTTGGGACAAACGAAATTTTCGTCATTTCGAGGAGTAACAAATTGTAAAAAATAGAAGAAAATTGGAGAATTAAACGTGGTGACTTATGAAGTTCAGAATTTTTGAAAAAAATTGACAATTTCAAAAATTGCAACGATTTTTTAAACGAGTTTTAAAAAAGTTCCGAGCAGTCCCAATATCAAATTTCAAAATTCAAAAATTCAAAAATTCAAAAATTCAAAAATTCAAAAATTCAAAAATTCAAAAATTCAAAAATTCAAAAATTCAAAAATTCAAAAATTCAAAAATTCAAAAATTCAAAAATTCAACAATTCAAAAAAATTCAAAAATGATGAGTGGAAAAAAAATTTTCGTCATTAGGCCCGCTAAACCTTGACCTCAGCTTCGCCTTGGCCCGCAACCCTCATTGTCATCAGAAAAGTTTTTTCAGGCCTTATGACCAAAATTATGCTTAAGTTATGACACGAAAGAGTTTGATTGGCCATGGTCTATAAATTTTCAATCTACATCCAAATCAATGAAAACCTAAGTTAATAACGACGATTGATTTTATTAATTCGTCGTTGTGGGCGCGAACCCTTTTCGGCAGTCTCTTGGTTGCTCGAAGTATGATCGATGTCTGAGTCGACAATTGTCGATGTTGTAGTGCGATGAAAGGACGATTGTTGTTGTTTTTGTTGCTGGGACGTCTTGTCTTGTATTGAATGCCGCTGATGATGTTTCTCGGAGTGGTCACAATTACATCTAGAGGAGATAATTAAATGAATGCTGTTAAATTATCAAATCAAAAATGAATAAAAATGGTCGATTTTTCTGAACAGTTGGGCTTTTTTTAATTTAGAAGGTATGGCATTCGGAAAGAAAGAATTATAAAACTCTTTTATTTTTCGGAAAACTAAACTTACGATCCACAGCAAGAGCCACTCATATCCCCCCGCAGAATGACTACAGAAGCTGGACAAACACCTAGTCCAGAGCATGGTAATCGATATTGTGGGCAGAGGGCTTGATTAGTCGGTTGCATCATCGCTGATTGTGGGATTTGCAACGGCAAAGGGGCACCAGTAGCCAAATATTGATGATTAGTTTCATGGTCGAGATCAGGTGTGGTTTGCGTTTTTCCGGATTCCATTGGCACGGGATTTGCCACGGGTGATGTTGATTGACTTACGTCCCTTTGACAGTAATCACATTTGCTCGAAGTTTGTATCAGAGTCTCCCGTAATTGCGTCTTAATTGTCTGCAATCAACCGAAGAATTGGATCGATTTAACGAAAATAATTTCTCTTTTTTTATGAAATTTTGTCGTTTTTCTGGATTTTTTTTCAAATGTTTCTAAATTTTTAAACAAAATGTTTTTGGAAAATTTGAATAAATTGGGGAAAATTAGAGAAATTGCAATTTTGGATATTTAAAAAATTTTTGATTATCAAATTTTTTTCAAAGTAGAAGACAAAATGAAAAAGAAAATACCTGTGCTTCTCCAGAACATGTTACTCCACCCTCAGTTTGAACTTGTGCAATTGTTAGAATGGAAAGTGCAGGAACACTGCAAGGCGAATCTACGTATTGACGTCGTCGGGCCAAATTAGTTTTTCTCGCTTCGTGTTTCATAGCTGTGTCCATTTCCGGGTCTAACAGGCCTTGTCCACTCACACTCGTTGTCATTTCACATTTGCAAATCTTTTGACAAGTGAAATTGGAGATAAAGTGATTGAAAGAAAAATGGAAGCTCAGAAATTTTGCAAATCATTGGGACACAAAAAATCGGGTTTTTTGTGTGAAAACGAAAGAACCTTCGGGTAAAAAAGATCTCGGTTAAAAACCATCCTTTTGCAGACAGGAAATTTGAAAAAAATCGTCCGCAAACCTTGTAGATTTTAACCATTTTCAAAATTTTAATTTTCAAAAATTTTTAATAATCTTTCAAATTTGAGATATTTAGGAGTTTGAAAAAAATTGAAAAATTGAAGATGCAACACGAAATCAAGCTTCAGAGATTTAATAAATTTTCACAAAACTGAAGATTTAAAAAAAGGAATTAGTCCAACAACTGACTTACATTTGCATCGGAAGAAGGAAAGTCGCAGGCTTTGGTGAATATTGTCGTTATTTTTGGTTGCTCCATTGGTGATTCCACCATAAGTGGATGACATTTCTTCCAGGATGAATACTTTTTCTTCCAGTACCTTTAAAAAATTTACTCGTTTGCTTTAAAGATGTTCATTCGTTTATATGCAGATGCCGTGGTGGGATTGAAGGCACTGAAGAAATGTTCCCAGTAAACCCAATTTTTTCAACCCTTCTCTTCTATTTAGGATTGGTGGCCAATATATGGATTTTATAAAGCATGGATGGTACACATTCTTGTTTAATTTTTGAAATTTCTAAAATGCTTAAATTTCTGTCACTTTTAAAATTTTTGAAAATTTTCAAACACTGCGCTAGAACCGTCCCTCTTCCCAAACCGCTTACTGGATGCTTCAAGTACTTAACATCATTGATTTTGCTACCAAGGTGTATCAGAAAAATTTGAATTTTTTTACTGCACTTTTTTAGTGCCCTCAAATGCACCTAAACACCCATAAAAAGTTGTATATTTCGTAATACTTACAATAGCACTGCTATCACTTCAATCGCATACAAAAGACTAATGACGAAACACAATGCCATGGCCATTAAAATGGCCCAGAATGACATATACGATGTCACGTAGTAAATTAAGGAGATGCCTGCGATGGCAAAAAGAATCATTCCTGTCAAGCTAAAAATGTACATCTATAAAAAAGCAAAAAAATGAAGTATCATGTACGGGAGAGTGGGGTAAAATAGATCAGGGGGCATAATGGGTCAGGTACACTGTCCGTCTCTATTCGACCCATCTCCAATTATGCCCCACCCTTCCTTATATACAGTGAACTCCCCGTAACTGCCCCAGCGCCAGCGAGCAGAGGGGAATGCGTCCCCACTACACCTGACGCTAGAAATTGCGCGTGAGGGGTATGGCCGTCACGTTGCATGCGGCCACGCGTGGGCTTATGGGCACTCTTTCTGTCGACACACCCATTGCAAGTGTGGAAGGGGTACTCGGTAACTCTGCGTAGGCACAAACCTCAGCCCATTAACTGAAGAGTTACGGGCAGTGCACTGTACTAGTGAATTGGGCAATATTGATAGGTTCGAAGAAAATGAAACTTTCGAGAGCGCTTTCACAAAAACTAAGATGATTACGAAATTGGAAAATTAAAAAAAAATTGAATAATGACATTTGAGAATGTGTTATAAGGTTAAAACAGTTTGGAATTTTTAGAGCTCTCCTTCGAGTTTCACTTCTTCAGCTCAAATTTTTTTTCGCATGATTCTTTGACTTACTGGCGATTCTGCAACACTGTCTCCCAAAAATTGATTCATTATATCCAGTGCTTGAAAGAATAGATGAGAGCTGGTCAGGCAGATGAGTAAAATGCAAGCTACATGTGTCAAGTATTGTGACATTGCTGTCAAGTATACGGTCAATGAAAATACTACTAGGGTCGTCAACTGAAACATGAAAGGTGAAAGGAAATCAAAATTGAGAAATTCTCACAAAATTTCATTGGAAAATTCAATAATGGAGTTGTTTTGAAATTTCTACCAGAGAACTCTGAATGTAATTCAATGAAACACAACTTACGAATTGAAGTAACCGTAAAAACTTCGGCAAAGTGGCCAGGCTTTTTTCTGTGTCAAATTTTGATGATTTCACTTTTTTCCTCGATTTAGTATCACAGTGTTCCCAATCATCCATGGATCTCCGCTTATCTGGGGAATTACATTTTTCATTCTTTTTCTCCATTTTGTACTAAGTGTATATATATATATATATATGCTTTTTTTTCGTTACTTGTAGATTTCATGATTCTCACTGGTGTAACTCGTTGTAAAATAATTAATAAAAAATGTATGTGATAGACTTAAAATTATATTTTGATGGTGAAATAATAAAACATCTTTGATGGACAAATGACAGAAAAAAGGGAGGCTAAAACTTGTAATTCTTCTAATGAGTAATGTTTGGGCCAAACTTTTGACAGAATTTTCGATATTCAATTGTCAATTCAAACAAGGATCTTTTGGAAGGTGGAATTTTATCTCTTTTTAATGAACCCTTTTCGATATCTTTATCTTTATCTTTATCACAATATTGTCAAGAAAAATTCGAAACTTTATAGAAGAGAAAAAATGGCAAAGACATGTCTTGAAACTTGTACAGAATTATAAATTCTGCTCTAAACATTCTCGCTCTGATAATTGAACAAAAAATAATGCCTAGATTTAGGAGGGAATGAAGGGTCGGAAAAATATTTTTCTTTTGATAAAACACTCTATTTTCATTGATAGGTGTTACATTGGTTCCACAATATTTTTAGAACTTTAATAATCTAGTGAGATGGAAAAGCGAGGGAAGCTGATTTGCTCTCAGGTGGTTTTTCATGGATATCTCAAAAGTTAGGAGAGATGGAGAAAATTGTATGAAGCACTTTTTGTAAGGACAACTAGGGGCTACAAAAAAGTTCTCACAAAAACTTTCGCAGCTCCCCTAGTTTTCGAGATATTCGAGTAAAACACTGCCTAGAAATTGATGCACTGACTTCGTTTGACCACTTCACTGCAGATATACAATCAATGCATTAGAATAATATAATAAAATTAAATCTATGGCAATCATGATCATGAAATTATACTGTACATCAATCTTAGCGTTGTGAACAATGCTCTTATTGGACGGAATAGTCACGGGCTTCAAGATCAATGGACACATGAGTAAGAACACGTGCGAAAAAATCCTAGAAGAGTTTTTCGATAAATTTTCTAAAGTTGAAAACCACCTATTTCGAATTTTTTCTATTTTTTGTAAATTAGAAAATGTCTACCATTACATTTTTCTTTTAATTTAAAAATTTGAAAAATTCCAATTTGAAATATTTGACAAGAATTAGAAACGTAAGAAATTTTCAAAATTTGAGACCTTGAGAAATTGGGATTTTAAAAAAATTTGAGAGTTCAGAAAAATTTCAGTTTCTCATTCTCATTTCCATCAAAAAAATTATTGAAAAAGTTTGATTAGAAAATCTTGGATACTTCATAGAATTTCTATAGAAAATATTGCAAACATTGTAGAAATATTTTTCTATGGGATTTTCATTATGGGCCCCAATAGGATTTTTTCACACGTGAAATTGGCTTCATCTAGGATAATACGAGTAAAATCAGTGTATTGCGTGTGAATGACTATAGTAATGTGTAAATCATATACAAATAAATGCTCACGAGAGCTAATGGAAGATCTGTATCATTTTTACTAACGCAAATAAAAAAATAATGGACGGATTTAACATTGAGATTCATCTTAAACTTTGGATTACAGCATTGTGCATCTAAGCTTTAAAATCATTAGAATTTCGGGCATAATTATTACTTATAAAATTGCATTATACTGTTTCATCAGATCGATAGTAATATGCTCAGGTACACTGTTAAAAAAATTTTGAATTGATTCAAGGTTTTTCTTTTACTTTCCCAACAGGCAAATCCATTCCAATAACCCCCGAAAATAAAAACTGTATGGTATACAGTAGTATAAAATTTTAGTAATTTTAGAAGTTTTAGAAATTGATTATTTAGAAAATTTTCTAAAAAATCAGATTTTTCAACATTTTTAATATCTGGGAATCTCCCAAATTTCGTCACTTTCTCAATTCGATTTTTTTAATATTTCGCATTTCCCTCAAAATTTCTACCTTTTCTTTAGATTTCTAAAATCATAAAAATTTCGAAGACCCAAGTAAGAAATATCAGTTCAAAATTTTGTTAACAGTGTAATACTAATCTAAGCTCCTTATCATCATCGATTGCTCGATTAGGCTACGAATATCTCATCGTGACGAACACATCAGCTGCATAAACCACGGCATCGACAAACGTGAATACAGCTGCAGATATCAACATATCGTTGTACTGTTTACTGGAGTGTCGCGCATTATTACTCTGGTAGTCGATGTAACTTCCGCTCATTTTTCGCCATTTGTGTACCATGACACTTGCTGCTGCAATATGGAGAATTGTTCCCACCGCCGAAAACATTATGGCCTGTAAACCAATGACAAAAATTATACTGATGATTTCGTCAGTGCTTAGAAAAAGTGTTTCATCCTGCTTCATTTGCAATAGAGATCGCGGGCGCGCGCGTGTGTGTGTGCAAAACGAAATTGCTCATCTGGTTCTCCTCACAACGAACGCCTAAATCCTTATGGGGGCTATCAGTTACTGAATTATTGTATCTTTCCACAAACAATTTTGCCAGGTACTCCAATACCTTTGGTATTCATTGATAGAGACAATAGTCGCGACGACCCACGCGAGATGGCACTGGAGCGCAATCCGCGCTAACGTTCCGACGTCACTTCCGGTCAAATTAGCGTCTATTTTTAATAATTACCAATTACGTAATGTTCACCTCTATGTTCGAATCTGTTTTCCGTGTATACAATCTTTTTAAAATGCACATATAGACGCAGATCTTTTATTCTGTCAATCTCTTAAAAAGGAACTTTACCAGATTTTGCAAAAGCCGCGCGCAAAAAAACTCAGCGCTTAAATACCAATCAAGCATGAATGAAAACAAGCAATTGAACCTGACCCGTCTAGCACCTACATAACATTCCCCATTCCCTTAGTATGCCTATATATTTCACGTGCAATGTTGTATGTGCATGGTGAGGCCTTGCCTGGACAACCAATTAGCTTTTCGCTCGGCTGCCAGTGAGAGTTTGTGACTCACACAGCTGTGTAAATGTATATAGTATAGAGTCATACTTAGGGCGTAGCCAGAGCTTACAATCTAGCCACTAATTTTTTTTTTAATTACCCGAAATCCGTAGCACATTCTACAAATTTGTGGCTTCGAAAATTAGGAAAAAAATGTAGACCTTGTGGACTACTTCGTAGACCCTGTCATCCATCCGATAGATTTCGCATAACACTCGATCCCTATCTTTACATAAATCTTCAAAGGAACAACTAATTTTTAGGTTGAAAGATAATTTAGCAGTGAAACATAATGAACCATTCCTTCATTTTCATTATATTCCATCGTGGGTTTTTCTATGGAGAAAATTTAAGTGAAAATTCAGGTGAAAATATTGAGATGGAACATTACCGTTCTCCTCGGAACTCTGTCGCCCAAAAAATAGCCAATAATGAAGATCATGTTAATGAGTAGATATCCGCAAACCGTGATGTAAACAACCGCGACATCGTCCAAAGTTCTTTTTGGCTGATTGATTATTCTTAGGTGAGAGTTGAATGGATCAACAATGAGTCCTGTGATTAGCACCGCTAGGATCTGTGAATAAAAGAGTAAAATATCAACAAAGGAGCAAAAGAGGAATGAACATGTGTAGAAGACAGACTTTGATTCAAAGGAGAGACACCGGAATGGAGCGTTTACCTCCCAATAATTTCGAAAAATTCATACGATTGATGGAAGAAAAATTCGAATACATACCACTTCAACGATTTTCACCAAAATCGGCATATGATTCCGCTTACGTTCAGTTTCCTTGGGTGCAGGTGCGGGTAAGGATTCTTCAGCCATCCTGACCCTTTTCGGTCTTCCCCTTCCGTCTCCCAGTTTGACAGATTACCCAAAAAAATGAGTCGGAAAACGACTTTTCCTTCTTTTATTGACCTCTCAAAGGTTGAATGACCCTAATACTTCGTCCTCGATTCAATCCGAATAGCGGGAAATATTGAATAATCGAAATTCCCGTAGAAGACCTAAAGCATATGCACTTGCTCTTTCAAAACAAGCGGGAAAATTTGAAATCGGTGGAACACCGATTTATGCGACTTTGCAATTTACACGGTGTATATCGGTCGAAGAAAAATTTGTTAAAAAAAATGCACAAGGTGGTAAATTTTTTATGTAGCTTGTGAGCACTTAACCGTGTCGAGTTGCAAGTTAAACTAGAACGTCGAGCGTGACACTGCGTCTCTACGACGTCAACGAAGGCTTAAACAGTGGTGGGAGACTTTACGGTATATGCAATGCGGCGGTGGACCGAGTTTTCGGACGGGCAAGGCGCGTTACCAAACGCCCATACAATCTCTCGCAATTTGCAATTTGTTTAAAAAAAAAAATTACAATACATTCTGACTGTTTATTGACAATTGTTTGAACAATTTTCCGGAGAAAATTGTTCGAAAGATTGAACAATCGGTGAAATTGTTTAGCGTGTCCGGTTACTCGGGCCGTCCGATATGTAGGCTAGGGACTTTTAAAAGGCGAGGTTCTACTCCCACTTCGCCGATGTTATTCAGGTTTTGTAACAAACATACTACATATAGTACAGTGCAGCGTGCTACGATGCGTACGCAACGTAGCTCGTAGTAGAGCCACTGTGGTGTGGTGTAAAGAAAATTTTCTGGATGTACAATGAGTTCTCGGCGGTAGAATGAATTATTGGGGCATGGTAGGGGCATAGGTGGACGTAGTATGCTACGAAGTTATTCATGGATGAGTGAATCATGCATAATAGGGATTTCAGTATTATGCGTGTTTGTTTGCTCGGCCTTTTTCGAAATTCTTGTTCCAATGGGCTTTTCTTATCTTTGCATGGACACTTTGCGCATCTGCAAAATTTCTGTCACTTCTGGCCAGTACTTTTCGGAATTCAGAGCGTGAAGATTTTTTTTTTCGAGGCCAAGCCGAGGAATACTTAAAAAAATTTTTACTTAAGTTTTTTTTTATTATGTAAAACTTACGAATTAATTTTTTTTAACGAGGGGGGGCGGAGGGGGGGGGGGGTGGCGCAGACTAAGGGTGCGGGAAATGTCAATGCAGTTGAAATAATTTTCCCACTAGGCATGGTGAGACTTTCTTTCTAGGTCATTTTTGATAATTAAAAAAATGTGTTTACCGAGTTATTGAGTCATTGAAACTAGAATCCAGGTTGTGGGCGTTGTGTATCGTCGAGGAAATAATTAATAAGTCCGACAGATGCACATAGCTGAGGTCATATGGGTGAACTGGATTATCTAGCTTTTCCTTTGGAGGTCAGCTTGCAATGGTCAATCATCATTATCCCCGAATGAGGTGAACGTGGGGCCTATGCTAATTGGCCTAGAATATGCTTACCGCGTCTTCCTCATCTGTGTTTGCATAATTGAATTTTTTTTTAATAACAAATGAGAGTTTATTGCATGAGAGGTCCATTGAATCGTCATACGAGGTACGAATTGAATTCGTTAATTTTACATGTGTATGGTATACACACATCGAAACCGGAACTCATGATAAACGTGTTTTTTTAAAAACTGTCGATTTAATAGAATTTTCCACAATTTTCTATACCTTTTTTAATTTGTAAACATTGTTGCACAATTTTCGAATTTTCAAAAAAATTCTGTGATAGAATGTGATGTGTTGACCTCGAGAATGAAGTTTCTATTTTTCATCTCCACGTTTCATGACATTTCCAACATTCCTTTTTTTTTGCCTCCCTCCCCTTGTACTCCCCATGGTAGCTGCTCTTGAGCATTCCTGTATGAGGAACATGGACACCCATCCATGTAGATTTTTTTTTAACCTCAGCATATTTATGCTCGCTTCCAGAGTGCTAATCAGGGACGGAGGTCTACGATGTGTTTGTAAACAAAATATACATATAAATAATCCTGTGGCTGGGATCGACTTTTGCCCTTTGAAGCCTTCGTATTTCTACCTAAATCGGGGTAAACCCCCAGAAACTCCCTCTCGGCGACGGGTTGGGTTCCCGAACGGTCCCGGTTTATGGGTACCGTTGATAGCACGCATTGAATGCTCCTACTATCGGTTTGTTTAGTACACGGAAATTCTACTTTATCCAAAATTACGAAAAAACGCAAGTTCGTTTCGAGAATAATAATATTTAGGGAATTCAGGACAGAAAGTTAGAACACAATTATAAATTTTCAAAAAACTTTGCCTCTTTTATATCCTCATACGCAGTACGAGACGAATTCGTTCATTTTACTGAACATAAATTTTACATTCGTATATATTTAAACATAAACGAGGAAGTAGAAAATGACTATAAATAAAAATGTAATTTTTTAAGATAATTATTGAGATGGAAATTTTTTTTCATAATTTATGGGTATAATTCCATAGTTTGTATGAATTAAATGAGTGATTTCTGGCATGAGAGGCTACAGTACGATTTTTGATGACTCTAACAAAATTTGATAGAAGTGGTTTCAGGTAAAAAATATTTTGGGGCAAGGATTCACCTCAGGGCAGTAGGCAATGTAGACGTGGTATTGGATTTCGCATGAAAAATGGAAAATTTAAAATTTTTATCGTAATTGGTTTGAATTGAGTTAATTCATGTACTCGTCCTTGGCGAAGGCGAAGATGCTTAATAAGAGGTCCACAAGATATGCAGCACCTTCCAATACGCAGAGAGATCCGAGCGCTAGTCCGACCTGTTTTGAAAATTGAAATTAATTTTCGAATTAATCATTCAAGTTTTTCAATTCTCGTAGGGTTGAAACTTTTTGAAATTTTGGGAATTTTTAAAATTTTTGAAATTTTTGAAAATTTTGAAAATTTTTGACATTTTTAAAGCTTTCAAAATTTTGAATCCTCTGATATAAATTCGATTAGCGGCATGCCGCAATATTAATTTTTTTCCATTTTTGGAGAATGAAAGTTTTGGAAATTTGTTAAAATCATCCAAAATTTCAAATTTCTATATTTCTGAAAATTCTTGGAACCATTGATATGAATCGAATTCCCCACCTTTCAATTTTCCCCTTCTCTTCATTCGTGAATTCCAAAAAAAATCTGAGAATTTCGCTTGAAATAACTTCTCTCACAAAACTAGTATTGTCTAAATATCTCACCTGTCTCTCTGTAGCCGTATTTATATACTTGTGTTCAGCTTGATACCCGTGCCAATAATGAAGAGCAGTTCCTCCGACAGCGATGAACATGAACATACCAACGAAGTTCATGATGATTTCCTGCGACAAAAAAACGTTTCAAATGAAAATCATCATCTCGAAATATGTTCCGGAAGTTAACATATACTCTACGCCGGCGTCGCGTTCTTCGGGCGACCACCGACGAGTCAAAATTTTGTGGATTTTTCTCGCAAACGTAGTGTTTATGCTGTAAGAAACTTTATCAGTAACATTACCACTAGAGTTTTCTTATGCTCCATTGTTCCAAAGCAGTAACTGATAAGAACGACACTGGTGTAAATGAAAAAGCCCACGAGAACTCCTGAAGCCACGATTTCTGCATCGGGATTTTTCTCTTCATTCAAATTCCATGTTCCACCCACACCCAGGAACTCACCTCCATAGCCAGTTCGATACAGTAGAATACATATTAGGTTAATTATCTGGAAATGAGATAACATGTGCATTTTTGAATTTCAGTTTTCCTTAGAAATAGTTTGAATTTTTGAAATTTGGAAATATTTTTTTTTTTACTATTTGGAATAGTCGATTTTTATGTCGGTTCAATTCCGTAGTTCATTCCATAGAGTATACGTCTCAGTTGGATCACTGGAAGTTCTGAATGACTCATCTTCATGACACATATTCAGGTACCTGGTGTTAAATTGCCAATGCCGCGATTTTTGCGACATTCGTTATTGCGAATAATAATCGAAGTCGACGAGGAAGTAAATTTGATTCGGAAAGAATTTTGAAAAGTTTGATTGCATCAATTGGAGTGTTTCGGGTTTTCTGCAGAATTTTCGGGATGTGAGAATTGTCGAATTTTCAAAATTTTTGACAGAATTAGTGAAATTCTTGAAAGTTGACACAGAATGTCAGAAGTTAACATTCGTTAAAATTTCCTGTCATTTCTTGGAAAATCTACACGTCTTTTGCAAATTAAAATTATAGAAAGTCATAGGAGACTTTGAAATTGCAATTTTTAAAAATTTTGAAATTTTAAAATTTTAAAATTTTGAAATTTTGAAATTTTGAAATTTTGAAATTTTGAAATTTTGAAATTTTGAAATTTTGAAATTTTGAAATTTTGAAATTTTGAAATTTTTGAAATTTTTGATATTTTTGACATTTTGGCAACCCATTCAATATTGGAGATTTTCGCAATTCTGTAAAGTTTTGTAAAAATTTCAAACCTCCGGAAATGGCGATTTTCAAATTAACAGAAAATTAAATTAAACGAAATTTTAAACTTTCAGTTCTGCTACTTAACATAGACCTTGCACAATATTAAATTGTGTTCTATTTTTTGGGTGTACTAATATTATCACTCTACAAACGCGTAGCTTTATCATATCACTGATACGAACCGGTGAATCACAGATTTCACACTATTCCGACCGGAAGATGATTTTATTCATTGAACTGATCTTCGATAAATTCTGAAATTTCACTTTATATCTCACCTCAAAATTGAGGTTGTTTATATTTTTTATTGAGTATAAAAATTGCTCATTAATTTTTTATGTGGAGTTTAGTTGAATGAAATATCGTTAATTGCACTTTTTCTTACCAGTTTAACGATTTTTAACGCAACACCACCGATCGTGAATACAGATGGCATTTTCTCAATGAAGATAATTAAATAAAACGATTCACTTGAAATTATAATCTCAGGTGTATCCCTGATCAAATGAGAATGAAATCTACGCACGTTCCAGTATCTCATCACCGATGAGCCCTGCCCTCCTTATCTAATCAGATAACGGATTTCGTAAAAGGGGGAGAGAAATTGTTGAGAAAATTGTTGAACTTTCAAGATGGTTTCAGGGGTTAAAGCATTCAAAAATTGCTTTTCTGAAAAGTTACCAAATTTCGTAAAATGCATTTTCAGGAACTTCAAAAAAATTTCTAAACTCCAAACAAAAATTTCGAAAATGCCAAAAATTTTCGAAATTTTGACAATTTACAAATTTTACAATTTTTAATTTTTTTGAAAAATCCTGAAGTTTCAAAACTCTTCAAAAATGAACGAATCATAAATTCTCAAATTCTTAAACATATAAAATGACTTGGCCAATTTTCGAAGCTTTAAACACTGGGTAAACAGATTTCACAGATTGAAAAAATTTGGACAAATTTCGAAAATGATAAGAAAAATGAAAAAAACCCAAGACTGAGAATTGCAAAATGTTCAAGAATTCATGAACCTTAATTATGTTTTATTTTAGGAGTTGGGTTTGATGATAACACCGGAGCAAATTGCTGAAATGGAGGTGAACATCACCAACATCGATTTTGCAGCTGCTGCGGAGGAGGAAAAAGCAACGCGCCACGATGTGATGGCTCATGTGCACGTTTTCGGGAAGCAGTGTCCTAAAGCTGCACCAATAATTCATCTTGGCGCTACCAGCTGCTACGTTGGGGACAATACCGTAAGAACTGACTATATCAATACAACTGGACTGAGCTGGGATCTGTGGCTCATTTTTTTGATTCTGCCTCCATTTCCCTGCATTCAAGTTCCTATATCTCTTCAATTATCAGAGTTAGAAAAAAGTCATTAGTCAAAAAATGTGTGTGTTTATGTCAACAGAAACTTTTGTTCTAATTTTTTTCCTGCATCCAATGTACCTTCATTACCCACTTACCCACTAACCCACTTATTTTTGTATGGAACAGGATCTCCTGATCATCCGCAACGGATTTGACATCCTTCTTCCAAAATTGGTGGGTGTTATAACCAGACTGAGTAAGTTTGCGATGGAGCACCGATCTTTGCCAACCCTCGGCTTCACCCATCTCCAACCGGCCCAACTGACAACAGTCGGTAAAAGAGCTACTCTTTGGCTGCACGATTTGCTAATGGACGAAAGATCGCTGCGTCGGGCTCGGAACGACCTAAAATTCCGAGGTGTGAAAGGAACTACGGGAACTCAAGCCTCGTTTCTTCAGCTCTTCAATGGTAAATGCTAATTTAGAACACCCTGATCGGTTTACCGATTTTTTTTGCCCACCTTATTTATCAAAATCATATTTCGTCAGTGCATAAATTAAATTTTTAATTTCTGAATTTTAGCTAATAAACCTTGTAATTTGGTTTCTAATGTTCAAATAAAGAAAAAAAAATATCTGAATTAAGGTGACGGAGATAAAGTGAAGCAACTCGATGCTCGTGTGACAGAATTAGCTGGATTTGAAAAGCACTACGGAGTTACCGGTCAAACTTACACCAGAAAAGTAGATGTGGAGTGTCTGAATGCATTGTCATCTCTCGGAGCAACAGTGCACAAGGTAACTGTAATCCTACTAAGGCACCTTGGTGAGAGACATACGATTCAAACAGTTTATATTTTTCCCTAGATATGCAGTGACATAAGAATTTTGGCGAACATGAAGGAGATAGAAGAACCATTCGAGCAAACGCAGATAGGCTCATCGGCGATGCCGTACAAACGCAACCCAATGCGCTCCGAGCGTTGCTGTAGCATTGCTCGACATTTGATGACTCTGGTAGGAAACAGCCTGCAAACTGCTGCCACCCAATGGTTGGAAAGAACCTTAGACGATTCGGCCAATCGGAGAATAACCCTTTCCGAGGCATTTCTATCGGCGGATGTAATTTTACTTACCCTGCAAAACATCACTGAAGGATTGGTTGTGTATCCTAGCGTGATCGCTCGACATGTAGCGCAAGAGCTACCTTTCATGTCAACTGAAAACGTGATAATGGCCATGGTTAAGGCTGGCGGAGATCGGCAAGTATGTCACGAGAAAATTCGAGTCTTGTCTCATCAAGCTGGAGCTCAAGTCAAGCAGCACGGATTGGACAACGATCTTGTGGAGCGGATCAAGAAGGATGCATACTTCAGCCCAATTCACGATCAACTGAAGGAACTTCTGGAACCCTCCACTTTCGTTGGAAGATCCCCGGACCAAGTTGTTGAATTTATCCAAGAAGAAGTCGATCCGGTTCTCAGTCTCTACAAGGGAATTGACCAGGCACCTGTGCAACTTTCCATTTAACCTGTTGAGACGTGCAATTTTTATGCATGATTATGTATCATTGAATACAATATTTTTGCAATCGTTCGCAGCATCTTAACTTCTTCTCAGAATATTGAAGTGATTGGTGCACTTCCTGATTCATGACTTCCATGGATGAGTATTTTGTTTAAAATTTTTTTTAAGGGTAGATTTATTTGCTTTTAATGACCAAAAAAAGGCAAAATTTGTAGATTCAAATCGACAAATAATGAATACAGTGCTAACCATATTAGCTACCAAAAATAAGAAATAAAATAAAAAAAAACTTTGGCAGGTTTGGTTTAAATAATTTGGCATTTATAGAAATTGACAATAGCTTTATTGATTAATTTTTTCCGTATATAATTTTAGGTGGGATTGAACATTTGTGGGTAACAGCTGAAATAATACTGTGATAGACCCCGGGTGGAAAAATCAATAAGGAAAAAAATACATAATTTTGAGAGAAATTAAAATCACAGCCAAAAGATTCACAGCGGAGAATTAAGAAGTAATTGATACAGTCAGGCATTGATAGCTAATTACAAGCGCACTGAGTGGAAATAGGAAGATGAAGGAGAAGAGACACGAGCAGTAAGAAGGCAGGAAGAAGTAGGTCAAGTGAAGAAGAACGGGAGAGGAAGATTTAGGAAAAGAGATAGAGATAAGAAATAGAAGTAAGAAGATAATTGAAGAAAGAAGAGAAATTCTGAAAGTTGGAAAACAAATTTGAATTTTTATAAGTTTTAACTCATTTTTCCCAAAATGTTTCAATGGTTTTGAGGCCATCATATTTTTTCATCGTATTGTGGTTTGGAGTCTTAAGAAGAATTGATATAATTCGAAACGTCGCAAAAATGACGATTAATTAAAAGAAAAAATAAATTACCTAAATTATTTTTTTTGTGGGAATATCGTTTTCATTTTTTCATTTTTTCGAAAGTGTCAATTAGAAATATAAGAACTGTAAGATATTGTGAATAGTGGTAGACGAAATATGCTTCTCAAGAACGAAAAAAAGGGCAGGTATTCAGTAGATAAAATAATAGATAAAATAGAAAAATAGGAGGGAAAAAAGGAGAGAATCTGTGAGGAGAAATATTTTCCAGAAAAGAAAGAAATAGACACTATAGACAAATTGGAGTAAAAAAAAAGTCTAGAAAAGTAGAAAAATAAGAAATATTTAAGGGTAGAATGTTCGAGAAGGGTAGGCAGAAGAAAGAGAGGAAAGAGGAGGAAGAAAAGAGAAAGGAAAGAAAAAAGAAGAACAGATAAAGAGAAAGGGTTACGAAAGTGACAACTCGAAAAGGTCTGGATATAATTTAGGCCATTGATATTGTCATGAGAATGTTGAAGTATATGAAGTACATGCAGAGGAGAAAGTACAAACAAGGTCATAGAAAGTTTGAGGTTTTGAAAAGAAAGGGAAAAAGAAAAGAGTGAGAGACGAGAGATAGGTGTAGAAAGGCAAGACAGAAATAGAGTAGAGTGAAATAAAAGGGTAAAAGAGCGTAACGGGAAATTAGAAGGAAGAATAGATACGTAATTGAGAGGTGCCATTGGTATAATGAGAGCTTTGGAAATAACAGAGTAGGACAGAGGAAAGATAGGACCTATCACAGTTGAAGAAAACGTTAATGCGTAAAGATAAGTGACTTAAGTGATGTTCTCAGGGGATTTTTTTGTTTTTTTTTTCTGTTTGTTTTTCACTTTTTGAAAACTTTCAATACTTTCCCAAATCTGTTTTTTTAGGTTTTTCAAATTTTGGGGTTTCAATTTTTCATCTCCAGAAATTCTTAAAATTCTCGAACTTTCAATTTCGATAATTTTCAAAAGGTTTCGGAATTTCCAAAATTTGTCGGGGTTTTTGAATAGATTTGAACATTTTGAGAAATTCCAAATTTTCTAAATTTTTGAAACGTGACAAGTTTTTTTTAACATTTTGGGTCCTTCATATTTTTGACATTTTTTATATAATTCTGTCTTCAGGAAACTTCTAGAATATTTTGTGTTGTTGAATTTCAAATTTTCCAAGTATCCAAATTTTTCAAAACTTTCGAAATCTTGATTGACTTGACTTAGGAGTTCCATTGAAAAGAAAGATAGAAGGTACATCAGGAGTAGCGTGACTGAGTTTACAATTTCTCCGAAAATTTCCTATAAACCTGTCTTGTCCATTCATTTTTTAGCAACTCGATATCCCGAGAATGTTGTTCCCTCGGTAGCTTTGCCAGCATCAACAAAAACAGCGAATTGATCGCCAATTTCGGCATCGATGAGCGCAAGGTTTGCACCACCCCCTGGACCAGCGGACGTGATTGATCTCCATGTGTCGGATTTGTTAGCCTTTCTCTTGAGTGTCAATTTCAAATCGGAGCTTCCGTATCCGGCAAAACTGAATTGATAGAGCCCTGGACAGTGAGTAGTAAATAGGCCAGTTTCTGCGATGTACCCTACTCCCTTATTGATTAGGGTTTGAGCGTAGATGAGACGGGCATCCTGTAAACATGAATATAAGACATTTCACCAAAGACTTGACAATCCCTTAGATTATGGCATTCAGGCGGGATCAAGACTTTTTGGCGCCAAGTGGAACCAACCGACTCACAATCGCATTAAACATAAATCGCCAAAAAGTCCCGCGCCAAAAATTCCGGCGCCAAAAATTCCCGCGCCAAAAATTCCCGCGCCAAAAAGTGACGCAGCGAGTCCAACAGCTCATTTTTAACTTCTAAAGTAGCCAGAAGCACTAACTTAAGTAAGAAACGTGATTACTTTTGTTTCAAGACACTGTATAACCCATGACTATAATAATTGGAGACCAATATTTTTTGGAGGTGACCGTCCTTATATTTCGAGCATAAAATATGGGAGGAGCAGCCTATACGTGTTTGCAAATTGAAAAAAAAAATTCTAACGCACTGAAAAAAGCGCAATGGCAAAATTAAAATCGGCGGTAGTGTATCGGCCAAGTAAGTTTTTTCGAAAATCTTGACAACGACTGAACAATACCTAATTATCCGTTTTTATTATTTTAGGTGTTGGAAATTAAATTTCAGTAAACAACTTTTGAAGATGAGAAGTTATGAATGATCAGCTTATGAGTAAATACTTACGTTGTTCGTTCCGGTTGTTGCGGAAAAAGCTACGGTTCCGGCGCAGTCCTCGGCGGTTGCTATCCTGCGAGAGCCAACTGTGGTGATTCCAGATGATGGTGGATCTGGTTGGGCTGACTGGACCAGGCTAGTTGTCAATCCCAGTAAGACCATCCACACCAACCTTGAGGATGGATAAATATCAAGAATATCAACAGAACTCAGGTTTTTTCCTCCACGATAGCAAAATAAATATCTTTAACGCAGGAAGACTTTAATCTATATAGTAATACGGAAGGCTGGTTGATTAACATAGGTTCGCATGGGGTTACCCATTAAAAAAAAAAAATCAAAAAAAATGTGGAAGATGGCAAAACCATCAGTGAATTTAATCACCATGCCCAAATATGGGAAAAACGGGCTAATGCCTGAGTTATTTGAAAAGTTCATGAAAAACATTTAATTGCCTCAACTTAACTACTACAAAATTAAACTTACGCCAGAAGACCTGTAATAATTCTGTTTGTTTGTGGCGGGATAATTATATCCAATAAGTAGCAAAAGTGCATGTAACAAACTTGATATATCAACAGATAATATGTAAATGTGTTTCAACAACGTATGGGCAGGAAAAGAGAAAGATACAAAATAGGAACTTGTTCACGCCCGATTGAATCGTATTCCACTTTCTATAGACCTTGTTACCCAATTTGATTGATACGCTTACTCCGAAAGCGCGATATTCAATATTAACATGAAACACTGTGACTGGTAAAGTCTAGAAGGCCATTTTCATAAATATATGACATTCAGTTTCCTTTCACAATGGCGTTACGTACAAACATTGCGGTTTTTAGATCGTAAAAAGATCAGTGATCATTGGTTTCCTCATAAATAAATTGCAGGGGGGTTCCAGAGTAACAGGAAAATGCTTTTAATAAGATGAGTTGTTTGTTTGCAACGTATAATTAGTTGGAAAAAATGGAACTGGCTTAGAAATCAAGTTGATGCATATGAAAAATGAGAGATAATTCGATTTTTTTCCCTCTGTGAAATCTTGTCAGAATTTTTTTCAGATTTTTTTTTTCATTTACAATAGCGTTGGGGAAATTTTGGAGAATTTTGAAACACACGGAAATGTGTAAGGGAAGGTGGAAAAAAAAGTAACAAAAATGTAGAAATAATTTGAAGGAGTCAGGCAATTTCTAAAATTGCGCTTGCACTTCGAGGAAGTTCAAGTTTAAGTTGTTTAAATGTGAGGAATATATATGTTTTTTTATCTTATATTACAGCTCCCATCGAATGTCAGGATATGCTGAAAATCGGATCAAGCTATGGACCTTTCTATTCCGAAAAGAATCGTTTCATGAGCTCCAAATAAGGATAAAAAATCGGAGGACATCTGCAGAAAAGCTGTTACAAAAACAAATGGTATCACCCCTAAATCTGGACCAGAGCATTGCGGACCAAATGATCAAAAATCGTCAGATTTCCAACTATTTTGGTCAAGTAGTCACATCAGTGAATAATTAAATGGAGTTTGAGGTGAACGAAGCTATCGCCGACTACCCATCACCTGGACTCAGTTTTCTTTTCATCTATCTCTTACATCAATGTAAGTGCGTCTAATCAGAGGTGCAACCCAACAAGCTACTCCGAGCGTATGAGAAAGTGGCGCGTACGCGTTGAAGATTAGTACGTCACACTCCGAAATTGGTATGACACCATCCAGCAAGCGATGCGCTCAAACCGTTGGGCGCAATCTCTCTATATATACATATATTCGCAATGGATTCGATCCGTTTACACTACATGGACTTTTGGAGGGTACACTGCAGCGCTTTTCTATGATAAGACCAGGGGAGCACGGAAAACCGATGAAGGTACCAAGCAGGTATTGCATGGGAAATCTGCTGCTTATCAGAGGATCCAAAGATTTGGCAAAATAGCGGATTTGAAATTAGGACCCTAAGGGTTATTACGTACTAACATCGGTAATTTTTTGTTTTTTTGTTTTTTGTTTTTTATCAGCTCAGCAAACCCAAGCTAGGGTTTGGAAGCTCTAATAAAAAAAAAAATTTAAGGTGTATTAATGGAGATTGACTTACATGATGGTAAATTCTGGTGTGGTCGGCTGATTGGGTCTCCAGCCGGAACGGCCGAGTGTGTAACCTTCCTACTGGCGGATTACCGTTCCTCTTACCTTCCAACCACCTTTATATCAACTCCGGACCAAAGCTTCGCCACTCTCAGTTTTCTCCTTCCTACCTTTTCGTTGGACACATTCAATAGGCTTTCTCTCCCACTTCCAACGCATTTTCCCCACTACTCAGCGCTTCCCGTGTTATAGTTTCAGGAACGCTTTAGGAATGGTCAGCATTAACAATGTCCTACTTAGTGACAAATGTCTTAGTGTATATAGACTTCTCCAGAAATTTCCGGTGGATTAATTTATAGTAGCGATGGGTCAAGAAATTGTGGAAAACTTTCGAAACGGCCAACGAAAATTGTGAGAGACTTTGAAAGTGGCTGGAAAAATTTAAAGGCTGTAGGAAAGGCCATGCAGAAATTGCGCAATGAGTACAGGTCTCCATAAAATGATCGGAAATTATAGGAGTTGTGGATTGGAAATTTTGTAGAAATGTTCTCGAAATGATTAGGACAGTTTCAGATAACTTCTTTAATTTTTTTTTAATTCCTTGGGCTGTTGTGAAAATTTTTTCAGTGTCGAAAAATTATGGAGTATTTTCGAAATATCTGGGAAAATTTTTCGACATGCTTAGGCAGATTGTGCAACGTTGTTGAACTGTTAAAAAACTATGGAAACGGTTTTAATTGGTCAGGGCAATTTCTGAAAAATTTCATAAGTTCCCAGGTTTTCGATCACTCTCTCGAAAAATTACAAAAACTTTTTGAATTGTCTGGCAGAATTCTGAAAAAAAATTCCGAATGCCTCGGAACGTTATGAATAATTTCAAAGAATTTCAAAATTACAGAAAACTTCCGAAAAAATATGAAAACATTTTGAAATTCTTAGGGGCTTTCTATAAGAACTCAAAAAGACTAAAAAAATGGCTGAAGAAATTATGGAGGTCCAAAAGATTTTTTGGGAGAAAATTGGGTATCGACAAAAATTCTGGAGCGCTTCCAAAATTTATATGAAAATATTGTCCTTTTAACGAAAGTTCCGTCTCGCGCCTAGAACATGAATTTTCGCTATTAGTTTTAGCAATAATGACCCATTTTCCCAGAAATTGCATTGATCTAAGAAAATAATTGGTCAGTGATACACTATATTTTAATATTAAGTAGCAATAATAGATCTTCAAATGTTCACTTTCATGCGTGTAAACTTATTAATAGAGGCTCAAGTCGTATGTCAAATTAATAAATCACCGAGCAAGCAGCTAACAGCGTTGCAGCGAACTAGGTACACCTATTGCGTCATGAGAAATAATTACAGGGCTCAACTGCATGACTGCATGACTACACGTCGTGAAGGTTCTTAACGCTCTTATTTTCAACGCATTATTTATATGTCAATGTGTCAAAATTAATTGACAAAAAGAGACCATGGTCCAACGTACAATATATCTACAGAACAGTCAAAATTGCTTCAATTTCCTATTAAAATTCAATCATTAGAACACTGTGCTTTATTAATACCAATTCATTCAAGTTTTAAGATTAAAAAAAAAAATCTACATTTTTTTTAAATTATGAAAACGCGCTGGAAATGCGTTTAAGATTTTTTAAAATTTTGTACTATTCTTGTCATTATTAAATTAATGAAAAATTTTGATTCTCATGCCAATTTATTTGTATGGTGAAATTCCAAAAAAAAAAATTGAAAAAATTGAAAAAGTTGAAAAAAAAATTGAAAAAGTTAAAAAAAAATAATTTTGCAAAAGTTGAAAAAAAAATTTTAAAATTGATACGAGGTCAAAAACTGACACCACCTACATTCGAGAGTCTCTCATTAACTTTTTTTATTCTCCCAAATTTGTACAAAGCAGGGGCAATTCTGGGGACCAATTGTGTTGCGCTATTGAGCGCAAAATGAAACTTCAATCTTAATCCATTCATCATTGATTATGACAAGTTGTACCTTGACTGGGTAAGTTGCAGGCTTGCGCCTTATGATCAAAAGTCAGATGTACCGGACAATCCGAAACAAGAAGATCAAACTTATCTTCCTCGTGATTCCATTGGCAAACATAAAATTTATTACAAATTTCCGGATGTCTAAACAATCCAGGTCTTGCGCATTCAAGAGTGCCTTCCCCCATTTCACTTTCCGACGAATTTCGTTCCTCACTTTCATCAATCTCATAATAATCGTCCATTTCCGCATCAGAATTTCTCGATTTTCTTGTTCGATCATGAAGCCTGACTCTTTCCCGCAGTTCTTCATCGGACTCTAGATCAACATAGACTTGAGACTCATCATAATCCGCCAAATTAATGGTCCCCTTAGACGAATCAATCAGCAGTTGCTTCTTTTTTCTAAAGCCGACAAGTGGTTCGGACTTGCAAGTACACTCCGCTTCCAATTTGTCAAGAAGAATAGGGCGTAAATCGCTGTATTTTATCACAACTCTTCTTTCGCTACTCATTTTTCTAGTTTCAAACGATTGCATGGTTAACGAATCCGGATAGCCTCCGTTGTAGGTCGTCACGCTTGGCTGTTCTGTCGTAAAACTATGTTTTTCTACATTGTCCAGTGGTTTTCCCGCGCGGGACTTCGACGTTGCTGGTCTAACGGTTCTGCCAATATCCTGGTTCCAAATTTTTTCACCAAACGATGTTCCGGATGCTGCATTCTTGATCTGGGTTGCTTGACCGTAATTGGTCTGCTGCTTTGGTGGCAATGTCGAAGATCGTCTTCCACTAGATTGATCATTGGCGTTATGTAGATTAAACGTGTTTCTGGATGCTGCATTGTCGGTTTGATTGGATGGACCATAATCCTTCGGAGGTTTTGGGAAGGATACCAAGGATGGTCTTCCTCTAGATTGATCATGCGCATTGTTTACATTGAACGTATTTCTGGATACCGCATTGTCAACGTGCTTGGATTGACCATAATTGTCTTGAGCTTTTGAGAAGGATGTTGGAGGTGGTGTTCGATTGAACTGATTGATTGTATTTTTGAATCCCGCCCTATTTGGCTGGGCTGATTGCTCATAATGATTCTGCTGATCTGGAAGAGACGTTGAAGACGGTCCACGGTTGGATTGATCGTTTGCATTATTCAAATTAAATCTGCTCCTAGATGCTGTATTACTGATGTTAGTGGATTGATCATAACCTGTCTGCTCTTTTGGGGAAGATGATGAAGATGGTCCTCGATTAGATTGATCATTTGTTCTATTCAAATTGAATCTGTTCCTAGATCCTGCATTGTTGATGTTAGTTGATTGATCACGGTTATAGTGCGGTTTTGGGAAAGATGCTGAAGATTGTTCGCGATTGGTGTAACCGTTCGCATTATTTGGATGAAAAGTGTTTATAGATCCGGTATTAGTGACATGGATTGATTGATCTCTTTGCTGGTTTGGGAATGATGGTGAAGACGACTGTCGGTGAGATTGATCGGTTGCGATGTTTGGATTAGATGTATTCCTAGATCCTCCATCATCGACTTGGGGATCATGATAGTCATTGGCTTCATCATCCTGATCATTGTCATCAGCATCATCACTTAGTGGCTTCGGGAAAGCTGCTGGAGACGGTCTTCGATTAGATTGATCCTTCGTGTTATATCCATTGAATCTGTCCCTTCCTCCTGGAGCACTTCCATAGGTTGATTGATCACTATTTTGGTGCTTCGAAAACGATGGCGAAGGTGGTCTTCGATTAGATTGATTGCCCGCGTTATTCAACGTAGATATGTTTCTAGTTCCTGCATTACTCTGCGGGTTTGATTGATCGTAATCATTTCGCTGTATTGGAAATGAAGTTGATGGTCCTCGGCGAGATTGATCGTGCGGGGCATTCAGATTAAATGTATTTCTAGATCCTGAAATCCCTTGGTTTGGTTGATCATAATCATCTTTCGGTTTCGGAGAAGATGTTGATGATGGCCTTCGACTGGATTGATCGTTTGCGTTATTCAGATTGAACGTGCTTCTGGATCCTGCGCCATCAACTTCCGCTGGCTGCCCAGAGATTACTTTCTGAATTGGAGAAGCCGCTGATAATGGACGATTAAAGTGATCGTTCCTATTAGTTGGGCGGAATGTCTCTCCGGATCCTCCACTTCTAGTTCGGGCTGGTCCGTCATAATTATTTTGGTTGTTTGGGGAAGGGTTTGATGGGATTGTCCGGTGAAATTGACCAGTCGCGGTTGGATTGAGTATTTTCCTAGACCCTCCATTATTGATTCGGACAGGACCATCCTCTGTACTTTGGTGTTCTGGGGCAGTGGTTGAAGACGGTATTCCATTAGGTTGATCATCTGCGCCATCTAGATGAAGCCTGGCCCTGGATCCTGCATTGTTGATTTGGGGTCCGTTGTCATAATTGCTTTCCGTCGAAAAAGATGTTGAGGATGGGATTCGGTGAAATTGATCACGTCTATCGTTTATATTGAACGTTGGTCTGAAATTGTAATTAGTGCCTTGCTTCGATCTGTCGTAACCACTCTGCTGTTTGGAACGAGTCGTTGACGCTGGTATTCCATTGAATTGGTCATTCTCGTTATTGACATTGAACGTTTTTCTAGAGCTTGTATTATTTACTCCAGTGGATTGTTTGTCAGAGTTCTGCTCGTTCATGGTACTTGCATTACCAGTTTCACTATCATCCGCTTCATTCCCTAGGCTGCTCTGTAAGGTAGGGAGGCTGCTTGAAGTTGATATTCTTGTGCAGTTGATCGGTGTGACAGTCGATGATGCAGAGAATGTCTTTGCAGGCTGTGCAGAAATGGATCCTGAAGAGAAAGTATTAACGATTGCCGGCTCGAAAGGTTCCGTCGTTAAATTATTATCTGCTGGAATATTGAAAGGAGTTGCAGGCTGTTCCATTCTATCCTTACTTGAGGTTTCATTCGTACCAAATTGAACGCCAGGGTTCACCAACGGTGGCAGCGAAGTGTTGAATATACTTTGAGTTGGCATTGAGCTCGATGGTACCTTCCCTGGACCTTGACCAAACAAATTCGTTCCAAATTGATTCGGTTTCGTTATTGGTCTCAAATTACTCGCTACAAGTGGTCCACCATTTCTGAAACCAGACCTAAAGTCTAACGTCCCGAATTTATCATTTGGAAACTCTACGGGTGAACCTGAAAGTGGTATTTTTCCAGTTTTAACATCATTCTCGGGATATTTATGAGTATATAATCCATTGTTGTAGCGAATTGTGCTGCGACCTCCGTTATCATAATACTCGTTTGTTTTGTAACCATCATCATCAGATTGTGATAGTGGTGTTTCCTTGGGATAGCCGGCCTGATTCGTATGGTATGTGTTGCCATTGGTGAGAGACGTCGATGAAAGGAAAGGATTGTTCTTGTAAAGTGTATTTCCGCCAGCATGATTTGTGAAAAATTGATTTCCGTCGACGCCTTCAGGGCTGGCTATTGAGTAGTTAGCTGGTAATTTGTTACCATTGGCGCCAGTTGAAAATGCATTTCGCATTCCGAATTGGGTGACGCTGGATACAGTTGCGTATTCAGCGGTGGCTGGATGCTGTACTGGAAGCCTGGTTGGAGACCCGGTTGGAGACCAGCCATTAGGTATACCATCAGCACCCACTCCGGGTCCAAACCTATTGGACACCACAGGATGCTTGTTGATCTCAGGTCCAATTTTCCCGATTCCTCCGGTAGAGTACTGACCTGGAGTTCTACCCTGAGCGGTAGCCCCACCCCAAGTGCTGCTCACCGATGTTCCGAAGGTATTTGATCTATAGGGAACATTTCCCTGAGCTGTTACTTCAGGTCTTCCAGCTTGGTTAATATGATACTCGTTCCCAGTGGCGCTCATGCCTACAATTCCTGGATTCATATCTTGAGATGCACTGCCTAACACAACATTTGGTATTACAGGACCGGTAGGTAATGCTCCATCAATTTGGGCGACTTGAAACGAGCCGGGTGTCTTATTTGGACTGTCGACTCTTGTTAAAATAGAACCACTTGCCTGGATGTGTGATTCGCTTGGAGTTAATTTGTCTGAAGATACTCTTCCAGCCTGCTCATCTTCAACTTCCGGTTTTAGTGTAGAGTTTTTCATCAATTGTGGATTTGATATTTTCTGCTTGTTATCAAGAGGCGTTAATACTGGAACAAATTGACCCTTCGAGCTATGCCCTGCTGATTGATGTTGTGATCGATCTGGTTGATCCGAGCCTATTTGTAACGTTCGATTAAAGCTACCTTTCGTTGATTGATCATACTCTCTACGAACAAAATTAAAGGCAGTTTCAGTCTTATCACCTGGACAATTTGCCACCAGCCAAGGCCACTCACACATCAACTTCTCTTCATCAAATACTAATCCATACGGGCAGCGAAATTCGTATGGTTTCATCTCAGCATCGTCCCCCAAATTAATACACGCAAAAAACCGTCTGCAGTTATCAGGATCAGCATAGTAACCCTCACCAGGGCAGCTGAATCTTTTAGGCAGAGAAGGTGCAATTTCACTGCTACCAGGACAAGCTGAGCCTTTCGATAACGATCCAGGCCAAACACACACCTCAGTTCCTTCATCAAATTCTAGACCCGGGGGACAGTCAAACTCGAAGACATTGTAATCTTCAACTTCCTGGTTGAACTTAACGCACCGATAGAAGCGATTGCAGCTTTTTGGATGAACGAAGTAGCCCTGTCTGCCGCAGACAAATTCAGTTTCTGTATTTTCTCGGATAGAATGACTGTCACCGGCACTATCAACGACTCGGGATATTCTATAGGTTGATGTCTTCACATTGCTTGGATACAGAGGTTCTGGATGATGTATGTCTTCCTCCAATGAATGCAGTATTGCTGCTCGGGGTTTTCTCGTATTGTCAGTGAATGATCTGTAGATTTCCTCAGTAATCGAACTACCGCAATTTGTTCCGGAGTCATTGTCGATCTCGTCTATTGCAAGACCAGCCAAGTCTCGGAGCAGAACATATTTGCCTTTGATTTTCGTCGATATCTCGTCCTCAAATGCGATCCATGTGATATTGTTGAAAGCGTAAGGAGCTGTTAGGTCTCTTTCACGTTCTATCAACCATTCTCCTGATTGTATGGTATCACAAATTTTTTTTCGATCGATCGAGAGTGGTCGTTCGTGTAAGGTTGGAGCTCCAGGTGCATTGCTGGTTTGGTCAAGCAGCGTGAATTGATAGCCACTTGATGGTAACGAAATCACTATCTTTTCCTTCTCAACACCTAAACCGTGGACAACATCAATTAAGCTGTCTGTATTTGAGAGATCGTATGGACCCATCAATCGAGATGGGTGGAACGTTCTGAATCTCTCTCCATCGTCCGTGAGGTAGTGCGTGGATATAGTGAACATATCGACGTATCTGAAAATGGTTTTGCCGATTATTGTCGATGTTACATAGAGGGTAATTGGATTTAGTTACCTCGTGAGATTCCGCAAGTCAAACTTTTTTGCCAGCTGCTCATGCTTCGTTGGCAATGCCAGCAGAATTTTTAGGTCTGATGATTTTGCAATTGTTTCCTCCTTTAGGTCATGGATGAAATTCACCAAATGGTGTTTCGATTTGGCTGTTATGTTTAGTTCCACGCCGTCAATCTGATGGTTTCAATTCAGTTTTAGGTAGGTGGTAGATGCTGGGGACGATGGAATTACTTGGGGGGGGGGGGGGGGGGGGGAGAGTTGTGAGGAAGGTTGATGTATTTTGGTATTGAAATAGTGGGATTGAAGATAGTGAACTTACCTCGTTGATTATTGCGGAAATGTTGGCAATGGCAGAATTTGAAGTTTGTCGGGAAGAACTCAGCAGCCCTTTGGAGTCTGAAACACTCAGCGCGAACAGGGCAGATGGGTTCACTTTCTTCACGGAATCTCGTATCCTCCGGATATCTGGAAATGAAGCATTGTCCGACCGTCATTAATTGAGATCGTATTTGCATTTTTTTTTTTTAATTTTAGAAAAGCTTTCATTGACAATTTTTGACGTTTGGATGTTGTTGCAATTTTCGAAAATTTCCACATTTTGGACGTTTTTGAAAATCACAGATTTAGAAGACTCCTCCAATTTAACGATTTTGAAATTAGTAGGATGATTTTTTTGGCTTATAGGATCTCGAATTGGATTGCATTATCAATGTCCAAAATGTGTAGATATTGGTAGTCATTGAACGTGAATGTGATTGATACGATGAGTCAAGTAAAAAACTATGAACCTGGCGGATACACTCATGCATGACGCCATGGTTCTATGTCAAATGTCAGGATGACGTGAATCACGATTCTTGAGGCAGTGGATTCCGATGATATTTACCGGATTGATATGGTCGCATTCATTATCAGAAATCATTAATTCTTCGACTATGAAATATTATCAACCAAAATGAAGTTATATTTCAGTCATTCAAATCTCTCAGCACTGGATTTTTTTTTCTCAAATTGGACAATTGCCGATTTTCATTATTAAAATTTTCAACCAACATTGGACCAACCTTGAACCAATCTTGACCTAACATTGGATGAACCTCGGAACTACCCAATCTCCCATATGGTACCATCAATTACTAATACATGCAACGTTCGGCGTAATTGTTCATTCACAATTTGCAGTAATCTTGGACCAACCATTCGCCAACATTGGACCAACCTTGTTATGCCGATCTTGGGCCCTTCGCGACCTTCAGCGCCAGATCCTCGATCACCATTCCATGCACCCGAAAAATTTATCTGCGTCAAAGCTGCGCCAACATTGAGCCAATGTTGAGCCGACATTGGGCCAACATTGCCCCGACTTTGAGCCGACATTGGACTAATATTGTACAGACCTCGAGCCAGTATTGGACCGACATTGGACCAAAATCGCACCGACCTTGAGCCAACATTAGGCCGACCTTGCGCCAACCGTCGATCAAACATGATAGTTCGGTTCTAAACTCTTAGTCAAAATCAACTCTGAAGATATTCATAATTCTCAGACCAAGCAATTGCATTTTTTTCGTCTGACAATTATTTAGCTTATATGGTTGTACTGCCAGTGTAATAAATTATTCTGGATTGAAAGCGAAAGTGTTAGTCTTTTAAAATATTCGGGGTTATTCACATTGCATTCCATAAGTACACAGGAAAAAACATAATCTGATTAGAAGGAAAACGTACGAAAAAAAACGAAATATTTCAGATAATAGAAGATTCCACTAGTCTCAAATTGACCATAGGGGAAAAAAATCTGTATAAATTTACCATTTCTGGTGGAAGGAAAAATGCGTACGCTTCTTGAGTAATTACTTGAGGCGTATCACTTCAAAAAAATAGCGTTACATGGGAACTAAAGATATCGCGAGGCGCGCAGCTTTTACTTTCAAAAGCATCCTCTAATTTGAGGAATGTGAAAAGGTTTTATTGGCGAAGAAAATAAATACAAGTAATTAAGGTAGATCAAACCGTCTCAACGAATGTAATTTTCAACTCAGTGTTAGTCTAGGATATTAGAAATAATTTTTTTAAAAATTTCCAAAGCGGAAAAAATTGTAAAATTTGGAGGAAATCTCCCATTTTCTCAACAAATTCATTTTCTGCATGACCTAATGGACAATTATCTTTAAAAATAGTCTATCGAATACCACACATGGAGACACCATTTTATGAAAAAACATTACATCGAATATATTGAAAATTCATGATGTGTTATCGAAGGAGCAGCATTAAATCTCGATGATTCCCACATCCTGGTTTTCGTAAATTGTGGTTTTCCCGAGATAATTGAACACCTCAATCCCGATAAAGTTAAAATTATGCACGCAATTATCGCTTTTTTCCCTATAATTATTCATGATTATGCAGTTAAAAGGCAAGGCTATAAATCAGATTTCGTTTTATAGTTACCAGAAATATCAAGATGCTGAAGATCATGACCTCTATGGACCAGTATTGTACATCTGCAGATTGATTCAAAACCCTGTATTTGTTGCGAATCATTTGACGATGAGTAGCAGAGAATTTCACGTTCAGGAACATTAGTTTGGTTGGGACAGTCTGGAAAAAAATGGAAGGCGGATAAAAAACCCCATAGGATTTACTAGGGGATTTCCCATAGGATATGCTCAAGGATTCTCCATGTGGTGCCCGAAATTTTTATGGGGGTGCATATACAATTTTCTATGGGAATTCCCATGAGATTGTCTGCACGATTTTATGTGGGATTCACTAACAGACACTTTATATGACATTCCCCATAAGATTTCTTCTGGACCTCCTATGACATTTATTATGGGACTTCCGTTGGGATTTCCCATAAGATTTATGCCGAATTTTTCGGGTCGATTTCGTACATTTCCTATGGGATTTCTTATGGGATGTAGGGCTCGTTATAGAATTTCCCGCAGAATTTCCTGTTTTCACTTCTATTCCAAGCCTCTAAAATTTTGTCCACTGAAGCGTCTTTTTTGAAAATTCTATAGATCTTTCTCTACAGGTATATCCTATGGGGTTTTACTATAAGAAATTCTGTAGATTTTTTCTACAGAAAATTCTATACGTTTTCCCATTGGGAAATTCTATAGAACTTTCGTATAGCAAAATCTATAGATCTTCCCAATGGGAAATCCTATAGAAAATTCTATAGGTCTTCCCACTGGAAAATCCTATAGAACTTTCGTATAGAAAATTCTATAGATTTTCCTATTGGAAAATCCTATAGAACTTTCGTATAGAAAATTCTATAGATCTTCGTATTGGAAAATCCTATAGAACTTTCGCATGGAGATTCGCATGGGAAATTCTATAGAACTTTTGTTTAGAAAATTCTATAGGTCTTCTCAGTGTGAAATCCTATAGAACTTCCGTGTGGAAAATTCTATAGGTCTTCACACAGTGAGAAATTCTGTAGAACTTTCGTATAGAAAAATCTATAGGTCTTCCCAATGGGAAATCCTATAGAAAATTCTATAGGTCTTCCCACTGGAAAATCCTATAGAACTTTCGTATAGAAAATTCTATAGATTTTCCTATTGGAAAATCCTATAGAACTTTCGTGTAGAAAATTCTATAGATCTTCGTATTGGAAAATCCTATAGAACTTTCGCATGGAGATTCGCATGGGAAATTCTATAGAACTTTTGTTTAGAAAATTCTATAGGTCTTCTCAGTGTGAAATCCTATAGAACTTCCGTGTGGAAAATTCTATAGGTCTTCACACAGTGAGAAATTCTGTAGAACTTTCGTATAGAAAAATCTATAGGTCTTCCCAATGGGAAATCCTATAGAAAATTCTCCAGGTCTTCCCACTGGAAAATCCTATAGAACTTTCGTATAGAAAATTCTATAGATTTTCCTATTGGAAAATCCTATAGAACTTTCGTGTAGAAAATTCTATAGATCTTCGTATTGGAAAATCCTATAGAACTTTCGCATGGAGATTCGCATGGGAAATTCTATAGAACTTTTGTTTAGAAAATTCTATAGGTCTTCTCAGTGTGAAATCCTATAGAACTTCCGTGTGGAAAATTCTATAGGTCTTCACACAGTGAGAAATTCTGTAGAACTTTCGTATAGAAAAATCTATAGGTCTTCCCAATGGGAAATCCTATAGAAAATTCTCCAGGTCTTCCCACTGGAAAATCCTATAGAACTTTCGTATAGAAAATTCTATAGATTTTCCTATTCGAAAATCCTATAGAACTTTCGTATAGAAAATTCTATAGATTTTCCTATTGGAAAATCCTATAGAAATTTCGTATAGAAAATTCTATAGATTTTCCTATTGGAAAATCCTATAGAACTTTCGCATGGAGATTCTATAGGTCTTCCTACTGGGTCTTTCCTGTAGTAAATTCCATAGGACGCTCTTATCGAAAATTCTATAGGTCTCCTCTATAGAAAATTCCGTAGAAGATTGTATGGGTCTTTCCTATAGGACTTTCTGCAGATTTTGGCTGTAGAAATATCCATAGCTCTTACCTATAAGGATATCTAAGAGTTTTCCTATACCATTTCGACAAGAGTACTTTCTATAACAGAGTCTCAAATCTGCATAGCATTTCCTACAGGGTATGCTGTTTCTAAAGTCATATTTATTGCAAAAATGAGATAAAGTTATGGTTTTATATTTCATTTATGCATGTGAAGTTGACATCATCGGCGCGTACAGTTACTCGGTCATTTGCATAGTTGCTGAAGATGTACACATGTCTAATGGATCTCTTCAGATATTAGTAATTATTGCCCGTCATTATATTCCCACAATAACAATAATCATACGTTTTAATAATAAAGAGCAATAGTTGCTTAAGCGATTTTTTTTCAATATTTTTCAACAGACATCAGAAAAATACCAATTGGATAATTATTTGCGGAGTGTTTTAGGCAATTTCGATACAGATTATAGAATAAATTTACTACAGATATGAAAACAGTGTAATTATAAAAATAATGATTGGCAGAAAATTCCGAAGTTTAAAAAATATGAAAAGTTTCGAAATTTGAGCCATTTGAAAATTTCGACAAATTTCTAAAAGTCGAAAAAATAAAAAAAATAAATAAAAAATGAGAGTTCGAAAAAAAAATTCAAAAATTTCAAAACTTTTGCAAATTGAAAAACATTGAACAATCAAAGATTGAAAAAAAATGAATTTCCGACCACTCGAAAATTGCAAGGGCCAATTTAAGTAATGAGTAAAACTTACGAGCAGTATATCCACGGACGACGAATCCCAGGATCAACGAAAGTATGAGTCGTCCCATAATTTTTTGCACTCAGAAAATAGTCAAAGAGATGAATGAAAAAAATGAGATAAGCTAGATGAAAAAGGTGCGTAAACGCAGAAAAAAATACATGATAAAAAAGCAATTGTTATTCCACTTTTTTTTAAATTGAAAGATAATTAATAACTATTTTGCCACTTGAACATGTTACTTCGATACGGAGCGCGAGAGTAGTACTGAATCTTTAGGTTGAAACGATAAGAATGGGACTCGTGTGCTCGTTTGCTGGGCAGGACTTGTTCGAAGATGTGCGAACAGTTCAATTTGCTATGAAATTATTTCAGGGTGGGGTAAGATGCGATACTGCACCTGGAGTCCATGGCACAGTTCAACTTATCGTCTTCCCGCCAACTTTCTATCTCTCTCTATCCCATTCTCTCAAAACGATTCAATTCAAATTTGTCAATTAGCAGCGCCCTTCGGTCCAATTGTCTTCTCGGCGAGGAATGGTTTCTAAAAAAAAATCAGTAAAAAAAACGCAAGAAATTTTAGAGCACTCAGAATTTGTGGGGAACTTTTTCTCATCCTGTATTGAAGTTTCCAGAAATTTTCGAAATTTTGTGGAACGTTTGAAACTTGGAACGTGAAAATCGGTGAAAAATTGTGTGTGCGTTTTTTTTGCCCTACTCCGTTTCTATTTCTATTCACGGACGGGATGTGCCGCGAGGCCTTGCTTTGGGCCACACTTCGCAAATGAGGACCCACCCAGCGGGACAGGGGTCGGCGGTAGCCATTCGTGCTATGATGTTTCCTAATCACCGGGCAAAACATCCCGAAAATCCTCGTAATACGATAGTGGGCACCTATAATCCCCGCCGCCGCACTTCCGTTGTGGTCGGATCGGATTCTCCTCATCCCGCATAAGTCGAATGATATGGGTATCGGTGCTATCGGACGGTATACATGAGGAAATTTTTAACTTCCCGATCTTTCGGAAAATTATGGTAATGCCCCGAAATCCATTTTTCCTTTCCGATTCGTAACGGGTGTTTTAAGTATACACAAATCCTTCGGAGCGTCTCCATAGAACTTAGATGGGATTAGATTTAGGCTTGCGTTATCAAGGAAAAAAATTAATTTCACTTAATAAGACCCCAATGTTAAATTTGGCCAAAATCGAGAAAAATTAATTTGACTTTTTCGACCCAAATTCGACGGGAGTGTCTTCTAGGGGTCCCAATTGGATAGTATAAACGCGCACGAGGCCAAAAATTCGATTTTAAAAAATGTAAGTTTGCCTCCCCATAAGACCCCAATGTTAAATTTGGCCAAAATCGAGAAAAATTAATTTGACTTTTTCGACCCAAATTCGACGGGAGTGTCTTCTAGGGGTCCCAATTGGATAGTATAAACGCGCACGAGGCCAAAAATTCGATTTTAAAAAATTGAAGTTTGCCTCCCCATAAGACCCCAATGTTAAATTTGGCCAAAATCGAGAAAAATTAATTTGACTTTTTCGACCCAAATTCGACGGGAGTGACTTCTAGGGGTCCCAATTGGATAGTATAAACGCGCACAGGGCCAAAAAATCGATTTTAAAAAATTTAAGTTTGCCTCCCCATAAGACCCCAATGTTAAATTTGGCCAAAATCGAAAAAAATTAATTTGACTTTTTCGACCCAAATTCGACGGGAGTGTCTTCTAGGGGTCCCAATTGGATAGTCTAAACGCGCACGAGGCCAAAAATTCGATTTTAAAAAATTTAAGTTTGCCTCCCCATAAGACCCCAATGTTAAATTTGGCCAAAATCGAGAAAAATTAATTTGACTTTTTCGACCCAAATTCGACGGGAGTGTCTTCTACGGCTCCCAATTGGATAGTATAAACGCGCACGAGGCCAAAAATTCGATTTTAAAAAATGTAAGTTTGCCTCCCCATAAGACCCCAATGTTAAATTTGGCCAAAATCGAGAAAAATTAATTTGACTTTTTCGACCCAAATTCGACGGGAGTGTCTTCTAGGGCTCCCAATTGGATAGTATAAACGCGCACGAGGCCAAAAATTCGATTTTAAAAAATTTAAGTTTGCCTCCCCATAAGACCCCAATGTTAAATTTGGCCAAAATCGAGAAAAATTAATTTGACTTTTTCGACCCAAATTCGACGGGAGTGTCTTCTAGGGGTCCCAATTGGATAGTATAAACGCGCACGAGGCCAAAAATTCGATTTTAAAAAATTGAAGTTTGCCTCCCCATAAGACCCCAATGTTAAATTTGGCCAAAATCGAAAAAAATTAATTTGACTTTTTCGACCCAAATTCGACGGGAGTGTCTTCTAGGGGTCCCAATTGGATAGTATAAACGCGCACGAGGCCAAAAATTCGATTTTAAAAAATTTAAGTTTGCCTCCCCATAAGACCCCAATGTTAAATTTGGCCAAAATCGAGAAAAATTAATTTGACTTTTTCGACCCAAATTCGACGGGAGTGTCTTCTAGGGGTCCCAATTGGATAGTATAAACGCGCACAGGGCCAAAAAATCGATTTTAAAAAATTTAAGTTTGCCTCCCCATAAGACCCCAATGTTAAATTTGGCCAAAATCGAAAAAAATTAATTTGACTTTTTCGACCCAAATTCGACGGGAGTGTCTTCTAGGGGTCCCAATTGGATAGTATAAACGCGCACGAGGCCAAAAATTCGATTTTAAAAAATTGAAGTTTGCCTCCCCATAAGACCCCAATGTTAAATTTGGCCAAAATCGAAAAAAATTAATTTGACTTTTTCGACCCAAATTCGACGGGAGTGTCTTCTAGGGGTCCCAATTGGATAGTATAAACGCGCACGAGGCCAAAAATTCGATTTTAAAAAATTTAAGTTTGCCTCCCCATAAGACCCCAATGTTAAATTTGGCCAAAATCGAGAAAAATTAATTTGACTTTTTCGACCCAAATTCGACGGGAGTGTCTTCTAGGGGTCCCAATTGGATAGTATAAACGCGCACGAGGCCAAAAATTCGATTTTAAAAAATTGAAGTTTGCCTCCCCATAAGACCCCAATGTTAAATTTGGCCAAAATCGAAAAAAATTAATTTGACTTTTTCGACCCAAATTCGACGGGAGTGTCTTCTAGGGGTCCCAATTGGATAGTATAAACGCGCACGAGGCCAAAAATTCGATTTTAAAAAATTGAAGTTTGCCTCCCCATAAGACCCCAATGTTAAATTTGGCCAAAATCGAGAAAAATTAATTTGACTTTTTCGACCCAAATTCGACGGGAGTGTCTTCTAGGGGTCCCAATTGGATAGTATAAACGCGCACAGGGCCAAAAAATCGATTTTAAAAAATTTAAGTTTGCCTCCCCATAAGACCCCAATGTTAAATTTGGCCAAAATCGAAAAAAATTAATTTGACTTTTTCGACCCAAATTCGACGGGAGTGTCTTCTAGGGGTCCCAATTGGATAGTCTAAACGCGCACGAGGCCAAAAATTCGATTTTAAAAAATTTAAGTTTGCCTCCCCATAAGACCCCAATGTTAAATTTGGCCAAAATCGAGAAAAATTAATTTGACTTTTTCGACCCAAATTCGACGGGAGTGTCTTCTAGGGGCTCCCAATTGGATAGTATAAACGCGCACGAGGCCAAAAATTCGATTTTAAAAAATGTAAGTTTGCCTCCCCATAAGACCCCAATGTTAAATTTGGCCAAAATCGAGAAAAATTAATTTGACTTTTTCGACCCAAATTCGACGGGAGTGTCTTCTAGGGGTCCCAATTGGATAGTATAAACGCGCACGAGGCCAAAAATTCGATTTTAAAAAATTTAAGTTTGCCTCCCCATAAGACCCCAATGTTAAATTTGGCCAAAATCGAGAAAAATTAATTTGACTTTTTCGACCCAAATTCGACGGGAGTGTCTTCTAGGGGTCCCAATTGGATAGTATAAACGCGCACGAGGCCAAAAATTCGATTTTAAAAAATTTAAGTTTGCCTCCCCATAAGACCCCAATGTTAAATTTGGCCAAAATCGAGAAAAATTAATTTGACTTTTTCGACCCAAATTCGACGGGAGTGTCTTCTAGGGGTCCCAATTGGATAGTATAAACGCGCACGAGGCCAAAAATTCGATTTTAAAAAATTTAAGTTTGCCTCCCCATAAGACCCCAATGTTAAATTTGGCCAAAATCGAGAAAAATTAATTTGACTTTTTCGACCCAAATTCGACGGGAGTGTCTTCTAGGGGTCCCAATTGGATAGTATAAACGCGCACGAGGCCAAAAATTCGATTTTAAAAAATTTAAGTTTGCCTCCCCATAAGACCCCAATGTTAAATTTGGCCAAAATCGAAAAAAATTAATTTGACTTTTTCGACCCAAATTCGACGGGAGTGTCTTCTAGGGGTCCCAATTGGATAGTATAAACGCGCACGAGGCCAAAAATTCGATTTTAAAAAATGTAAGTTTGCCTCCCCATAAGACCCCAATGTTAAATTTGGCCAAAATCGAGAAAAATTAATTTGACTTTTTCGACCCAAATTCGACGGGAGTGTCTTCTAGGGGTCCCAATTGGATAGTATAAACGCGCACGAGGCCAAAAATTCGATTTTAAAAAATTGAAGTTTGCCTCCCCATAAGACCCCAATGTTAAATTTGGCCAAAATCGAGAAAAATTAATTTGACTTTTTCGACCCAAATTCGACGGGAGTGTCTTCTAGGGGTCCCAATTGGATAGTATAAACGCGCACGAGGGCCAAAAATTCGATTTTAAAAAATTTAAGTTTGCCTCCCCATAAGACCCCAATGTTAAATTTGGCCAAAATCGAGAAAAAATTAATTTGACTTTTTCGACCCAAATTCGACGGGAGTGTCTTCTAGGGGTCCCAATTGGATAGTCTAAACGCGCACGAGGCCAAAAATTCGATTTTAAAAAATTTAAGTTTGCCTCCCCATAAGACCCCAATGTTAAATTTGGCCAAAATCGAGAAAAATTAATTTGACTTTTTCGACCCAAATTCGACGGGAGTGTCTTCTAGGGGTCCCAATTGGATAGTATAAACGCGCACGAGGCCAAAAATTCGATTTTAAAAAATTTAAGTTTGCCTCCCCATAAGACCCCAATGTTAAATTTGGCCAAAATCGAGAAAAATTAATTTGACTTTTTCGACCCAAATTCGACGGGAGTGTCTTCTAGGGGTCCCAATTGGATAGTATAAACGCGCACGAGGCCAAAAATTCGATTTTAAAAAATTTAAGTTTGCCTCCCCATAAGACCCCAATGTTAAATTTGGCCAAAATCGAGAAAAATTAATTTGACTTTTTCGACCCAAATTCGACGGGAGTGTCTTCTAGGGCTCCCAATTGGATAGTATAAACGCGCACGAGGCCAAAAATTCGATTTTAAAAAATTTAAGTTTGCCTCCCCATAAGACCCCAATGTTAAATTTGGCCAAAATCGAGAAAAATTAATTTGACTTTTTCGACCCAAATTCGACGGGAGTGTCTTCTAGGGCTCCCAATTGGATAGTATAAACGCGCACGAGGCCAAAAATTCGATTTTAAAAAATTTAAGTTTGCCTCCCCATAAGACCCCAATGTTAAATTTGGCCAAAATCGAGAAAAATTAATTTGACTTTTTCGACCCAAATTCGACGGGAGTGTCTTCTAGGGGTCCCAATTGGATAGTATAAACGCGCACGAGGCCAAAAATTCGATTTTAAAAAATTTAAGTTTGCCTCCCCATAAGACCCCAATGTTAAATTTGGCCAAAATCGAGAAAAATTAATTTGACTTTTTCGACCCAAATTCGACGGGAGTGTCTTCTAGGGGTCCCAATTGGATAGTATAAACGCGCACGAGGCCAAAAATTCGATTTTAAAAAATTTAAGTTTGCCTCCCCATAAGACCCCAATGTTAAATTTGGCCAAAATCGAGAAAAATTAATTTGACTTTTTCGACCCAAATTCGACGGGAGTGTCTTCTAGGGGCTCCCAATTGGATAGTATAAACGCGCACGAGGCCAAAAATTCGATTTTAAAAAATTTAAGTTTGCCTCCCCATAAGACCCCAATGTTAAATTTGGCCAAAATCGAGAAAAATTAATTTGACTTTTTCGACCCAAATTCGACGGGAGTGTCTTCTAGGGGTCCCAATTGGATAGTATAAACGCGCACGAGGCCAAAAATTCGATTTTAAAAAATTTAAGTTTGCCTCCCCATAAGACCCCAATGTTAAATTTGGCCAAAATCGAGAAAAATTAATTTGACTTTTTCGACCCAAATTCGACGGGAGTGTCTTCTAGGGGTCCCAATTGGATAGTATAAACGCGCACGAGGCCAAAAATTCGATTTTAAAAAATTTAAGTTTGCCTCCCCATAAGACCCCAATGTTAAATTTGGCCAAAATCGAGAAAAATTAATTTGACTTTTTCGACCCAAATTCGACGGGAGTGTCTTCTAGGGGTCCCAATTGGATAGTATAAACGCGCACGAGGCCAAAAATTCGATTTTAAAAAATTTAAGTTTGCCTCCCCATAAGACCCCAATGTTAAATTTGGCCAAAATCGAAAAAAATTAATTTGACTTTTTCGACCCAAATTCGACGGGAGTGTCTTCTAGGGGTCCCAATTGGATAGTATAAACGCGCACGAGGCCAAAAATTCGATTTTAAAAAATTGAAGTTTGCCTCCCCATAAGACCCCAATGTTAAATTTGGCCAAAATCGAAAAAAATTAATTTGACTTTTTCGACCCAAATTCGACGGGAGTGTCTTCTAGGGGTCCCAATTGGATAGTATAAACGCGCACGAGGCCAAAAATTCGATTTTAAAAAATTTAAGTTTGCCTCCCCATAAGACCCCAATGTTAAATTTGGCCAAAATCGAGAAAAATTAATTTGACTTTTTCGACCCAAATTCGACGGGAGTGTCTTCTAGGGGTCCCAATTGGATAGTATAAACGCGCACGAGGCCAAAAATTCGATTTTAAAAAATTGAAGTTTGCCTCCCCATAAGACCCCAATGTTAAATTTGGCCAAAATCGAAAAAATTAATTTGACTTTTTCGACCCAAATTCGACGGGAGTGTCTTCTAGGGGTCCCAATTGGATAGTATAAACGCGCACGAGGCCAAAAATTCGATTTTAAAAAATTTAAGTTTGCCTCCCCATAAGACCCCAATGTTAAATTTGGCCAAAATCGAGAAAAATTAATTTGACTTTTTCGACCCAAATTCGACGGGAGTGTCTTCTAGGGGTCCCAATTGGATAGTATAAACGCGCACGAGGCCAAAAATTCGATTTTAAAAAATTTAAGTTTGCCTCCCCATAAGACCCCAATGTTAAATTTGGCCAAAATCGAAAAAAATTAATTTGACTTTTTCGACCCAAATTCGACGGGAGTGTCTTCTAGGGGTCCCAATTGGATAGTATAAACGCGCACGAGGCCAAAAATTCGATTTTAAAAAATTGAAGTTTGCCTCCCCATAAGACCCCAATGTTAAATTTGGCCAAAATCGAAAAAAATTAATTTGACTTTTTCGACCCAAATTCGACGGGAGTGTCTTCTAGGGGTCCCAATTGGATAGTATAAACGCGCACGAGGCCAAAAATTCGATTTTAAAAAATTTAAGTTTGCCTCCCCATAAGACCCCAATGTTAAATTTGGCCAAAATCGAGAAAAATTAATTTGACTTTTTCGACCCAAATTCGACGGGAGTGTCTTCTAGGGGTCCCAATTGGATAGTATAAACGCGCACGAGGCCAAAAATTCGATTTTAAAAAATTGAAGTTTGCCTCCCCATAAGACCCCAATGTTAAATTTGGCCAAAATCGAGAAAAATTAATTTGACTTTTTCGACCCAAATTCGACGGGAGTGTCTTCTAGGGGTCCCAATTGGATAGTATAAACGCGCACGAGGCCAAAAATTCGATTTTAAAAAATTGAAGTTTGCCTCCCCATAAGACCCCAATGTTAAATTTGGCCAAAATCGAAAAAAATTAATTTGACTTTTTCGACCCAAATTCGACGGGAGTGTCTTCTAGGGGTCCCAATTGGATAGTATAAACGCGCACGAGGCCAAAAATTCGATTTTAAAAAATTTAAGTTTGCCTCCCCATAAGACCCCAATGTTAAATTTGGCCAAAATCGAGAAAAATTAATTTGACTTTTTCGACCCAAATTCGACGGGAGTGTCTTCTAGGGCTCCCAATTGGATAGTATAAACGCGCACGAGGCCAAAAATTCGATTTTAAAAAATTTAAGTTTGCCTCCCCATAAGACCCCAATGTTAAATTTGGCCAAAATCGAGAAAAATTAATTTGACTTTTTCGACCCAAATTCGACGGGAGTGTCTTCTAGGGGTCCCAATTGGATAGTATAAACGCGCACGAGGCCAAAAATTCGATTTTAAAAAATTGAAGTTTGCCTCCCCATAAGACCCCAATGTTAAATTTGGCCAAAATCGAAAAAAATTAATTTGACTTTTTCGACCCAAATTCGACGGGAGTGTCTTCTAGGGGTCCCAATTGGATAGTATAAACGCGCACGAGGCCAAAAATTCGATTTTAAAAAATTTAAGTTTGCCTCCCCATAAGACCCCAATGTTAAATTTGGCCAAAATCGAGAAAAATTAATTTGACTTTTTCGACCCAAATTCGACGGGAGTGTCTTCTAGGGGTCCCAATTGGATAGTATAAACGCGCACGAGGGCCAAAAATTCGATTTTAAAAAATTTAAGTTTGCCTCCCCATAAGACCCCAATGTTAAATTTGGCCAAAATCGAAAAAAATTAATTTGACTTTTTCGACCCAAATTCGACGGGAGTGTCTTCTAGGGGTCCCAATTGGATAGTATAAACGCGCACGAGGCCAAAAATTCGATTTTAAAAAATTGAAGTTTGCCTCCCCATAAGACCCCAATGTTAAATTTGGCCAAAATCGAAAAAATTAATTTGACTTTTTCGACCCAAATTCGACGGGAGTGTCTTCTAGGGGTCCCAATTGGATAGTATAAACGCGCACGAGGCCAAAAATTCGATTTTAAAAAATTTAAGTTTGCCTCCCCATAAGACCCCAATGTTAAATTTGGCCAAAATCGAGAAAAATTAATTTGACTTTTTCGACCCAAATTCGACGGGAGTGTCTTCTAGGGGTCCCAATTGGATAGTATAAACGCGCACGAGGCCAAAAATTCGATTTTAAAAAATTGAAGTTTGCCTCCCCATAAGACCCCAATGTTAAATTTGGCCAAAATCGAAAAAAATTAATTTGACTTTTTCGACCCAAATTCGACGGGAGTGTCTTCTAGGGGTCCCAATTGGATAGTATAAACGCGCACGAGGCCAAAAATTCGATTTTAAAAAATTTAAGTTTGCCTCCCCATAAGACCCCAATGTTAAATTTGGCCAAAATCGAGAAAAATTAATTTGACTTTTTCGACCCAAATTCGACGGGAGTGTCTTCTAGGGGTCCCAATTGGATAGTATAAACGCGCACGAGGCCAAAAAATTCGATTTTAAAAAATTTAAGTTTGCCTCCCCATAAGACCCCAATGTTAAATTTGGCCAAAATCGAAAAAAATTAATTTGACTTTTTCGACCCAAATTCGACGGGAGTGTCTTCTAGGGGTCCCAATTGGATAGTATAAACGCGCACGAGGCCAAAAATTCGATTTTAAAAAATTGAAGTTTGCCTCCCCATAAGACCCCAATGTTAAATTTGGCCAAAATCGAAAAAAATTAATTTGACTTTTTCGACCCAAATTCGACGGGAGTGTCTTCTAGGGGTCCCAATTGGATAGTATAAACGCGCACGAGGCCAAAAATTCGATTTTAAAAAATTTAAGTTTGCCTCCCCATAAGACCCCAATGTTAAATTTGGCCAAAATCGAGAAAAAATTAATTTGACTTTTTCGACCCAAATTCGACGGGAGTGTCTTCTAGGGGTCCCAATTGGATAGTATAAACGCGCACGAGGCCAAAAATTCGATTTTAAAAAATTGAAGTTTGCCTCCCCATAAGACCCCAATGTTAAATTTGGCCAAAATCGAAAAAAATTAATTTGACTTTTTCGACCCAAATTCGACGGGAGTGTCTTCTAGGGGTCCCAATTGGATAGTATAAACGCGCACGAGGCCAAAAATTCGATTTTAAAAAATTTAAGTTTGCCTCCCCATAAGACCCCAATGTTAAATTTGGCCAAAATCGAGAAAAATTAATTTGACTTTTTCGACCCAAATTCGACGGGAGTGTCTTCTAGGGGTCCCAATTGGATAGTATAAACGCGCACAGGGCCAAAAAATCGATTTTAAAAAATTTAAGTTTGCCTCCCCATAAGACCCCAATGTTAAATTTGGCCAAAATCGAAAAAAATTAATTTGACTTTTTCGACCCAAATTCGACGGGAGTGTCTTCTAGGGGTCCCAATTGGATAGTATAAACGCGCACGAGGCCAAAAATTCGATTTTAAAAAATGTAAGTTTGCCTCCCCATAAGACCCCAATGTTAAATTTGGCCAAAATCGAGAAAAATTAATTTGACTTTTTCGACCCAAATTCGACGGGAGTGTCTTCTAGGGGTCCCAATTGGATAGTATAAACGCGCACGAGGCCAAAAATTCGATTTTAAAAAATTTAAGTTTGCCTCCCCATAAGACCCCAATGTTAAATTTGGCCAAAATCGAGAAAAATTAATTTGACTTTTTCGACCCAAATTCGACGGGAGTGTCTTCTAGGGGTCCCAATTGGATAGTATAAACGCGCACGAGGCCAAAAATTCGATTTTAAAAAATTGAAGTTTGCCTCCCCATAAGACCCCAATGTTAAATTTGGCCAAAATCGAAAAAAATTAATTTGACTTTTTCGACCCAAATTCGACGGGAGTGTCTTCTAGGGGTCCCAATTGGATAGTATAAACGCGCACGAGGCCAAAAATTCGATTTTAAAAAATTTAAGTTTGCCTCCCCATAAGACCCCAATGTTAAATTTGGCCAAAATCGAGAAAAATTAATTTGACTTTTTCGACCCAAATTCGACGGGAGTGTCTTCTAGGGGTCCCAATTGGATAGTATAAACGCGCACAAGGGCCAAAAATCGATTTTAAAAAATTTAAGTTTGCCTCCCCATAAGACCCCAATGTTAAATTTGGCCAAAATCGAAAAAAATTAATTTGACTTTTTCGACCCAAATTCGACGGGAGTGTCTTCTAGGGGTCCCAATTGGATAGTATAAACGCGCACGAGGCCAAAAATTCGATTTTAAAAAATTGAAGTTTGCCTCCCCATAAGACCCCAATGTTAAATTTGGCCAAAATCGAAAAAAATTAATTTGACTTTTTCGACCCAAATTCGACGGGAGTGTCTTCTAGGGGTCCCAATTGGATAGTATAAACGCGCACGAGGCCAAAAATTCGATTTTAAAAAATTGAAGTTTGCCTCCCCATAAGACCCCAATGTTAAATTTGGCCAAAATCGAGAAAAATTAATTTGACTTTTTCGACCCAAATTCGACGGGAGTGTCTTCTAGGGGTCCCAATTGGATAGTATAAACGCGCACAGGGCCAAAAAATCGATTTTAAAAAATTTAAGTTTGCCTCCCCATAAGACCCCAATGTTAAATTTGGCCAAAATCGAAAAAAATTAATTTGACTTTTTCGACCCAAATTCGACGGGAGTGTCTTCTAGGGGTCCCAATTGGATAGTCTAAACGCGCACGAGGCCAAAAATTCGATTTTAAAAAATTTAAGTTTGCCTCCCCATAAGACCCCAATGTTAAATTTGGCCAAAATCGAGAAAAATTAATTTGACTTTTTCGACCCAAATTCGACGGGAGTGTCTTCTAGGGCTCCCAATTGGATAGTATAAACGCGCACGAGGCCAAAAATTCGATTTTAAAAAATGTAAGTTTGCCTCCCCATAAGACCCCAATGTTAAATTTGGCCAAAATCGAGAAAAATTAATTTGACTTTTTCGACCCAAATTCGACGGGAGTGTCTTCTAGGGGTCCCAATTGGATAGTATAAACGCGCACGAGGCCAAAAATTCGATTTTAAAAAATTTAAGTTTGCCTCCCCATAAGACCCCAATGTTAAATTTGGCCAAAATCGAGAAAAATTAATTTGACTTTTTCGACCCAAATTCGACGGGAGTGTCTTCTAGGGGTCCCAATTGGATAGTATAAACGCGCACGAGGCCAAAAATTCGATTTTAAAAAATTTAAGTTTGCCTCCCCATAAGACCCCAATGTTAAATTTGGCCAAAATCGAGAAAAATTAATTTGACTTTATCGACCCAAATTCGACGGGAGTGTCTTCTAGGGCTCCCAATTGGATAGTATAAACGCGCACGAGGCCAAAAATTCGATTTTAAAAAATTTAAGTTTGCCTCCCCATAAGACCCCAATGTTAAATTTGGCCAAAATCGAGAAAAATTAATTTGACTTTTTCGACCCAAATTCGACGGGAGTGTCTTCTAGGGCTCCCAATTGGATAGTATAAACGCGCACGAGGCCAGAAATTCGATTTTAAAAAATTGAAGTTTGCCTCCCCATAAGTCCCCAATGTTAAATTTGGCCAAAATCGAAAAAAATTAATTTGACTTTTTCGACCCAAATTCGACGGGAGTGTCTTCTAGGGGTCCCAATTGGATAGTATAAACGCGCACGAGGCCAAAAATTCGATTTTAAAAAATTTAAGTTTGCCTCCCCATAAGACCCCAATGTTAAATTTGGCCAAAATCGAGAAAAATTAATTTGACTTTTTCGACCCAAATTCGACGGGAGTGTCTTCTAGGGGTCCCAATTGGATAGTATAAACGCGCACGAGGCCAAAAATTCGATTTTAAAAAATTTAAGTTTGCCTCCCCATAAGACCCCAATGTTAAATTTGGCCAAAATCGAGAAAAATTAATTTGACTTTTTCGACCCAAATTCGACGGGAGTGTCTTCTAGGGCTCCCAATTGGATAGTATAAACGCGCACGAGGCCAAAAATTCGATTTTAAAAAATTGAAGTTTGCCTCCCCATAAGACCCCAATGTTAAATTTGGCCAAAATCGAAAAAAATTAATTTGACTTTTTCGACCCAAATTCGACGGGAGTGTCTTCTAGGGGTCCCAATTGGATAGTATAAACGCGCACGAGGCCAAAAATTCGATTTTAAAAAATTGAAGTTTGCCTCCCCATAAGACCCCAATGTTAAATTTGGCCAAAATCGAGAAAAATTAATTTGACTTTTTCGACCCAAATTCGACGGGAGTGTCTTCTAGGGGTCCCAATTGGATAGTATAAACGCGCACGAGGGCCAAAAATGGATTTTAAAAAATTTAAGTTTGCCTCCCCATAAGACCCCAATGTTAAATTTGGCCAAAATCGAAAAAAATTAATTTGACTTTTTCGACCCAAATTCGACGGGAGTGTCTTCTAGGGGTCCCAATTGGATAGTCTAAACGCGCACGAGGCCAAAAATTCGATTTTAAAAAATTTAAGTTTGCCTCCCCATAAGACCCCAATGTTAAATTTGGCCAAAATCGAGAAAAATTAATTTGACTTTTTCGACCCAAATTCGACGGGAGTGTCTTCTAGGGCTCCCAATTGGATAGTATAAACGCGCACGAGGCCAAAAATTCGATTTTAAAAAATGTAAGTTTGCCTCCCCATAAGACCCCAATGTTAAATTTGGCCAAAATCGAGAAAAATTAATTTGACTTTTTCGACCCAAATTCGACGGGAGTGTCTTCTAGGGGTCCCAATTGGATAGTATGAACGCGCACGAGGCCAAAAATTCGATTTTAAAAAATTTAAGTTTGCCTCCCCATAAGACCCCAATGTTAAATTTGGCCAAAATCGAGAAAAATTAATTTGACTTTTTCGACCCAAATTCGACGGGAGTGTCTTCTAGGGGTCCCAATTGGATAGTATAAACGCGCACGAGGCCAAAAATTCGATTTTAAAAAATTTAAGTTTGCCTCCCCATAAGACCCCAATGTTAAATTTGGCCAAAATCGAGAAAAATTAATTTGACTTTTTCGACCCAAATTCGACGGGAGTGTCTTCTAGGGCTCCCAATTGGATAGTATAAACGCGCACGAGGCCAAAAATTCGATTTTAAAAAATTGAAGTTTGCCTCCCCATAAGACCCCAATGTTAAATTTGGCCAAAATCGAAAAAAATTAATTTGACTTTTTCGACCCAAATTCGACGGGAGTGTCTTCTAGGGGTCCCAATTGGATAGTATAAACGCGCACGAGGCCAAAAATTCGATTTTAAAAAATTGAAGTTTGCCTCCCCATAAGACCCCAATGTTAAATTTGGCCAAAATCGAGAAAAATTAATTTGACTTTTTCGACCCAAATTCGACGGGAGTGTCTTCTAGGGGTCCCAATTGGATAGTATAAACGCGCACGAGGGCCAAAAATTCGATTTTAAAAAATTTAAGTTTGCCTCCCCATAAGACCCCAATGTTAAATTTGGCCAAAATCGAAAAAATTAATTTGACTTTTTCGACCCAAATTCGACGGGAGTGTCTTCTAGGGGTCCCAATTGGATAGTCTAAACGCGCACGAGGCCAAAAATTCGATTTTAAAAAATTTAAGTTTGCCTCCCCATAAGACCCCAATGTTAAATTTGGCCAAAATCGAGAAAAATTAATTTGACTTTTTCGACCCAAATTCGACGGGAGTGTCTTCTAGGGCTCCCAATTGGATAGTATAAACGCGCACGAGGCCAAAAATTCGATTTTAAAAAATGTAAGTTTGCCTCCCCATAAGACCCCAATGTTAAATTTGGCCAAAATCGAGAAAAATTAATTTGACTTTTTCGACCCAAATTCGACGGGAGTGTCTTCTAGGGGTCCCAATTGGATAGTATAAACGCGCACGAGGCCAAAAATTCGATTTTAAAAAATTTAAGTTTGCCTCCCCATAAGACCCCAATGTTAAATTTGGCCAAAATCGAGAAAAATTAATTTGACTTTTTCGACCCAAATTCGACGGGAGTGTCTTCTAGGGGTCCCAATTGGATAGTATAAACGCGCACGAGGCCAAAAATTCGATTTTAAAAAATTTAAGTTTGCCTCCCCATAAGACCCCAATGTTAAATTTGGCCAAAATCGAGAAAAATTAATTTGACTTTTTCGACCCAAATTCGACGGGAGTGTCTTCTAGGGCTCCCAATTGGATAGTATAAACGCGCACGAGGCCAAAAATTCGATTTTAAAAAATTGAAGTTTGCCTCCCCATAAGACCCCAATGTTAAATTTGGCCAAAATCGAAAAAATTAATTTGACTTTTTCGACCCAAATTCGACGGGAGTGTCTTCTAGGGGTCCCAATTGGATAGTATAAACGCGCACGAGGCCAAAAATTCGATTTTAAAAAATTGAAGTTTGCCTCCCCATAAGACCCCAATGTTAAATTTGGCCAAAATCGAGAAAAATTAATTTGACTTTTTCGACCCAAATTCGACGGGAGTGTCTTCTAGGGGTCCCAATTGGATAGTATAAACGCGCACGAGGGCCAAAAATCGATTTTAAAAAATTTAAGTTTGCCTCCCCATAAGACCCCAATGTTAAATTTGGCCAAAATCGAAAAAAATTAATTTGACTTTTTCGACCCAAATTCGACGGGAGTGTCTTCTAGGGGTCCCAATTGGATAGTCTAAACGCGCACGAGGCCAAAAATTCGATTTTAAAAAATTTAAGTTTGCCTCCCCATAAGACCCCAATGTTAAATTTGGCCAAAATCGAGAAAAATTAATTTGACTTTTTCGACCCAAATTCGACGGGAGTGTCTTCTAGGGCTCCCAATTGGATAGTATAAACGCGCACGAGGCCAAAAATTCGATTTTAAAAAATGTAAGTTTGCCTCCCCATAAGACCCCAATGTTAAATTTGGCCAAAATCGAGAAAAATTAATTTGACTTTTTCGACCCAAATTCGACGGGAGTGTCTTCTAGGGGTCCCAATTGGATAGTATAAACGCGCACGAGGCCAAAAATTCGATTTTAAAAAATTTAAGTTTGCCTCCCCATAAGACCCCAATGTTAAATTTGGCCAAAATCGAGAAAAATTAATTTGACTTTTTCGACCCAAATTCGACGGGAGTGTCTTCTAGGGGTCCCAATTGGATAGTATAAACGCGCACGAGGCCAAAAATTCGATTTTAAAAAATTTAAGTTTGCCTCCCCATAAGACCCCAATGTTAAATTTGGCCAAAATCGAAAAAAATTAATTTGACTTTTTCGACCCAAATTCGACGGGAGTGTCTTCTAGGGGTCCCAATTGGATAGTCTAAACGCGCACGAGGCCAAAAATTCGATTTTAAAAAATTGAAGTTTGCCTCCCCATAAGACCCCAATGTTAAATTTGGCCAAAATCGAAAAAATTAATTTGACTTTTTCGACCCAAATTCGACGGGAGTGTCTTCTAGGGGTCCCAATTGGATAGTATAAACGCGCACGAGGCCAAAAATTCGATTTTAAAAAATTGAAGTTTGCCTCCCCATAAGACCCCAATGTTAAATTTGGCCAAAATCGAGAAAAATTAATTTGACTTTTTCGACCCAAATTCGACGGGAGTGTCTTCTAGGGGTCCCAATTGGATAGTATAAACGCGCACAGGGCCAAAAAATCGATTTTAAAAAATTTAAGTTTGCCTCCCCATAAGACCCCAATGTTAAATTTGGCCAAAATCGAAAAAAATTAATTTGACTTTTTCGACCCAAATTCGACGGGAGTGTCTTCTAGGGGTCCCAATTGGATAGTCTAAACGCGCACGAGGCCAAAAATTCGATTTTAAAAAATTTAAGTTTGCCTCCCCATAAGACCCCAATGTTAAATTTGGCCAAAATCGAGAAAAATTAATTTGACTTTTTCGACCCAAATTCGACGGGAGTGTCTTCTAGGGCTCCCAATTGGATAGTATAAACGCGCACGAGGCCAAAAATTCGATTTTAAAAAATGTAAGTTTGCCTCCCTATAAGACCCCAATGTTAAATTTGGCCAAAATCGAGAAAAATTAATTTGACTTTTTCGACCCAAATTCGACGGGAGTGTCTTCTAGGGGTCCCAATTGGATAGTATAAACGCGCACGAGGCCAAAAATTCGATTTTAAAAAATTTAAGTTTGCCTCCCCATAAGACCCCAATGTTAAATTTGGCCAAAATCGAGAAAAATTAATTTGACTTTTTCGACCCAAATTCGACGGGAGTGTCTTCTAGGGGTCCCAATTGGATAGTATAAACGCGCACGAGGCCAAAAATTCGATTTTAAAAAATTTAAGTTTGCCTCCCCATAAGACCCCAATGTTAAATTTGGCCAAAATCGAGAAAAATTAATTTGACTTTTTCGACCCAAATTCGACGGGAGTGTCTTCTAGGGCTCCCAATTGGATAGTATAAACGCGCACGAGGCCAAAAATTCGATTTTAAAAAATTTAAGTTTGCCTCCCCATAAGACCCCAATGTTAAATTTGGCCAAAATCGAGAAAAATTAATTTGACTTTTTCGACCCAAATTCGACGGGAGTGTCTTCTAGGGCTCCCAATTGGATAGTATAAACGCGCACGAGGCCAAAAATTCGATTTTAAAAAATTGAAGTTTGCCTCCCCATAAGACCCCAATGTTAAATTTGGCCAAAATCGAAAAAAATTAATTTGACTTTTTCGACCCAAATTCGACGGGAGTGTCTTCTAGGGGTCCCAATTGGATAGTATAAACGCGCACGAGGCCAAAAATTCGATTTTAAAAAATTTAAGTTTGCCTCCCCATAAGACCCCAATGTTAAATTTGGCCAAAATCGAGAAAAATTAATTTGACTTTTTCGACCCAAATTCGACGGGAGTGTCTTCTAGGGGTCCCAATTGGATAGTATAAACGCGCACGAGGGCCAAAAATTCGATTTTAAAAAATTTAAGTTTGCCTCCCCATAAGACCCCAATGTTAAATTTGGCCAAAATCGAAAAAAATTAATTTGACTTTTTCGACCCAAATTCGACGGGAGTGTCTTCTAGGGGTCCCAATTGGATAGTATAAACGCGCACGAGGCCAAAAATTCGATTTTAAAAAATTGAAGTTTGCCTCCCCATAAGACCCCAATGTTAAATTTGGCCAAAATCGAAAAAATTAATTTGACTTTTTCGACCCAAATTCGACGGGAGTGTCTTCTAGGGGTCCCAATTGGATAGTATAAACGCGCACGAGGCCAAAAATTCGATTTTAAAAAATTTAAGTTTGCCTCCCCATAAGACCCCAATGTTAAATTTGGCCAAAATCGAGAAAAATTAATTTGACTTTTTCGACCCAAATTCGACGGGAGTGTCTTCTAGGGGTCCCAATTGGATAGTATAAACGCGCACAGGGCCAAAAATCGATTTTAAAAAATTTAAGTTTGCCTCCCCATAAGACCCCAATGTTAAATTTGGCCAAAATCGAAAAAAATTAATTTGACTTTTTCGACCCAAATTCGACGGGAGTGTCTTCTAGGGGTCCCAATTGGATAGTATAAACGCGCACGAGGCCAAAAATTCGATTTTAAAAAATTGAAGTTTGCCTCCCCATAAGACCCCAATGTTAAATTTGGCCAAAATCGAAAAAAATTAATTTGACTTTTTCGACCCAAATTCGACGGGAGTGTCTTCTAGGGGTCCCAATTGGATAGTATAAACGCGCACGAGGCCAAAAATTCGATTTTAAAAAATTTAAGTTTGCCTCCCCATAAGACCCCAATGTTAAATTTGGCCAAAATCGAGAAAAATTAATTTGACTTTTTCGACCCAAATTCGACGGGAGTGTCTTCTAGGGGTCCCAATTGGATAGTATAAACGCGCACGAGGCCAAAAAATCGATTTTAAAAAATTTAAGTTTGCCTCCCCATAAGACCCCAATGTTAAATTTGGCCAAAATCGAAAAAAATTAATTTGCCTTTTTCGACCCAAATTCGACGGGAGTGTCTTCTAGGGGTCCCAATTGGATAGTATAAACGCGCACGAGGCCAAAAATTCGATTTTAAAAAATTTAAGTTTGCCTCCCCATAAGACCCCAATGTTAAATTTGGCCAAAATCGAGAAAAATTAATTTGACTTTTTCGACCCAAATTCGACGTGAGTGTCTTCTAGGGGTCCCAATTGGATAGTCTAAACGCGCACGAGGCCAAAAATTCGATTTTAAAAAATTTAAGTTTGCCTCCCCATAAGACCCCAATGTTAAATTTGGCCAAAATCGAGAAAAATTAATTTGACTTTTTCGACCCAAATTCGACGGGAGTGTCTTCTAGGGCTCCCAATTGGATAGTATAAACGCGCACGAGGCCAAAAATTCGATTTTAAAAAATTTAAGTTTGCCTCCCCATAAGACCCCAATGTTAAATTTGGCCAAAATCGAAAAAAATTAATTTGACTTTTTCGACCCAAATTCGACGGGAGTGTCTTCTAGGGGTCCCAATTGGATAGTATAAACGCGCACGAGGCCAAAAATTCGATTTTAAAAAATTTACGTTTGCCTCCCCATAAGACCCCAATGTTAAATTTGGCCAAAATCGAGAAAAATTAATTTGACTTTTTCGACCCAAATTCGACGGGAGTGTCTTCTAGGGCTCCCAATTGGATAGTATAAACGCGCACGAGGCCAAAAATTCGATTTTAAAAAATTTAAGTTTGCCTCCCCATAAGACCCCACTGTTAAATTTGGCCAAAATCGAGAAAAATTAATTTGACTTTTTCGACCCAAATTCGACGGGAGTGTCTTCTAGGGGTCCCAATTGGATAGTATAAACGCGCACGAGGCCAAAAATTCGATTTTAAAAAATTTAAGTTTGCCTCCCCATAAGACCCCAATGTTAAATTTGGCCAAAATCGAGAAAAATTAATTTGACTTTTTCGACCCAAATTCGACGGGAGTGTCTTCTAGGGGTCCCAATTGGATAGTATAAACGCGCACGAGGCCAAAAATTCGATTTTAAAAAATTTAAGTTTGCCTCCCCATAAGACCCCACTGTTAAATTTGGCCAAAATCGAGAAAAATTAATTTGACTTTTTCGACCCAAATTCGACGGGAGTGTCTTCTAGGGGTCCCAATTGGATAGTATAAACGCGCACGAGGCCAAAAATTCGATTTTAAAAAATGTAAGTTTGCCTCCCCATAAGACCCCAATGTTAAATTTGGCCAAAATCGAGAAAAATTAATTTGACTTTTTCGACCCAAATTCGACGGGAGTGTCTTCTAGGGGTCCCAATTGGATAGTATAAACGCGCACGAGGCCAAAAATTCGATTTTAAAAAATTTAAGTTTGCCTCCCCATAAGACCCCAATGTTAAATTTGGCCAAAATCGAGAAAAATTAATTTGACTTTTTCGACCCAAATTCGACGGGAGTGTCTTCTAGGGGTCCCAATTGGATAGTATAAACGCGCACGAGGCCAAAAATTCGATTTTAAAAAATTTAAGTTTGCCTCCCCATAAGACCCCAATGTTAAATTTGGCCAAAATCGAGAAAAATTAATTTGACTTTTTCGACCCAAATTCGACGGGAGTGTCTTCTAGGGGTCCCAATTGGATAGTATAAACGCGCACGAGGCCAAAAATTCGATTTTAAAAAATTTAAGTTTGCCTCCCCATAAGACCCCAATGTTAAATTTGGCCAAAATCGAGAAAAATTAATTTGACTTTTTCGACCCAAATTCGACGGGAGTGTCTTCTAGGGCTCCCAATTGGATAGTATAAACGCGCACGAGGCCAAAAATTCGATTTTAAAAAATTTAAGTATGCCTCCCCATAAGACCCCAATGTTAAATTTGGCCAAAATCGAAAAAAATTAATTTGACTTTTTCGACCCAAATTCGACGGGAGTGTCTTCTAGGGGTCCCAATTGGATAGTCTAAACGCGCACGAGGCCAAAAATTCGATTTTAAAAAATTTAAGTTTGCCTCCCCATAAGACCCCAATGTTAAATTTGGCCAAAATCGAGAAAAATTAATTTGACTTTTTCGACCCAAATTCGACGGGAGTGTCTTCTAGGGGTCCCAATTGGATAGTATAAACGCGCACGAGGCCAAAAATTCGATTTTAAAAAATTTAAGTTTGCCTCCCCATAAGACCCCAATGTTAAATTTGGCCAAAATCGAGAAAAATTAATTTGACTTTTTCGACCCAAATTCGACGGGAGTGTCTTCTAGGGGTCCCAATTGGATAGTATAAACGCGCACGAGGCCAAAAATTCGATTTTAAAAAATTTAAGTTTGCCTCCCCATAAGACCCCAATGTTAAATTTGGCCAAAATCGAGAAAAATTAATTTGACTTTTTCGACCCAAATTCGACGGGAGTGTCTTCTAGGGGTCCCAATTGGATAGTATAAACGCGCACGAGGCCAAAAATTCGATTTTAAAAAATTTAAGTTTGCCTCCCCATAAGACCCCAATGTTAAATTTGGCCAAAATCGAGAAAAATTAATTTGACTTTTTCGACCCAAATTCGACGGGAGTGTCTTCTAGGGGTCCCAATTGGATAGTATAAACGCGCACGAGGCCAAAAATTCGATTTTAAAAAATTTAAGTTTGCCTCCCCATAAGACCCCAATGTTAAATTTGGCCAAAATCGAGAAAAATTAATTTGACTTTTTCGACCCAAATTCGACGGGAGTGTCTTCTAGGGCTCCCAATTGGATAGTATAAACGCGCACGAGGCCAAAAATTCGATTTTAAAAAATTTAAGTTTGCCTCCCCATAAGACCCCACTGTTAAATTTGGCCAAAATCGAGAAAAATTAATTTGACTTTTTCGACCCAAATTCGACGGGAGTGTCTTCTAGGGGTCCCAATTGGATAGTATAAACGCGCACGAGGCCAAAAATTCGATTTTAAAAAATTTAAGTTTGCCTCCCCATAAGACCCCAATGTTAAATTTGGCCAAAATCGAGAAAAATTAATTTGACTTTTTCGACCCAAATTCGACGGGAGTGTCTTCTAGGGGTCCCAATTGGATAGTATAAACGCGCACGAGGCCAAAAATTCGATTTTAAAAAATTTAAGTTTGCCTCCCCATAAGACCCCAATGTTAAATTTGGCCAAAATCGAGAAAAATTAATTTGACTTTTTCGACCCAAATTCGACGGGAGTGTCTTCTAGGGGTCCCAATTGGATAGTATAAACGCGCACGAGGCCAAAAATTCGATTTTAAAAAATTTAAGTTTGCCTCCCCATAAGACCCCACTGTTAAATTTGGCCAAAATCGAGAAAAATTAATTTGACTTTTTCGACCCAAATTCGACGGGAGTGTCTTCTAGGGGTCCCAATTGGATAGTATAAACGCGCACGAGGCCAAAAATTCGATTTTAAAAAATTTAAGTTTGCCTCCCCATAAGACCCCAATGTTAAATTTGGCCAAAATCGAAAAAAATTAATTTGACTTTTTCGACCCAAATTCGACGGGAGTGTCTTCTAGGGGTCCCAATTGGATAGTATAAACGCGCACGAGGCCAAAAATTCGATTTTAAAAAATTTAAGTTTGCCTCCCCATAAGACCCCACTGTTAAATTTGGCCAAAATCGAGAAAAATTAATTTGACTTTTTCGACCCAAATTCGACGGGAGTGTCTTCTAGGGGTCCCAATTGGATAGTATAAACGCGCACGAGGCCAAAAATTCGATTTTAAAAAATTTAAGTTTGCCTCCCCATAAGACCCCAATGTTAAATTTGGCCAAAATCGAGAAAAATTAATTTGACTTTTTCGACCCAAATTCGACGGGAGTGTCTTCTAGGGGTCCCAATTGGATAGTATAAACGCGCACGAGGCCAAAAATTCGATTTTAAAAAATTTAAGTTTGCCTCCCCATAAGACCCCAATGTTAAATTTGGCCAAAATCGAGAAAAATTAATTTGACTTTTTCGACCCAAATTCGACGGGAGTGTCTTCTAGGGGTCCCAATTGGATAGTATAAACGCGCACGAGGCCAAAAATTCGATTTTAAAAAATTTAAGTTTGCCTCCCCATAAGACCCCAATGTTAAATTTGGCCAAAATCGAGAAAAATTAATTTGACTTTTTCGACCCAAATTCGACGGGAGTGTCTTCTAGGGGTCCCAATTGGATAGTATAAACGCGCACGAGGCCAAAAATTCGATTTTAAAAAATTTAAGTTTGCCTCCCCATAAGACCCCAATGTTAAATTTGGCCAAAATCGAGAAAAATTAATTTGACTTTTTCGACCCAAATTCGACGGGAGTGTCTTCTAGGGGTCCCAATTGGATAGTATAAACGCGCACGAGGCCAAAAATTGGATTTTAAAAAATTTAAGTTTGCCTCCCCATAAGACCCCAATGTTAAATTTGGCCAAAATCGAGAAAAATTAATTTGACTTTTTCGACCCAAATTCGACGGGAGTGTCTTCTAGGGCTCCCAATTGGATAGTATAAACGCGCACGAGGCCAAAAATTCGATTTTAAAAAATTTAAGTTTGCCTCCCCATAAGACCCCAATGTTAAATTTGGCCAAAATCGAAAAAAATTAATTTGACTTTTTCTACCCAAATTCGACGGGAGTGTCTTCTAGGGGTCCCAATTGGATAGTCTAAACGCGCACGAGGCCAAAAATTCGATTTTAAAAAATTTAAGTTTGCCTCCTGTTACGTCTTTACCTTCTCGCCAGTCCTGGAACAACAGAAAATGGGATAGTTACATAATAACAATTTATATTTAAATAACTATTATTGATTATTAACTAGATTGCTCATTAAAAATAAGTCGATGGTGAAATGCACATTTTATTTTGAAACACACGTATTGAGAAATACTCCACGTTCATTGCACTGCTGGCTCAGCATTCTCAGGGTGAAAACACCAGGTGAAACCTGAGCCCAGTGATAACACGCTGGACGTATAATGCTCGTACGCCGGTGGAATAAGAAATAAAATGAAAATAAAATAACGTACAAATAATCATACAAAACTAGGTGTAGATGCGCCGAAATTAAGATAATAATAAAACCTGATTATTCCTACAAATTATAATGAAAGTAACAAAGTACATAAACGATACCATTTATACGACATTTTATCTCAAAACATTGTCATCTACTGAAGAACAGTCGAGTTTGTTGTACTACTGGTTCAGTTTCCTCCAAGGCCACAGATGAAACCTGAGCGCGGTGATAAGGCGCTGGGCATATAATACTCTTACACCTGCGAAGTAGGAAATAGAAGCACTATGTAATAACATGAAAATTATTAAATCAAAATTAGTCGTGGATAAACCAAAAAACGCAATAACATAATAAAAATTGATGATTTTAGTTTCAAATAAAAGGAAAGTTCAAAAAGCATCTGAATGATAACATTCATTATGATATTTCGAAACTTTCACTTATCGACGAACACTTTGCGTTCATTGCACCGTTTGCTCAGCATTTTCGAAGGCATAGAACCGATACTAAAAGCTGAGTACAGCAAAAATGCATCGGGCGTATGGAATCAATTTTTGTATAAAAGGAAGAATATTTGTGAAATAAAATCAGTTATACTTCATACTTAGTCCATCGATTAATTTCTCTCCCTTATCGTGGCGGACAAGCTCGCCCTAATCGTTCCCCTATCTTCTCACTTTCGAACACTTCTCTCGAAGCCGAGTGGACCAATCTCCGAAGACATCTTTCGATCAGCCCATCTTATCACCTTGAGGGAAAAACTAGAATTCTTTCGCCCTTCTGAGAAGCCAAATTAAGGTTAGAAAAATATATACACAAATTTATTTTATTGAAAAGTTACTCCCGTGAGTCGATTGATTTACTAACGTAGCATCATAATTACTTCCGGTTAACTTAGGACGTAACAAATTGGTGGCAGCGGTGGGATTGCTACACCTTTTTAATAAAATATCCACGTTCAAAACTATTTTTCTTTTTCTTGTAATTTTCGTCGCGATTAAAAGTTCCAAAATATCTCAAAAATGGATGAAGAAGAATTGGCAACGCTCGCCGAGCAGTTAAAAATTAAACAAACCGAGTTAGAACAACGCGAGGCGGCCCTTGATAAACGAGGTAGAGATATTGCTGGCGTACAAAATAAAATCGACGCATTAGTTAATATTGAAAGGGAAATAAATGAGAGAGAAGCAAGAGTAAAGGATAAAGAGGAAAAAGCAGAACGGATGTTAGCCCGAGCAGGCCTAATTAACGAGAATCCTGACGATTTTAACGACACACAGGCTAATGAGTCTATTACTGAACAACTCAATTCGTTCCAAACAGAATTAGAAAGGCTCAGGACATTAACAGTAAACACACCCCCTCGCCAAACTCCACATATTACTATTACAATCAAAGATGCTCTCGCATATGTACCCATTTTCGATGGTACTAATATGGAAGTTGCTCAATTCATGCGGACGTGTAATCGAGCATGTACAATGTTACCCGATTCAGTAGTTCCCACTTTTCTCGAGCTAATCAGACAAAAATTCAAAGGTCGGGCGCGAACTGCTATCGAAAATTTGGAATATGAAGACATAAATACATTAGAAACACGGCTTCGCGAAGTTTTTGACCCTCTTACAACAGTCAGTCAATATAAAGCAGCATTAGAAAATATGTCTAAAGGCTCTCAAGAGCATATAATAGACTATATTAACCGCTCGCGCACTCTTTACGGCAACATTCTGCATTTAGATAAAAAAGAGAAAAAACGGCCTTTATCACCAAGCGAAAGGAAGAAAATTGAAGACGACGCTATCGTAGCTTTTCTCAACGGCATTCCTCCTCTCTTACGAACTGAATGTAAATTGTTTCCTCACAAAACTATCGAAGAAACTTACGCAAGTTCACTTGAGGTCTATAAAAATCACGTACGAGATTTAGAACGTTTCAAGTCACACGCTCGCATTTTCCAAGTGACAGCAGATCCACTAGCCGAAATCAAACCTAGTTCAGATGAAAAACAAAGCGATATAGTTAAGGACAGTAAGCCTCAAAAGAAATGCTCTAATTGCGGGTATAAAAATCACACCGTCGAAACTTGTTATCGCAAACTGAACGCTGAAAAGAAGAAAGAAAAATCCGGAGAAAAACCTTCTTTCAATGCTGACACCTACTGTCATTTATGCAAAATAAAAGGTCATGACTTAACGTCTTGCCGTCGCTTTGAGTATTTAAATCAGAAACGCATTAATAGTCCAAAAAACGTCAAGTCCCCGATGGAAACGAGCGACGGGTTCCAAGGGGAGAATGTCGAAGTAATCCCGTCCACGTCCACACAAGAGGACCTCCAAAATGCAGAATAGCCCATGTGTCATTAAAGCAGGAAAATACCCCAGCTATTACGTTGAGATCGCCGGATCTGAAAAGGACAGTAGTAATTATGTTGGATACAGGAGCGGAAGTGAATTTAATCAAACTATCGTGCATAAAATATCAAAACAAAATTTCCACAGACTCTAAACTAAGACTTCACGGTATAAGTGCAACAGGCGTAGATACGTTGGGTCACATAACCATTACAATACATGGCTACCCAAGCAAATTTCATGTCGTCTCAGACGACTTTCCTATCGCATACGCCGGAGTACTTGGTTCAGAATTCTTTACGGAAAACAAAGCTAAATTATGCTACGAGAATAAAACGTTTTCATTTAATAACACAAAAATTCCTTTCGACATACCCGATATTCAGGTTATTGCCCCTAAATCAGCTACTGCTCTGTTGGTCCGGGTATCAAATGAATCCATAGACTCTGGTTTCATTCCTGAAATTCAATTATCGAATAAAATAATTGCTGGTGGAAATCTGAACATAAACCACTATGGCAAAACTTTCATTCGAGTCATAAGTCATGAAAATGTACCAGTAAAAATTCCAGTGCCGTCGGTAACAATAAAGGAATGTCCTTGGACACCCGCCAATCAATTATCAAAACCAGATAGTTGTCTAAGCACTCAAATTGTTCGTTTAAAAATGTTGCAAGCTAATCAAGAAATAGAATCAGAGAAACCAATGAAACGGATTTTCTTAATTTCCTCACATGAAAAAACAGATGAAAGGGCACAACGAATAATCGAACAAGTACATTTTCACGATTTATCCATAGAAATGGGGTCTGCTATAAAACAGGTCATAAGAGAAAACCAAGATTTGTTCTACCTAAAAGGGGAAAAATTGGGTGCGACAGATAAAACCACCCACAGAATTATCACTACAGATAATGTACCTGTTTTCAAAAAACAGTACCGATTCCCCCCTGCTCACAAAGAAGAAATTGCAAGACAGGTTAAAGAACTTGCAGAGAAAGAATTAATTAAACCGTCAGATTCCCCCTACAGCTCGCCAATATGGGTAGTACCGAAAAAGGCTAACTCACAAGGAGAAAAACAATGGAGAGTTGTCTGTGATTATAGGGAACTAAATGATAAAACGGTAGGTGACGCGTATCCTTTACCAAATATCGTTGAAATAATCGACCAACTTGGAGGCGCGCAATATTTTACTACTCTCGATCTAGCTAGTGGATTTCATCAGGTAAAAATTCATTACGACGACAGACACAAAACCGCATTCACTACCCCTCATCAACATTATGAGTATCTGCGCATGCCCTTCGGTCTCAAAAACGCACCTTCTACTTTTCAAAGGCTCATGGACAAAGTCCTAGTAGGTCTTCAAGGCATTGAAGTTTTTGTATACATGGACGACATAGTTATCTATTCGAAAACTATCGAGGAACACATTCAAAAATTTCAAAAAGTATGCGACAGATTGAGAGACGCGAAATTACAATTACAACCAGACAAATGCAATTTTCTACAATCGGAAATTGAATATCTAGGGCACGTTATTTCTAACAAAGGCGTGCGTCCGAAACCAGATAAGGTGAAAGCGGTTGAGGAATTTCCCCAACCCAAAAATATAAAGAAAATTCGCGAATTTCTCGGCTTAGCTGGATATTATAGAAGATTCGTGGAAAATTTCGCAAAATTCACAAAACCTTTGACCTATTTATTGCAAAAAGATGTCAAATTTTTGTGGGGACCAGAACAAGAAGCTGGATTTAGTGCACTGAAAAAGGCCCTATGTACATCCCCAATACTTCAATATCCAGATTTTACAAAATCATTCATCGTCACAACTGATGCTAGCAATTATGGAATTGGAGGAATTTTAAGTCAAGGAGAAATAGGTAAAGATCTCCCTATTACTTATTGCTCAAGACTCTTAACTAAAGCCGAAAAGAACTATTCCACTATTGAGAAAGAAATGCTAGCTATCTTATATTCTGTAAACTATTTTCGGCCCTATATTTATGGACGAGAATTTTTACTGGTCACAGACCATAGGCCCTTAAAATGGGTACAAAACGTTAACTCCCCCAATTCCAGAATTGTACGTTGGCGACTAGATATGGAGGATTTTGACTACAAGGTAGTCTATAAACCTGGCCGCGTAAATTCTAATGCAGATGCCTTATCAAGAAACATCCCTGGCGCGGATGAAGATGTTCAATTTAATGAGGCCAACGTTGCCCACATTTATAGCCTCAACACCGGGATCACTGTAGATAATGCGCAACTCAGTAAATCCGTTTTTCCAATGACCACTAGAGTACGTTGCGAAAATCCCAAACGTCGAAGGGTGGACAGTGACCAACACTCTTCCTCTGATAGTTCCCCAGAAATTCTGCAAAAACGGAAAATAATGAAACCAACAGACAATCAAAACCGGGGAATTATCACACATATTCCCCCAGTAGATCACCAAAAACCAAATCCTGGTCCTTCTACCAGGAGTATTTCCGAAGGCAGTGACATTGAAATTGAGCCTGACAATGCAGTAGACAATACGGGCATAACCTCAGACGAAACTGAAGACAGTTCAGACAGTGAAGCTGACCTCGTCCCTCATCCTAAACGCCCTCCAAACTCCCGAATCATTAATCAAGATGTCCTAGAATGTAGAGACACTTTATCAATGATGAAAAATGACATAGTAATCATGATAAGTTTGAATGGAGAACCTTGCGATAAAGGAGCCGAGGAGATATTGAATCAAATGGAAGTTCCAATCGATTCACTTACATGGTTAAGAGCCCATCGAATTACTTACAAAAACAAAAATTGTTATATAATACCTGTCAAATATCGAAAGTCCGACATACTAGAAATCGCTGATATAGAAGAATCAATAGCTTCTCTGGCCAATGTTGTCAGTGATACCAACGTTGCTTCATTCTCGATTGCTAGAACGAATCGAATTGATGACGTCAGTTGGGATCAAATAGAACAACTATTAATAAATACATTTGAACAGTTACATACTAAAATTACAATTTGTAGTTACGACGTAAGAATTCCTGAACCCTTTGAGTATGAGAGTCTTATCAAGGAAAATCACCGGGCGGCCACAAATGGTCATAAAGGCGTTACAAAAACCTTCAATAGATTAAGGCAAAATTACTACTGGCAAGGTATGAAAAAAGATGTTACTAAACACATACAAAATTGCCATAATTGTCAATTGAAAAAACTAGTTCGAGTGAAAACGCGCCAACCGATGACGATCACTGATACACCTCAAAATGCGTTTGATAAGATTGGCATGGATGTCTTGGGGCCATTTCCAATTACCACTAGAGGGAATCATTATGTCCTAACCATCCAAGATCTGTTAACAAAATACTCTTTGGCAATCCCATTAACTGTACAAACGTCAACTAAAATTTCGGAAGCTTTGGTTAAAAATTTGATTTGCGTTTTCGGAGCACCAAAAGCCTTGTTAACAGATCGGGGAACGCCATTTATGGCAGAAGTATTCAAGAAGGTGGCTAAGAAATTTCAAATTGAATGCTTCAGATCTACCCCATATCCTCCACAAACGAATGGGTCAGTAGAACGTTCACATCACGTTTTCACTGAATACATCAAGCAGTATGTTAATAGAAATACACAATGGGACGATTTATGTGAACTTGCCTCATTTTCCTATAACACTAGCGTCCATGAAGGAACCGGGTTCACACCACATCAATTGGTATTTGGACGTTTAGCAAGGTTCCCATCCAGTGATATCCCTCGGGATATTTCTGACAAAACATACGGAGAATATTTAGTAAACTTATATGAAAGAATTAGAACAATTCATCATCAAGCTAGAGTTAACCTAATGCACGCTAAAGAGCGCTCCAAACGATATTATGATAAGAAAAATAATACACGAAACTTCAAGGAGGGAGACAAGGTGTTCCTCTTGAATATACTAAGAACTAAAAATACTAAATTAGCAGACCAATATATCGGGCCTTTTACCATCCTTGAAGTCATTAATGATAACCTAATATTAGACTACAAAGGCGGTCGTAAGACCGTACATGCCAATCAGGTCAAAATCAGTAAAATGGATAAATAACGACCTAAATAGTATATACTTAGTAACTAATAAGGTGGAACCTCTATGTTGTAGATGTTCGCCATCCTATTGCTAGTACTGCCTCCGGCATTTGGATTGATCGGGTATGACTGTGGTGGCCCAACCTTGAAAACAACTACGTTTTCGATGACTCAAGTTGCTCCTTGCGAGATCGAAGACAATAATCCGAAGCATTCTGAAACACAGATTCAGTTAGTCCAACTAATTACTCATAAAGATCTTGAAGTTATACAATGTAGGGTGGAAATAGATAGATCGATTCATTACTGCGGTATGCACAGCCATTCATCGATCGTTCAAAACGGAAGGCAAGAGTATGTCCTAGAATTAGATGAATATAATTGTAAACGCCTACATGATTCAAACAGCATTACTCTAAATAATATGGCAATCATTGATCAATTAAAACCTAATGTTACAACCACACGGAGCGTGAAGATAGCCGGGAAAGTAACCCTGGACGGAACATGCACAGGGGCTGATTACAGCGACGCCTATGGAACATGGGAGAATGTTGTCGTCACCGCCATTGTTCGAGTAACGTATCTAAGATATCATGCCCAGGTGAATCTGAAAACGGATCGCATATCATTAAAATCTGGAGGAGAATGCGACTTTCAAAAACAATCTTGTGCTGACAATGGATACTATACCTTTTGGAAAACCATGGCCGTAGATTCCTGCAGATTCGATGAATACGCCAAACTATATACGGGAGTGGCGATCAGGTTCATGGCAACGAACTACAGCAGCGAGATATACTCTGTTTCTACTCCAGACATAACCTTCAGCCTCAACATCGTTAGAGAAGCTCATATCTGTGGGTACACCATGAAGCAGACTGAAGTCCCCAAACTATACATCATAGACACTCCAAGGTCAATAGAACCCCCGGTAAAAGGCAGCATAAACACCAACGAACTCGATCTCATCACCTATATAAATTCAAAGTTCGTATATGTAGAAAAACACATAAGGGGTCAGTTAAAAACGTTGTACAAAAATACACTAAGACACCGCTGTGAGCTGGAAAGAAAAATATTACTCAACACTCTAAGTTTAGCTACAATTGCCCCAGATGAATTTGCTTTCAAGTTGATGGGAGGACCTGGTTATCACGCTATTGTTGCTGGTGAACTTGTTCACCTACTAAAGTGCACCCCAGTGCGGGTCGCATTTGCCAAAGCAAATAATATGGAATGCTATCAAGAAGCTCCAGTTGACTACAATAACCAGACATACTTTCTTACCAGAAAATCTAAAATATTAATGAAACACAGTACATCGTTCTACTGCGACCCACTATTGCCTGTCGCATATCAAATCGACAACTATTGGTATTACCTCAATCCTAGACCAGCAATCGGCCCATCACCAAACATGTTGAAACCTAACATAACCTCAACTTGGGAATATAGGACACCCGAGCACCTTGGAATAGCCGGCATCTATAACAGCGAAGAGTTGGAAAGGTTACGCAGTAGAATAATGTCTAATATAGAAAAGGATGCAATATTGAATAATTTCGCTCACCTGGCATCCGGAAATTCGGTACCACATCCACAGCTTACGTTCCAGAACATTTTAGACGAGAACACTATGCAGAACATCATTAAACGCACCATCGAAAACACTTGGAAACACTTGATTGATTTTGGCTCAGTAAGCGCTGGAATATTGGCAATATTCATAGTCCTGAAAATTATAAAAACAATACTTGAGACCATCATTAACGGATATGCACTACACACTATCTATGGATGGAGTTTAAAATTATTGGGGGCAATATTCAGTTCCCTAACTACACTCCTATTACACTTACATCGCACTGAAAGATCCTTATTCACCACCGATATCGAAGCTCAAACGAATGCTGTTCAGATCGAACTCGAAGATGGACCCAACTTCAACAGGAAGAAAAGCGTTAGACTCGAAGGTGTGGACTATGCACTTTTGAAAAAGCTTCAAGAGACACGTAGGTCTGAATAACCACCGTATCTCTGTCTAACCCCCCTGCTGTTACGTCTTTACCTTCTCGCCAGTCCTGGAACAACAGAAAATGGGATAGTTACATAATAACAATTTATATTTAAATAACTATTATTGATTATTAACTAGATTGCTCATTAAAAATAAGTCGATGGTGAAATGCACATTTTATTTTGAAACACACGTATTGAGAAATACTCCACGTTCATTGCACTGCTGGCTCAGCATTCTCAGGGTGAAAACACCAGGTGAAACCTGAGCCCAGTGATAACACGCTGGACGTATAATGCTCGTACGCCGGTGGAATAAGAAATAAAATGAAAATAAAATAACGTACAAATAATCATACAAAACTAGGTGTAGATGCGCCGAAATTAAGATAATAATAAAACCTGATTATTCCTACAAATTATAATGAAAGTAACAAAGTACATAAACGATACCATTTATACGACATTTTATCTCAAAACATTGTCATCTACTGAAGAACAGTCGAGTTTGTTGTACTACTGGTTCAGTTTCCTCCAAGGCCACAGATGAAACCTGAGCGCGGTGATAAGGCGCTGGGCATATAATACTCTTACACCTGCGAAGTAGGAAATAGAAGCACTATGTAATAACATGAAAATTATTAAATCAAAATTAGTCGTGGATAAACCAAAAAACGCAATAACATAATAAAAATTGATGATTTTAGTTTCAAATAAAAGGAAAGTTCAAAAAGCATCTGAATGATAACATTCATTATGATATTTCGAAACTTTCACTTATCGACGAACACTTTGCGTTCATTGCACCGTTTGCTCAGCATTTTCGAAGGCATAGAACCGATACTAAAAGCTGAGTACAGCAAAAATGCATCGGGCGTATGGAATCAATTTTTGTATAAAAGGAAGAATATTTGTGAAATAAAATCAGTTATACTTCATACTTAGTCCATCGATTAATTTCTCTCCCTTATCGTGGCGGACAAGCTCGCCCTAATCGTTCCCCTATCTTCTCACTTTCGAACACTTCTCTCGAAGCCGAGTGGACCAATCTCCGAAGACATCTTTCGATCAGCCCATCTTATCACCTTGAGGGAAAAACTAGAATTCTTTCGCCCTTCTGAGAAGCCAAATTAAGGTTAGAAAAATATATACACAAATTTATTTTATTGAAAAGTTACTCCCGTGAGTCGATTGATTTACTAACGTAGCATCATAATTACTTCCGGTTAACTTAGGACGTAACACTCCCCATAAGACCCCAATGTTAAATTTGGCCAAAATCGAGAAAAATTAATTTGACTTTTTCGACCCAAATTCGACGGGAGTGTCTTCTAGGGCTCCCAATTGGATAGTATAAACGCGCACGAGGCCAAAAATTCGATTTTAAAAAATTGAAGTTTGCCTCCCCATAAGACCCCAATGTTAAATTTGGCCAAAATCGAAAAAAATTAATTTGACTTTTTCGACCCAAATTCGACGGGAGTGTCTTCTAGGGGTCCCAATTGGATAGTATAAACGCCCACGAGGCCAAAAATTCGATTTTAAAAAATTTAAGTTTGCCTCCCCATAAGACCCCACTGTTAAATTTGGCCAAAATCGAGAAAAATTAATTTGACTTTTTCGACCCAAATTCGACGGGAGTGTCTTCTAGGGGTCCCAATTGGATAGTATAAACGCGGACGAGGCCAAAAATTCGATTTTAAAAAATTTAAGTTTGCCTCCCCATAAGACCCCAATGTTAAATTTGGCCAAAATCGAGAAAAATTAATTTGACTTTTTCGACCCAAATTCGACGGGAGTGTCTTCTAGGGGTCCCAATTGGATAGTATAAACGCGCACGAGGCCAAAAATTCGATTTTAAAAAATTTAAGTTTGCCTCCCCATAAGACCCCAATGTTAAATTTGGCCAAAATCGAGAAAAATTAATTTGACTTTTTCGACCCAAATTCGACGGGAGTGTCTTCTAGGGGTCCCAATTGGATAGTATAAACGCGGACGAGGCCAAAAATTCGATTTTAAAAAATTTAAGTTTGCCTCCCCATAAGACCCCAATGTTAAATTTGGCCAAAATCGAGAAAAATTAATTTGACTTTTTCGACCCAAATTCGACGGGAGTGTCTTCTAGGGGTCCCAATTGGATAGTATAAACGCGCACGAGGCCAAAAATTGGATTTTAAAAAATTTAAGTTTGCCTCCCCATAAGACCCCAATGTTAAATTTGGCCAAAATCGAGAAAAATTAATTTGACTTTTTCGACCCAAATTCGACGGGAGTGTCTTCTAGGGGTCCCAATTGGATAGTATAAACGCGCACGAGGCCAAAAATTCGATTTTAAAAAATTTAAGTTTGCCTCCCCATAAGACCCCAATGTTAAATTTGGCCAAAATCGAGAAAAATTAATTTGACTTTTTCGACCCAAATTCGACGGGAGTGTCTTCTAGGGGTCCCAATTGGATAGTATAAACGCGCACGAGGCCAAAAATTGGATTTTAAAAAATTTAAGTTTGCCTCCCCATAAGACCCCAATGTTAAATTTGGCCAAAATCGAGAAAAATTAATTTGACTTTTTCGACCCAAATTCGACGGGAGTGTCTTCTAGGGCTCCCAATTGGATAGTATAAACGCGCACGAGGCCAAAAATTCGATTTTAAAAAATTTAAGTTTGCCTCCCCATAAGACCCCAATGTTAAATTTGGCCAAAATCGAAAAAAATTAATTTGACTTTTTCGACCCAAATTCGACGGGAGTGTCTTCTAGGGGTCCCAATTGGATAGTCTAAACGCGCACGAGGCCAAAAATTCGATTTTAAAAAATTTAAGTTTGCCTCCCCATAAGACCCCAATGTTAAATTTGGCCAAAATCGAGAAAAATTAATTTGACTTTTTCGACCCAAATTCGACGGGAGTGTCTTCTAGGGCTCCCAATTGGATAGTATAAACGCGCACGAGGCCAAAAATTCGATTTTAAAAAATTGAAGTTTGCCTCCCCATAAGACCCCAATGTTAAATTTGGCCAAAATCGAAAAAAATTAATTTGACTTTTTCGACCCAAATTCGACGGGAGTGTCTTCTAGGGGTCCCAATTGGATAGTATAAACGCCCACGAGGCCAAAAATTCGATTTTAAAAAATTTAAGTTTGCCTCCCCATAAGACCCCACTGTTAAATTTGGCCAAAATCGAGAAAAATTAATTTGACTTTTTCGACCCAAATTCGACGGGAGTGTCTTCTAGGGGTCCCAATTGGATAGTATAAACGCGGACGAGGCCAAAAATTCGATTTTAAAAAATTTAAGTTTGCCTCCCCATAAGACCCCAATGTTAAATTTGGCCAAAATCGAGAAAAATTAATTTGACTTTTTCGACCCAAATTCGACGGGAGTGTCTTCTAGGGGTCCCAATTGGATAGTATAAACGCGCACGAGGCCAAAAATTCGATTTTAAAAAATTTAAGTTTGCCTCCCCATAAGACCCCAATGTTAAATTTGGCCAAAATCGAGAAAAATTAATTTGACTTTTTCGACCCAAATTCGACGGGAGTGTCTTCTAGGGGTCCCAATTGGATAGTATAAACGCGCACGAGGCCAAAAATTCGATTTTAAAAAATTTAAGTTTGCCTCCCCATAAGACCCCAATGTTAAATTTGGCCAAAATCGAGAAAAATTAATTTGACTTTTTCGACCCAAATTCGACGGGAGTGTCTTCTAGGGGTCCCAATTGGATAGTATAAACGCGCACGAGGCCAAAAATTCGATTTTAAAAAATTTAAGTTTGCCTCCCCATAAGACCCCAATGTTAAATTTGGCCAAAATCGAGAAAAATTAATTTGACTTTTTCGACCCAAATTCGACGGGAGTGTCTTCTAGGGCTCCCAATTGGATAGTATAAACGCGCACGAGGCCAAAAATTCGATTTTAAAAAATTTAAGTTTGCCTCCCCATAAGACCCCACTGTTAAATTTGGCCAAAATCGAGAAAAATTAATTTGACTTTTTCGACCCAAATTCGACGGGAGTGTCTTCTAGGGGTCCCAATTGGATAGTATAAACGCGCACGAGGCCAAAAATTCGATTTTAAAAAATTTAAGTTTGCCTCCCCATAAGACCCCAATGTTAAATTTGGCCAAAATCGAGAAAAATTAATTTGACTTTTTCGACCCAAATTCGACGGGAGTGTCTTCTAGGGGTCCCAATTGGATAGTATAAACGCGCACGAGGCCAAAAATTCGATTTTAAAAAATTTAAGTTTGCCTCCCCATAAGACCCCAATGTTAAATTTGGCCAAAATCGAGAAAAATTAATTTGACTTTTTCGACCCAAATTCGACGGGAGTGTCTTCTAGGGGTCCCAATTGGATAGTATAAACGCGCACGAGGCCAAAAATTCGATTTTAAAAAATTTAAGTTTGCCTCCCCATAAGACCCCACTGTTAAATTTGGCCAAAATCGAGAAAAATTAATTTGACTTTTTCGACCCAAATTCGACGGGAGTGTCTTCTAGGGGTCCCAATTGGATAGTATAAACGCGCACGAGGCCAAAAATTCGATTTTAAAAAATTTAAGTTTGCCTCCCCATAAGACCCCAATGTTAAATTTGGCCAAAATCGAAAAAAATTAATTTGACTTTTTCGACCCAAATTCGACGGGAGTGTCTTCTAGGGGTCCCAATTGGATAGTATAAACGCGCACGAGGCCAAAAATTCGATTTTAAAAAATTTAAGTTTGCCTCCCCATAAGACCCCACTGTTAAATTTGGCCAAAATCGAGAAAAATTAATTTGACTTTTTCGACCCAAATTCGACGGGAGTGTCTTCTAGGGGTCCCAATTGGATAGTATAAACGCGCACGAGGCCAAAAATTCGATTTTAAAAAATTTAAGTTTGCCTCCCCATAAGACCCCAATGTTAAATTTGGCCAAAATCGAGAAAAATTAATTTGACTTTTTCGACCCAAATTCGACGGGAGTGTCTTCTAGGGGTCCCAATTGGATAGTATAAACGCGCACGAGGCCAAAAATTCGATTTTAAAAAATTTAAGTTTGCCTCCCCATAAGACCCCAATGTTAAATTTGGCCAAAATCGAGAAAAATTAATTTGACTTTTTCGACCCAAATTCGACGGGAGTGTCTTCTAGGGGTCCCAATTGGATAGTATAAACGCGCACGAGGCCAAAAATTCGATTTTAAAAAATTTAAGTTTGCCTCCCCATAAGACCCCAATGTTAAATTTGGCCAAAATCGAGAAAAATTAATTTGACTTTTTCGACCCAAATTCGACGGGAGTGTCTTCTAGGGGTCCCAATTGGATAGTATAAACGCGCACGAGGCCAAAAATTCGATTTTAAAAAATTTAAGTTTGCCTCCCCATAAGACCCCAATGTTAAATTTGGCCAAAATCGAGAAAAATTAATTTGACTTTTTCGACCCAAATTCGACGGGAGTGTCTTCTAGGGGTCCCAATTGGATAGTATAAACGCGCACGAGGCCAAAAATTCGATTTTAAAAAATTTAAGTTTGCCTCCCCATAAGACCCCAATGTTAAATTTGGCCAAAATCGAGAAAAATTAATTTGACTTTTTCGACCCAAATTCGACGGGAGTGTCTTCTAGGGCTCCCAATTGGATAGTATAAACGCGCACGAGGCCAAAAATTCGATTTTAAAAAATTTAAGTTTGCCTCCCCATAAGACCCCAATGTTAAATTTGGCCAAAATCGAAAAAATTAATTTGACTTTTTCTACCCAAATTCGACGGGAGTGTCTTCTAGGGGTCCCAATTGGATAGTCTAAACGCGCACGAGGCCAAAAATTCGATTTTAAAAAATTTAAGTTTGCCTCCCCATAAGACCCCAATGTTAAATTTGGCCAAAATCGAGAAAAATTAATTTGACTTTTTCGACCCAAATTCGACGGGAGTGTCTTCTAGGGCTCCCAATTGGATAGTATAAACGCGCACGAGGCCAAAAATTCGATTTTAAAAAATTGAAGTTTGCCTCCCCATAAGACCCCAATGTTAAATTTGGCCAAAATCGAAAAAATTAATTTGACTTTTTCGACCCAAATTCGACGGGAGTGTCTTCTAGGGGTCCCAATTGGATAGTATAAACGCCCACGAGGCCAAAAATTCGATTTTAAAAAATTTAAGTTTGCCTCCCCATAAGACCCCACTGTTAAATTTGGCCAAAATCGAGAAAAATTAATTTGACTTTTTCGACCCAAATTCGACGGGAGTGTCTTCTAGGGGTCCCAATTGGATAGTATAAACGCGGACGAGGCCAAAAATTCGATTTTAAAAAATTTAAGTTTGCCTCCCCATAAGACCCCAATGTTAAATTTGGCCAAAATCGAGAAAAATTAATTTGACTTTTTCGACCCAAATTCGACGGGAGTGTCTTCTAGGGGTCCCAATTGGATAGTATAAACGCGCACGAGGCCAAAAATTCGATTTTAAAAAATTTAAGTTTGCCTCCCCATAAGACCCCAATGTTAAATTTGGCCAAAATCGAGAAAAATTAATTTGACTTTTTCGACCCAAATTCGACGGGAGTGTCTTCTAGGGGTCCCAATTGGATAGTATAAACGCGGCACGAGGCCAAAAATTCGATTTTAAAAAATTTAAGTTTGCCTCCCCATAAGACCCCAATGTTAAATTTGGCCAAAATCGAGAAAAATTAATTTGACTTTTTCGACCCAAATTCGACGGGAGTGTCTTCTAGGGGTCCCAATTGGATAGTATAAACGCGCACGAGGCCAAAAATTCGATTTTAAAAAATTTAAGTTTGCCTCCCCATAAGACCCCAATGTTAAATTTGGCCAAAATCGAGAAAAATTAATTTGACTTTTTCGACCCAAATTCGACGGGAGTGTCTTCTAGGGGTCCCAATTGGATAGTATAAACGCGCACGAGGCCAAAAATTCGATTTTAAAAATTTAAGTTTGCCTCCCCATAAGACCCCAATGTTAAATTTGGCCAAAATCGAGAAAAATTAATTTGACTTTTTCGACCCAAATTCGACGGGAGTGTCTTCTAGGGGTCCCAATTGGATAGTATAAACGCGCACGAGGCCAAAAATTGGATTTTAAAAAATTTAAGTTTGCCTCCCCATAAGACCCCAATGTTAAATTTGGCCAAAATCGAGAAAAATTAATTTGACTTTTTCGACCCAAATTCGACGGGAGTGTCTTCTAGGGCTCCCAATTGGATAGTATAAACGCGCACGAGGCCAAAAATTCGATTTTAAAAAATTTAAGTTTGCCTCCCCATAAGACCCCAATGTTAAATTTGGCCAAAATCGAAAAAAATTAATTTGACTTTTTCGACCCAAATTCGACGGGAGTGTCTTCTAGGGGTCCCAATTGGATAGTCTAAACGCGCACGAGGCCAAAAATTCGATTTTAAAAAATTTAAGTTTGCCTCCCCATAAGACCCCAATGTTAAATTTGGCCAAAATCGAGAAAAATTAATTTGACTTTTTCGACCCAAATTCGACGGGAGTGTCTTCTAGGGCTCCCAATTGGATAGTATAAACGCGCACGAGGCCAAAAATTCGATTTTAAAAAATTGAAGTTTGCCTCCCCATAAGACCCCAATGTTAAATTTGGCCAAAATCGAAAAAAATTAATTTGACTTTTTCGACCCAAATTCGACGGGAGTGTCTTCTAGGGGTCCCAATTGGATAGTATAAACGCCCACGAGGCCAAAAATTCGATTTTAAAAAATTTAAGTTTGCCTCCCCATAAGACCCCACTGTTAAATTTGGCCAAAATCGAGAAAAATTAATTTGACTTTTTCGACCCAAATTCGACGGGAGTGTCTTCTAGGGGTCCCAATTGGATAGTATAAACGCGGACGAGGCCAAAAATTCGATTTTAAAAAATTTAAGTTTGCCTCCCCATAAGACCCCAATGTTAAATTTGGCCAAAATCGAGAAAAATTAATTTGACTTTTTCGACCCAAATTCGACGGGAGTGTCTTCTAGGGGTCCCAATTGGATAGTATAAACGCGCACGAGGCCAAAAATTCGATTTTAAAAAATTTAAGTTTGCCTCCCCATAAGACCCCAATGTTAAATTTGGCCAAAATCGAGAAAAATTAATTTGACTTTTTCGACCCAAATTCGACGGGAGTGTCTTCTAGGGGTCCCAATTGGATAGTATAAACGCGCACGAGGCCAAAAATTCGATTTTAAAAAATTTAAGTTTGCCTCCCCATAAGACCCCAATGTTAAATTTGGCCAAAATCGAGAAAAATTAATTTGACTTTTTCGACCCAAATTCGACGGGAGTGTCTTCTAGGGGTCCCAATTGGATAGTATAAACGCGCACGAGGCCAAAAATTCGATTTAAAAAATTTAAGTTTCCCTCCCCATAAGACCCCAATGTTAAATTTGGCCAAAATCGAGAAAAATTAATTTGACTTTTTCGACCCAAATTCGACGGGAGTGTCTTCTAGGGCTCCCAATTGGATAGTATAAACGCGCACGAGGCCAAAAATTCGATTTTAAAAAATTTAAGTTTGCCTCCCCATAAGACCCCACTGTTAAATTTGGCCAAAATCGAGAAAAATTAATTTGACTTTTTCGACCCAAATTCGACGGGAGTGTCTTCTAGGGGTCCCAATTGGATAGTATAAACGCGCACGAGGCCAAAAATTCGATTTTAAAAAATTTAAGTTTGCCTCCCCATAAGACCCCAATGTTAAATTTGGCCAAAATCGAGAAAAATTAATTTGACTTTTTCGACCCAAATTCGACGGGAGTGTCTTCTAGGGGTCCCAATTGGATAGTATAAACGCGCACGAGGCCAAAAATTCGATTTTAAAAAATTTAAGTTTGCCTCCCCATAAGACCCCAATGTTAAATTTGGCCAAAATCGAGAAAAATTAATTTGACTTTTTCGACCCAAATTCGACGGGAGTGTCTTCTAGGGGTCCCAATTGGATAGTATAAACGCGCACGAGGCCAAAAATTCGATTTTAAAAAATTTAAGTTTGCCTCCCCATAAGACCCCACTGTTAAATTTGGCCAAAATCGAGAAAAATTAATTTGACTTTTTCGACCCAAATTCGACGGGAGTGTCTTCTAGGGGTCCCAATTGGATAGTATAAACGCGCACGAGGCCAAAAATTCGATTTTAAAAAATTTAAGTTTGCCTCCCCATAAGACCCCAATGTTAAATTTGGCCAAAATCGAGAAAAATTAATTTGACTTTTTCGACCCAAATTCGACGGGAGTGTCTTCTAGGGGTCCCAATTGGATAGTATAAACGCGCACGAGGCCAAAAATTCGATTTTAAAAAATTTAAGTTTGCCTCCCCATAAGACCCCACTGTTAAATTTGGCCAAAATCGAGAAAAATTAATTTGACTTTTTCGACCCAAATTCGACGGGAGTGTCTTCTAGGGGTCCCAATTGGATAGTATAAACGCGCACGAGGCCAAAAATTCGATTTTAAAAAAATTAAGTTTGCCTCCCCATAAGACCCCAATGTTAAATTTGGCCAAAATCGAAAAAAATTAATTTGACTTTTTCGACCCAAATTCGACGGGAGTGTCTCCTAGGGGCCCCAATTGGATAGTATAAACGCGCACGAGGCCAAAAATTCGATTTTAAAAAATTTAAGTTTGCCTCCCCATAAGACCCCAATGTTAAATTTGGCCAAAATCGAAAAAAATTAATTTGACTTTTTCGACCCAAATTCGACGGGAGTGTCTTCTAGGGGTCCCAATTGGACAGTATAAACGCGCACGAGGCCAAAAATTCGATTTTAAAAAATTTAAGTTTGCCTCCCCATAAGACCCCAATGTTAAATTTGGCCAAAATCGAGAAAAATTAATTTGACTTTTTCGACCCAAATTCGGCGGGAGTGTCTTCTAGGGGTCCCAATTGGATAGTATAAACGCGCACGAGGCCAAAAATTCGATTTTAAAAAATTTAAGTTTGCCTCCCCATAAGACCCCACTGTTAAATTTGGCCAAAATCGAGAAAAATTAATTTGACTTTTTCGACCCAAATTCGACGGGAGTGTCTTCTAGGGGTCCCAATTGGATAGTATAAACGCGCACGAGGCCAAAAATTCGATTTTAAAAAATTTAAGTTTGCCTCCCCATAAGACCCCAATGTTAAATTTGGCCAAAATCGAGAAAAATTAATTTGACTTTTTCGACCCAAATTCGACGGGAGTGTCTTCTAGGGGTCCCAATTGGATAGTATAAACGCGCACGAGGCCAAAAATTCGATTTTAAAAAATTTAAGTTTGCCTCCCCATAAGACCCCACTGTTAAATTTGGCCAAAATCGAGAAAAATTAATTTGACTTTTTCGACCCAAATTCGACGGGAGTGTCTTCTAGGGGTCCCAATTGGATAGTATAAACGCGCACGAGGCCAAAAATTCGATTTTAAAAAATTAAGTTTGCCTCCCCATAAGACCCCAATGTTAAATTTGGCCAAAATCGAAAAAAATTAATTTGACTTTTTCGACCCAAATTCGACGGGAGTGTCTCCTAGGGGCCCCAATTGGATAGTATAAACGCGCACGAGGCCAAAAATTCGATTTTAAAAAATTTAAGTTTGCCTCCCCATAAGACCCCAATGTTAAATTTGGCCAAAATCGAAAAAAATTAATTTGACTTTTTCGACCCAAATTCGACGGGAGTGTCTTCTAGGGGTCCCAATTGGACAGTATAAACGCGCACGAGGCCAAAAATTCGATTTTAAAAAATTTAAGTTTGCCTCCCCATAAGACCCCAATGTTAAATTTGGCCAAATCGAAAAAAATTAATTTGACTTTTTCGACCCAAATTCGACGGGAGTGTCTCCTAGGGGTCCCAATTGGATAGTATAAACGCGCACGAGGCCAAAAATTCGATTTTAAAAAATTTAAGTTTGCCTCCCCATAAGACCCCAATGTTAAATTTGGCTAAAATCGAAAAAAATTAATTTGACTTTTTCGACCCAAATTCGACGGGAGTGTCTTCTAGGGGTCCCAATTGGATAGTCTAAACGCGCACGAGGCCAAAAATTCGATTTTAAAAAATTTAAGTTTGCCTCCCCATAAGACCCCAATGTTAAATTTTGCCAATGTCGGCGGGAATGGGGCTTCGCCCATGCGCACTCCACCAATAATCCAATACATAATTGCAATTGAATTCTGTATTCTCTATAGTTATGGCTTTGATCGATTCCCAAAGCGTGAAATCGCCTTCCTAGCACATTTCAAACCTCCCAGGATAAGTAAATTCTTCAGTTTTTTCCATAACCAGTATTTCAATCGATGCTAATTTCCAAATGTTCCAACTGTTCAAAGTTCCCCATCAATTTTCAATGTTCGAAGGTCCAAAATTATCAGGACTATTGGAGCCTTTGAAGTTTGTGAAAGAGGTCTTGCCCTACCATCACGCGGGTGCTTGATAAACGTTGAAAGTCCATCGATAAACGTGGAAGTTACCAACGCCTGCGTTACCGACATCTAATCCGGCGTTCTGCAGTCTACAGTTTCCATTCCTTTCCAGTGTGATCGAATTGGCATACACCATTCTAACCTAACTCTGTCATAAAACCCTCTAAATCGTTCTAATAACTCAGTTTCAGCCCCCAAAGACTACCACCAAATCTCCTCTCTCAAATTGGGACTTATGGGTGCCCAAACTGTCCATGTGAAAAAAAAAATTGAGTGAAACCTGAGCGTCATCATCATTTTACTGTGCTATGGTCAACAGCTGACGTCAACAAACCGAATACAAAAAATGACTCTCCCAAAATAACTAACTCCGACTCTCGCTTGAATCCCCTGGTTTAAAAAAAAAATCAAAATAAACATTGCACAGTGTTTCACATCATGCGTCGCTGTCACAAGGAATTGACAGATATTGCCGTCTAGTTCATTATCGATGACATCCGCAGCGAAGCGGTAAAGCGAGGTAAGTGCCTTATTTAATTTAGGAACTATTATTATCGGGTTTTGCATGAAAAAAATCGGTATTTCACTAAAGAATTGAGTTTGTCAGAGGACCAAAAAATTGAATCTATATAGTTTTTTCTCTATCTTCTGTAATTGTCGAGATATTCATCGAAAGAGAGGTACGAAGTAATCTAACTTATCTTATCGTCCGCAGGTATCGACTGTGTCTGGAAGAGAACGGAATATTTTCACAGCAACAAAATTTGAGATGTTCAATCGGGTGAAATCGGCGCTTATTAATGCGGTAGTGGGCAATGAGTTTGGACTGCAGTATAATGACGAGTCCGACCTGGAGATCGCCAGGGAACGGGTCAAATCAACTGTGGAGATTGAAGCTAAACCCTATAGCAGGCCGTGCTTTCTGGGGCTTTCGAGCGAGGAAACCCACGTGAGTCTTTTCGTATTAGAGCAATACAATGTGGAATTATAAGTCCAGGCTGCCAGGGAAGATTTCTCAAATACTTGAAAAAAATTTCTAAATTTTTAAACTTGACAATTCAGCGAACAATTCGGGTACCTCCAAATTCTAGGCATGCAATGAATTTAAAAAAAATCTTGGGAAAACTGTCATGAATTTGGCGGCGCTTGCTGGATTCAAAAAGACCAGAAAATCATGGAAAAGGAACAAACCCCTTAGTATTTCAATTGGTTAAAGCAGCAGAAATGTAACCTGGAATTCTCCGAAATCCTTTTGAACTCCTTGAGTAGAATAAATCCTATGAATTCCAGTTTGCACACCCAATCTACCCGTTGACCCTCCAATGCTATTTTTGATAATAGGTCAGTGCGGATCATCGAGTGAGACCTATAATTGTTCCTCGGGACTTGAGTCGTTTACCCTGGTGCGCGGGTTATGCAGAATGTATAAATGCGGGAAAAAGTACGTGGAACGAGGACCAGGCAGCAGCAACAAGAGGCGACTTAACGCTGTCAGATCGAGATATAACTCTGCCTTACATCATATTTTCCATGTTTGATGGACATGCTGGATACCAAGTGGCGCTTACATCTAGGTTCTACCTCCATCAGTTTATTCTAGTAAGTTCATGAATTCAGTTCTGTAATGAAATACGGAAATTAGTTGTAGTATCTCATTTCAGGTGGATCTTTAGTAAATATCTCAGATGAATCTGTAAAATTTTTAGGCTCCTAAATTTAAAAAAATTGAGTTGTTAATTGGTTTAAACTCATGAATTTCTGAGAAATCCTACCGAGAATTCAGCATGACAATCGGTCAACTTCCACAGCTTCATGACCAATCTATTCTAATAGATAATAATAATAATAAATGTTAATAATCAAAATGTTTTGAAACTAGGAAAGATTGCAAGCTATTCCGGGCAACATGCTGCTAAACGACAGTGAAGAAGATTTCGTGAGAGGTCGAGATCTTGTTATTGGAGCTATCGAAATGGCGTATAGACAAATGGACCAACACGTTGAACATCAGGCGCAAAATGGTGGGGGTGGTTGTACCGCCCTTACTGTTCTATTTTTGAATGGGCTTCTATATGCTGCCGGCGCCGGAGACTCGAGGTTTCATTATTTTTCATTGGCACTTGTATGGCTTTTCTGAACATTCCATGAATTCGCTAACCAGTTGGTTTCTGAAAACGTATAAGATGATAAGATCGTCGCACCCTGAAGCACTGCAACATTTTCGAAACGGCAAAATGCTCAATCCTCACATGATTTTTATCTAATGGATAATATTGTTTGTAACAATTTTTCCAAATGACTTAGAGCAGTCTAAAAAAATCAGGAAAGCTTGAGAGAATTGTGGAAAATTTTAGAAAAGTTTGGAAAGTTTTTAAATATTTTAGTGACGACTTTTCGAACTGAATATTTATTATTACATCTGTTTTTTCAGAACTGTCTTCGTTCATGGAGATGAGCAACGCTCTTTAACCCGAGACCACACTCCAGTTTCTGAATCAAATAGAGTTAGAGCTCTGGGCTCGTTAAGAGATGGTGAATTGTTGAAAGGCTACTTTACGCCATTAGAATTCCGAAAACGTCCCTTGCAGCATGAACTAGGCTTAATGGTACTTTATCGGGAGCCTTACATGACCGGATGGTCACACAAACTTTTGACATATAGTGACCTGAGACAACCTCTCATATCTGGTCATGGAAAGAGGGTAATAATCAGTTGTAGAGTTCTCAACTTCAGCCAATTTGGAGATTTTGTCGGGGCTTAGTAGACTATACAAGTTTTATTCCCTAATCATTCGAATTGCAGTCTTTTTAGATTTTTGTAACAAATTCTGTGGGAGTTTTGAGCAATTAGAAACTATTATCTATTCTTCAAATGTTGATGAATTTAATATTTTTAAAATTCGTGTAGTTTTCAAAAAACTTCGATTTTTCTTTTATTATTCTTGTTTTGCGAACTATTAAGAATTTTGATATTTAATTTTTCTACATACTTCAGATTTCGAAAAAGGTCAAAATTCGCATATTTTTAAATCTTGACAATTTTTGGAAATCATAAATTTGACGAAATCTGAGTGGAATTTCAGAACTTTTGAGAAATTCATAGAGATTTGAAGAGTGTATCAACTTTAGAAGTTTTCGGTTTAGAAAATTGTTACAAAAGATTTGAAGAAATTGAAAACTGGGCATAGTGTGTAAACCTTATAGAATTTCTTGGGATATCCCTAACGTTGCCTCAACAAGTACATCCTTTGACCTAAAACGCAGTCATTACTGACCTTCGATTTTGTTTTGTAACACACAATTTGTAATTATTTTCTTCATTAATCAGAGCCGAGTTATGGGAACAATTGGAGTAACAAGAGGATTCGGAGATCACGGACTAAAGGCAGCTAGTACTGGTGTCAGTATTAAACCATTTTTATCCTCTCAGCCTGAGATACAATGCCACAGGTTAGAAGATTATGAACTTACCGAGAGAGATTGTGTGATAATTGCAACTGACGGATTGTGGGATGTTGTCAGCAACAAGGATGCCGCTAATATTCTTCGTAAAACACTTGCACCTGATACACCTTCACTCGAATATAGGTATTATTACTAATAATTTCAATTTTTCCTTTTTCTCAATTTGCAAATGACTAACTGCTCCATTTTTCCCTTTTCTAATTTTTTTTAATTTTCGAAATTTTTCAACAGGTGCAAAATCACTGAATGATAAAATATAAGCATAGACAATATCGTAATTATCAAAAAACCGATTTTTCTAGGAAAAATTTTGTCCTAAAAATGGAAATAGATATTTCTAGGAAAATAGTAGATATAAAAAAAATTGTTCAGGACATTTTTACACCCGAAAATTTAATCCACAGATTGACCATGGGAGCTCAGGAGCTCGTTCAAGCAGCACGGGGTCGCTTAGTCGGTAGAATTTGGCGGGGGAAGTCCGAAAAAGCCGAGGAAGAAGAATATTTACCAATGGCCTCAGTGGACGACATCAGTGTCATGGTTGTACCACTCTATCCATACTTATGTGAACATCAACAATGGCTCAAAACCATGCAACAGGAAAAAACGTATTATTTATTTAGAAATGCGCCCACGTGATTTTCTATCCAATAGTCACTTTTTACAAGGGATCATAATGAAGAGCTAAGAAATTGTGAATTGCATATTTATCCACGGTATGATTTATTACTTTGAATTTTCGGCGGCACTTATCTTTTTTAAATACCACCAATTGTTGCCACAAAATAATTTAATCACGTTTAATTTTATACATTCCACTGTCAATAATGTTTGCGCAATTTCGAAGAAATGAAACAACTTCGAGCTACCTAATGATGTACATAATAAAGAAGAGATAGAAATTTTTTGGCTCTTGGTGTATTGTCACTCCATACAGACTGAGTTATCACTTCCTCTCAGTTGCTGGATGTTGAATGTCATCGTTTTAGCAACAGTGGTATTCTCGAACCATTTTTGTGCTGACGAGATTCTGAATTGTGTGGAGGTAATTTGTTCCTCTGAGTCTTTTCAAATGTCGATTCGACTTGGTCTATTATGGCATCAAGGATGATCTTGAATTCTGTCATATTATTGATTTCATCGTGCTCAAGATTGTCATCAGTGGGATCGCATATTTCGTTGATTTCAAGTGGTGGATTCTGGCTTTCATCAGCCCCAAAGGACACAACGTAGAATTCATTATAATTTTCCGGGTTGAATTGTAGTATTGTATTGAGCTGGAAAATACGAGAATGAATTGCGATGATTTTCGCGCCAAAGTTTGACGGTGGTTTTTAGTGATCTTTGGCGCCATCTATGGTGAGATTGCGGACTATCATTATCATTGTTAATTTCATGAGAATGTTTGTAATACACACTAAGACCGATAATGAAGCTTTATATGAAGATTGAAGATTAGTCCATATTCTTAGCTTTTATATTTGCCAAAAACGATTTCGTTCAATGCCGCCGAACTTCTCCATAGATGGCGCGATTGCGAAGCCAACGAAATGCACATGCATTATAACTAGTTGAGTTTCGTACCTTCACAAGTCTATTAATTTCCGAAAAATATGGAGGGAGCTCATTGTACACAAGGACGCTTTGGTTATTGGTCTCACTTGCAACAGGCGTCACGGAATTTGACGGCAAAACTTTTAGCCATTTGAAAATGACGATACTGGAGATAAAAATATTATGAAGCACACATCAATTTTTGACGAGGGAATATTTCCGATAACTCACATAACAATCAATGTCAAAATACCAATGTAAATTTGCTCGGGGTCCACCCAACTCTTCAAGTTTTCGCTCCAACTGTCATTCTGCTTTTCACCGTATAATTGATTCACTTGTTGCGCAATCTGATGATAAAGTAATTGCAAGAATTGGGGATAATCCAAGTCCATGTAACCAAAAATTTTTCGATCGCTCATTTTGGCGAGGAAAGTGCCAAGTTGATTAAATTTCACTCCATGTCAACGAACAATTATCAAACGCATGTTTGGGGGAAACAAAAACCTGTCAGTTGGCAGTCGTCTCGTCTGTTACAAAGTTCAATACGTTTTGTGTTTCGATTTTGTAATTGAGCGTTTGTAAAGATCATTTTAAATTGAGATTTATGGAAAATTGGAGGCGCCATCTCTCGGACGAACCATATTGATGAGCTGCAGTCGGTAAAATAGGTCGTTGCTCACCCTATGAGCGCGGCGTCGGCGGAAATCCTCTTCAAGCTTTTCTCGGCAGGTGAAAAAACGAAAAAAAAAGGGAAATTGCAACGACGCAATTTTGAATGAATGAGACGGCGGCGCCGCCCTCATTACGTGACTACAGCCGTACGGCTGCCGGATGCGATTAGCGACGGGTTAAAATACTTAACATCAGTCAAGTATTGATCAACACATTTTTGGGAAATTTTTAACTTCTTTCCAGCCCCGTGACAACATATTCCCTATATATTCCCGACACGGAATTTCCGGAATCCTTAACTTCCTCCCACCACCTGCCCAACTATGCTTGCGTAATACCTGAAGGCTCCCTCGTGTACCACATCGAAGTGTCGAGCAGAATAGAGACATCAACTCCAAACTTTACAATAAAATGTCTAAAATTTACGGAATTTCCGATGTTCAAAGAATTTCAGATGTTTCGAAAATTAGGAAAATTTCACAAATCTCAAAAAAATTTTCAGTTCCAAAAATAACAAAAATATTTTTCAAGATGTTTCAAATTTGCATAAATTTTTGATTACTTCTTTTTTCCCGAAAAAACCATGTATGGTCTAATTAATGAGGTAGACCTTTCCCTTTGGAATACAGAAGGCTTTTATGAAACCCCAAAATATTTAGCCCTCGTCCCTTCTATAGTCATTTTGAAATCTAATTTTTGGCAATATTAATACACGCTCTATTCATATCTCAGTGAAAAGCGACAGGGTTGGTATTTCATTGAAAAGCGTTGTATATAGCGCGGTTACCCCATGAGAAACTAAAGGAAGGACCGTGCCTGGCATTCATTGCCCACTCGCGGTTTAGAGCATCAGTGCTCTTATTCAAGCATGCGATAAAGATGAGGATGCGGGAGTATGGAGCTCCTCCTTCCCCTAATATCCTGCAGACTTAGTAATTAAAAATAAAGTTGAACAATTGATATGTTCGTATGATTAAAAAAATTTAATATCCACAAAGCTGATGAAATTATTTGAAAGTTTAGAGAATTTCACAATTTTAGAGATTTTGAAGAGTCAAAATTTGTGTGGAATTGTGACGCGCGATTAGGAAATTGGGAATCACAATTTAAAAAATTTTAATCACCATTTTAATTGCTATACCATGAATCACGTTTTCAATCTACGATACGAGGAATCGATTAGCAGAAAATGTTTAATTAATGACGATCAAACACAGCTATCACCAGATTTCTCGTCAACATTAGTCACCCCGTTATTTTTTATCTCAAGGAAAACAATCTTCGGGAAAGTGAGCGCCTTATCTTCGATAAGACAGAATAGCTGATAAATTCACAACCACCTGAGTATATAAAATGTATCATATTTTTCCGTTCACTTTAGTATAATTGCCAATTATCAATCGAGACCGCAATATAACTTCGTGATGATGTATTCGAAGGGGGTCATTTTTTCTGCATTTTTGATTGCCATAAGTATTGCTGTTCAGTCGTCATATGCGTACGGTTATGGTGGTCCTAACAATAGTGATAATAAAAGCCATCACTTGATTACTGGGAGCCGACTTCCGGGAGATCGTGTGACCTATCAGGAAAATATCATCCAGGTATTTCATTGAATATGTGTTCGTATGTATCTGTGTGTTCGTGTGTGTGGCGATTTTCCGAGGATTGAATTGAGCGAATACGTTCTGCGAAAATTTTGATATTCAATTGCTCGAATAGGGATGTGAGAAAATTAATGGAAAAAATTATACATGGTCGGATGATCGTCCTAAACATTTTGTCTCAATCTAGAAATGAACTCACTATTTGCTTTTTTTTTATTCACCACCTTAAGGCATCGAAGCTGTGGCGAATCGTGACTGTGACTAAGACCTTCAAAGCAGCGGGACAGGAAAGAATCACTCACATTGAAGCCCTGGACCAAAAGACCAATGGAAATGGAGCATATGCTCGTATTCTGAATGGCGGCATTGGCTCCAATAATGTTACCATAAAATTCAAAAGCCAAAGAAACCACGGCATCGATTTTGTTGTGCGAATCTACTCTAGACAGTGAAGTGTAAACATATGTCGAATATATAAGGACAGTTATGTCATTACGTGAATATACCGAAAAATAAATGTGTGCAGAATATACGAGTCAGGTGTAAAATTTGTATTTAGCCGTGTACGTGAAAAGGGCCCACTTTGTCGATATTGAGTTATTGGCTCTTTGCAGCGGATTTCTCCAACTAGTTGTGGAACTAAACAAATATTCTCAATTTTTTCACCAAATTTTTATCCACCAGCAGTCTCAACCGGAAGTGGAATACAAAAATGATCAAAATTTTTGGAAATTACAAAAAAAAAAAAAAAAAAAATAGAAAATTCGAAGAATCATTGTTTTTCTAAAACGTTGGAGATTCACTTGTATCCAAATTTGTTTTGATTTGTACGTGTAAAAATGAGAAATTTTGATAATTATAGACATCTCAAAAATTTTGAAAATTGGAAAATTTTGTAAATTCAAAATTTCTGCAAAATTTGAACAAAAAATATGATTATTTTCAGGACTCATTGAGTTAAAAAATGTTGAATTCTTTTCTGTCAATATTATTCTCTAAGTTTAAACGTTTTGGTATTACGGTAATTTACGACGAGCGCGTTCTGTTAAGAGGGCCATTGAAGTATTGAACTGTGGCTTATAAAATATTCGCGAGAAATATGTCTAAAAGTGGTGAGTCTATAGGTTCATGCTGAGAAGTTATATCCGACTGAGCTGTTTCTATTTTTTGTTACCCAGTTTTATAATTAGAAAAGTTGTTATATCGCGGTCGTGTCAATGTCCAATCAAAGGCTTGTATATATAGCGCATATATAGCGGTAGCTAGTATATAGAACGAATCAGAATAGTGTAGATTTCTTCTCTAATTTTCGATTTTTCATGCTTTTAAATTATAGATGACGCGGCAGAATCAGTCAACTTATTAATTTTAATTAATTCAAGACGAATTTTTACTCTCCGGAAACAGAAATATTTTATGCAATTAGAGGGAGTCTAATCTCAAAATCTTTGTCGTTATCTACATCGAAGTTTTTGTCTCAATTCTTAAAAATATTTCAACCCTATTTTCTCCGGTTTTTCAGCGGCGCTTGTTGACTCTAGTAGTTGTCGTTGGCGCGCAAAATTGCCCGCGCAGATGCGCGCGCATCAATTAGGCTGAGTTGCGTCATTTGCACGCGCTGTGATTGGACTGATCGCAGTTTTGCGGTTATGTTTGATTTGTGAAATTGTTAGATAACGTCATGTTTGGTGGGTTTCTTCGTCATGACGACTGCCAACCCGTCTTGACAATTTATAAAAGAAAATGGTGAAATAATTATCATAAGCGGTTGATTTCCGGAGGTTATGACAAGTGTTTTGCGATCTGTGAAATTGTCGAATTTGTCTCTCATCTTTTGAAAATTTGGAGCTACGGAAATGCATAATTTTTTTATTTAGGGATTTCGGATATTCAATAAAATGTTGAAATTGATTTTACAGAAATTGAGAAATGGAGAGGATTTCTGTAAAAGAATTTTTGTAAAATTTTTGATGGAATATAGAAATTTTGTGATTACGAAACAAACAATTTGACGGTTTTTGCGCAAATGGAATATTAAAGGAAATGAGGAAATAAATGAGGAGTTGACCTAGCATGCTAGAGCTATCGCTAGTAAATCGTAGACGGGGTTGATAAACCAAACAGAGACACCTCGATTGTGGATGAGAACAAAGGGGAAGTTTTATCGACCGCTAATATCAAATATTAACCGCTTTCGGCAATCGTGCAATTTCGCAATTATCTCTCCGTATTTTTCGCAATTCGCAGATGAAACGCTTCTCAGTTTTTGGAAGGGCTGCAATTTTTCAAAAAATTGAAATTTCAATATTTTATGAGTTTTTCAAAGTTTTCCAAATTTTACACAATTTTGAAACGAAAAATTTGGAAAACTTTGAAAAGATTTTGATTGCAGAAAAAATGGGCAATCTTATGAATTACGAAAATTCGAATTTCGAAATTTTCAAAAATTACAATTTTGATAATTGCAAAAGAAAAATTGGAAATGAAAAATAAAATAACGCTGAGTTCATGTATTGTGGAATTTCCAAATTTCGCATATTTTTTTTGCAATTTAGGATTTTTTTATTCAACTCTTGAGATTTGAAAAAGTCACACAAAATTCAAAATTAAAAAAAATCGAATAGATCAAGGAATAGAAATTGAAAGAATAAAAAATTCCACAAAATTTTCAATATTTCAGAATCTTGTAAATCCAATTTTTTTGGATTTCAAAACAAAAAAAAATTAACAATTTGAAAAATTACAAAAATTTGTAAGATAAAAAAAGTATGGAAAATTGATGACTCATTAGCTGACTCAGTATATGATTACCTGTCTATCCCCTGCAACTAGTAGACAAGGTTCATAAGCCAAACAGAACCTCGATGTTGGATGAGGATAAAGCGGAAGTTTTATCGATCCTTAACATTAAATATTTAATCGCGCCAAGAAAGTTCAATACTCGAGCGTGTGGCTGTCTTATTTGGGAGTCAGGTTGGCGCGTCTATACTCATATATATAGAATTGTATCGGTGGGGTTGAATTCTGCCTGAGAACTGTCGGCTACACACCGGATATATGTGCAAGACACGCAGCTCCGACACCAACCCCACAGGGATCTTGTACTGAATTATTTAATTGTCGGACGCCTCATATCAGGAAATCGATCCGTTAAAATCGGATAATTAAGCCACAGCTTAAATTTTTTTTTTCCCAAAAAGTCTGCTTCTTTTGCATTTCGAAAACACCGAAAATTTGCAGTATACACACAATTTTTCCAACCACAATAATTGAAATGAATGTAAAACATTATAAGATATGTCGGCAAAAATTCAATGACTTACGTACCACGAAAAGTATGTTAGTAAGAAAATAAAAAGTACATTCATAACGAGCAAGTAGAGTCGATAAACGGGGCAGATGATATGATCTTGCTCTCTCTATCCCCAGCCACACTGGAAGTAAGTCCCAGTCCCTATCTTTTTATTTGGTCTTACAGTTTAAAACTCTTTTTAGATAAGGGGACTTTAATGGCTCGAGGCGACCGACTTTACCCGCCACACTGGACCAACCATCCCCCCCTATTTCTGTGTGTTGAGTCTCCCTTAGATTCAAATCACGTAGTTTAAAAACTTTCAATTCCAAATTGTCTCTTACTTCTTTTTTTTCTTATTTATTTTATTTTTAATCGCATGGACAACGAGGTCATTAGCGACTATTTACAAAATAAAACTTGCGGAATTTAGGAAATATCCAAAATTTCCACCGTCTCTTCCTCCAATTTTCCTCACTTAGTCTATTTTCAATGTGATAACATCCTGGACGACACTCACGAAAATGTTAGGATGAAATAGTAGAAACATTCCGTGGTACCTAAGCCCTCGGGGGGGGGGGGGGGGGGTGGGAGGGTGGCATCGCCCCCCACGGTCGCATAGGGGTTTCTGGAGGTTTACCCTGTGTTCAGAAACACGATGGTGTAAGTAAGGAGACTCGGCCCCAGCTACATGGATGGGTGTCCGGTAGGCCCTCTCGAAGAAATGCTGAAGGGCAGGTACCGCGGGGAATAGAGAGGGGCGGAAGGAAATGCATGCTCCCTCCATAATTATTTAAACTCATCTTTTCATGTTTTCAATGGTTTTCGACCATCAGAAAACTCCACAGTGTTTTCGTAGGAGGGTAGCGCACCGATAGCAGGTACATGAATCCAGGGTAGCCCAGTTGCCCCTAGCACTTGCGCATAACTCAATCTATATATTCGTCATCTCATTCCCACCTACCCTACACTGTAGTAACAAGTACAACTATCGGTTCTCCAATAATACGCAAAGCGAAAGTTTTAAACATTTGGAAAATTTTTCATTCTGAGCATCGCTTAGACAAGTATTTATCGTACACAAGGAAATTGCATGAGAATGATTTTTGGGTGTAATCATCGAAATTATAATGGCACGCGTGAAAATTCGAACAGACGCAATTTTCTTAGACGAGGAAGCTATAATAATTGATAAGACGGGCATACAATAAATAGGAAAAAATTGAGGCCACGGATATTCATTCTGAGTGCAAATTCTTCAAAAAATTTGATTCTTGAAGTTTCTATTTTTTTAGAAAATCGATATTTTTTTGCTATATATATGTCAAGTACTTCTTAAATTTTTTGGAAACCCCAAAAATTCGTGGAATACAAATTTTTTGAAAAATTGAGGGTCCAATATTTTTCTAAAATTCTGAATTTTTCATATTTTTCAATGATTGTAAGCTTGTTGCATTTTTTAATGTCACTGTATCATAACGTTCAATATAGCATAATTAAAAAAAAAATTGTATAATGTGTAGTCTTTTGAAAAAGTTCAGAACAGTTGGAACCGAAATTTCAAAACTATTCCAATTTTGAAAAAATTCACAAATTCCGGTAGTTTTAAAAACTTTTCAAATCTCTCAAAAGTGCAAAAAATTTCTTAAACTCCAGAAAACACCCGACCAGGCAATGCACCCCATGACGCCTCTGGCATTTGCGCACAACTCACTCGGACCATCCCCATCTCGCTCCCTCTGCCGCCCTGGCGCTACGCTGCGCCCTCTTCTATCCCCACACAAAAGGGCCATCCCCGACAGAGCGCGCGTGTTACGCAATAAGGACGGAACGCAGAACGTCGCGCGCACATGAGCGGGGGGGGGGGGGGGGGGGAGAGAACCAAGTTCCGTCATTCGAAGCCCGCCAACAGAGGAGCGAACAGCCACGGGACGGGAGCACGTTCGCTATTTCTTGTACATTCGCGAAAAAAAAAACAAAAAAAAAATACACAAATTTACGGATGTTTTCCGCGCACCCCCACACCCCCATAATTTCCTCAATTAACACCAAATTGATAAGTGACGTGCATTATCACTATAGCTAATACTACCATTACTACTATTATAATTACCATTATTGTTATTTTTTAATATATAATTAAGGGTGAGGGGTATGTTTATCAATTATTCAACCACCCCCAGCGTGTGAAAAAAAATTAAAACAATTAAAATACTTGGAAAATACGAAGTTGGATGTTTGAATACTTGGATACTTGAATAAAGTCAATTGACAAAATTATTAAAATTGATGTATTGAAGTTGATTGGACCTGTTTTTATTAACATAAATTTAAGTGCAAATAGGGGTGCTTGAAGGTGTGTTATTGTGTTGGATTGTATGTAAACAAGCAAAGCCGACAGGGAACATACTTTTTATCGTGTGTAGTGAGCGAAGGGAGAGTGAGTGATTCGGGGGGGCAGAACGGACTTAGCAACAATTGCGGTTTTTATCCCCTAGATTGAAGCTAGATGGAAGCATACTTAAGGTTGATCCTTTCTTCATTTGGCAATAAAATTTGCGAATGAAAAAAATCAATGAACGAAGAACGAAATCTGCAAATTTGGGATATTGAAGAGAACAATAACAAATCCGCTAAGTTGTTCTCGGACAGACATGGTTTTCTTCCGATATTCTAACGCTGGTAGTAGTTGCCAGGAATGCACCAAATTCCAAAACGCATAACTCTCAAAATGCAATTAATTCAATTTGTTTGAATCCAATAAAGCGCAATTGTCGCACGACGAACTTAGCAACGAATTTCCGAGCTTGTGATGAATGAATGTATATATAGATCAATTTGGTCCAAGGACAATTGGACTAAACAGTAACAACATCGATTAGATTGTCAATGCAGAACGACCTTAGTCTTATTGTTGTCAGATGGAAATCCAATACTTGCGTCTAAATACTTGCGTATCGAATTCCAAGAAGGCCTAGCGAGTGCAAGCTTCCCAGCTTTCCGATGCAGTTCGATTGATTTGCTACAGAAGTTGAATCCAATTAAGGAAAATTGTGAGGCGTACGAATGAATGAGGAGCCAAATCTGCGAAGTCCAATGGATGTTGGTGGGAACAATAACGCTTGTCGATAAACACGTTGCGCCTAATTGGTTTGGGTTCCTCAGCTGGTGGCATAATTTTTAGGCAGCGGAAGTCAGGAAGCTTTTTGGCTGCGGTGTGCTCAATATTGGACCATCTCCACCTTCCGGAACAACCGAAGGAACCACCAGTCAAGATTTTTAGTTGACCAAAAGGAGCAACAGTTAGGGCTCTGAAGGGACTTTAATCAATTGCAAAAACACTTTGGTTCGGCGGTCTTGGATCATTGGTGAAAATCTTCCGCACGTGATGACCAATGCTGAAGCCGAGCACAGAGTACAGTGCGGACAACCAGTTTTCTATAGCTGAGCTCTGTATTACGTTTCATGTATACTGCATGTAGGAGATGTTAAGCACATGTTTTCCTGCTGGGGAATATATAGTATAGACCTGGATCCATTCATTCATCCTGCGTGATTCGGATTTTCGTGATTTGCATTCGGCAAACCGTGATTTTCTCATTCAGAAAAATTTCTTCGGGGAACTTTTGTTTGCTAAAGTCATTCGTTTAGTTCATTTTTCTCTTGCGTAATTCGTAGTTTTGCTTCCTTCTTTGCACGCGGGTTTTGTATGGGTTTGACGTTCATGCTGGATTCTTGTGAATAGAGATCGAGACAATAGTGTTCAGCTAATTGTTCTCTGTACGCTATTTGGTTACGGAAACTTGAACCCAATTTTGATTGATGGTTCGTTAGTAACGATATTCAATAATAGTGGTCGGGCCATTTCGGTTTTTGGTTTTTCGCCAGAGGCTAGCTGGACCTTATGGGGTTTTGGTAAATTGGCCGGTTTTTGTGGGGATTCTTTGATTTAGATCTAGGCGAGATTAGGAGGCTGGTTGCCTTTCGCGAATTTGGACTATAGTGGAAGTTGGTTGATTTGGGTGGGTTCCATCGGTGACTATTTACGTGATTGGTGCATTGATGTGAGGGGGCCCCAACGCAAGAGAGGATACACATTTTATACAGCTATTTAGGGGGATAGTGATTTGTGATTTAAGTGGTTTGCAAAAACAAGTGGTGACATTGCGGTTCAAGGTTCTACGGGAAACAAGTGAGTATGAGTGGCACATGGGATCTTTTACTCGGGTCACTTGCTTTTTTTTTTTTTATTAGTTTCACATGAACATTTACAGGCACTCCGATTTTTTTTTTTAATTTAGAGGGCAATCCAACAAATTAAAAATGCAATTCGACTGACATTTTTAGTTATAAAAAAAATGGTTGAGATTTAGAAAATTTTTATAATGAAAAAAAAAAAAAATAGAAAATTTCTATAATGCAAAAAAAAAAAAATGAAAATAAAAAATACAAATAAAAAAAAATGGGAAATTTGGAGTTTGAAAAATTAATTTGTTAGTTTGAGTGGATTCGCATGAAATAGATTCTGGCCGGAAAATGTTTTTATTTGCAATTAAGATTGATGGGGAGGACTATGTAGAATTAAAGAAATTAAACAGAAGTATTATTCCTTTAGAATTTCACCTCGTTTTACGCTCTGCAGAACTTCACACGGTTCGTTTTATGCTAGGGTATTATTGACCCCTCACCTTATGTCTCTCTTTCTTCCGTTTCTTTTCCTCTCATCTTAGTTTTGGCTTTTTTTTCCACTTGGTCTTCTCCGGGTTGCTTTGTCAGCCACATTTTGTTCTGCTCAACTCACGAATTTTGCAGATTGTCAGATTTAAGACAACCGCAGTCAGTGAAAAGAGCGCACTGTGTGCTGGCGCGAAAGGCGTTATGAAAGGAGATGAAGGTGTCGTCAATCAACAAAATGAAATTTAAGAAATTCCTTGAAATGCTGGAAATTCTGGCATTTTTTTTTTGTTTAATTTTTGAATTGTTAAAATTTTTTAAATTTTTGAAATTTTCGAAATTTTTGAGATTTTTGAAATATTGTAAAATTTTCGGAATTTTTGACATTTTTGAAATTTTTGAAATTTGTGAAATTTGTGAAATTTGTGAAATTTTTGAAATTTGTGAAATTTGTGAAATTTTTGAAATTTTTGAAATTTTTGAAATTTTTGAAATTTTTGAAATTTTTGAAACTTTTGAAATTTTTGAAAAAAAAATTTGGAAAATCTCTGAAAATTTTAAAATGCGTCAAAAAATAAAAATTAATAAACATTCAAAGTACTCAAAACCTTCAAAACGTTCGCCCTTTAATTAATACAATATCACCATACACCATACAAAAAAACTGAGAATATCCAGTAGTAAAAGCCGCGTACTAGATCGCTCGTGAAAATTTCTCCGAATAGAATAAAAAAGCCGGTCGAGATTCTTTGCTCAGACTGTAATTGGTAACATCATATTATGAAGAAAAATAAAAGAATAGTAGAAATGAAAATAGAGTGGGTCTTTTCACTTTTTATTGGCCGAAGAAATACCTAGACGAAGTAAGATGAAATAAAGAACGTAGAAGGATTCAAATTGAGCGCGCTTAATGTGAAAAAGGATGAAAGAAAAAGGCTGTTCTATTTAATTGTCGTAGAGGTCCAAGCAGAAACGTGACTGAAATAAAAAATTCTGGATAAATGTCTTTTTTTCATCAATTCAGGAATTTTCTGTTACTTGGTGCATGGGAGTTGGAATGGGATGAAATCGTCGATTGTAATTCATTTCGCTTTCAATTGAAGAATGAAGATCGATTTTCAATCTACCAAGGAGAAAGTAGGTTCCTAAAAATATAGAGACTCTCATTTTTTATTCCCACAAAATTCGGGGGAGGCTGGGGCATAATGGGATATTTTTTTTTAATTTTGTCAAATTTCGGACCTTTTAAATTTTCAATTCAAAATATTATTAAATACTCAGTATGGTTAACGCGACAAACAAAAATTTTTATGGACTTTTTACCAGCGGGATTGACCTGTAAAAAATGAAAAGCGGGCATTCCCTCATAGCGCGAGTAGAATTACCACGATCAAAAAAATTTCTCATTTAATTTTTCTCTGTCATTCAGGTGTCCAATTTGATAAGTTCCACGTTTCAACGGATTTGATAAATTTAAAGGCCTCAAGATTCAGCCGGACGTCATGCCCTGGTTTATCCTATTTCTGCTCCTGCTAGCTGTGATGGAGGCCTTCCCTAAGGAGGCCACCTGTTCACGTTTGCCAGACATCTACTGGAATTCAACAAATCCAATGTACGTATTGTCATCATCCATTCCATTTTTCTCCCAGATGTATTCGAAAAGCAAAAATGGCGGAAGAATGCGTGATTGTTGATAGCGTTACAGAGCGAAAACAATGAGAGATAGGAAAAAATATCTCCAACAAAACTTGTTGCTTACTAAAAACTACACATTTTGTGTTATATATAGTTTTATCCTAACTTGCTTAGTTCAGGAGATATCGGGGATTGAAGCGTAACTGAGAGACCCGGGTTCGAATCTGTACGGAACCATTGAGGACCCTTCTCTCTTAAAACTCCAGTTCGTTGTTTTTTTTTTTGTTTTTTGTTTAAAGAGGGTTTGAAAAGTTCTCTCACCGATGAATGAAAAATAAAAATAAGCATAAAAAATGAGGCTTTCAGCAAGGGAAATAATGGGACCTAATCGAGCATTATGAATCGATTGGGCGAAGATAAAGGCTAGGTATAGGGGAATGAGAGTAAGACTTTAGAGCCACGAGTCGAATTCTGATAAACCGGAATGGATCCTTGATAAGATTCTATGAGTATCAGGCGAGAGATTCGCGAAAGCTCCGTCTTTACACTTGGATGAAACTCAACTCTCGTACAGCGTGACTTTCTTTCCACGTGGACGGAAACGTACAACCAGCCACCATCGAAAATTGTTGGCACAATGCACCGGGCCAAGATACCGAGAGAACAATCTACAATTGATCAAATTTTTTCAGTGAATATTATGAATTTGGTGAAGAAAGGACAAAAATGGGGAAGCGATGGCTCGATGCAGGCTCCTCATCACCTGAGAGACCGGTTTTTGAATATCTATGTATTGATTTGCAAAACGGAATTTTTTAATCGACTTTAACAAAATATGTGTGTGTGTTTTTTCTCCCTCCGTCCCTCTTTGTTGTACTTGCTGTGGTAACTGTCCTTGAGCATTTCTCCGGAAGGGAGTACTCGGCACCGACCTCTGCGGCCACAGGGTGAACCTCCAGAAACCCCGGCGCTGCAATGGCGCGCGCCGATGATGGGACCCTCCCGCCCCGCGTCGAGTTGGGTTCTCGTCCGTCCTAGTGCTCTCATTTTATTGGAATATTCTCCGGAAATTTCTTTTTTTCCAATCTCCTCCGGAAGCCGGGTGCGACCCGGGGGCGACCCAGGGGCGTCACTGTAGGGCCGAGTTCTACCCCCTACTCCAAAGCCCCAATTCTTGGGTGTGTGTGTGTGTGTGTGTAGCGGTATACGTATCTAGTCAAAGTCTTTCACCAACCTTTTCTCAGACATGAATTGAACCATCGATATTCTTAATACGAAGACATTATAATGTGGTAGTTTTTCAGTTTATACCAGAACATCTGGAATACGGATATAGATAGGGATGAGATTTAAAAGACTTTTATTCCTCGCGTTGAAATAGACATTTTTTGTAAAATAACTTATTTTTTAACCTTCGTCATTTAAGACCAATGGGGCTGGGGGTGTCGCAGACGACATGTGAGCGCTTGCAAGCGACCTACGCCAACGCTGCAACATTTTTAGAGGTGAGGGGTAGATACCGAAGAAAATGGTGGGGATATAAAATACTTGGCATGCAGAATCCCATCAGTCAAGTTTTATGAGTTTCCCCCTGTTTCCAATATTTCACAACATATTTCCTTAAATATTTTCAATATCGATTTTCCATGGAAACTCTCATTAGCGGGAGAGTCGAAAAGAAAAAAATCGATTTAGGGGTCATTATAATAGCTTCCCAAAAAATCGGGAAGTTAAAAAAACCTTTGGAATGAAGCATTCGAAAAAACATGGAAATCCAAATTGAAAGTATTGAAGAACAAAATTGAAATCAAAATGTTGAAAATGAAAAAAAAAAGAAAAATTGGAAATTTCGAAATTAAAAGCGAGAGACATTTATTCATAAATTTTCAGCGCAATATCAATATTCTGGCTAATGTGATGTGAAAATTGAAGCACGTCGAGGATATTGAAAAATGGTCTACCAAAGGAATAAATCCTAAGTGTTTATGATTATCGGAACGCACCCTGTGTCATATATTCTCAATCGTTCCCCTATCGACTTTTGTTTAGCGCTGCAAGGCCACCCTCACATTCTTCTGATAAATCCCCCATCTCGTTTGAGTTGTACCTTGGGGCAGCTTTCAGCAAGATTGATAATTTATTTGAGTGCTTCACAGGGAAAAGCATTAAAATGTAACACCTCCGGACATAGATTGTTAAAAATCGCCATGTTATATACAGTAAGCACTTGATCCCTAGTTGCGCTAAAGATCTCTGAATCATACGAAGCATTAATGAAAAGTGGGAACCTGAATCTTGTTCATTGTAATTTTCTTGAAGCTTTTCTAAAATTTGTGATTTTTTTTTTTTCATAATTTTGGAGCTTTTGGAATTTTTTTAGTTTTTGAAATTTGTGGAAATTTTCAGAATTTTTTATACATAGATTATTGAAAATCAATACATTATGTCATGAACATAATCTCGACTCTCGTAGGCTAGGTAGAAAAAAATGAAACAAATAAAAATTAAATGGTTACAATAATAACAAGTTATTTCGCACAACTTTATGATGGAGCGATGGTATCCATTAAAAAGTTAGCTCAGAGCAGCCATAAGGTCTCGCGAAGGGGCGAAATGACGGACTTTTCACCCCCATCTCACTGTGTGTTCAACTTCGTGTTCGAGTTCATCGAGGAGTGTACAAAACATGTACACATGTGAAACTTTGGAAATGGAAGCTCAATTTGAAATTCAATCCGTGGAAAAAGTGAATGTGTAGAGGGCTACGGGGCAGAACTGAAACTTCCACTGATATTTAGAAATTCGCACAATTTATCAATTTTGAGACCATTGAGATATCAAAATGTTTGCAATTTCCGAAATTTTTCAACTTTTACAAATTTCTGAAATTTTGAAATTTTCTGAAATTTTGAAATTTTCTGATATTTTGAAATTTTCTGAGATTTTGAAATTTTCTGAAATTTTGAAATTTTTCTGAAATTTTGAAATTTTCTGAAATTTTGAAATTTTCTGAAATTTTGAAATTTTCTGAAATTTTGAAATTTTCTGAAATTTTGAAATTTTCTGAAATTTTGAAATTTCGAATTTTTTTGAAATTTTGAAATTTTTTGAAATTTTGAAATTTTTTGAAATTTTTAAATTTTTGAAATATTCAAAACTTTTTTTTATTAATGTTCAAAGATTTCGAAATTTTAATTTTTTCTTTAAATTTTCAAAAAATTTGAAATTCTTGCAATTTTTAAAACTTCTTGTAATTTTTGAAATTTTTGAACCTTTTTGTAAATTTAAAACGTCTTTCCAATTTTTGGAATCTTCGAAATTTTTGTGAGTTTTGGAATATTTGAAATGTGAGGAAGTTTCGGACTTTTGTAGAAGTTTGCAAAGTGTTGCCCAAGATTTTTAGAAACGCTTAGAGCTTTTTTTCAAAGGTGTCAGAATTTCGGAAATTTTTAAAACCTGTAATACCCTTTCAAATAATTATTGTCTGAAATGCTTGGAATTGTGTTCAATTTTCAACGATTGATGTTAAATACGTTCAGCTTTTAATCTCACCGTTTGTACATATTCAATGCATTTGTGAAACACTAATCGACTTTAACAAAATTGTGTGGCTTTTAAAAATTCAAAACATCGTTATTTTACCTTATTACTCGTACTGTTTATTGTTGCTTTTTCTCTTCCCCCATGGTATTGCCATCGGACTAACTCAATCGGATTACTCGAGGATTTACTCCGGAAATTGATACTACGTTTTCAAGAAACGAGTCGTAGTAGAGTGCAGAGTGACCAACAGAACTTGTACAAGTTCTCGAGAATTCAAGCACCTTTTCGTCGAGCCAATTTACCCGCATTCTCATTTTTTTTCTTAAGCCAATTGCAGTTACTCCGCATCCAAATGAATATTGACTTCAATTACACACAAACATAAAATAGTGATTCACCATTCTGGGATTCGTGATTCACGAGTTTGAAACTGCTATTACAACTTGCAGGATAATCAATCGTCATTTCGAAAACGTAAATCGCGATGGGAAAGCCTCATCCAGAATTTAGTGATTTGTGATTCAGCGTTCGGGAATCCGTGATGAACAATCTGGAGACGAAAATTCGAATTTTTAGGATGCTGCATCGAATTCGCAAACGAATCGCGATGCAAAAAAGTGTCATTCACAATTTCGTGATTTGTGATTCGACTTCCCAATTCGGGAATTCGTCATTAACGATCCTGAAACGGAAGTCAGAATTTTCTGGAGAGTTAATCGAATTGAAAGACGAATCGCGATGCAAAAAGTGTGATTCACAAATTAGTGATTCGTGATTCAACTCCACAATTTGGGAATTGGTGATTGACGGTCTTGAAGAGGAAATCACAAGTTCTAGGGTAGTGTATCACGATTTCGTAAATATCATCATTCACGATTCAGTGATTTCTGATTCGATATCGAACTCTGAATCACGATCTGCAGAATGATGAATCACAATTCTGAAACCTTATCATGTTGTATCAGGATGACCTATTTTAAAACGCAGAGTCAAGATTTTCACAATCGTAGGTTACACCCGTTAGACGCGTGAATCACAATCTGTGATTTCGTGAATCATAATTTGTGATTTCGTGAATCACAATTTGTGATTTCGTGAATCACAATTTGTGATTTCGTGAATCACAATTTGTGATTTTCTGAATCATAATTTGTGATTTCGTGAATCACAATTTGTGATTTCCCGAATCACAATTTGTGATTTCCCGAATCACAATTTGTGATTTCCCGAATCACGGTTTGTGATTTCCTGAATCACGATTTCGAAAAAAAGTGAATCCACGATATGAAAATTGCAATTCATTTTCTACCTAGTAATTGACAAGTTCGATTTTGAAATATTGAATCACAATTACTACGACTGGAAATCACAATCCATAATAGTGATTCAATCGTGATGGTATGAGGTTATGTCAGCTGTATTTTTTTCTGAAATAATTCAGCCATGGAGAAATGTTGTGCTAGTATAATATTCAGTTTTCAATACACTATTGAAAATAACTGTATGTTTCAAAGGACTCGCACAAAGTGTTACATAACATTGAAATGTAGGCTATATGAAAGGAGTGTTCTCGACAGGCATTCACGAATTTTTGTTCTGTATATTTGAGTTTTCATCTATATTTTTTTTTGCTTTGGTATTGCCTAGTAATGGCGTATTTCTTCGTCACTTTGCCACGTATACTTCCATGCCGTCAATAACATTTTTCCTATATTTCCATTCTTTCATCTACTTCGCGTATAAGTTGAATGAAACTACGAGAACTAAATGACGTACTAAGGATTTGTATAAAATTTTATATGAAAACAAAATTTATAAACCGTCATATCAAAATTTCTATGGGATCCAGGGCATCGTCCCGTAGGAAATTTGGGACACTGTTTGGAAGCATTTGCTGCTGTTTTTGCATGTGCTCAAAAAGTTCACGCCAACTTGCAGTAAATATGCAAAATATATTCCCTTCCATTCCAGACGATGGAATGCGCATTCACCATTTTTCATTAGGATATGTCCAGCTTGGTGCCCATACCAATTGACAACCAAATACATGGACAGGTCGGTTAATTTCTCGCTACCGCAATTTCCGAAAAAAAAGAAACTTCACCTACATAGCTCTATACATGAGTGTATACAATTCGCTGGCAATTTATTTCAACGGGTAACTAGCATATACGTTTGAGGGTTGCATTTGAAATACATGTATTTGTGTATATAGCGGGATACAGTTTACCCTATCCCTTTGAAGAACCGCTCGCGCCTGTAGTCCCTACCGTGATATTACCGGATCGTTAACTCCTCGATCGTGCAAGCCCTCTCCTCTTACTCTGATACTCCTGGGTAATGATCTTTCGCATGCAGCATTCGCGTAAGATCCGGTTTGGATGCTGTACTTAATACTCCCTCAGTCCGATACTTTAAGTTGATGAAAAAATCGCAATTAGTGATTGGCGCGTGACAAATTACAAAAACAACAAGAGGATTTTGTGACTCATGGGTGCCGGACGAAAAGTTTCTCAATTTGTGATTTCCTAAATTATTTCTTCTGTGAGATTTCGGGGAAAATTGCAAAATTTCTGAGAAATGGTGCAGAGCTCGCGCAGGCCAGTTGCGCGGGTGATTCGCGGTTCTGAAATTTCGAGAATTGTTTTTTTTAAAACCTTGACATACGAGGCACATAAAACCATTTTCGCTGGCTCTTGGCTAGAGAATTACATATGAAGGCGACTGGGGAGATTTCCCCTGGACTGTTTGCCTATATTGTTGTCCAATATTTGCCGGATGGATCGATAGTCTAATGTATATCACGACCGGAGCAGAGTGGCGGGCCATGGCTCAATGGTACGATGGTCCGTTCCATTCGCTATATAATATTATGATTTCACCGAGGAAGAAATGTGGATTTGAAATTATTTTTTCTGTTTCTAATACAAATTCTGAAATTGTGGATCACTAATTTGCACGCTTATGACAGGGGAAATCACAATTTGAAAATCGGTGATCCACCTGAGAATGCCAATCACCGAAACGGTGAATCACATTTTCGAAATTTACGAATCACGTTTAAAATTGTGAATCACGAATTCAGTTGGACGAACCCAGGACAGTGAATCACAATTGAAAGATACTTTTGAAACAGTGATTCACGATTCAGTAGTTTATTACGTCCCCGAGAGACTTTTGCCGAATTTTTTTTCTCGTCCACTCTCACAATGACAATCCAACTTGATGGTTTAGTTAAGACTTTCACGGACAAGTTTGTACACTTGTGTTGTTTCTCATGCTCATGCAGAATTATCCAGAATATACAAAGTACACACAATGAATACTTGCGTATTATGGTAATGTCTGTAGGCGCATAGGAGCCTCTAAGGGCTTTGCCATGCTAAGTATCAACAGTCTATTCTATTTATGCTACTGACCCACAAAGGCAAGTCCGTTGGATTTACAATTTCCTCAAATAATATAAGGATATACAGTGCATTGCAGAAGGGTTATTAGCCGCGTCTATCCCAGATGTAGATAAATTTGTCGTGGAAAATTTAGCACGCCTTTATCTTCTTGAAACAAATCGCACAGTGGAAATTGTTTTGACTGCGGTTCGTGTAGGCAAATACATTTAATTCTAATATATAACCTTGCTTGAATACGTGTCCATGCGTCCCCGCTGGGGACATAGGATACAATCGCGATTTGTAATTTGACATTCAACATTTTTTATCAAGATCTTTCGGAAGAATGAATTCAACTGTTATTAATAATTTTCATACTCTAGGAAATACATACATACACACACACAGTCTACCCGCCCACCCACTCACACACATCCACCCTCCCACCCACTTTCCCACACACCCATCCTCCCACCCACCCACACATGCACACCCCCCCCCCACCCACACATGCACACCCACCCACCCACACATGCACACCCACTCACCCACACACACCGGCCCACCCACTCACATACGCCCACCCACACCCACCCACCCACACACACACACACCGGCCCACCCACTCACATACGCCCACCCACACCTACCCACCCACCCACACACACACACATACACCCGGCCGCTACCGGCCGCATACAAATGGGAGCGACGGAGGAAAAAAAACACACACACAAACGAGTTTCACCATCGAAGTGATTACAATCAGTGAGTCAATTGAATCCGTTGATAGTATCATTCATCCGTGGTTAGGATCACTATAAACAATCGCCCTCCATCTCGCGATTGATTGATGCTGCAGCAATTACTGAAGACCACAAGGTCAAAGCTTCTAAAAATTTTTGAAAATTCACAAAAAAGGCATTACCCATGCTTCACAGCTATGCAAAGTTCCACAATCGAAACGTCAAAGGCTTCATAATAAATAAATGATGACATTGTCAAGCCAGTTCATCTGGACCTGCGCATGTGGACATACCTCTTGAATCGTCTTACCAAACTCACCGACAAATATTTATGCAACGCCTCTGGCATGTGTGAGTGTATGTAGTTTAGAAATACGGAGTGAATCAATATTTAGCCAGAGGCTGCTGCCGCTTCCATGGTATAGGTATTGAATCGATCAAGAAAATACAACTGAAATTAATATGATTAAGGACGCAATGTGTGTTATGCAAAAATATCGACAGTTCTTTTTTTTTTATGAGAAAACGAAGATTTTAGTCAATTGTGTTTTTTCGACATTTGCATCGCCCTTGAAAAAACTGTTTTATTCAATATGCACAAAATTATTCCATTGATTCCAATTGTTTGTGTTTTTTTAAATATTCACCGCTACAGTATGGATTGAATACATTGGGAAAGACTATTACTATTTTCTCATGGATTCCGACCGCATGGATGGGTGTCCAAGAGTCCCTCCTGATGGAATGATCAAGAGAGCAGCTACCATTGGGAATACAAGCGAGAGGGACGAAGACAAAAAAAATGCACCTACAGACATGGATTTTAAATTTGTGGCGGGTCAACTTCGATATACCAGAAACCCCAGTTATATAGCGAAAATACTATAACCCTTTTCATACAACGTGCGTGCGCAGGGTTTCACGCACGCGCACAAAAATATTGTTCGACTCATGGGCAGAAGTAAGTTTTCTGTCTCCTGTGTTGCAAAAGTCGGCTTCGGCTCGTCTTGCAACTGCACAGTCGCCAGGAATGTACTACAGTAGAGCTCCCTTAATTTTCCGCTTCCTTTATTGTCGCTGTACTCCCCTCACGACTTGTCTCCCCTCAAAAACCTTCTCCCACTCCCCGTACTTTGTCTATCCTTGTTTTCGACGTCATGCGCTCCAGACTGCGCAGCGTCTCAAAAGTGGGACCGAGCATTCATGAAACATAACCTATTTACTTTTGATACATAGTCCGTTTACTTCTGCTCTTATTTCCCCTTCCGCTCCCGACAACCCCCACCACGCCAACCAACCAGTGGGCAGAGTGGGGGGCTTCCTTAATTTTTTTCTCCACGAAATTGCTTCAAGGTCACCCCCCGAGCTCGGAAAATAAAGGGAGCTCTACTGTATATCGCGATCACTATTAAAGTCGAAAAAATACTCAATTTCGAAATTGGGAATTGCGATTATCAGGTTCAAATTCTGAATCATATTTTTTAGTTTTTTTTTTATCTTCAACGTCTCGATCTATTATGGATATGTGGGCTTGTGGACGATCCACTGCACCGCATTCGCATGATAAGACACAGGAAACCGCAGAACACCTATCTCGGTATAGGCGGCTACTATTCTACGAGCAACCTTCCGCTCATCAGGCATTCCGAAAAAATTCTCGCCCTGTCGGGGATGTGAACTTAGGAACCCAAGCGGCGGCGCTAAGACTGCGCGCTTAGTCCACTCGGCTATTCTAATGTCGGTAAATGCCGAATTATGATTTGAATTTATGAAACTTCGTAGAGGTTGTTATGTCCATTTGGGATATCCATTCAGGTAAAACTTGATAAAAATTATCCGTGGGGTAATGAATTCAGTTTTAATAGCGAGCGAAATCCTTTCGTCCACATTTTATTTATGCTCATATTTTTTTTTCTCCACGGATTTACACTGCGTTGATACAATTTCGTTCTATGCATTGAATAAGCCCCACTACAAATGAGTAAAGGACATTCAGAGGGCAATCTCGGAGGAACAATTTACTGTGGAAATTCGATATCTGAATCTGGGATACGATTTAATCCGCAAACTCATTGACGACCCTAGTTCGCCGAGGTTGGACTACGAAATGGCGTGGCAGAGACTGAGGACACACTTCCTTATCTCCGGTTAAGTTCAGTTCAACTTGAATTCTACGAAAGCGCATTTCCATACAGGGTGTTCCAAAACGACGGTTTAAAGGAGCTCGATATAGGAGAGACAAAAATTATTTAAAATTGTAGGATGCTGCTTGGATTTTTTTCTTTATAGCGAAATATTTCGAAAGAGGCTGGAGATAGAGAAAAAAGTGATTAGCAAAATTGATTCCTTGCTTAAAAATACACATTTTATGTTGAATAACTTTTTTTCTAGGGGTCATAGTTTAGGAGCAATGGTAGGTGGAAGCGTCGCCTTAACAAAATCCCAAATATAGGCGCACCGAGGTGGCTCAATATTTCGTGGAATGACTCATACGTAATTTATGTACGATAAGAGTTTTACGATGGAGGAAAAAGTTAGTTTTTAATGGATGAAGGAGAAAAGTTGGTGAAAGAGCAGATCGCCAGGACATACTTGGAATGTTTATTCCGGCATTCCGGTCACGCACATCGTGTTTTATATCCACATTATCATGTATCATATGTGTGTCAGCGGGCAAGGTCGTGCAACAGAAAATATTTGAATCACAAAACCACCCCTCATATATTCTCAAACATGACATATTTACTGAATTATTGTCAACTCATTTACAAAAATTACGTACATTAAAATGAAAATTTGGTCGACTATTTGCGAAATGGGGAACTGGAGTTTTCGCCTTGTCAACGTTTTCTCAGGGCTTATTTATTGCTTGTCCCGCGACCTTCTCACGATTCAAATTCTCCAAGTGATTGGAGATTTTGATTTTTTGGGCGGTGAAAAAAAATTTTGATATTTGCGAGGGTCAAATATTTTGAAGATCGGAAAAATTTATTGAGCATACAATTTTTTTTTAGCTGCATGAAGCGATAAAATCAACTTGAGGTCGCTTCATTCCATTTGTTTCATGTTTGATTTGGCATTTACTTGATCGCTCCAAACGCCTTTGGACGTTAAAATATTCCGGTGGAATGAACTGCGCGCACTGGTGCATTGGAGAAAAAGGTTTTCTTCAATCGAGGCAGATATGGAGATTCCATTGAAGCATCTTCCACCGAGTCCCCCTCAATCATCCATCGCGCCGTTGCACCGCACGATAGAAATTGTCGACACGATGTACATGTATACCAAACACATAATACAGAATGCCAAAGCTCGTATTCGTGTATTTGCACGAATATGAAAGATTTCTCGATAGGTCGCATTTCGACCATGGAATACTCAGGGTAGTTGAACCGTTCTTATCCATTCCGAATTTTTACTTTTTTCCCTTTTCATCCCTATCCATCGCTTTCAGAACTCAATCTCACTTTGTGTATGGGAAATTTTTGAAATTTTTCCTATTTCCGAAATTTGGGGAGCTAATACGGGCAGTCAGCGTACGGTCCGATCGCCGCCGCTTCCCAAATTTTTCATTTTTTCCGCAATAGGAGAGAAAAAGAATTGGAAAGCTTCCTTCTTCACATTACATGGAAAATTTTTGAAATATTCGAAAGTTTCACATTTTTAATTTTTCAGATTTTTCAAATTTTTTAAATTTTTCAAATTTTTCAAATTTTTCAAATTTTTCAAATTTTTCAAATTTTTCAAATTTTTCAAATTTTTCAAATTTTTCAAATTTTTCAAATTTTTCAAATTTTTCAAATTTTTCAAATTTTTCAAATTTTTCAAATTTTTCAAATTTTTCAAATTTTTCAAATTTTTCAAATTTTTCAAATTTTTCAAATTTTTCAAATTTTTCAAATTTTTCAAATTTTTCAAATTTTTCAAATTTTTCAAATTTTTCCAATTTTTCAAATTTTTCAAATTTTTCAAATTTTTCAAATTTTAATTTTCAAATTTTTCAAATTTTTCAATTTTCCAAATTTTTCCAATTTTTCCAATTTTTACAATTTTTACAATTTTTACAATTTTTACAATTTTTACAATTTTTCAAATCAAATAATAAACAAAAAGCCTAAAATTGTTGTAAAAAATGAAAGAGCCTGGGTCCCTTGTACTTCGAGCGTGTACAACTGAGAGTAGTTGAACCGTCTTCAGATCCCCTCCGACTTATTTTTTTCCCTCCCCCAACCTCCTTTTGCTCTCGAATCTCTCTTTGGTTGCTGTCTCCTGTAGCGAGTCTCGGAAAAGTGGCTTCATAAAGGGTCAGTTGGCAAACGGAGCACACACACACACACGAGACTAAAATGAAATACTCGGGGAAGAAAAAAGGACGAGGCCCCTTATATGCTTTTGAAAGAGGGATGAACGCCGCGTCTACCGAGGAAATCGGATGTTTTTAGACGTTTTCCGTCACTCTTTCACAACAGTTGGACAAAAGAAGGGACGCGGGTGGTACTCTCCTGTTTTCACCAAACTCGAGAGCTAGTTCTATACGCATGGGTGTGTACATACATGCATTTTCTTTCTTCCGTGAATTGGGTCTCCGATGAGTCCCTTTGAGACTCCGATCACCAATTACGTAATGCAACATTCTGAAATTTGGAAAAATCCAAATTCCAAATTTTCCAAATTCCAAATTCCAAATTTTCCAAATTCCAAATTTTCCAAATTCCAAATTTTCCAAATTCCAAATTTTCCAAATTCCAAATTTTCCAAATTCCAAATTTTCCAAATTCCAAATTTTCCAAATTCCAAATTTTCCAAATTCCAAATTTTCCAAATTCCAAATTTTCCAAATTCCAAATTTTCCAAATTCCAAATTTTCCAAATTCCAAATTTTCCAAATTCCAAATTTTCCAAATTCCAAATTTTCCAAATTCCAAATTTTCCAAATTCCAAATTTTTCAAATTCCAAATTTTCCAAATTCCAAATTTTCCAAATTCCAAATTTCAAATTCCAGATTTTCAAATTCCAAAATTTCAGATTCCAAATTTTCAAATTCCAAATTTTCCAATTCCAAAATTTCAGATTCCAAATTTTCAAATTCCAAATTTTCCAATTCCTGAATTGTGCGCGCTCCAAAAAAACCCAAAAATTCCAAGAATTTGAATAATTAAAAAAAAAAAAAATACAAGTAAACAGAGGTGCATTGGATAGTGCGATCAAAGTCCCCCGAAGATAGAATCGACGGCAAAACAAATTGGATTGTGGGCAGGGAAACGGCGCTGACGATCGGCACTATGCAAATACACACCATTTTACGATTCCTCTTGTCGTCCCTCATCCTCTCGCGGCTCCAGCCAGCAGTCTATCTCTGACCGTTCTCCTCTTAACCACAGCGCCGTTTGAGGCTTCCAGGGGGGGTTGCCTCGTGCCAATAGCGCATACGCACGATCGATTCTCATTGGACGTGAAAAGGGATGGACACCGCGCGAAACTCATCCAGCCGCATCGTCGCCACGAAACACGATTGCCACGCGGCGTTTGCAATGCACCTACTTCCAATTAAAGCGCCGATCTCACTTGTGTTTACCGACATGTACGATTTTTTCCCAAGCGAACCTTCTAGAGATTAGAGTGACGAGCAGGAAAATCCTCAGAATTTTGGATAATTCGAGGCATTGGAAAATTTTGAAAATTTGGGATCGAGAATTTTTAACTTTCCGATAGGGTAGTATCACATGCTCCTGATAAATTTTCAGCTCGGGCTATGTGTTTTTTTTTTTTTTCCTACTCTTTCTCTATTCGTATTCACCCACGTAACCGCTGGTAGGCATTACTTCATGGGCAATACTACGGATCAGAGTACCCACCCATTGCGGCTGGGGCCGACTTCGCCATTTCAGCTCATCGTATTTCTAATCACAGGGTAAACCTCCAGAAACCCCTGTGATACGATGCCGGGCGTCTACGATGGAACCCTCCCCCCCCCCCGCGCGACGGGTCGCGTTCGGTCCCGGCTCACGGTCTCACTTCATGGACACCGCCGATAGCACACACGGAATGTTCCTGCCATCGGTCGGAGTCCGTGAGAAAATATTTTTCAGAAAAAATATTTGCAGTGAGCTGGAATCGAACGCGGGACCTTTAGAATAGTAGGCAGACACTCTACCCACTACACCAAAGCCCCGTCACGGGCTATGTGTGTGTGTGTGTGTGCGTCTGTATGCTTTTTTTTGGCAAACGGTTCCTCTTGAACTGCTGGCCCGACGCAACTTTTAATTGTTTAGAACGCTGCATCTCGAGAACGGTGATAGCTACGAGAAAAAGTGTTAAACCAAAGTTGTTCCTCTCGTGGAACTACATATTTCATGTTTTATTACTTTTTTTGGTAGGTGTCATATTTTACGAGATATCGATAAAAAATCATGCTAATGCGGTTTATTTAACCCGTCAGTAATCGCGCCATTCACCGGACGTTCTTTAGGCGCGCATGGAGAGAGTCGCATATTTCGTTTTGATATATTCAAGCGAAAAACACAATTTTGGAAAAAAAAACAATACGTTCTGAAAAATATGCAGCAGAAATCATTTTTCCGCTAATCTAAATGTACTTTTTCATTTCTTCCCAGTTCCGTTTATTCGATTCTTCTGTCTCTATCCCCCCTTTTTCCTTTCTTACTCTTTTTTCCGGAGGCACCGGTAAAAACATTTTCACGATGTTCACGCTCATTAAACACGCCGGAGACACTGGATGTTCTTTCAAGGCACACGAACATCTTCGACCCGGCGTCAAACATCATTACACAATATTCCACGGATGAAAGAGTGCAGACAGGGTGATAGTGAGGGTGCGGAACAGAGACAAGGGAGGAATGAGAAGAAAGGAACCATGTCTAATGTAGCGTGGAGATAAATGGGTCAAATGGCAAGAGTTAATACGCATTTTCCCTAAGCCAACAACTGCAAAGGAAGGGGATCATAGCAACTCAATTCTCTATGATGGAAAGGTGGGGGATGTTCGGGCTTTTGGTGGTATTGATAGTTTTTCCCATCGTGGTGACTCATTTTTTCTCCAGAGATTTTGGATTTGGGAAATCTTTCAAGTTTTGAATTTTTCCAATTGATCTTTTTTTTTTTGAAAATTAATTTTTTTTTTTTTTTTAATTTTTTTTTGGACTATGTTTTTTTTTTTTTTAATCATGAAAATTTTTCATACTCTATAGACAATTGACATGAATGTGAAATAGTTGGGAAAAAATGGTGGATGAAAAAGCGGAGAGCTTTGCCCGTGGCTCCTATGAGCCTCGCACCATTCTCGTCCACTCTTTTATATTTCTACAAAACGTTCATTACATCCTTAAGCATTGAAACCTTTCCCGAGTGAATTGTACACAAACGGTGAGAGTGTTTGCGGGAAAGAGACAGAAAGTGAATAAAGGATTCTGGAGAATGGTGGCAGGAATTTAGCGCATTATGGCACGAGTTAATATTGGGCGGACAGCGGGTGGAGTCCGTTCCTCCTAAATATACTCCGCCCTCCATTTACTCGAGCTCCACATATACTATGTGTAGCACTATGGCAAACTTTACCTGAGTACCAGTTAAAACTCTCCAAAAATCCTTCAAGTACCCCACTATCTTTATTTATTTTCCCAAAAAATGGGTGAGGGTGTAATAGAAATCTTGGGGTAATGCATATAGGAAAATGAAAATGAAATTTTTGACATTTCCAAAAATTGGGAATTTCTGAAATTTTTAACATTTTTTTTTCTCAAAAAAAATTGGAACCTCCAAAACGATTAAAATATAAAACGCCCTTTGGAAATTAAAAAAAAATTTTTTTTTGGGATTTTTGGAATTTGGTAATTTTTGAAATTTCAAGTTTAGGAAATTGTTATTGATGTTTCGAGACTGAACTTGGGAAAAAAGCAAAGTTCATGCAATGAAAATCACTTGTCAACATGAAGTAATTTCGCTAGCACAACGCGATTTGAATTCTGCAAAGTGCTCTTCCGGCGTTTTTTTTTATTCGTCGAGTGCTTGAAAGAGCGTTAAAAAAGGTGCCATGTAGAAAAGGGAGTACAAAAACTGGGAATTTCAAATTCATTTTCATACTCTGCCCAATGGTTAGTCCACCACACAATTAAGCGCAATTTTGTAAAGATAGCAGTCACATTTGTCCCCGTCGGATTACCATTTACCCTACTTTGAATAATTTCGTATCTCATGTATGCGGATATGTTTCATCGTCTAACATTCTCTGTTATCCAATTAAAAAAATAACGTAATTGGATGGTGCTGAAGTAACAAATTATTGAAGTCTAAATTTTTACCTTCCCGATTTTTTCAACTTCCCGATTTTTCGGGGGTTATTCTAATGACCCCTAAATCGATTTTTTTTTTCGCTGCGTAACTGGTATTTTAAGTATACCAAAATGTTTCCCATTGAATTCTGAACAAATATCTGTGTGTGTATGTTTGTATGCATGGAATCGGAATTCTTCGTTAACGATTTCTCACAAACGGGTAGAACGATCTGCGTCATCGAGGTCTTATTCGGATATGTCTTCATGGAACTTAGATCGGAGTAGTTTTTGGTTTAAACTGACCGAGCAGTTTTTTTGTTATTAACAATTGAATTGTTCACAACGCTCTATTGCAAAAACGGTAAGAGATACGGCAAAAAGTATTAAGCAGAACTTGCTCTGTAAGTGGAAATGCGTATTTAATTTTTTATCACTTTTTTCCATATTTGTCATAATTAAGGAGGTATGACGGGTTTAACCCTTGAGCGTTCGCACTGCTATTGGCGTCTCACTCCCACTCCAGTAACGCGAATAATTCTCGTCCTCACGCTGGCTATGCGGCTAGTCAAATATTCATAATTATCTGCTTGATAAATGGGATAGTTTAAAATTCTCAAATTTGCAAATTTTCGGTGTGAACCTCACGGGTCCCACTGATTTATCCACACTAATATTTTTTTCTGAAATCAGTTTTTAAACATTTAACTCACACACACGGTTATCTCACTAGTTTTTTATTTCAAATCCTTCACGATTTTGATTGAACAAAAAATTGGCTGTTCTGGAAATTTTTCATTTTTTGGAAATAGTTGGAAGAGTGGTCAGATCCCTCAATTTTTGACGAGTTATGGGGAATTTCGGGGCACGGGGATGCCCTTTAGGCGTTATCGAAAGCTCTAATTTTTCGAACCACCGAATTTTTATAAGCGCGAGATAAGCTGCGCTTACCAGCTAATTATCCTCCCCATACTTTTTCCTCTTAATTGTTTGAATTACCCCCTGCAACCTTAATATGTAGGATCAATCCATGACGGATGGCGAATAAATAACCCGAGGCTGAGGCCTCAAACATATCAGAGTGAACAGTGCGCTAACGATCTTCGCTTGGGCTTATTCCCTAATTCCTACCGTAAGGAAGTTTGTGGCATACCCCCCATTTGCATACGCTATCACAAACCGGTAAATTTCTAATCTCCCGAAATCTCGTGCCACCATAATTACACCCCATGGTTTTAACTATCAAAGCCAACGGAACCGCATAAAATGTATATTTTGCTACACCAAAGACTCAATCTCAAGCCTATCATTTTGGATTTTTATCACTCAACCTAAACCTGAATTTATTGGATATTCAAATTTTCTTTAATTTCAAAATGTTTCTGATTTTTGAACGCCGAAAATTTTTCAGTTTCCGCAGTTACGAAATATCAATTTTTTCTTTAATGTCACATTTTCCAATTTTTCAAATTTCTCATATTTTTGACATTTTGCAAAATTTTCAATTTTCAAAATTTGGATTTTTTGGATTTTTTAAATTGGGTTTTTTTTTCAATTTCAAAAATTTTCCCACCTCGAATATTTTTAATGCTTGAATAAAAGTGTAGGTATGAAGCGTTCTCCTCTGCGAGAACTACATTCCTCTATAATAACCATTATTTCATGAATATGTGCATACTCATCGATTAACACTCAATATCGAATTCTCTGAAAAATCGCTATAACAAGAGTTATCATTTTTAATAGCGCAAGTGGGTGGCTGAAAAAAAAAAACGGTGAAAAATCGCGCACACAAATGCTCACAGAATTCGCAAACCCATCGCGCGTATATATAGTGTGACTGGTCCATACACCATACTGTTTTTTCTCTCTCCACTTTGGGCTATTAGTCATTGCGAGCAGCCGCAAACAAAAAACTAGCTTACGTACACATTCGCACCTTTTGTTGTAACTGCTATGAATGAGGTTGCCGAAAATCTAGCAAAAAGAAAATTGAGAGCCGTACCCAAAATTATCAAAGTCTTCATAACTCCAAAAAAAAAAGTAAAAAAACCTCAATGATTTAATTGATTTCGAGCATCTTCAGACTGATTTTAACGAAATATCTGTGTGCATGTGTTGGCGTGTGTGTGTATGTGTGTGTGTGTGTGGGGCTGCGGGTGAGTGTGGGTGAGTGTGGGTGAGTGTGGGTGAGTGTGGGTGAGTGTGGGTGAGTGTGGGTGAGTGTGGGTGAGTGTGGGTGAGTGTGGGTGAGTGTGGGTGAGTGTGAGTGAGTGTGGGTGAGTGTGGGTGTGGGTGTGGGTGTGGGTGTGGGTGTGGGTGTGGGTGTGGGTGTGGGTGTGGGTGTGGGTGGGTGAGTGTGGGTGGGTGGGTGAGTGTGGGTGGGTGGGTGGGTGTGGGTGGGTGTGGGTGTGTGTGGGTGGGTGTGGGTTTGTGTGGGTGGGTGTGGGTAAGTGTGGGTCGGTATGGGTGAGTGTGGGTCGGTGTGGGTGGTTGTGAGTGTGTGTGTGTGTGTGTGTGCAAATATTGTGAAATGTTACAAGTTGTGAGAAATTCTCATAGAACCAAAAAGAAGAAATTCCTAAACACGCAAAAATTTCGAATAATTCGAAAACTGTCAAATTTAAACGAAAAAAATGGAAGCCGGAAAATTGGTAGCAGATGATTTTTATTTTTTTGTGAATTAGTGCCTTGGAATCACACGAGGTTAATATAATTTCGCACAAATCCTCTAGCCTAGAGGGAGCGAGATAGTCTTTCGTTACACGGTTGTGTATTTCCAAACCCCTGGAAACTGGCTGCCGCCTGGCAGCCCTGGAAAATAGCAGAGATAATTAATGTCGTCCAACGATGGCCCCCATACGATGATTAATAGTGGAGAGATCAGTAATAACATTTACCTCCCAAATTAAAGTGTTCATGAGTCGCGGAAAATTGATTATCATTTCCGGCGTTTACTGTGGTTTATAATAATCTTTTGGCGCCAAACTTTCCTGGGGAGAGAAAGTTTCAGGGTGCATTCTGTTAGAATCAGCGGAAATGTCTTTTGAAAAAAAAAACAAACAAACAAACACAAGTGCCTACAATGAAAAAAAAATAGTTTCACAAATTTTTGTGCCCACCTACAGTCGCCTACATATTCCCGTTTCCCTATTTTCTTTTTTCCACCGCGTATGACGGAGAATGAGATGTGGGAAGGGTCAAATCGTGGATTATTCTCATCAACGTTGAAGTTTTACGTGTCCCTGGAGATTCCGGATTTTCGGTGCAATGGGACTAGTCGGAGAGAGAAATGTAGTAGAAACGTTGGCAGAAAGGCTAAATGCCCATCAAGTGACCTGACGTTGACTATCTACGTCAGCCAAAAGTCCTCTCACTTTGTTCCGGGGTCATTGTCCGGTAGCACTTAATCGATTCTAAGAACACTAAGCGATGGGCCACTAAAATCTCACAACAATAATTACACTTCGGGTTTAGAAAAGTATACTTCGGCTACATAAGTGTTCGTTCAATTATCTGTTCGGAACAGATTACGTCATCGTGTTTCTGAACAGAGGGTAAACCCCCGGAAACCCCTGTGCCACGATCGCGGGTGACTGACAGAGATGACTAATATTTTCCCCTTTTTATCCGCATAGCTTCTGAACTATGAGAGTTAGGAAAAAAAGTCATAAGACATTGAAGATGCACTGTCGTGTAAGGAACAACTTTTATTGAAGTTGTTTTTCCCTATCTCTAATAGTTTTCAAGATACAGTATTACAAACAATCGAAACGATCTCTATGATTTGTGTAATAAGCTTAGGTATCTCGTGTTACCACTGAACCACCGACGGCGTCAAATATTGTCACAATTTAAAAAATCAATGAATATATAAATATATGACATGTGTGCTTCCATGTGACTATTGATGATTGATGGATTAGGGTCATCCTCTCAGAGGGGTGAAAATGGAGGATGAGAAAAATGATTGAAAGTACTTGGGTTTTTTTTCGCTAGCGAAGACTCACAGAAGAAGAGTCTGCTAAAGATAAGAATTCGTCACTCGTATGAAAAAGTGACGAACTTGATAATCAATCACAAGCTGTGCCCCATCAATCATCGCCATAGGTTTGCGCATCAATTGAATTTAGAAGGCAAATTTTAATGCAACGTTTTCAGAAATTCAATTAAGGTGATATAGAATTGGAAAAACGAGATGACAAACAGATATATAGATAAGAAAAACTTTCGACAGTGATATGAGTAGAATTTTCAACCTATTCCGAAAATCATATTTGAGTAGTGTGCGTGTGTGTGTCTGTGTGTGCGTGCCAGTGGGTAGGTGTGAGGGTGTGAGTGGGTGGGTGGGTGTGAGTGGGTGGGTGGGTGTGAGTGGGTGGGTGTGAGTCGGTGGGTGTGAGTCGGTGGGTGGGTGTGTCTGGGTGGCTGGGCGTGTCAGGGTACCAGGGCGTGTCCTGGTGGCTGGGTGTAGGTGTGTGTGCGTGTGTGTGCAATTACAAATCAAGAAGTTTTCATTGTGACCCTGATCCATTTACCCATTACACAATTCTCAAAATGAGTAATTCTACAGTTCTTACCCTATCAATAATTGACTTCAAGGGGTTTAGCAAAGAGACCGTTAGAAATTGCAAATTCTGCATGGCTAATTCAATTACGAAAATGCTTCCACATATCTGTGTCCAACCGACAAAATATGATTGCATAAGGCATTGGAAAGCAGTTCCTTTAGTGGTAGGCGGATGATGCGGCTAGTTCGCACTGGTCGTTGGTGCAGAATAGAACCTGGCATACTGTGCGGTAACTGCTGACTAGAACACAAGCTCGCTTCGTTGCTTGCCTATGTACTCGATCTCTGATATGCCCTCTCTGACTGTCCAAACCTCTTCTGCACCATCTCTTCATTCGTTCGGATCAAAAACCTCTGCTTTAGCCCCACAACCTGAAATATCTATAATGGATTCGGGCAAATCTGCAATTTATGCACTCAATGGAGAGATCTCAAATTAATTTCAACTGGCGTGTGGGTGTGTGTGAGCAGACATGTGTTTTTTTTTCCTCCGTCCCTCTCATTTGTACGCCCCCGGTAGCGGTCGTGTAAGCATTCCTTCAGGGGGCGTACCGGACACCCACCCATGCGGCTGGGGCCGACTTTCGCCATTTTTAGGCCATCGTATTTCTAAACACAGGGTAAACGTCCAGAAACCCCTGTGCTACGATGGCCGGCGCCTATGATGGAACCCACCCCCACCCCCTGCGTCGGGTTAGGTTCCCGCTCGGCCGGGCGGTCTCATTTTATGGGTACCGCCGATAGCACACACGGAAGTTCCTGCATCGTTCGAAATCCATGAGAAAATATTTTGAAAAAATATTCTCCGGCGGCCGGGCGCGAACCTAGGACCTTCGGAGTAGTAGGCAGATACTCTACCACTACGCCAAAGCCCCGACTGAGTAGACATGTGTGTGTGTGTGTATGTGTGTGGGGGGGTGGGTCTGGGTGTGTGTGTGTATGTGTGTGTGGGGGGGGGTCTGGGTCTGGGTGTGTGTGTGTGTGTGTGTGTGTGACAGAATTGGGAGAGACCGGAAGAAAAGTGAAGTTACCCATGTTGAGAAGTTATTAATGTTGCCCATTCCCACACCCATACCTAGTTTATTTCAAGGGATTTTCGAACATCAGTTATGACTCAACTAACTTCAAAAAAAAGACAGAATCGTGATTCGTCAGCTACAATGTGGTTTGGATAAACGACATCACTCCGTTTTCTGGTAAAAGCTCTTACCATTTCCTGAATCTCCGATGTCGGAGGAAGAGTTGGCCTGTGCGGGTGGGTTATAAACGATCGAAGGAATCTCTCACATTAGTCTTGGTCAGAATTAGAGATAAGCTGAATGAGAAATTTACGCGTCCGGTGGAAACTATTCGAGAATTTCAACATGAATATTCCGCAAATCTCTTCAGTACTGTGATTTTCGATTTTTATATTCAAATTTTGTGATTTGTGTAGTGGATATCTCCAATTTTAGGAATAGATTTTTTTTGCAGATTTTAATTTTGGAGCTTAATTAAATTGTTAACGATTGGAAATTATTGACTATTTTTTTTTCACCCCTGCGAACTCGCATGTTCACGTTGAAACTTATAACCTGATGTTAACACATAATTCTGTTATCGTAACAATTATATGCCATAATTATGCAACTCAATGATTATGAGTTTCATGTCGTAGTACTCATTGCTTATCACATGATTTTTAATGCCCTGTAAATATGTGTATAATTATGAAAAATAATGTGTACTCTCTCGATCGTATTCCGGAGATGGTCTGTTGAATTTAATGGTTGTACTCTTAACTTTACAACTTGATGGGCTCTGATGGATTCTGTGGTGGTCGTTCGACCTTTTAATCTAGCAAAAAAAAAAAAGAAAATCTTGAAATTTATCCTTTCAGGATTTATGGGGCCAGCGTAACGAACAACATTAAAAAAATGCGTGCGTACTGGGAAAGCGCAGGTAAAATTGCAGGAGCTTTGGAAAGGCCTTTTGTACGTTCATCAAACGCTTAAATTTTTCGCGGTCTTAAACATGTTCCGAAATCCCAATGCTTTAAAAATTTTCCAATTCCTTTTTTTTGCCTGCACGAAATACCTTGATGGAGATGAAAAAGTGCATCGCCATTGATCCGAAAAAATGCCGATTCACAACAATCTAATGTGGTTCATAGTGCAACGGAGCCATCACTAATTTCGTACCATCCCTGCAAATTGTCGCGAGATGAATGAAAAGATCGAGAGCAGTTTGCATGCCTCAGCAATTCACCAGAGTCATGTATAAGAGGTGAAAATGAAGTGGTGGTGAGCAAGGGGGTGCAATTGAGGATCTGTATTGAAGCCTCCAACGGAACACACGAACACACATTTTTCAAAAAAATATTTTTACGTCCGACCACTAGCAGGAACATTCCCTGTAATGGATGGTACCCACACATTGAGAACGCTAGACCGGACGGGAACCCAACCCTGGGGGGGGGGGGGATCAGGGGGGTCCATCACCGACGTCGCGATGGAGGCAAAAAAAAAACTTGAACCATTGAAGACAGAAAAAATCCGAAATTGAGAATTTGAAAATGAAAAATTCTGCAAATTCACCACATTCCAATAATTCCAGGCTACTCACATATTTACCTATCCACCATGGGTAGAGGTCGTTTTTAGGTGAATTAGCCTGAATCTCCTTACCCCTTCAAAATTCAACTAGAACATGCACAACTTAAACGATAACTGGCTGTATGCAGTAGCTGCATCATCGGCAAAGGGCATATAGTCCCTGTATGTATGTAATGATGAGAGTGCCTCGCAGTTACATTAGCTATCGCATATGGCTCCATAACGCGATCGTATAAGTGGGATGCTGGTACAAAGGAGCCTCCAAATTTTGGGTATAGGCCATGACAGAGCTAGCTACTGTGAGAAATGGCGAGTCATATTATGACCGTAAACCTAATCGAATAAAGAAAATGCCGGAAACATTAAATCGTTTATCAGAAAAATTTAGCTAATACATTTTTTTCTATTTTTTTACATATATAAAATTGCCAAGCGTTTTCTCGGAAAGACAATATTTTCCGTTTTGCATTTGCTGAGCAATTGAATCGCACATAAAAAATCACATCTCATAGGACTAGTTATGCAGATGGAAATTTTAGAATTTCCGAAAATTTTCTCTACAATCCTATCAAGCACTTTATATTTACATGAACATGGAAATCAACTTCATAAATAGCAATTAAAATGAAATCCAATTGTCACCGAGAATTGGGTTAGGCAAATAAACGAGGAGACAATTCGGCAGTGGGACCGTTGGAATATAAAGACCATGGAGTATATATATATATGTTGCGAGCCTCTAATTAAAAGTAAAACGCGATAAAGCTTTCTCATTAACGGCTGGGAACAATGGAGCGCGAAACGGCTACACTCCTGGAATTGGTTATTTTTCACCAACTTGAGTGGGTGTACGTCAACTCAAGATATGAGCTTGATTGCTTTCTGATTTTCACTTGGTTTTATTGAAATGCATTTATTAAATTTGAAATTTTTTTTTCCTGAATTTTTAACATGTTTATCATGGAGAGCTTTAATCTTTTACCGACACTGTTTCTCCCCGCGAGTAATTCCACTTAATTAGTCTACACCATTCCTTCATCATCCCATCGCCGTCGCATGATCATCTAAAACTCATTCCCCAAATTTGCTATTCCTCTCTTGAGACACTATCAGCTGATGTTGACCTACATTAGCCCCTCTTCGTTGTTGCGTTCAAGTACCTAATCATGAGTTCAATTAGGGAAAAGTACAATGCATTATGTTGCCATGTATTTCATGTGAACTATTAATTTTTTTTGCTGGAGAATTTATTGGAAGAGCTAGTGGGGCAAATTAGTGTGACCTGTGAGGGTCAGAGTGGAAAAATCCTGATTGTTCATTGACCCCCCCCCCTCCCCCGCCCACTTATACACACACAGTCACCCGCCCACCCATATACACCCATGCCATCACCCACCCACCCACAGACACCTATCCACCCACCGACACACACCCACCCACCCACACACCCGCCCACACACCCGCCCACCCACCCACCCACAGACACCTATCCACCCACCAACACACACCCACCCACATACACCCACCCACACCCGCTCACCCACACACCCGCCCACCCACACATAAATACACCCACACCAATACACACACGCAGACACACACAATCTGCTGCTATTATTTCAGCATGATATTCGGCCGCATTACACACTTAATGGAAAATTTTTAGGGCTTCCTTACCGTGGCTGGAAAATAAATGATTGAAATATAGTGTGTGGACTTGAGTGCCATCGCAAATTCAGTGTAGAGGGGGCCAGGATAAAGCAGCCCCGCATGTCCGCCCATCTCACCCTACATCCCTCGTTTCAAGGGCCACTCGACAGATTTCGAAGGATTTTATGTGCGCCCTATATGCGCTTCTATGCTATACGTCCCATCCATGTGGCGTATGATTAATATTTATGGCAAGTTCACAAAAACGAAAGTTAAAAATTTTTTTTTTTCGTTTTTGTTGTAGAAATGTGGGGAAATGTGTTTTGGGAATTTGGGGGATTTTGGAAATGGTTTGGATTGATCAAATCTATGCAATTATTCAATTTTCAAAGACAATTTTTTAATTATTAATCAAGAAGTTTTTAGTCCGGTCCCCACAGATCAATACACTAGTTCCCTATCGACATCACATGGTATCGTTAAGGGTTATGGTGGAATTTTCAAGTTATATGTTCGCTAGTGGCAAAATTTTAATGGTTTTTTTTTATTTGGCAACTAGCTCCTATATATTTTCATTCCACGTATGCGGGGGCAGTTGTAACTATATATATTGAAAAGTGTGGCTACCGAATACAGAGCGAGTGTACTGAACCGAGCAGACTTTTGTAGTACAGTAAAGAGGCGGACTAATAGAAAATGAATGATGAAGAAAGAAAAGGGAGTCTGGGCGAGTGAAACTCTGGTAAAACAGGAAAATAGGGAGAAGCCAGGAAAAACGGAAACGCAGAGGGTGTATGGGGAATAAGGCCGACAGGGGGCCGAGCTTGGTTAATCGGGACATGTAATTTATGATAACGTCGAATTTGCGGGTTGTAATTCGTTATGTGTGGTCTGTCATGTATACAGCGATATGAGAAGCTGAATGGATGATAACTTTTTTTTATTAAAAAAAATTTGAATTTTCAATTCTCTCTACACTAGTCGGTTTTTTATGACAATTAAGGATATGTTATGGATTTTGAATGTTTGAAAGTTCTTATGCGTTTGAAATAGGACAAACACACCCACACACCTACCTACACCCACCCGCCCACCCACCCACCCAATCACTCACCCACCCACCCAACCACTCATCCATCCACTCAACCACCCGCTCAACCACCCGCCCAACCACCCACCTACCCACCCAACCGCTCACCCACCCACCCAACCACTCACCCATCCACCCAACCACCCGCCCAACCACCCGCCCAACCACCCGCCCAACCACCCACCCAACCACCCACCCAACCACCCACCTAACCACCCACCTACCCACCCAACCGCTCACCCATCCACCCAACCACCCGCCCAACCACCCACCCAACCACCCACCTAACCACCCACCTACCCACCCAACCGCTCACCCAACCACCCATCGACCCACCCAACCGCTCACCCAACCACCCACCGAGCGACCCATGCACCCAACCACTCACCCACCTACACACACACACACACATACATATCTGCCAATTATGTTGTAGCAGGCACGTTCCGTTTGTGCTATCGACGATACCCATAAAAAACCGCACGGCCCGGTGGGAACCTAACCCGACGCGGGGGGGAGGGGAATGGGTTTCATCAAAGAGGTTTCTGGAGGTTTGCCCTGTGTTTAGAAATACGATGGTCTAAATGACGACAGTCGGCTCCAGCCGTATAGGGATGGGTGTCCAGCACTCCCCCTGAAGGAATGCTCCAACAGCAGCTGCCGTGGGGAGTACAAACGGGAGGGACGGAGCATGAAACACACACATACACACACACATGCAAACGCGCGGGCGCACGCACGCGTGATTATCTTGCAAATTATGTGTCAGAATTGAAGATGAAAACAACAGAGTTCCGCGATGATTGAGCACCTTCCAAACACTAGTTTTGCTCGTATACAAATCAGTGAAGCAGTTTCAGCATTTTTCGATCTTCACTGGGTCCATGGTTGAGAAAGGTTTTTGCGCAAGCACTCGAAACGTTGGGACACAGCGAGCTGTCGTGAACGATTAATCTTCAGTGAGAGGGAAATGAAAAGAGCTGCAGCATGCGAAGAGTAAAGGACAACATGCGAGAACGCGTTATCGCACCAAAGGTGTTGTCTCATCGAATTTCAGTAGCAGAGAGCAGGTGCAAAAGCATCCTACTTGCATTTACGAGCGCTTTGGCGAAAAGGCTCCTACATCTCAAATTCCGTTCATTTCATATCGCGCGCAGAGACTTCCAGATACGAAGCGGTGTCTTAGAAAAATCGTTAAGTAATTTTGTGGAAAAATGAAAATGGAGTTTCTATTTGTTGACAACCTGACAGGAGAAGTTGTTGATCAGTATTCCACTGACTTTAGGTCATTTTCACAGACACATGTATTCTCAGATAACTGTCTGTGTGCAAGTGTGTGTGTGTGTGTGTGTGTAGGTGGGTGGGTGAGTGAGTGAGTGAGTGGGTGGGTGGGTGGCTGGCTGAGCGGGTGGGTGTGTGGGTGGGTGGGAGAGTTGGGTGGGTGGGTGGGAGAGTTGGATGGGTGGGTGGGCGGCTCGGGTGGGTGGGTGGGAGGGTTGGGTGGGTGGGTGGGAGAGTTGGGTGGGCGGGAGGGTTGGGTAGGTGGGTGGGAGAGTTGGGTGGGTGGGAGAGTTGGGTGGGTGGGAGGGTTGGGTAGGTGGGTGGGAGAGTTGGGTGGGTGGGAGGGTTGGGTAGGTGGGTGGGTGAGTGGGCGGGTCCGTGGCCGGGTGTGGATGAGTGTGTGTGTGTGTCTGAAAAATCTTTCGCCATGAATGATCTTCCGATCGAGATGCTGTGGTACACGATCAATTTCCATTCTCTTCCACTTATCGATATAACGAAATAAGTCTTGGATAAGCTAGTGAATTTTCTTCAGGAATACACGGTCAATTTGATTGGTACAAAGAGAAAAAAGAGTTAAGCTACGAAAATGGGAGTGTAAAGACGAGAACATTGGAGTGCGCTGCTTACTGTCGTGTTTCACTCAAATAACACAGAGACCGTTGCGCGATCAACTTTAAACTCCGCTCAGTACTCAGTTGAGTGAATACTCATCGATTGAAAAAAAAAGTTCAATCATCTGACTCGTTCACGAGAAAACGTAAACGTAAATTTGTTCCCGACAAATAGAGTTGTCCGAAAATAGCGATGCACACATGGGCACACACACACACACACATCAAATTTTTGAAGGTTCCACGACCTCTAACTTTTTTGTATTTTCAAAATTTTGAAAAGTGAAAATTTTTTGAAAACCGAAGTTGTCAATATTGGAAGTTTTCTGAAATTTTGAGTTTTTGGAATTATTTAATTTCGTACTAAATTTTTTGGGAAATTTGTAAAAGTTTCGCAAATTGGAAGAATTAGGAATTATTATTTCTTTTTTAATTCTAGAAATGGTTTCAATATTTGGAGCCGACGAACCGGAAGTTCCCAAGTGCAATCATTATCCCCTCTTTACGACTGTTACCGATTAACTCAATAGTTGGACGAAAAAACGACTAGAATACGAGTTATACAACTCAGCCAATCGCTCACTCATCCTTCTTAACGCGTCATAACTTTGACAAAAAAGTTGACGCTTCTCTCCAGCATATTCTTTTTCCCCGAAGAATGCCATCTCTATCTTTCTCACTTAGCTAGTAGAACGAGATGTTTCAAAAGTATTTCACGTAGCATTCCAACACGCGCGCGCAACTCTTGAACGGATTTTCCGCAGTCGAGCGGAAGTCACTCGGGATATTCTTATTGCGGAAACATCTTGCACGAACTTGGTCTTGCGTATGCTGGCTAGAAAATTGAACAGCCGCTGTAAGTGTAATAATGACGAAAAATATTAAAAACTGAAATTTTTAATATACGTAACGTCTCAGGCCAATTTTTCTCGCATACTAGAATCAGTTCCAAAAAAATTGGTACTTCGAGATTTTTTGCTTTCAATATATATTGGATCAATTCATAGAACCACCAATGAAAAAATTCGGCATGGCGTACTTCATATACATATATATGTCTCACAGCAGCGCCATCTAAATCGTGGGAGTGGAAAGAGGGTGAAATTTGGGGATGAAAGTTCCTCTTCCATTTTTCTCTCCAAGGACTCTCTGCCGAGTTATTCAATTTTGAAATGGGCCAATGGGAGCGTAGCTCCGCCCCCTCGAACAATGGTTCTCAATTTACTAGTTATAAATTGAGGAAAACCGGGATTTCACGTGTCAAGGTCTCACAGCGGTTCCGGGAGTGGCGAGCACCCTAACACATGGTGCGTACAATCCCAGTTTTTCGCAATTTAAAATGATGCAATTGAGCACCACTGATCGAGGGGGCGGAGTAACGCTCTGATTGGCCCACTTAGAAGTTGAATAAGTTGGCGGGGGGGGCTTCAGACAGAAAAGTGCAAGAGGAACTTCCGACCCCAAATTTGCCCCCTTCCCGTTTCCGACTTCAGAGTGCGCGGTTGAATGATGGCCCTATAGGGGTAGTTAGGGCATGATGGGACATGAGTGCTGAATGGGACAGGGAGATGTCCCACATCTCAGTGTGACCACGTGTTCGATTATGACTCATTCGTCCACACAGATATATACACATATATATACTACTACTATGTACTATGTACTATATAGTATGTACTATATACTATGTACTATATACTATGTACTATGTACTATATACTATGTACTATATACTATGTACTATATACTATGTACTATATACTATGTACTATGTACTATGTACTATGGACTATGTACTATATACTATGTGCTATATACTATATACTATAGATATAGATATTTATATATGCGGACTATATATCGTAATATATTTTAGGACAAATTATAGTGACATGTATAAAACCGCGACTCGTTGACTGGAACATTTCTACATTGAAGCAAATAGTCCCAGACCCTTTCCTCATTTAAGTACTCGAGTCGGCTGGGGTTGAGGCTGGTTTTAATCTAGAGTATGCGCGAAGTAGCACATACGCAAAGTTTCTCGCGCTGGTACCACCCAGAGTAGAGTTTGCGTTCTGAGATATGAGAATTTTCGAAGAGTGTGTGCTACTGTGGGTATTCACAGAGGGATGGAAACGAGAAGGTAAGCATTCAATCGAGGTCACTGCGTCGCGTCAAGTTCTAGAAAATAAATATAGAGGTAATGTTCAACATTAACAATTTTTATTTCATTGAACAAATGAAACAAGCATTCCATGGAACAAATTCGTGGAACGCTCAATTCTTTGGCAATTTTTGGTGGGTCTGAAATTTTCCAAATTTTACGGAATTTTCTAATTTTTTCACTGTGTTCAGATTTTTCAAAAATTAATAATTACAAAAAAATCGCGTTATCAATTCATCGTCGTGCAATAACTTATAGCTTCTATATTATCGAGAACCTCAGGCTAATCAGCGGTGGAAAAATGTGAGTAACTTCATTCGAACGATCTTTTAGTTTCAGCCAATTTCCAGGTTCTATATATATATTTTTTTTATATTAAGTATCAGGGCTGTAATATCGAATACTTACAAACCAAAAATGGAAAATTTTAAGGAATTTGAGGTCGCAAAAAAATCACGGATATTTTTAGAAATAATTTTACATTTTTTGTTTGTTTTTTTTTTTATAGAACATTCAATTGCCGACCATGAATTTCGAAATGCCAGAGGTATGTAAATTTCGAAAATTTTTGAATATTAAAAATTGTGAATTTTCGAAAATCCCCAAAAAATGTTTCATTGACAAAATTACATGAACAAATTGAAAATTTTCCGACTTGCACTTGGGATGGGAGGGGTCAAGGTATTTTCATCTTAAGTTCGATGTGAGAGCCAGCAGGAGATATCCTTGACTTTGCCGTTTGTGGTAAAGTTCCACCCGAGTGCAGTATTGCGACATCGGAGGGATATCACTGGTGAAACGAGCTCGTTGAGAACGTTAAAACGAAATGCTGACTACGAGAAAGAGGTTTTCCCACATGGTTCTTTTTAGACACGTAGGTAGAATGAGGCTTCAAGTGGTAGTGAACGATCGGACCTGCTTCTTTTTTTTGCGGCTTATCGGCCTGGTTTGCTTGAGCATAAGAAAGGTAATGAGCACAAGGAAGCCGGTACATATAGGTTTGGCCCCATCAATTTTCTGCGGCTTGGGTTTTGCTATGTACTCAGCCGGAATAGTACTGTTCCATATACGTTTGAGGATAGCAGTTGACGGTGGTTTTCCACAAACGACCGATGAAGTGGTTTTCGGCTCCATTACTACTTGCTTCTTGTGAACTATAGTTTCCAGTTTATAAGATGTAGATGCGAATCAGTTTATTTATTGGCGGGAAATAGGTGGCATTGGAAGTGGAGTAAAATGAGATTTTCACCGTCAGATATACTACGAACCAACGGCGGTTTTCTCAACCAACAATTGTGGCAATATTGCCATTATTTTGAGCCCTACAAGAGCTTTTTGCGAAGTTTCGAAAAAGAAAACTACTGGGATAAAATGTGTTCCCCGTTGGGAACACAAACGAAACTTGCCGATTTGTAATTTCTGTTTGCCATTCCTACATTTTCCGATACGTCAATTAAATGTTTAAAGACTGATTTTAGAAAAGAATACTGGTGTGGGTGAATCAGTGGGACCCGTGAGGTTCACACCGAAAATTTGCAAATTTGAGAATTTTAAACTATCCCATTTATCAAGCAGATAATTATGAATATTTGACTAGCCGCATAGTCAGCGTGAGGACGAGAATTATTCGTGTTACTGGAGTGAGAGTGAGACGCCAATAGCGGTGCGAACGCTCAAGGGTTAAACCCGTCATACCTCCTTAATTATGACAAATGTGGAAAAAAGTGATAAGCAATTAAATATGCATTTCCACTTACAGAGCAAGTTCTGCTTAATCCTTTTTGCCGTATCTCTTACCGTTTTTGCAATAGAGCGTTGTAAACAATTCAATTGTTAATAACAAAAAAACTGCTCAGTCAATTTAAAGCGAAAACTAATCCGATCTAAGTTCCATGAAGACGCTCCGATTAATACCTCGGTGACCCAGATCGTTCTACCCTTCATGAGAAATCGCTAACGAAAAATTCCGATTCCACACATACAACCACACACACACAGACATTTGTTCAGGATTCGACGGAGAGCATGTTGGTATACCTAAAACAACAGTTACGAAGCGAAAAGAAAAAAATCGATTTAGGGGTCATTACAATAATTTGTAATTCCGATCGGAAAAATCGGGAATCGGCAAAATTGAAATTTCGAAAACCTGCAAAAGAAAAAAAAAGGGATTTAATAGTCTGAAAGGTATTTTGCGGGAGAATTGCAAAAAGGGAATTGAAGGTATATTTTGGAACGGTCAAAGATTCTCGAATGGACGTAAACCGGATAAATGGCAGAAACCGGAAACACAATTTTGGAAATGATAGCTGGAGTCGTATTGCACCACATACATTTTAGGATAGCAGTTGACGGTAGTTTTGCACAAACGACCACTGAAGTGGCTATTGGTAGGATTACTACTTGCTCCTAGTGAACTATATATAGTTTCAAGTTTATAAGATTCCCGAATGTAGATTCAAATCAGTTTGGATATTGGTGCGAAATAGGCGGAATTGCGGTCGTAATGATGAAATGGTTTTCTCAACCTGCAAGGCAAATTAATCTGTGTGTGTGTGTGTGTGTGTGTTCACATTTCGGAATACGATCCCGAGAAAAGATGTGAGAAATTCTCCAAATGCGACCCTCAAGAACATTGGTGAAACGGTGCGACCACTGACGGAGAAATTAAGATCTAGATATAGCAAGTAATTGCGTACGGGTCGTGGAGCCGGAGCGAGGAACTCCATGTGCTCTAGTGAGGACGGACATTCAATACGCCCCCTGAGAATCTTTACAAGGAGCGCTATGGCGCTTAATATCCGCTGCTGCTCAAAGGTTAAGCAATCAGATCTAGTACACAAATCAGACTTGTCCCAGTCTCAATCCGTATATATTGGAGCGCATTTCCGAGGCCGAATTTTCTCCCATTTAGGGGTTATTATAATAACTCTAGCATGAAACTTTCGCATGAAAAATAAATGGAGATCTTTCAAAAACTGCAAAAGAAAATCATTTTCCCATACTGATCGCGATTATGCGAAAGTTTCGTTCTCCGACTCTGAATAAGTAATTCCGTTTCATGCCAAAATATTTGTGTAGGTTGAAAGAAACTGAAAAGCATCGTGGATTGACAGAAGTGAAATTGCCTGTAATATACATTCACCATAGCTGAATATGCCAGTAGGCTTTGTCGTTAATTAATTCACAAATGTAATATTGATGGTAAGTAATCAGCCGCGTGCGGTACACCTTGGTGGACGTTTCCATCAATCGCCCATTACAATTACTAATTACACGCCTGGAACTAACCAAAGCCCATTTATCAATCAATATTGTGAGTATGACTGATACTTTCGTATTAATTTCATTCGTCATTAGAATCGCTACTTGTATCAGCGACTATGCTGTCATTTCGATGCAATATAGCACTTAGATACATACGCAATTTTCTGTGTTGGTACAGTTTTAGCAGAGAAATAATTAACTTGGCATAGTTTGAATGTCTCACTTAGAAGACTTTAGCATTACTGCAAAGTGAGATTCTGTGTGTGTGTGTGTTTTTTTTTCACTTTTTCTCTATTCGTATTCACCCACGTAACCGCTGGTAGGCATTACTTCATGGGCAATACTACGGATCAGAGTACCCACCATTGCGGCTGGGGCCGACTTCGCCATTTCAGCTCATCGTATTTCTAATCACAGGGTAAACCTCCAGAAACCCCTGTGATGCGATGACGGGCGTCTACGATGGAACCCTCCCCCCCCCCCGCGCGACGGGTCGCGTTCGGTCCCGGCTCACGGTCTCACTTCATGGATACCGCCGATAGCACACACGGAATGTTCCTGCCATCGGTCGGAGTCCGTGAGAAAATATTTTTTAGAAAAAATATTTTGCAGTGAGCGGGAATCGAACGCGGGACCTTTAGAATAGTAGGCAGAAACTCTACCGACTACGCCAAAGCCCCGTCAGTGTGTGTGTGTGTGTGTGTGTGTGTGTGTGTGTGTGTGTGTGTGTGTGTGTGTGTGTGTGTGTGTGTGTGTGTGTGTGTGTGTGAGTGGGTGGGTGGGTTTCTGCGGGTGGGGGGGGGGTGGGTTTGTGCGGGTGGGGGGGGGGGTGGGTTTGTGCGGGTGGGGCGGGGTTGTGTGGGTGGGGGGGGGGGGGGGGGTGAGTGGGTGGGTGGATAGGTGGGTGTGTGTATGTGTGTGACGATACACGTATGAAGTCAAGTTATATATCTGTTACCCAAATTCGACTATTGATCAATTACCATGATTTTTTATCGATATCTCGTAAAATATGATACCTAGCAACAAAAGTAATAAAACATGAAATATGTAGTTTCACGAGAGCAACAATTTTTGTTTACCACATTTTTTTGTATCTATCATCATTCTGGAGATACAGCGTTATAAACAATTGAAATTACAATTGCGGAAACACTTCTTTCAGACCTGGAGACTCAGTCAATTAAAGAAAAAAGTTAAATGGGTCCAGCAGTTTAAGAGGAACCGTTCGCCATAAAAAAGAATACGGACGCACATACACATACACACATAACCCGCGCTGAAAATGTATCAGGAGCATGTGAAAGGTCGAGAAACGTAAAAATTTCATGATTTTGGACATTTTATTTTCGGAGTGATTACAATAACTTCCCCTATCGGGAAGGTAAAAAATATATTTCCGTAAGTTATAAACGCTTCCATGCGGATGAAAGCTCTCCGAATTTACCCGGGTATTTCATCTACAGAGAATACAATCTATTCATATTGCTACAGCCATCATACTTCTCCCATATTCCTTTCCTAAGTTCAAGCTCCCTAATCGCTTTGAAGGATTCATCGTTTGGGGGGGTTAGGCAACATCATAATACGATTGGCACTTGTGTTAGCCATGAGCAGGTTCCTAGTTCCCATATGCATCTCTACGTCCCCATACCGTCAATAAGCCTTACGCAGTGTGGAGGCAACTGGAGTATTATAACCAAGCCCACCCTAATGTATACTGGACCCCGTATAGTGTTGTATCGGAGAACCCTTTGTGAGATTGGCTGTGCCGCTAATGAAGCGCGATACCTTGCTGCCTCTGATGTCGATCATCAACGGTTTCCCATATGCCATCGATTATATTTCAATATACCCCCCCCCCCCCCCCACCGCTACCTGGATATTGTAATCCGCTAAGATACTCAAGTATTTCATTTCAGTAGAAGGAACAGCCAGTATTCGATGTATCAAGCGACGCCCAAAAAAGTCAATTTCAGGTCCTTACCGTGAAACAAGGCTTTCGAGTGCCAGAGGTCACAGGTTTGAGACTAAGACCGTCAAGTCTCACATCACAATTATTCAGTATTAAATCAGCTTTTAGGGCTTAAATGCAGACGTTTACGTCGATAAATTGAGATTTCCGGTGTCGCCAAACTGCGAACTTTTTTTTATAGTGAGAAGACGGTTAAGTTTCAAGTAAATGTTCCTCTTCTACTTTTCTGTCTGACGATCCCCCCCCCCTTCCCCCCATGAAGTTATTGAAGGTTGAAGTTGAATACCTACGGCAGTGCATAGCCCAGGCACCGGTTCGTTCAGTTCCGAGAACAGTTCCAAGAATGGTTTTGGGAGAATGGTCTGTTCCGGGAACTATTCCACGAGGAACTCCAGTCACGGAAATCGTTTCAAGAACGGTTCCAGATGAGAGTCCAACTTCGGGAACGGTTCCAAGAATTGTTTCGGGTGAATGGTCTGTTCTGGGAACTATTCCACCTAGAACTCCAGCTACGGGAATCGTTTCAAGAACGGTTCCAGGCGAGAGCTCATTACCGGGAACGGTTCCGGGAATTGGTTCGGGTGAATGGTCTGTTCTGGGAACTATTCCACGAGGACCTTCAGTTACGGAAACCGTTCTAAGAACGGTGTCAGATGAGAGTTCAACTCCGGGAACGGTTCCAAGAATTGTTTCGGGTGAATGGTCTGTTCTGGGAACTATTTCACGTAGAACACCAGTTACGGAAACCGTTCCAAGAACGGTTCCAGATGAGAGTTCAATTCCGGGAGCAGTTCCAGGGATTGTTTTTGGTGAATGGCCTGTTCTAGGAATTATTTCACGAGGAACTCCAGTTACGGAAACGGGTCCAAGAACGGTTCCAGATGAGAGGCCAGTTCCGGGACCGATTCCAAGGATCGCTCCGCCTGCCTGAATGGCCTAACGATCTGTTCCAGGTGAACAGATTATCCCTTCACTACCATCGCTAATTGAGATAATCGGTACATCGATACACTCGAGTTCTACCATCCAAATACCCGTGCATTTATAACGCTTTACTGCAAGAACAGTTAAAGATAGAAGAAAAAGTGCTCAACAAATATTGTTCCGCTTGCAAATACCCACATTTCATGTTTTATCACTTTTTTTCCTAACTCTCATAACTTAGAAGATATCGGCATCGGCAAGTTATTGATGCTACTCGTGAAGGGGCACCTCCTCCCCTCGCATTACTTCTAGTCGTCGACATTCTAAAAACTACATCGATCACAGATTTTTCATTCGGAAGAAAATAAAAAAAAACGAACATTTCTTAAGGGCACTACGATGTCAGGTTATGCAAACGTCTGGAGAAAAATGACGTTTTTTTGAAGGTCTTCCTGATATTACTGCACTTGCAGAGACCATAGTTTTTGTAGGAAGGTACCGAAACGCCCAAGCTACGTAAATGTTCAAGACGAAGCGGTATAAAAAAAAAAAGTGGGCGGATTCTCCTTCCGAGGTACGTTGGACGAACGTCGTTTGCATTAATTTGAATGGGAATTGCTCGGCTGCTGTGGGTATTCCATCTTTCTTTTGATTCTTCACCACCACCACCCCCCCCCATCCTCCCGACCCCCTGTGCTGTTATGACGACACCAGTTTTCTCCACGTGCCAGGCTGCTAATAAACTTTTCACAGTAATTTCATTTATACTCGTGGTTGGTAGTTTTTCAAAAATATGGCCAAACTTGTGATTTATGCACGTGAATATCCGGTTGATACCATTAATTTTGCCGAATGAGGGTAAATACAGGAAATCACGAATTACTGGTTGAGTGAAAAGTTCAGGTCTCTGTTTGGACTGATCTAGGCGAGGGGGAAAAAAGAGCGATGGTGAGGGTGGAAGTTAAATGAAAATATGAGCTTTTTGGCATGCTGAATCAAACATAATTTTGTGATGATTGTTAATGAATTCGCGTTTTTTTTTCAAATTTTGGAAATATTTCAAATTTTGCGGACGTTTGATTTTGTTTTTTTTTATGTTTTTCGTAATTATTGACATTTATGACAATTTTGGATTTTGAAAAAATTCAAATTTTTGAAAATGAAGAGTCGTTGAAATTTTTAATTTGATATGTTTGAAGAAATTCATAAAATACGAAAATCTATGAAATGTCAAAAAGAAAAAAACTGGATTTTGTTTGTAAATTTTTTTTTTTCGTTCCTTGCCTGCATTGCACTAATAGTTGTCCGTACAAGGCAGGACCCTGGGGCCGCTCAGCCGCCCGGTAAACAAATATAGCGTCCGACTTTACGGGCATTGCTACCGGCTTTATTACTCTATTAAAGACTGTGCCATTGCACAAATTTGTTCATCGTAGGGTGTCAGAATGTTTTTTACTTTCTCATGCCGCCCACTCCTTATCCACATCAATTTATTTTTCAATCATACTCCATAAGGTCTACATGGTAGCGTTATGGTGAAAAGAAATCAAGGATAAATTGAGGCAAAAATTCCGGTAGTGCCAGTCGGGATTTGAACCCGAGTGTCGGCGTTTCGGGTCGGGAGTTCCGGGACGTAAGTTCCCCTTGGTTTTCGGGAACACTGCCAGACTGGAGTGTCTTTCTTTGACACTTGAAAGCGTCAACCGTCGATTTTAAAGGCTTGACTTGAAACATGACTGGCTAAGTTGACAATGGAGCGGTGTGTCTTGAGTCAATGGAGGACTAGATTTGATAGCAATGAAGTACAAAATGACCATTGTGAACTTGAGTCTGAACTTGAGACTTTAAAGTCCGAACTTGAGACTTGGAAGTTCGAATTTGAAGCTTAAAAGTTTGAATTTGAGACTTGAAAGTTCGGACTTGCAACTTGAAAGTTCGAACTTGAGACTTGAAAGTTCGAACTTGAGACTTGAAAGTTCGAACTTGAGACTTGGAAGTTCGAACTTGAAGCTTGGACTTTGAATTTGAGACTTGAAAGTCCGAACTTGAGACTTGAAAGTTCGAACTTGAAGCTTGGAAGTTTGAATTTGAGACTTGAAAGTCCGAACTTGTGACTTGAAAGTTCGAACTTGAAGCTTGAAAGTTCGAATTTGAAAATTGAAAGCCCAAACTTGAGACTTGAAAGTTCGAACTTGAGACTTGAAAGTCCGAACTTGAGACTTGAAAGTCTCTACTGTCGACGTCAAAGTCTTGATTTGAAACGTAGTAGGCTTGAGTTAAGACTTGAAAGCTTTGCTTTACGATCACCGAATTCTCGAGTTGTGACTCTGAATTCAGCAGACACTCATGCAAACTTGCCCATCGCAGCCATAAATATCTAAAATATGTGTATGTCTCGCCTCGTACATTGGTCCATTTCGAAGACTTATGTTCGTTCGTAGCGAGAAAGCATTTCAATATTCATCGACAAGTCTAGTGAAACTTCGCTCTTAAGGAAGGGTCAGAGGACAAAGGAGCGCGCTTATACGAAAAGTTTTGTACCTCCGCCAAAAAAAAAGCGGCCGGATCATCTTTCCACCGAAAAGTTTTTGATAAAGGCGCCTTGTTTCACTCTGTCAGGTCTGTAAATATAATAAGTATAATGTTATTTATAATGGTGATCAATAATTCACTGACTAAGCCACCTTGATTTTTCAACGCTCTTGAGGCAAACCCTGCACCATCTCATGGCCGTCATTTCAATTTGTCTAGTGGATGCTCCTGACAAATATTGCGGGCTTCTACCATCTACCTTACCCGGCTATACTTGCCCCTCAGTATGTGGCTGTCTCAACAAAATTGCTCGAGAGATTACAAATTACAATCACAAACAGCGGGGTTATTTACCCCCCAAATAACATTTCAGTCTACGATGCTGATGCTAATGGAATTACAAAGAGCTGGTATACGGGGGAAAAAAATCTTTCATTAGGAAAAAATCTGGGTAATGGTTTTTTCAAGTCAAACTATTTGGCTATGCATTACGGTATGGCGATATATATGTGCGGGGATCATCGTGCCCATAGTCGATAAAATTAATTTTTTTTTGGGTCTCCTGGCTCATTTTCACTATCCTTGGATATTTTTGGGATTTTGGGAATTCTTTGAATGATGTGTTTTAAAAATGCGCGGGTATGTGTGCGTGTGTAGGAGGGTGCGTGTGGGTGTGTGGGTGGGAGGGTGGGTGTGTGGATAGGAGGGTTTTATTTTTTTTTTATTTTTTTTTTTTTTTGGTGTGTGGGTGGGTGTGTGGGTAGGAGGGTGTGTGGGTGGGAGGGTGGGTGTGTGGGTGGGAGGGTGTCTGTGTGGGTGGGAGGGTGGGTGGGTGTGTGGGAGGGAGGGTGGGTGGGAGGCTGGGTGTGTGGGTGGGAGGGGGGGGGTGTGTGAGTGGGAGGATGAGTGTGTGGGTGGGAGGATGAGTGTGGGTGGGAGGATGAGTGTGGGTGGAGGATGAGTGTGTGGGTGGGAGGATGAGTGTGGGTGGGAGGATGAGTGTGGGTGGGAGGATGAGTGTGTGGGTGAGAGGGTGGGTGGGAGGGTGGGTGGTTGGGTGAGTGGGTGGTAGGTAGGTGGGTGTCGGAAAGTTGAAAATGATGTGAAAACTGACCATTTTCAGGTTTGTTCACCTTGTTCCAGTTAAAAGAAAATTTCGGAAACAAAACTTCGTGGAATGCAGTGAGAAAAATTCAAAGTATCCATTTCTCTCGCAAGCTCGACTAATTCGGTATTTAATATTAGATGATTTCGGTGGGGAAAAAATTCTTTTAGCGATCCCGAGTGGAAATGCGCGGCTTGATGCGATGGAGGTATGGCATATTCGAGTGAAAGAGTTTTACGAGTTTGAATAAGGAGAGCATGGAGTGAGAAAGGCGCGAATGCTGAACCCAAAGGGTTTTCTCGTGTCCCCCCGCAGTCACGTCAACGTCGCTTTGCGTTTAGTCGCTTTGTGAACGCCAAGAACACAACGTCGGACTTACTCGACACATACCAAACCCTCCCTCCACTGTCCTTGTCCCTTTATCCACTTTTTGCAAGCTAATTTGTTTAGCAGGGTCGGTAACGACATTGCGTAAAAGTAAACTTTTGTCTCTTTCACTTGACTCATTTTTCAACGAGCTCATTCATCATACTTCTTCCTGGTGCTAATTGTTTTTTTCGCTTTTGAAAATTTTGAAATTCGTAAAAATGGAATTTTTTAAAACCTGGAAAAAACTGGAAAATTTGAACCATTCTCAAAATCTCAAATTCGTTTCATGAAATAAATTTTTTTATTAGTTGTGGAACATTCTCAAAAATTTTGCAAATTTTTGAAATTTTTAATTTTTTTTTTCTCAATTTTTGGGATCGTTCAAAATTGCACTTTCTGAATATTTTGATATCGCGTGATTTTGGAAAATATAACAACCATTTTTATTCATTTATCCAGTTTTTGAAAGCTGACTTGTTTAGCAGGGTTGGTAACGAAATCGCCTAAAAGTAAACTTTTGTCTCTTACTTGACTCATTTTTCAACGCGTCCATTCATCATGCTTCCTGCTGTTGCCGTTTCACTAATTGTTATTTGACATTCTGAAATTTCGAAATTTAATTAAAATCTGGTATGATAAAATTGCGTTGATATAGCGAAGTTATCAAAGTTGCGCCAATTATGAGGAGAATAATTTGAACAATGCGGTAGCTGGCTAACAAGAAATTCACCAAAAATTTGGTGTTGATATTTAGGGTGGAAAAAAATACAGCTGAAAAATAAGAACAATAAAATCTCAAGAACTGAGTTGGATATGAAAAATATATATACATGTGCATGTGTGCGTGTGCGCGCGCGCGCGCCTGTGTCTGTCGGTGAGTGGGTGGACGTGTGTGGGAGGGTGGGGGATGGGGGGGGTAGGTGGGTAGGTGTGTGAGTGGGTGGGGTGTGTGGGTGGGTGTAGGTGTGGAGGGGAAAGGGGTGGGTGGGTGGGTGGGTGGGTGGGTAGGTGGGTGGGTAGGTGGGTGGGTGGGTAGGTGGGTGGGTAGGTGGGTGGGTTGGTGGGTGGGTGTAGGTGTGGGGGGGGGGGGCGGGGGTGGGTGGATATTTCAAAATTTTCCTTTTTTTTCAATTCCGTAATTTCATTCAATTATTGTATAATAATTTGTTAGTTTCGAAACTCGAACCGCATTAAAATTATTATAATTTTCGAAATTCCATTGAAAAGCTCGGACCCAAAACCGCGTATACCTCATTAAATTGGCGCGCATTGACATGTATCGCATTCAAACGTACATAGTTGAATAAGAAGATACACATAATCTCCCCTACCGTGATTTTATCTTCGCTTCAGGAAATTTTATTTCCATTAGTCGTCTATATGTGCTGCAAGGGTTAATCGTGTAAGCTGTCGTGGTTGGGAAAAAAATTGACCAATAAAAAAAATTGAAGGAAATGACCAAACTTTTTGTATGCATTTTACAATTGGACAATTGAGGAGCGGCATGTGTGCTATAGACATAGTCGTGTACAAAGTGGTGTATATAGCCGACTCAACGTATGGGCTTAATTCACGGACAACCCATTCAGAATAAGCCGTACGACTCGCACGTATAATCCAGGCCGATTTTGCCGATATGCCAATAAGGAAAAGTAGTCCGCTCTTCTGATGCCAAAGAAAAAGAGCCACACTCGTAAATTAAAGGAGAATATCGCGTAAATTTTCGTGATCGTTATCTGGAATTTTTTTTACAATGAATGAAATGGTGAATACATGCCAAAACGAGGCAATCTTCCGCACGTAATTCCATACTGTGTAATTATGTGACAACTTCGGAGATCTACAGGATTGTTTAAACTCATGAAAATTACGGTATTATTTTTTACATATTTATTTTTAATTATATTTTATGAATACTTTAAAACATTAGTTTTCCATATTACAAGTGTTACATTGTGCAGCATTTTCATCATTTTAAAAATTTGGAATTTTCGAAAAATTGAAAAAAAAAAATCATAATTTCAAAATAGTGAAAATTTAACCAATTTTGAAAATTCGCAGAGTTTTTGTATATTTTTTTTATCTTCGATGAGTCTGAAATTTCCCGAACTGTAATTTTTTTTTGGAAAATTTTCAAAATTCCGTACGCCTAAAAATATTGAAATTTTTGGAAATCAACAAATTTTAATTTTTCGAGCAATCAAAATTTTTGAGTTCCGCTGATAGGTCATATTCCCTCAGGCTATACCTCAAATTTGTATTTGTCTCTAATTTTTCATCCCAATTTTTTTGCAATGCGCCATTTGGCTAGATACAATATAAATTTTCCTCCCTATATTTATTCCCAACATTTCTCTGGGCGCAATCTCGAGAAGGTTTTTGCTGTACTCGCACTGCTTACGGATAATTCATTCAGCTGACGGCCAGAAATCCTGCAACATATATTCATGCGACAAACCGGCGGGCGGGGGGGGTGGGGGGGGGGGGAGGGGGGGGGGTGGTGCGGGGGGTGGATGAGAGTGGAGAAATTTCGGTACATTCGAGATGGCAGGCGTAGAGTGGGAATGTTCAGATACGCGCTTTCATACTAATAGCTACATACTATATCCTCTCCATGTAATAGTTGCACTAAACATTGTTCTGTTGATTCTCTCAACCTGGATACGTGTTTGATTGAAATTTGGTAGAATTAATTATGTTTGAGGGCATTTTAAAAATTAGAGTTTTCTGCTCTTTCAATAAATCTAATTATAAAAATGTTGGAAGTTTTGTATTGTAAAAAACTATTGAAAAAAAAAGAAAAAAAAAACGAAAAAAAAACAAAACTTCTCATAAAGTGAGGAGCATAAAAAAAAAATTTTCCTCCGTCCCAAATTGTATTTTAAGAACATGAAAATAAGTGAGTGAAAAGGCGCTATGAAACAAGTGCTCCATAACCACCATGTATTTTTGTTTATGTTTCAGGTAAGTAATCCAAACTCGAGGAATTCTATTGCACGCCTGCACCAGACGAGCTCTACTGTGCCAATGCAGGTGCATATGAGGAGGGGTTGATGCACTTGAGTGCATCAGTGTGAGTTTGGGTGCGGGCGGGAATGAGAGTGAAAGAAGAGGGGGAGTGGGTGCAGAGATGAAAATATGGAGGTAGGCAGACACTTCGTTGTATGCGCGAGATACCACCGAGGTGGTCAACTCGTCTGGATTCGTCTCATCTTCAGTTGCCAACATGAAGAGTTATTGACATAATTTCTAAAATGAAGTAGAAATTTTTGGGAAATGTTCCGAGTGTTGTCCGCTCTGTGTGTGTGTGTGTGTGCAAATTTTTCAAAAAATTTCGAACCACCTGAATTTCTTAAAATCAATTTGTTTCAAATTAATTTTTCGTTTAGGGAGAAAAAGACGGACAAAAATTCAATGCACGACCCGTATATATTATTCAGGGATAAACAGGATAATGATTATACAAGTGCTTCTCTAGCATCGTTTCCGCCTCCAATACTCCCTCAGTAAATCTCGGTCACAATCTCCATTCAAATCTCACTCGAGATTTGTAGGGGATTTGCTCCTGTTAGATGCGATAGAAATGTAGAAATTGAGCTAGCAATAGATTATTCCGTGCAAATGACCTATCTGGAATAGGGAAAATATATATGCGTGTAATCATATAGGTTCATGCGTAATTGCACTAAATATTGCAGCGAAAGAAAAATTTTAAATTTTTCTGGAATGGCAAAACTATTTTACGTTAAAAACTAATTTACTCCACAAATGAAAATACTTAATTGTTGAGGCTGTATCTCAGTGCGATTAAATGGAGAGACCCAGATATTGAGCCTCCAGGCAACATTCCCGTTCCCGGAGCGTCTTCGAGGGATCAATAGAATTATTTAATAGAAATTGAACAATTTTCCCTGCCCACGTTTTTCACCGTAAGATCATGTTCAATGTCAAGGTAAAGTGAAAAATAAAAAAAAACCGTACTCGATGGCTTTCCCCTCCTGAATTTATCATGATATTTCTGCTGGGCTTTGCCGGTGGGGTAATAAATCATTGCAAACTTTGGCAAACCATCATGAAAACTTTTTCCTTATCTTCTTTTTTTTTCTCTCGCTTTATCTACATTTTTCATTTTCTTACTCACAACCTGTTAAATTAGTTTTTGCGCTAAAGTATACACAGAAAAACAAAGTTGGTGAGTTAAGGAAACCATGTGGATTGAATTATTTTTCTTGGTAGATCGTTCTACATGATCTACAGCATTTGATTCGGGAGAAGTAGGTGTTTAAACAGTCTGAACGATTTGGATTTGGTTGCATTATTATAACTACATGCTGCTTGCTTGAATCCTAAAATGGGCCACCCCCCTCCCCCTCCTTCATCCCTCTCCTCCCACCCACCCACCCCACCCCACCCCCACCCATCCACCCTAACCCACCCATCCACCCCAACCCACCCATCCACCCTAACCCACCCATCCACCCCAACCCACCCATCCACCCCCAACCAACCCCCAACCCACCCACCCACCCCAACCCACCCACCCACCCCAACCCACCCACCCCACTCCAACCCACCCACCCCACTCCAACCCACCCACCCCACTCCAACCCACCCCGGCTCACCCCCACTCACTCACTCCCACCCACCCGACCCCACCCACTCACCCCCACCCGCTCTCCCACCCACACGTAATGGTTTTGCTATCAGTTGGAATTTAGAAAAAAATATCTTTGCCAAATATTCTCCGGAAACCACACACAAACCCAGGACCTTTGATGCAGTGAGTAGAAACTCTACTCAATACACCAAAGCCCAAGCAATTACCCAAACCTACTTGAATGGTTTTGTCGCAAAGAAACCATTGTGAAAGTTTCTACTGTTTTACAGATTTGAGAATTACACCAATGCAAGTTTCCCAAATGTCACAGTTACTCATTTACTGCGAATCATATGGCTACCCCAAATATGACACTTTGGTTAGGAGCAGCTTCACACTTCACTTTTGTTTTACGTAGCCACACAAGTATGACACTGTGGTTAGGATCAGTGACGGCCACTACCAAATCTATTGTGGAAAAGTTCCGGCAGGGCGAGAGCGAAACTACGTGACCGCCATGAAGCTGACTGTTGGTCACAACCGTTTTGCGGTTAACACAAGTTTTTGGCTTCGTTAGCGTATCACTTCCATACAAATCTGGAAGTTCAGTAAATTTTTTTGCTATCTGAATTTTATCTAATATAAATTTCGAATTTGACTGTAGAGTGGGAGTAGACTTTTTTCCAACCAGAATTTTTTTTTAATTTGCCACTTATCTCACTTCACGCGAATTCAAGTGAACGATCCCACACTATAGTTTTTTTTTTTTTTTTAATTTTCATCCCACACTATAGTATACTGCGGTGAGAGGGGATTCCCCGTATAGGGATGCGGACGTTTGCGCCAAGGAGCGGTGCTGAACCCAGACGGCGAAAGAAGTACATGGAGCTCGAATTCGGAATCCGCGGAGGTCTACGAAAGTCCGCGAAAATCCGCGAAAATCCGCGATTGGAGAACCTTATTCCCGAATGACAAAATTTTTCGTTTTGCTGGAGTTGGCGAGTCTCAACCAGCACATCTGATTTAAATGTGTAGATGAGAGGTAGGTGAGATCTGCATAGTAGAGTCTTATGGACGCGAACCTTTGACTCAATTCTTGTTCTTTTTTGAAGCCTCAAATTTTCCACGGAAATGGAATAAAATGTTTTCTCTTCCTCGATGTGTTGCTCGCCCGTAAAAGGGATGGTTCATTAGGCCGCCAACTGCATTGCAAACCAACACATACCTATAGATGTCTGAACACTATTTGCCAGCATCAGCGTTCTCAGGAAAAAAAAATCGGTAGTTAGGTCATTCATGTACCGAGCTCTTACCGTTCTCCAACGGTCTATCCGTGATAGCCAAGCTGAACATTTAGAAACAGCTCTGAGCATTAAGGGTTATAAGATCAGTGATATCAAATGGATCAAGCAGGAATAACAAGATAACATCTCGTGGAATTCAAATTGCGCGGCGCGATACTCAAGACTAGGTTTAGAGACTTTGAAAATGTTTCCTAGATCAATAACTTCCTCTTGAACTATATAAGATAACAGAATTTGTTATCGTAAACTGAATTTTCTAGGAAGTGATATTCACTATTAAAGATATTTAACGTAGGAAGAATGTTGCCTGAGACTACACCTTGACAAAATCATCAGAGTCATTGACATCCACTGGCGCTGCCGACGCTAAGTGCGTGAAACTCCCGAGGGGAGTGAACTCCATGTACACATACATGAATATACCAACCCTGGGTTGAAATAGTACGTACCACCACGTATGACTTACCGGTGTGCTTACCACCTTATACCACCCCACTTCACCGCTTCTTTTTTTCCCTTCTTTTTTTTCTGCTTCCTACCCAACTCGTCGCGCCGCTCGGCGCCGCGTCACATCGATGACTCTTTCCACTCCTTCTCCTACTCCATTTTTCTAAAAAGAAATGACGTCCATGGGCTCGACGTTGCGCGAGGTGCCCCTTCCAACCGCGTGTGTACAGAAAGAGCGGAAAAAATCATAATGATCATGAGAAAGGACAAAAATGACAGGTATTAATGAAGCTACGTTTTTTTTATTATTAGTGAATTTTCGATTTTCGGCAAGATATGGAAATTACTCGGAGCTTAAATTTATTATCTGCTGTCTGTGGTTTAAGTACATCAAAATTATCCCGAAAAAATTGTGAAGCGATATGTGTGTGTGTGTGTGGGGGGGGGGGGGGGGTCGGTGTGTGTGTGGATGGGTGGGCGTGGGTGGGTGTGTGGGCGGGTGGGGGTGAGTGTGTGTGCAGGTGTGTGGGCGGGTGGGCGGGTGGGTGTGTGGGTGGGTGGGCGTGGGTGTGTGGGTGGGTGGGTGGGCGTGGGTGGGTGTGTGGGCGAGTGGGGGTGGGTGTGTGAGCGGGTGGGTGGGGGTGGGTGGGTGTGGGTGGGTGGGCGCGCGGATGGGTGTGAGTGTTCTCATTGGTTCGTCTTATAATGCCGAATTCTACCTCGAATCAACTCGCCTTCCATCAATTGCTGCTGTGTTGAATGATTGGAGAAACTTCCTAATATCAGCGCAAATAAGCAATTGGGCGAGATTGCTTCGGTTATCCTCGGGAACAACACTTGTTTACCCAGTAGGCTTGGTATAGCATGTTATGAAATCCATGGTAGCGCTGGGATGAAGGCAAGATGCCAAGGTAACATGATAATCAACTATTCGTCTTGGTTCGAGCCATGAAACCTTATCTCATTTTCAGCTCCTTGAAAGGACTCCTCTCGCACGGCTTCGATGCCCCTAAAAAGCCAAGTTTAACCATCACATAATAAATTAAAATGAACATAGAAGACTTTCATCTTCTGCTGCTTCAGAAATTGCATATGCAAATGGAAATGTGCATCACGATTTTGAAATCGTGGATCACAATTTAAAAATTGTAAATTGCATTTCTCAAATTGTTAATCACTATTTTTAAAATTGGACGCAAGCATTATTGATAAGTCTAAATTACGCTTAATTATTACAATTCTGGAATGATGAATCACGTTGCGCAATTGGTTACAGTTGTTGGAAGATTAATTTTTTTTTTTTCGGCAATTGGTCAGCAATTTTCCGGCAGAAAAAATATGTGAACACTTTTTGTTGAAGTTTTAAGCAGCTTAGCCGAGCGAAGCCTCCCTTGCTGTGATTTCTAAGCCATCGATTAATTCGAGTGGCTGAAAATTTAAATTTTCATCGTTAGTTCCACATATGAAGGATTTCCTTTCACTTTTTTGGGCATCCCTGAAATTTTTTAATTTTTGGAACTTATTCGAACTTTTAATTGTATTTGTGAAAATCCTAAAATTTTTGAATTTTTACACTCTCTAAAACTGCCAAATTTTCCAAAGTTCCAGAATGTTAAATTCCTAAAAACAGAATTTTGAGAGAAAATTTTGATATCGCCCATTATGCCCCGCCTCCTCAGCACTTTTACATTGTCCACGTAAATTCTACCAGCGAAATATTACAGGACACACAGATTGAATGAATAAATGGGGAAAAAAATCTTTTCACTGCTGACACATCGTCATACGAAACACGGGAATGGCAAGTTTCAATCGTACAATTGCGAATCAAAGTGTAGTTGTTGGTGACAGATGTATTGCTGCTTCTGGCACCGCCAGATGTAAACCTGCAGAATCTGCATGAAGACAGTCTCGCATATGTAGCATATTCATAGCAATGAAATTCATACAATATATTCCATCAAGTATTCTCATGAAGAGTAAATAGATACTCATCAAAAAAAATATCATGTATGGATATATTTTGATATTGGATTTTTGTTGAATTTTCTGATAGGAGAAGTTATTGACATCGTGCAATTGACTTCACGTTTTATATACCTCTGAGATTTGTGTGTATGTGTGTGTATGTATCTTTGGGGTGGGTGGTGGGTCGATGGGTGTGTGAGTGGATGTGAGTGTGTGTGTAGGTGTGTGTGTGTGTGTGTGTGTGTGTGTCCAAAAACGCGAATGGAAGTATACGCGACATGACGAGAGTTAAGTGCAAATCTTCTAGAAATATTCGTTCCATTTAGCATTATCATCGGTAGTAAACTAGGTGGAACTTATCGCACAATTACTTACTAATTATAATAATTATCATAGGAAATAGAAATACAAAAGCAGCTCAAGCAATTAAGAAAGTTGCCGGGAATAATGAGGAGGAATCGATTCAATTAAAACATCAATTAAAGTTGGAAAGATTTAAATTGTGTACATCGACTTTTCGATTATTTTAGATAATGCTTCCATCTTCTATTTTTTAATTGTTTTCAATATTTAGTGAATGTTTAATTCGCACCATAGATATTGTTGAGGTCAAACTTTCAATTTTGTTACTTTTTTTTACATAAAATTAAATTCAATTTTTTACTAGAAATTTGGCTAAAAAATTACACATACACCCACCCACCCACCCACACCCACCTACACCAACCCACACCCACCCACACCCACCCACACCAACCCACACCCACCCATTCCCACCCACACCCACCCACACCCACCCATACCCACCCATACCCACCCATACCCACCCATACCCACCCCCACCCACCCACACCCACCCACACCCACCCACAGACACAACAAAAGGCTGTTGTTTCCAGTATGGGAGATATATCAGGATGATACCAAACTCTGAGATTGTTCGTTTTCGGGTACGTTACAATAACTACCGGTATCGAAAAGTTAAAAACCGCCAATTTTTCTCCCCAAATTGAGAATGCATTGTTGCATATTTCGTCGACAAAGTTAACGAATAGTTGAGTCAGTGTGAAAGGGGCGAAGGTGAAGGTGGAGGTACTGTACGGAATGGGCTGGAAGGGAAGCGCTAGAGAGTCCATGTGAAAAAGGGCTGGAGAAAAAAGTGGTGTGGGGAGGATGGAGCACCAACGAGCGAAGGGATAGAGGGTTGCGTCTAGACAGATAGGGGTGGCTGAACCGGTTGGCTAGCCGTGTACGTAGCTGCATAGGTAGTTGCAGTGTGGTGCAACGATGATATACCAACGGTGTGTTGGAGTGCATTTCCGAGGAGGGATACATGCAAGCACTTCGCGCACTGCTCCGAGTCACTGTACACTGTCGCCACGATAAGACAGAAAGTACTCGGCCAAAAGGAAAAACTTGGAGACATATTGTGCATATCATGGATTTACAAAAAGATGTATGATGTACGCATATGATCTGCAATATATGATCTATGCTACATTATGTATATTGTATATGATGAATGATATATAAGATTCCTATATAACAATCATAATGTGATGTATGGTGAATATATATATAGATATACATGGCCTTTCCTGTTTCCAGTAGTTGATGACTTCTTCATCTATTACATCGATAATTTTGCAACTGGTCGTACCTCCTTATTATGCAAATTATGAAAAAATGTCATTGAACATAAATTGTGGACGGTTTCATGACAACCAATTTTGTTAAATTAATTTTTCCGCTAGCTCTAACCGGTTACGCCAATAACAACGAATATCAATCATCCAACATCTAATCCGGTCCAAATTACATGGACAAAATTTCGATGGGAGACGCACACACACACACACACACAAATTAAAACTATCAAAATTCACAAAATTTCCAAGGTTTTGAACATTTAGAAAATGACAACAGCTCTCAAAGTGATTTATTACTACAATTTGGTGAATTTTTGAATGGTTTTGAGGGACAAATAAGGGAAAGTGAAAAACCAATATCACTGCACACAACACTTCAAACGAGCTAGGCCACCATGCCAGTTTATTTAGCGATTTTTAGAGGGCTTTAGATTGATGGCATCAGAGCGTTGGCTGTCTGCTCTGCAGAGTTGGCGTTTTCATCTTGATCGGACCAACGTCCACCCAATATTTTTTATCTCCCTGCCGAAGCCAGATTCACGCGTACCAATACACCAAACCGATTACGGATGCGTCACTCCTGGAATTCCCAAATGCTTATGGCCTGTTTCCGCAGATAAATCACTAAACTTTTTAAATAAAATCGGCAAAATGCCATCCATGCGCTAGCCGTTTTAACAATGGTTCGGGCGAAAATGAATGACGGAATGAGAAAAAGATTGGATAAATTGGAAATGCTTGCGTCTGATATTTGGTGTGCATTTCGTTGCGAAGTTGGAAGGCAGTGGTATGGTTTTAAGTAGAGTCAACATGTTGAATAATTTGAGGTGTCCAAAATTTCTCTACTGTTTGAGATTTCTGTTTGTATATCAATTTTCAGAACTCTTCAGGTGAATTTTTTAATTTTTTTTGGGTAGGGAAGATGAGTGGGTGGGAGGGTGATTGCGAGTGGGTGGTTGAGTAGGTGGGTGGGTAGGCAGGTGGGTTGATGGATAGGTGGATAGGTGGTGGGTGGGTGTGTGTCGGTGGCTGGGTCGGTGGGTAGGTCGGTGGGTGGCTCGGTAGGTAGGTCGGTGGGTGGGTCGATGGGTGGGTCGATGGGTGGGTCGATGGGTGGGTCGATGGGTGGGTTAGTGGGTGGATAGGTTGGTGGATAGGTGAGTGGGTTGATGGGTGGATAGGTGGGTGGATCAGTGGGTGGATAGGTGGGTGGGTCGATGGGTGGATCAGTGGGTGGATAGGTGGGTGGATCAGTGGGTGGATAGTTTGATGGATAGGTGGGTGGCCCAGTGGGTAGATAGGTGGGTGGGTCGGTGGATAGGTGGGTGGATGGATGGGTGGGTGGGCGGCTGTATATCTGTCTGTGGGTGCGTGTGTGTTTGTATCTGTATTCAAACGTCATGATCATAACGCGCACATCCACACATGATGATTGTACGCTAAAATAAAATCTTATTATTCGGCTACGCATTAAATCCACTGACTGTCGGATTAAATCAGATGCCTGACGAAGCCTTTATCAAAGACTACATGCAATATAACCAACACGAATTACACTTGCACACGTTTCAAATTGTTCAATATGAACTTCCGACATATGCGAAATCAAGAAGATTAACTTCAGTATTTTGCTCATATAAAAGATCTCATGTTGGTGAGGCCAGCACGTTCTCTTTCATGGATATTTATGGAATTATAATTTCCCACCTTCGGTCGATGCACTCTGCCGCTTCATTTGCCTCGACCTTTTCTTCCTGGATTATTATCATCGCTTGGTGAAAAGACCACCGTAATAAGTCCACCTGAAATATATATGTATAGCGGGGATAGTAATTACGGCCATTAGTACAATATCGCCATGGAGGTAAAAGATTCTCAATTATTGGTTCAGGTGTTTAAATAAAAAAATCGATTTGTTTCCAATTTTCGGGATATCCTCCACAACATATGTTCGAAAATTGCAATATTTGAGTAAAAAATTTTCCAACTTTTTTTTCTCCAATTGGAGTAGTTTATATTTTTTCATTCTAATATGGTCCAGGGTTCTGAAGGATTCCGATAATTCTGGAATAAATTTTATAAGGGGTTGCGACTTTGCCACCCCACAGGCCCCACATGTTGCTTCCGAAAAACCAAAGATCTTTCATTTGCATTACATGTTCCAAAACCGATTTTGGAGTCTGTTATTAATGGTTAGAATTACGAAGTGAATGGATTCACAAGCCCAGTGTAATGCGTATGACTAATGAGCTTCCAACTGTGCATGGTCCAGTAATTACGTATCGATTGACGAACAAATAATACCGATGTGGTAAAATCGACTTGAGAGCGATACTGTTATTTGAAACATATGAGAGGCTCAGTTAATTCCCGTTATCATAACTACTACTAATCCGACTTAAGTGTCATTTAAGCTTTAAATTAAGTAATTGAAAAATCTAAAATTACGACAAAATTTTGTTGTTATCCCCACCTACCAATATCACTAATAATGTGGGGGGGGGGGCATAACGGGACACAGAAATGAAATGTAGGGAGAGTCCTTTACATTTGGACAGTTGGTTGGTCCCCTTTGGCGCTAAAAACTCCTCCTCCATTATCCTTTAATTAATTATCCAGCAAATCCATCTGGAACTGACCAAAATGTTCACCTCATTCTGTGGTATTACCTAATCTATACCTATTTTTCCGGGGCACCCTTACTCTTTATCATTACATCACATTGTACGAATAGCTCTCAAGGGAGCCATTGACAGAGCACATCTCGCAAAGCTTCGAAGACGGCCCAGACGACCTCATTACAAAGTCTCAGGATTTAGCGCCTCTCTGTTTTAACGATGGCATTAATAACAAGTCGTCGTACGATGCTCGAAGGCCCATGAAGACAATGGCGTAGTACGTATGGACTTAATAAAGTAAGTTAAAGGCATTAGATGTGAGCGACAAAAATCGCGGTTAATTAATGGTACTTCAGAAATTCAAAGGAAAAATTTTGATAGTGTGAGAGTGACTGTGGTGTGCCAAATAAAAAACTTTCCAATTTGTAATTTTCACACCCACCCACCAACTCATACCTACCCACCCTCCCACTCACCTACCCAACCACCCACCTACCTACTCACCCAACCACCCACCTACCCACCCACCCACCTACCCCCCCCCACCCACCCAAGCATCCACTCGCCCACCCTCACATAGCCACCCACCCAAGCACCCACCCACCCACCCACCCAAGCACCCACCCACCCATACGCGCCCATCCGCCCACCCTACGCAATTACGTACCCACCCACCCGTAGGCACTCACCCACCCGTAGGCACTCACCCACCCACTCATACGCACCCACACACATACACACATGCGCTCCCCAAAAATCTGCAACGACCTAATCATCAATTTCAAACGGCGTACTCCAATTACGATTTCATTTTACAATGTCAATAGAATCCATCGTCTGATTAATTATGTCATACGTATTTGTCCGATTACGAGGGAATACAAAATCTGAATTTTGTGATTTCTAATACTAATTAAACCTAACTTTATACGAGGCTCAATTATTCCATGTATCGTACTGATAATTAACCGTGTAATAGAACAAAAAAAAAAAACAAGAAAGTTGCTATTTTTTTGGCTTTGGTTTCTGTTTAATTATCTGACATTTGGAACAAGACCCGTCTTGTTACTGGTAAGCGTATTGTTCTGCTATAATAAGGTATTTTAATTGGTCTCTGTTATTATGTTCGGCTTGCGGCGAATGTACACACGAGCGGATCAGCCGGACTTGGACTCACCCTAACTATCGGTTACCACGCAACTCATATCGGCTTTTGCTGCTCGAGATTTATAGAATTGTAAACCTGAGACTGAAAGTCTTGTTATTATTTGTATTGATGGTATCATTAAATTTGCCATAGAACAAGTTATTGTCAAGGGCCCAAAATTTTGTGTGTGTGTGTGTGTGCAAGTGTAGTACGTTGTATGTACCCTTAATTGGATGTGAGTGGGTGGGTGGGTGAATGGGTGGGTGAGTGGGTGGGTGAGTGGGTGGGTGAGTGGGTGGGTGAGTGGGTGGGTGAGTGGGTGGGTGAGTGGGTGGGTGAGTGGTTGGGTGGGTCAGTGGGTAGTGGGTGTGTGGGTAGGTGTCTGGGTGAGTGGATGGGGGAGTGTGTGGGGGGTGGGGGTGGATGAGTGAGTGGGTGGGTGGTTGAGTGGGTGGGTAAGGGTGTGTGTGTGTATATCGATATTTATGGGTATATGTGAATCCATCTGCTTCCAAGTATTTTTCATATAACAATGGACCTAACAAAAATCATAAATCATTATATAATCACAATTAGCTCTAACACTATAGCTCCCGTAAAATTACATCCTACCATTTTCAATGCATCAATGGCTTAAGACTGCAGCAAACAAGCTCTTAGTACGCAATTTCAAGTGACTTTGAAATGTCATTTGTGGTGTTGACTAGTTTGGGGGATTGAGTTCAATTCCTCAAAGCGAAAATGAGACGAACTAGGTGCAAAGGATATAGGATATACATCAGTGACTTGGTGAAAGTGAGTATATTCATCAGGAGCATTGCTCCCGGCGCGGGTGGGGGGGGGGGGGGGGGGGGGGAATGAATCATTTCTGATTTTAATCAAACTGGGGAAAATAGCCGACCCAAGCCCTTCTCATTTCACAGTTGCGCCCACTATTTGCACCCCATGCCCGCTGTGCCTGAGGAATTGAAAATGTTTTTCCTTGCCGGAGATGTATAGATCTAATTGACGTATAGATGATTGGTGAATGAGAGAAAGCGGAAAGCTCGTTAATTAACGATCAGGAAAAATCCGTCACTTCTTCAGCGATCTGTTGCTGACATACGTGCGCACATATCCACACACATCTCGCAAAAATACCTGGGAATTAATCTTGTATAATTGAGATGAGTTGCTGGACCATTTCCGTTTGAGTGTCAACATATGTGGGTCAGTTGGTATTAACTGGGGGGAAGGTGGAGGGACCTATAAGCATATTTCTAACCGAGTTAGCATAGGTTATCCAGTGGTCCATTGGTCAACGGAGGTTAGCCGCCCAACTGGTCTACTAGTGTGAAATAGTGGTTGGCACGAAGCCAATTCGAGATTCGTTCATACGTAACCTACCTGCCCGCCAAGCCTTTTGCCGTTCTACCCGCGTATATCTCTCGAGATCCCCTCGGATTTCTATTTTTCTTTATTTTTCATCCTTAGAGGCTGGATGTGGATCATCCGGATGTCTTCGTCATGCTCCTGTGCATTTCAAGGATTGCGGAAGGATGGAAAAGGAAGGGGTGCAGGACGATGGAGCGGCAATTGCCGCCCCCTGATACATGCGAGCTATATAGGCCCTCCGGGATCTGCGATTGCCAGAAATGTCTTTATTCCCTCCGAATTGGTCGTGATTAATCTGCCGTACATGACATACATTGACCTGATTGCACTCTCTTTTCTCCTGCTGCGCAAATGGATTTGACGGCGCAGAGATTTGTTAGTGTTGTCAAAAAATTGGGAAAAAAATTAATTCGTAATTTTGTAAATGAAAATTTCGAAAATTTCGGACAAGAATGAAAATTGTGAAAAGTCTCCTTTTAGCAGAGCCAGGGTAACTTGATTATGCGCAGCATCTTATTGAACAAATAATGAAGACCAAGTCCGCTTCTGCAGTTGTATCTCCTGAGGAGCTCGCTTTTAAAGGGACATCAAAACGAATACGGTTAATATTAAGGTCTCTCCAAGCCAAGAATTTCAATATTTACCTCGCATTCCGGGGAGGATCAAAGGAATTTTTTTTTTCTACGTTCATTTTAAAACTAGTAGAGGATACTTTTCTATAATTAGAAAGATAAACTATGAGTAACGCGGGAAAAATCAGCTCAGGTTTTTTTTATGCAACGCTTTTTTACAGCTTAATGTGGAGTGCAGATTGCAGCGTAATTACGGTTTCCTAAAATATCAGGAAGAGCAGATTTTTGGAGTGAAGATGGGAATTGAAAAATTTCAGAAATGTCAAAATCTTGACAAAAAAAATTCCTATTAATTCTATTTTTGCGAAATGTATTGTCACTATAATTTCTTTAAGAATTTGCTTTATCCTCCAGTACCATATTTCCAGTATCATCTTTAGTCAATTTTCATGCACAAATTGGAGCATAGGTTAATCGCCACGAGAACAATTATGGAAAATTAATGCATAGTTTGGTACCATTGAAGGGGGTGCACTGTGGTTAGAACTTGGATACGTACATGCCTCAACTTTGAAGATGCAAGTTGGTCACCTAGTTTCTCTTTGTCAGAGTTTCCGTCTTTATGATTCGACAAATTACATGTATTTAGCGAAGAAGTTCTCAAGAAAAAAAAATTGCTTCAACTCTCAAATTATATATTCTGTCTTAAGAGATGAAATTCTACGGGCTTTTTAATCTCGTTGAGTCAAATGAATTATAAAAAGCAGTCATTCAACATAAAATATGTACCTTGACACAAGATATAAAATTTGTTAATATCTCTTCTCCATTTCTTTCGAGATATTTGGTTATGAACTACGAATTGCTATAACCAAAAAATTAAAAATTCCAACTCAACCACCCATTCATTCACCCAACCACTCACCCACTCACCCAACCATCCATCCAACCACCCACCCACTCACCCAACCACCCACCCACTCACCCACCCACTCACCCACCCACTCACCCACTCACCCACCCACTCACCCACCCACCCACTCACCCACTCACCCACTCACCCACCCACTCACCCAACCACCCACCCACTCACCCAACCATCCACCCACTCACTCACCCAACCACGCACCCGGTCACCCAACCATCCACCCAACCACCCACTGACCCATCCACCCACTCGCCCAACCACCCACCCGGTCACCCAAGCATCCACCCAGTCATCCAATAATCCACCCACCCGGTCACCCACCCACGCAGTCACCCAACCACCCACCCACCCACGCAGCCACCCACCCAGCCATCCACCCACATACACACACACACACACACACACACATACAGACACCCATACACATAGTCGATGCTTCGCTATAGCAGATAGAGTATCTGCTCATGTTAAAGGTTCACTATTCGCGCCCAGCGTCCAGAGGATGTTCCGCATGATGACATATGTTCGCATGGGTAGCAGGAACATTCCATGTGCGCTATCGGCAGTACCCATAAAATGAGACCGCAAGGCCGCGCGGGGACTTAACCCGGCGCAGGGGGGGGGGCGTGGGTGTGCTACTGTGGGGAGGGCAAGAGAGAGGGACGGAGAAAAATCACACACACATTTCGTTGAACACGATCTAGAAATGTTGGAAAATGCCTTAAAATGTTGATATATAATGAAAAATCAGATTTTCATTTTCGCGATTAACCAATTTTGAGGTAAAATAAGAAAATCTGATAAACCTATAACTGCGAGGCTCCAACTAGGAAACGTAAAAACGTGTGCAAGCTCCGTTAAAAAAAAATTGAAAATCGAGGGTGGTAAATTCTGGCCGATGAAATATTTCATGGCTCGGTTTTGCATTAAATTGAAGCAGATTATCCCTATCTCGATGTATATGTCCCCGTTCAGTCGCCGGGTAATATGTTTCCAACAGATTGGGGAATTTTTTGAGAGCCATGAATGGGTGATGTTCGTTTTGAAATTGGTTTCATACGCTTTGACCATTTCCTCCTGTAACTGTGTCGCGCCATGCGCGTTGACCTTATAGAGGTGTCTTCTATTCGAGAGTGTAGGGTGATAAAAATTCTGCAGTGTCCGTGGCAATACGCGTAATTTCTCTCAGGTAAATCTTCAAGTTTGTCACCAAAAAAATTTTTTCCTCAGGAACAGTCGGTGCCATTCACAATCTCACGTCTTCCACAAGCTCCGCGTGATGGATGAAAATTAAAAGTGGAGTAATATTGGTTAGAAAATGCAAAAGGACATTCCATTTTTCGTCACTTAGCTGTGAATTGGATAGGAACAAGGCAGAAATGCAATAATCTGGAGATATTGAGCACTATGCAAGCTCCCAGTCTGTTTGTATAGGAGCATAATAACAGTAGTTTATCACGTGTCATTACCGCCTCCCATCCGCCTCGCAATGTCACACTCTTTCTTTCCCTGCACTTAGTTGTATTCAGAGCTAGCTTTTCAGGTACCAATGGAAAACCACATCCGGTAGCACAAACTTGCAGGAGAGTCAGTGTAAACTGGTACCACAAAGAGAAAGAGAGAGACAGGGGGGAGAGATAGTCTAACTCTGGAATCCACAATATGTTCCAACTGTCAAGAGTTGCCACTTAGCTGAGGACTTATGGAGGAGTTAGCGGATCGCTGCAGGAGACCGAGAACTGGAAATTCATAATGTCAAAGCGAAACGAGCACTCTAGATGCAACTTTGGGAATGTCCTCTCTTTAAGATGCAGTTCACAGAGCGTCTAGTCGAATCACTTCTATGCATGGTAACATTTAATTTCGGTATTATTGCACAAGATTAAGCCCTTTAATCCGGTAGTGCTGGTTGATCCTTGGCGAATCTCATACGCGCATTCGCGAATCCATAAAAACAAATGGTGGATACATCGATGCTAATACAACTATTAGCAACGCAATTGGTAGGGTGAAGGGATTTGTTGAGAACAATTTTATGATCGAAAAAAAATGAGTTTACATCGCCCAATGAGAGCTCCTTAATTTTTTGAACTTCTCGATGGGGTCAGTTATTGTAGTCACCCCGAAAAGGAAATGTCTCAGAATCATGAAATTTTTCCGTTTCTCGACGTTTCACATGCTCCTGATACATTTTCAGCGCGGGTTATGTGTGTGTGTGTGTGTGTGTGTGTGTGTGTGTGAGTCCGTATCCTTTTTTTGGGCGAACGGTTCCTCTTAAACTGCTGGACCGATTTCAATTTTTATTAATCGACGCGTCTCCTGAGTCTCCAGGTCTGAAAGGAGTGTGTTTGCAATTGTACCATCTGTTCAATTGTTATCAACAATTTCAATTGTTTATAACGCTGTATCTCGAGAACGGTGATAGATACGAGAAAAAGTGTTGAACAAAAGTTGTTCCTCTCGTGAAACTACATGTTTCATGTTTTATTACTTTTTTTGCTAGGCATCATATTTTACGAGATATCGATGAAAAATCGTAATAATCGATCAATACTCGAAAGTGCGTAATGATCGAAAAACTGGTAACAAAAATCTACTTTCTTGGATTTTAGTTGAGAATGATATTCTATATTGTTCGCCAGAAATTTAGAAACCAAAAAGCATCAATAATTGGCGTCATGAGCCGAACACATACTCGCTAGAGAAGGAAAATCCTCCGTGCAAGATATATTAAGGTAGGTAATAGTTGAGGTGAACGGTTTTGTATTAAATTTATGGGTGCATTGCAGTGGTTCTCGACCCTCTCGCCCCTCCCCCCCTTGGCTTTAGCGTAGCTCGTATATACTTGGCATGGGAGTCACGCGTCCCGACAATTATTTCACCCTCTTGTGAACCCCTGAAGTAGACCCCAGCTCTTATTGCTGGACGAGACCCGTGCCTTGACTAGCCAGCGTGACGGAAAGTTCCCACTAATTTTAGCGCACCTGGTACAGGTTACTATTGCCTCAATGATTTCTGTAATTATTCGATAACTCCTCATTCGTTGAACGCTTGGTGCAATTTAATGACTAAAGGCCTCTCAGTGTGATAATGTCTATCCTTCTTTTTTTTATCAATTTTCCGCTTCCCGGGAAGAATGTAAATTATTTCCGGGCTTGAATACTCGATAGACTTCAACTATTGATGGAATTTATCCAGCATCTAACCACAGGTATAAAGTAATAGTTTTCGATGGGATGTGGGTTTTTTTTTTTATTAACTTCCTGATGTTGGAAAATTTTTCCACCCCCTCCCCCCCCCCCCCCTCCCTGATCGGAAATCTATTCTTCATCATTGGTGTACGTGTGTATCCTTGCGTTGTTTTCGCATCCCTCTCGTTTGTAATCTTGACGGTAGCTGCCGTCTTCATGATTACTTCAGGAGGGGCTCTTGGACACCCATCCATGCGCCTGGAGCCGACTTTCGTGATTTTGGGGTAAGCCTCCGGAAACTCCGGTGCTACGGCGGGGACCTATGACGGAACCCCCCCCCCCCACGCCCTTGTGTCAGGTTAGGTTCCCGCCCGGCCGGGCGGTCTGATTTTGAGGGTACCACTTGGGTCGCCGCTCTTCTTGGATTGATCCACAGTAATTTGGTCCACCTCAGCAGAAGACACATAATCAATCAATCAATCGGACTCATGTCGCTCCAAACGCCACCGAATTATGAATGAACAGCGCACATATTGTCGAATCAGAGACTCCCATTTTCACCATAAGTGGACCAACGAAATACGCCACAATGCGGAATTGAAGCACAATTCGAATAAACAATGACGGCTTTTTTACAAGGATCCTACTACGTGGCACTGCACCAACTTGCAATCTTACCTTGTCAGGTTACAGTGGGAGTCTGGAGGCAACATGCTGGTAAACAGTGCTTCGTAATTGTTTTTGCAAGACGAGAGATGGTAACGGCGCGACTAGATTCGGTGGTATTAGAGAATTCTGCTTTGCACCACATGGTTTCCTCCTTAACCAGGGTATAAAAAAAAAAACCGGAGCAGCAGTGAAATGTTGACAACCATGGATCCTCCTTCTTCATAAATTAATTGCAAGAAATGTTGTTACTCCTTGAGCAATTAATTTTGGCCATTGGATTTGTCTGCTTTGAACAACAATTGGCAAACAATCAAGAGTGGCATAAACGGGACGTGAGGACGACCCTCGACCGATCGCATCAATAACTTCCCGATAGTCTGTGTGTGTGTGTGTGTGTGTGTGTGTGTGTGTGACGATACACGTATGAAGTCACGTTGTATATCAGATACGCAATTTCGACTATTGATCGAGTTTTATCGATATCTCGTAAAATATGATGCCTAGCAAAAAAAGTAATAAAATATGAAATGTGTAGTTTTATGAGTGGAACAACTTTTGTATGACACTTTTTCTCGTATCTGTTGCCGTTCTCGAGATACAGCCTTATACACAATTCAAATTGTTGGTAACCAATGAATGGACACACACACAAACACACACACCCACACTCACCCACCCGCCCACCCACTCGCCCACCCACCCACCCACGCGCCCACCCACCCACCCGCCCACTCGCCCACCCACCCACACACACACCCACCCACCCACTGGGAGAAACCTAACTCCCGAAACCAAGGGTGCCAAGGGTGGGCTCCCTATAACAGCCTACATATTAAAGAAGAAACCATGGCCAGTACAACCATTGGAAAAATGATTACGGTGCAGGGGAGGGATACCCCAGTACCGGCGGGTGAGAGTGCCGAAGCAGGCTCGAGCTCGTCGAGATCCGACTACTGCAGCCCTCAAGAGGTGGACCACTTGGCCTCTGATGGGTCTACTACCCCAAGTGAAGAACTTCTGAAGAAAAGGCAAGCTGAAATGGTTAAGATTGATAACCTTTTAAAAGACTTGTTGGAGTATATCACTCCGAAGGCAAACGTTCACAAGCACATTAAGTTGCAAGTCAATAAGATGAAAAGCAGTTATGACCGTTTCGTGGCACTTGACAAAAAAGTGATCCCACAACCAATGGTGCAGACTGCTGACGCCCAAACTTCACCTCACCTAAGTGGGCAGCCGAAGAGAAAAGATATCTCACCTCTGGAGGAGAGAAAACTTCCACGACAGGTGAAAAGAAGGAAGGAAATGACCTTGGAGAACTCTGAGACTGCAAACTCAACCGAGGCCACGGAGAATGACCGAGTAGTTCGAAACCCTACTATCCAGAACGTTACCTCGGATACGGACGAAAGTTCCAGTTGGACAAAGATCCAAAGGCAGGGAAAAGTGGCGAAGACACACCAGAATCAGCCTCGGACGAAGAAGAAAGCAGTAATCCGCCCTGATGCGCTAATTATTCGTCCCACGGGGAAGGATACGTACGCTGAAATATTAGGACGTATAAAGAAAGACCAAGGTGTCTACGCGGCTAGCTCATGCGTGGACAAAATCCGTAAAACAGCCTCCGGAGATGTTCTTTTAATTCTAGCGAGAGGAAAGAAGGACGAAGGTGTTGAGCTGGAGAAGGCACTAGTTGGAGCCCTCCAAAACGAAGCTAAGGTGTTCAATAAGGGACCTCAACAGGAACTCGAAATCAAAGACCTCGATGACGTCACTACCAAAGAAGACATACTTGATGCCCTGAGGAAAGCTGATGGCGCAGATAGTGATATCTCATTGAGTGCCATCAAGTCTCTTCGCAAGGCCTACCGAGGAACACAATCTGCTACGGTGGTACTCCCTGACGCTACTGCAAGAAATATACTGAGTAAGGGTAGTAAAATACGAATAAGCCTGGTATATGCTCGCATCGTGACAGTGGTAAGGCCCATCAAATGCTTCAAGTGTTGGCACTACGAGCATCTTGCCGTCAATTGCAAGAGCTCCATTGACCGATCAGACCTGTGTTACAAATGCGGCGAAAAAGGGCACAGAAGCGCCGATTGTAAAGCGTCTCCAAAATGCGTTCTATGCGTAGAACTGGAGCCCACGAAAGACAATGCCCATGTAACTGGTAGTATCAAATGTCCAGTCTACCAGGGTGCACTCCAGAAGATCCGTACACAGTCATAGTGCGGGTGTTACAGGTGAACCTGGCTCACTGCACCACAGCACACGATCTGCTGACGCAGACGGTTCGGGACCTGAAAATTGATGTTGCCGTCATTTCGGAACCTTACAGGAACCTATATACCCAAAACTGGGTTACTGATACTAGCAATAAAGCCGTCATTTGGTCCTGCGGTGCTCTGCCGCTTGAAGCATATGACGGAGACCAACAGTCTGGATTCGTTGTGGCCAAGGTGAATGGTATCTATCTTTATAGCTGCTATGCACCACCAAGCCTTTGCTATGAAGACTTCACAGCATTCCTGGATAGACTCGTCGTGGATGCAAAACAGCATTCCCTAGTGGCAATTGCGGGAGACTTCAACTCTTGGGCAGTCGACTGGGGCAGCAAGGAGACGAATCAACGAGGACGGGCTTTACTGGAAGCCATGTCGGCCCTAGATGTTGTCCTATTGAACGATGGAATCAAACCGACATTTCGCAGAGGACAAGCGAGCTCATGTATAGATCTCACCTTCGTCAGCAGCAGCCTGATGAAAGGAAACTGTGCATGGGAAGTATCCGAGATCTACACTGCCAGTGATCATCAGGCAGTACTCTGGGAGGTGTCGGTTGATTGGAGATCCGCACCCACACCGGAAAGAACAAATGGAGTCGGCTGGAATGTGCGAAAATTTGACATTGCCACCTTCCTTATGGCACTGAAGACTGCCCGATTAGACAGTAAGAATGCCACAGGGAAAGCAGACGAAACCATGCGGAGAGTCACCGACGCCTGCGATGCCACTATGCCCAGGAAATTTAGTGGAAGCCGACGGCCACCGGTGTATTGGTGGAGCGGTGAAATCGCGACCCTCCGCAGGGAATGTTTCGCAGCGAGGAGAGCTTGGCAACGCGCAAGGAAGAAGTCCAACCCCGAAAGTCTCGAAGTGGAGTTTAAAGCCGCTAAGCGTAAGCTTACTAAGGCCATAAAGCTTCGCAAACGAGACTGCTGGAACGAACTGTTGGAGGAAGTGGAGAAGGATCCTTGGGGCAGACCGTACAAGGTGGTTATGACGCGGCTCAAGAGCCAGCCGATGCCATCACCAACCTGTCCTAGGCTCCTGGAGAGAATTGTCTCAGTCTTATTCCCCCAGCAAATGAGTGTGACTGAAAAGCAGGTGGAGGGTGCTATTATCGACGGAATACCGCCGATTACAGCTGAGGAACTATTGCAGGCCTGTAGTAGAGTGGGCAACAACAAGGCCCCCGGTCTCGATGGTGTGCCAAATATAGCGTTGAAAGCCGCCATCAATGCAGCACCCGGCATGTTCCTCGAAATGTATAATACATGCATCCAGGAAGGTATTTTCCCCAGCAGATGGAAGCAACAGAGACTCGTGCTTATCGCCAAGGGGAAAAAGCCACCGGACGAGCCATCATCATATCGTCCACTCTGTATGCTGGATACGGCGGGCAAGATCCTGGAACGCATTATACATCAGAGAATTGAGGCAGTGGTGGAACCCCTATTGGCCGAAGCTCAATACGGTTTCAGACGACGACGATCCACGTTGGATGCTATAGACCTGGTGGTCAAAACAGCAAAAAAAGCAATCGATGGCAGGCGATGGAAAGGAGGCACGAAGCAGTATTGCTTGGTTGTTACCCTGGACATCAAAAATGCTTTCAACTCGGTACGGTGGGATCCCATCCTCGCGGCATTGTCGAAGCTGCAAGTACCGGCATATTTGCAAAAGATGGTAGGTAATTACTTTACCGACAGAGTACTCAGATATGACACAGAGGTTGGTCCTAAAACATATAGGGTGACTGGGGGGGTACCTCAAGGCTCAGTGTTGGGTCCTCTTTTGTGGAATATCGTATATGACGACTTGCTCAAAATAGCATTACCGGCGGGGGCCAAACTAGTAGCTTTTGCGGATGACGTAGCGATAGTCATCGTGGGCAAACACCTTTCCACGCTCCAGCTGATTTTCGAGAATGTTTTTAACAAGATACGACAATGGATGGACTCGATTGGGTTACAACTTGCGGAGCATAAGACTGAGGCACTCCTCATTACGAGCCGGAAGAAAATAGAGACAATTACACTGCAAGTCGGTGAGCACGAAATAATTTCCCAGCCCTACATACGGTACCTGGGAATTATGATTGATGCCCGACTTAGTTTCAGACAGCAAGCTCAACATGCAAGCAGTAAGGCAGGAGCAGTGAAGACTGCTCTTGCAAGACTTATGCCAAATATTGGAGGGCCAAAACAGAGGAGAAGGCTCCTGCTATCATCAGTTGTCACGTCGGTATTAACATATGGTATTCCTATATGGAGTGATGCATTACGAAGCCAAGCATCTCGGCGGCAAATTGTTCCAGTCTACAGGCTGAGTGCCCTTAGAGTGGTCAGCGCATACCGCACAGTATCGAACGATGCTGTGTGTGTCATTGCTGGGATGCTACCTTTTGAAGTGCTAGCGGAAGAGCGTAGGCGACTCTACACACGCAAAACATCAACTGAGCTGAGCTCAGTGGAACTGAGGACAGAAGAACGAAACCACAGCATCCAGCGATGGCAGCTGCAGTGGGACGCCTCGAGCAAAGGCCGGTGGACTCACAGACTTATTCCGAAGCTAGATGTTTGGCTTGACCGATCACATGGACAAGTCAATTACTACCTAACCCAGATGCTCTCAGGACACGGGTGCTTTCGGGAATATCTTCACAAATTTAAGCATGAGGATTCTCCGGATTGCCCAAAGTGTCCGAGAATGAAGGAAAACGCGGAACATGTTCTCTTTACGTGTCCGCGTTTCGACGTCCAACGAGCTGTATGGGAAAATAGCGCAGGCAAACCCATCAACGGTGGAAATCTTGTGGAAGTTATGCTGTCATCAGAGGCGGCATGGAACGCGACAAGCGACTTCGCAATGGAGGTTTTGCAGGAGCTGCGCCGCGAGGAGCAGTTGCGGAAAAATCCAGAGTAACCGGAGGATCTTCTTACCGTCAACGAGCGGAAAGGATTCGCTACTGAGGAAGCCAAGGCTATCGTCCCCTACACAACGAAGTATTGCTCAGCAGATGTTCCGTCGTGTTCTGGGGACCAACCGAACTGTATTGTACGTGACAAGGGGTATTGTCCTTAGCACGTTATGTTTTATTTGTTAATTCTGTAAGTTTGTTTAATAAAGGAAAAAGTAAGAAAAAGAGGAAGGAAAGAGAAAGAAGGAAGTGTGAGGAAGGAGGTTGACTTCCTTCTTTCTCTTTTTCTTTCAAAAAAAAAAAAAAAAAAAAAAAAAAAAAAAAAAAAAAAAAAAAAAAAAAAAAAAAAAAAAAAAAAAAAAAAAAAAAAAAAAAACCCGTCCACACACACACGCATACACACACACACACACACACATACACACACACATACATACACACACACATACATACACACACACATACACACACACACATAACCCTCGCTGAAAATGTATCAGAAGCATGTGAGACGTCGAGAAACGTAAAAATTTCATGATTCTGAGACATTTCATTTTCGGAGTGACTACAGTAACTTGTCCTATCGGTAAGTTGAAAATAGGGAAGTTAATACAAGAGAAATTCTTGGTAAGAGTGGAAAATGGGCCTGATTCAGTGGAGGGGTCTGTGTGTTAGTGTCATCTACGTTCCCATAAATATGAATGTGCGCCCACGGCTCTCTCATTAAGTCTCTCTGGCTTCATTTATCTACCCATTCCACTTGACATTATTTCAATCCCCTTCCACTTTGTTATGTCTGTAACAGACTCTGTTAGCCTTTTTTTTTTTGTTTTTATTCCTTCCAGCGATTAATCATTTTTGCATAGATTGACGAGAAATCCCGGACGCACAATAATTTCCGGCTGAAAAATCAAAGCAATGTGTGCTTTTTTTCCTTCGCCTGTGTTTTTTGAATTGCAATACGGATTAATACTATGTTGCGAAGGCAGGATGAGTTGGGTTTCGAGATCAAAGACCACTTGAATCTCTCCTTTTTTTTATATATAAACTGCTCACGAAAACGTCAATTTCATGGTTCTGCAGATCTAGGTGCGCATCCGCAGCGGATTCCTTCCATTTTCTGTTTGCCAATCTGGTTTCATTGTAGGCTTTACTTTGGAAAAGGAAAAAAAATTCTCCAATTTAAAAAAAAAAAAAAAAAAAAATTCATAAATATTTTTTGGAAAATGCAGATACAAAAAAAATCCCGGAAAAAATTATATCTCAGTGAATTCTCAAGTGGCATTTGCCAACTTATTTGAATAGTTAACTTGTTCATTCTCCATAAAACAACAAATGAAATGGGTAGGGGGGGGGGGGGGGGGGGGGGTGGTGGGGTGAGCATTATGACGGAAAGAAATGACATAAAACACAGAGGGGAGGTTAATGAAAAATAGCGACACCCTCCGAGAGTTTCGTATCCTGCTGAGCGGCGGATTGCCCGGGCCTTTGCTTTCACTTGATTCGCTCACTTCAGGGTGAGTTTTCGGGATGGTTCCATTGCTCGCTCACCGAGCAGTTTCTTTCTGGATTCATGCTGTGATGTCATATTTGAACACCCCGTCGTTTTGGTATAGGCGAAAGAGAAGAGGAAGAGGAGGGGTGAGAGAGTGAGAGTGAAGTGAAGAGTATATGAAAATGCTTCAAGCTCACAGGGCTTTATCCATGGGCTCCTTTCACCATCTCGGGGAAATTTTATTTCCTCCAATATCATTCGCTCCAGCAAGTCTCCATAGTCAAGATTCATTGATGGATAAATTTGTTTAATCATTCAATCAAAAATTAATTCAATATTTGTAATAATAATTGGAAAAATAATTGAATTTAGTACATCAATTAGTTGCTCTCCGATAGAGGACGTCGTACTAATTTCATTCAATAATCTACTATAGGTATCTTTGGCATTAAAGGGCATGGTAAGAGAACAGGAGAATTACAAAGGATCACGGCAGTCTGTCGAGAAGATAATGGAGCCGTGGGGAGCGGGGGGAGGGGGGGGGGGGGAGGCTGCGCTGGACCCGACGGTGGAAAATAAATCAGCTTGTTGGATCTCACACGGGAGTTATGGGCAGGACGGAACTAGGGCTGATGATGTACGGCCGCGCACACTGCTTCCGGCTAAAAATCTATTATATATTACGCGTAACAAGGTGGTGGCGTAACCTCCAAGTTGTGGGATCAACGCTCGGCACCTTCCGCCAATCCTCCACTGGGCATAACTTTAATCGAGTTGTCTCAGCGGCGCGACTCCATAGGCGAAATAAATAGCGAATAAGGATCATGGGATTTTGGGTGGTACATTAAGCGGGGCTAATTTATTCTTCAACCGCCAACGTTTTACTTATTAATTAAGCAGCACCCAACGCTGGGGAAAACATCCAAATGGAGTAACACATGCTGACCAGATCTGCCGCATTTGGATTTGGAATTTTTTCTCTGATTTTGAAAGTTTGTCAATTTCCAACAAAAATGTCGATTTATTCTCATTTTTCAAATGTCGAAAAAATTCATTAGCCAAGGTTCACCAAGACTTTCCAATTCCCCTAGTCATTTTCCCTCTCCAGAATATAAGCTATAAGATGTGATGAAAGTGCCGAGCATGGAATATCACAGTAGCTATACCTGGTTGCACTAGTAAATTCGAATTTACATGGATATGTGATGTATCGATCTCATTTTTCACATTTTTCCATCACGCATAAATTCGCTCGCCTGGAATATCCTGAACTAGCTCTGTCTCTGTTCACGTTGTCCCACATATAATGTGCGGAATATAATAGATAGAATAGTACCACGCATAGCCATTTGCACTTATTTGCCGAAAATTATTACAATCAAGTTCCATGGTGCACTCTTGTCATTTGAATTTTATGAAGGCTATACACCAGTGACATGAAGTCTGCTTGGTGGGTGGGTGGGGGGCACCGGAAGTATTGCAAGAAACTTCCCTTTGCGCTGATGCAGTGACGGCTAGTCTCCCGTGGAGCTCCCTTGCTCCAATACTGTCGGGATGTACTCCCCCTCACTTGTCTTTGATGCGGATGGTTCCATCGCTTGCGCTTCAGTGATGTGGAGCATATTCTAAGAGAATTGGAAGTGTGGAAGTATCAGAGTAGGAATCATCTCGAGTACGGTATTTTATCCGTATGAGGCTTGAGAAAATTGGGGGCAAAATGGGACAGCTCCAACTGCTGTCCCAAGATGCCCCACCCTCCTTAACTATCAACTTGATCGAATAAACCCTCCTCCTCCCACAGAGAATTTCATACCACATTCTAAATTTTATTTTCTGTTTTTCAATAGTAAAATACAGGAAAAAAATATAGACGTGTAGTTCTTGATGCGCCAGAGAAGTGAAACTTCAGAAGAGAAATAGAAATTTTTTTCAAGTTTAGGAAATCGAAAAAATTGTAGAAAGTGTGACACGTACCCTCACCCCCCCCCCCTCCACCCCACGGCCCGTACCCCCCCCCTCCACCCCACGGCCCGGAACGTACCCCCCCCCCCCTCCACTCCAGGCCCCGGCCCTTACCCCCCACCGCTCCACCCTAGACCACGGCCCTTACCCCCCACCCCCACCCTGCACCCCAGGCCCTCACCCCCACCCCCCGCAAGTGTCGGGACAGCGTAACACCTCCAGATAATCCCATAAGAAGTTTTACTTAAAAAATCGTGGAGTTTTATGTTTAATTGGGTCTGTTAAAAAAATTCTTTCACTGAATATCAATTCTATGGTTATAGTTTATGATCCACCAATCCATTTTCATATAAAGAATTTTTCACTCACAGTGATAGATTAGTATAAGTGGTTTTAAAGAGTTAGCTGAACCGTCTTTTTCCGCAACGATCCACCTTCGATTCGCATGGTGAAGTTTATGATAGGAAAAGCGTTTGGTAGCTTGATGGCCCATCGTAAACTTGAATAATAAAAAAAAGGGATAGTGATTCTGCCAAATAACTTTCGATCCGCCCACATCTAGCAGTATGGAAAGAGGTTGCAACATCGTGAGGCCCTGGTTATTTATACGAATGTAATTTTGCAAATTTATTTATTTGCTTTTGGGAAAATAATGCTGTTTTTGGGATTGAATTTTTATCCCAGTGGAATTGTATTGGCTTGCAAGGTGGAATTGGTTAGCCTGGCAGCATATATATATGCAGTGAAATAACCGATGTCATTTTAGATTGGCTCAATCTCGGCATAACAATTATCGTTATCCATTGGGATTTCCATAGATTGCTTGGTCGACCACGATGCTCTCTGTCTTAAGGTTCTTCATATACGGTGAGAGAGCAATTAAAACTTTGCCCTACACACTCTCACGAGAGTGAAAGAAATCTATAATTGATCTGGCAGCAGGAAGTTGTAAGCTCTGGAAGATTTTCGAGGAAGCGTGGGCAAAACGGGGCATAATGGGATGCTTTTAAGTGATTATGTCATACAATTCGCGACATCAGGACAAGTGACTAATATGTATAAATTAGACCTCTATTCGATGTTCGGTGTTTGGAGTGAATTTCTGATTCGATTTGGTACACACCTAGTGGGATAAAAGTGTGTGTGTCCCGATTTGTAATTTCTGGTTGCCATTCCTATATTTTCCGATACGTCAATTAAATGTTTAGAGACTGATTTTAGAAAAAATACCAGTGTGGGTAAATCAGTGTGACCCGTGAGGTTCACACCGAAAATTTGCAAATTTGAGAATTTTAAAGTATCCCATTTATCAAGCAGATAATTATGAATATTTGACTAGCCACATAGTCAGCATGAGGACAAGAATTATTCGCGGTACTGGAGTGGGAGTGAGACGCCAATAGCGGTGCAAATGCTCGAGGCTTAAACCCGTCATACCTCCTTAATTATGACAAATATGGAAAAAAGTGATAAGAAATTAAATACGCATTTCCACTTACAGAGCAAGTTCTGCTCAATACTTTTTGCCGTATCTCTTACCGTTTTTGCAATAGAGCGTTGTGAGCAATCCAATTGTTAATAACAAAAAAAATTGCTCGGTCAATTTAAACCAAAAACTAATCCGATCTAAGTTAGATGGAGGCGCTCCGAATGAGACCTCGATGACCCAGATCGTTCTAGCCGTTCGTGAGAAATCGTTAACGAAAAATTCCGATTCCACACACACAAACACACACACACCGACATTTGTTCAGAATTCGACGGGGAGCATTTCGGTATACTTAAAGCACCAGTTACGAAGCGAAAACAAAAATCGATTTAGCGGTCATAACAATAACTTGCCGAAAAATCGGCAATTTAAAAAAGCTCAATTGTTGACTTGTCAGGTACGCAGCTGAAATTCTCTGAGGAAATTGCTAATGAAGTTGTTGTGATGCGCTCCGGTCCGAGATGCAAAAATTGAATTGTACACATATAAAACGCATGTACATTTCTCTTTTACTCCCTTCATACCATCACCCCTCGCCTGGTGTATGTCGTCTCATTCTCTTTGACAGAATGCCGTATGCGTCAACCAACCCGCCACTCTGACGCGTCTCGCCTTCACACTCACAACCTTTGTACAACTACCTCTGGCACCTTTCTCTCGCACCTTTTGTCATAGCGAGAACAAAACGTGTGTAAATTGGCGCACCCACCAATAGCAACCATCCCCACCTCACATCTGATCCACCCTCTTTTCCAACTAACCCTACCCCCTTCCCCTACGAACCCACACACACACACACGCACACACAGCCGCCCGTTTTCATGTGTGGATTTCCGGCACATACGTATACGTTTGAGCTCAATACATAGTAGCTCTGTACTCCACATATGCCTCTATCGATCTTCAACTCGTGTCATGCAAAAATCACTGCAGCATACACATGTGTCAACAGGGCCGAAGGAACCATACTTTTGACATCAGTAAACAACGGTGTTACTTTTGCCGGCATTACGATCAGTTATATCTGGAAGGAAGTATACCAAAATGATCGAACGAGCTGGAAGTCCTCTGCCCCTTTTCATTAGGGTTCATGCAGAGCACCATGGAGATTCTGAAATCGCTTTGGTTGAGATTAGTGGATATGTTGAAGGGCAAATCTGCACACACACACACACACACACACACACACACATACAATTTTTCTCGTATACCTCAACCCAATGCACTTCGACTCTGGACCCCACCTATGCTTCCGGCAGTCTCCAACTCTTGTTATGACAAAATCACTGCGGAGCGCACGTGACAACATCAACCGAGCATAGTTTGGTAGCAATGAACAAACATTGTAGGACAAAATTTGCAGAACTCTGTCGCTGATTAGTCTTTAGGAAGAGAGCATAAATATAGCAACTTTGGAAAGAAAAATTGAGCCTCCAATTTGAGCTGGAGATGACATTGGAAGATTTGCCCAAATCAGGCTTTTCACAATGTCAAATAAGTTCAATTTTTTTCCAACAAAGATATGCACAGTGGTGGAGATCTCATTTTCGCACGAGTACCTCAACTGCCGCACGACGCTTGCGGGTAAAAACCACTTTCAGAACCATTCGCCAATAAGTGGATAATGAGAAATGGTTAGACTGGCTTGGAGTTGAGGAGTAAAGTGCGAAATCGACACCAACCTTCGCCCTCTGGCTACCTCCCCATGCACACCTAAAGTATCTCTGTATCGTTGATAACTGACGTCAAATCAGAGGAACGCCATTCATGCGTGTCACGAATTGGGAGTTTCATCGGAGTTAATATTGCCGCGCCTGTTTGCAGCAGACTATGGTAAAGTCGATGGGAAATCATATGAGCGCACGGAAAAAAGTTCACATGTGAATTTTTTTGTCGGTCTCACAATCCAGATCTCAGATTCTTCATCTGTTGAGATTTTTGATGTCGGGATTTGGGACTCGAAGACTTCCAGCCTCTCAAGCTCCATTCGATATCCGACGATTTTTTTTTGGGACTTGAAATTTGGGACTTGACCTAATGTTCCTTTGACATTTTCGGAGGTTGAGGGACTTCTGTTTATATTTCTGGCATATAACGTTGTTCTCATATATATATTGGTATATATATATTCGTTTGATATATAGCACATTTAAGTCAACAAGATTTGACATTTATAAAAATATGAATATCTTTCGACATAACATCCATCTCGATTAAGTGATTCAATAATAGCGGATCATTAGCAAAACGCCAATATTCTGAGGTCATAATACAATCTCCGGCTAATTACGATAAGTCTATTAGGAGATTAATTACCAGTTAGGTTAGACGGGTAGCTCGCTCACAATCTTTCTTGCTTTAATAGGAGAATGTAGCTTCCTGATAACACCAGGAGATATAGGTATACGTTGGTTAAGGGACTGGTGAACACCAGCAATTGCAATTTTTACCAGTGATGAACATTGGAAAACTCGCTAAATGTCGAGCGAAATTGATCGTTAAACCAGTTTCTAAGAGATGTGAAATTTCTGTACGTCATTGTCATTGTTTTGGCCTGGAAAATGAAAATTGCTTTGAGAGTTTTCTTATTTTTTGCCCCCATCCTTCTGTCGTGTACTTCCCACGGTAGCTCTGGACAATTTTTTCGGAGGGGCTACTGGACACCCATCCACGCGGCTGGCGTCGACCGCCGGTATTTCCAGTCATTGTAATTCTAATCACAGGGTAAACCTCCAGAAACCTCTGTGCGACGATGGCGGACGCCTATGACGACCTCCCCCCCCCCCTTCCACGCCCCCCCCCCTACGACGGATCAGGTTCCCGACGGGTCATCCCCATTTTAAGGGCGCCACCCATAGGACCGACGAAATTTTCCTGCCCCGGTTCCCTGCTCATAAATAAAATTCTCTGCAAAAAAAATAATATCACATTTTTTTTGTAAAACGACAAAATATTGTGTTCACGAAATAATGAAATTTTTAAGAATACCATGCACATAGTGATTGCTATCGACAAGTTAGACGTTTGACCCTCTACGAGTCACACTCATATATCGTTTATAACCCGTGATAAACATTGGAAAAACTCGCCAAAACTCTTGGGAGATGGCGCATTAAATCGATTGTAAAACGATTTGAAAAATCCAATAATGTCTCAAATGCACATCACCACACGTATCAGTGACTGAACGAATATAAGAATCCCTGGGGGCGAATTTCATGACTAAAATGCAAATATGGTCGGTCGAGACGCTTGAACAGAGCTTTCCGGTGGAGTAAGAGTAGAAAAGACTCGCTTTTTCGCTCTCTCTTATCCTTACCGGATTCTGCTAGTCCGCCCGAGGCATTTACCGCCACTTGATTTGAACCCAATTCACTTCCCCTCTCGCTTCCAAGAACAGGGACCGGATATTTGCTTGGATTACTCACGAGAAAATTTCCACACCGTCAATCGGCGCATTAATTTTATTGTTATTTAATTTTTATTTAATTTTGGAAATTTTGGAAATTCTTTTTTCTGCAATCATGTTTTTCGGAAGTCATTACTTGAGTCATTCGACGTCATGACTTGAGTCATTCAAAGTCATGACTTGAGTCGTTCAAAGTCATGACTTGATTCATTCAAAGTCATGACTTGAGTCATTCAAAGTCATGACTTGAGTTATTTAAAGTCATGACTTGAGTTATTTAAAATCATGACTTCAGTCATTCAGTCATGACTTGAGTCATTCAAAGCCATAACTTGAGTCATTCAAAGATATGACCTGAGTCACTCAGTCATGCTTTGAGTCATTCAAAGCGTTGACTCAAGTCACTCAAAGTCATGACTTGAGTCATTCAAACCCTTAACTTGAGTCACTCAAAGTCATGATTTGAGTCATTCAAAGCTTTGACTTAAGTCGGCTAAAGTCATGGTCTGAGTCATTCAAAGCTTTGACTTGAGTCATTCAAAGTTTCAATGTGAGACGTGCACAAATTTGATTTGACTCATTCAGGCCTCCTTTAGCATAACTCAATCAAATGATACGAATGGAATACGCTGGAGAACGCAGAAATAATAGCCTATATTGTCTTTGAATGTCTCATAGTGCAATACACAGTTTCACAGTAGAAAATTCCTTTGGTCAACCCGAGGGAGATTTTGGAATTTAGAACCCCTGTCGATCAGCCCAACATGGTTGATGGCGTGTTGCAGTGTCGCTTGTATGGCATTGCTCTCTTCAGTCCATTGGAAAAACGTACTGCGAGCCAACGCGTCGACGGTGTTCGTTAATACGATTAATTCATGAAAATCAGTGTGTATTCGAGAGGCTCCCGGAAAGCCACATTGATCAATCACCCACAACGATCGATTGAACGACCCTATACCCAACATACAAATACTATGCATCACAATATGAGTTGCTCTGTCAGCTATATACCTGCTTCATGCCACATTCATGCATTGCAACGGAATTGGTCAACATTCTCAAGTATATAGTCATGTATTAATACCAATCAATGAGGTTCATTATACACTTTTGGATATTGAATCAGCGCTTTTTACGTGTTACTTTGCATGCTGTCAATAAATTGGAAAAATTTATGAATTTTTGAAAGTAATAAAATTTGTTGATTTTGGAAATTTCCGAAGTATAAAAAAATCCCAAAAATCTGAAAAATATAGCATTCAAAAAATTTTTAATTGTAGCATTTTTGCATTTTAGTTTGAACAAAAAAATGACACATATGCACATCCACCCTCCGGCTCACCACCACCCACCCACCTTCCCCCACACACCCACCCACTCAGCCTCCCACCCAGCCCCCACATACACCCACCCACTCAGCCTCCCACCCAGCCCCCACATACACCCACCCACCCCTCCACCCACTCAGCCTCCCACCCAACCCCCACATACACCCACCCACCCCTCCACCCACTCAGCCTCCCACCCAACCCCCACATACACCCACCCACCCCTCCACCCACTCAGCCTCCCACCCAGCCCCCACATACACCCACCCACCCCTCCACCCACTCAGCCTCCCGCCCAACCCCCACATACACCCACCCACCCCTCCACATACACCCATCCACTCCCCAACATACACCCATCCTCCCTCACACACCCATCTAACCCCCACCCACACACACCACCTATACACAGCCACCGACACATATATGCCTATACACAGCCACACACATCGACTCAAAATTTGGCGGGAAACATTGTAATACACTTAAAAGACCAGCTGTGTAGCGATACCACGATTTCCCAGATTGGGATGACTACAATAATCTTCTCAAGATCGGGAAGCTGAAGAATAATGGACATCCATATTCATCCGTCATCAAATTGTTAATCTATTAGAGCAATATCCTACTTGTGTTTAATAGTGTAAGGCGGGCCACGATTGTCACTAATATCAGTTATGAGAAACTGTATGTTGGGTAATTTCACTCAACGAGACTCTCAAATGTTGCCGTTGGGTGTGGATTATGGATAGGCGTAGGTGTGAGTATAGAATTTAAATTGCAAATATATGAAGGCTCTCCCCCCCATCTCTTTGAATACATCAGAACCATGAACGACTCGATTTCGAGCGATCGCTATCACTTAACGATGTCGGCACGTTCCAACCAATCTCCGGCGAACGATTTGATTAACGTTACTTGTTATATATATACAATGTTGCACATTGCCGGAAAAATAGAGCGCGTATGGGGATCTATGGCAGAGATCAAACATCGAATAGGGTTTAGGAAATTAATTTAAATTTTTATTAAGAATTTTTATGCTAACTCAGTAGGTCCAACAAGACGACAAAAAAAATGGATCCATCGAAAATTATGATACCACTGGGTGACCTATATAGTTGTTTAATATTTGTGTTGATTCATTGGATTTTGTGATATCTACACATTATAGGTTCGAGTATCCGATATTTTTTTTTCCAACCATTCTTGCTCAGAGTCTTGGCACGTGCACCACAATGATTCCTACGTTGTAATAAAGATATACCTGATCGTGAATTCGACGATCGTGCACAGAGTTAAAGAGAGTCTCGTAAAAGCATTCCGCTTTATCCAGGTCACAATCTTCTAAGCGAGCAACCGAATACTCTATTTTATGATTTTTTTCCTTTTCCATCGTAACTTATTGTTTTGCGAACAACTCGCCGTAAGATCGAACAACAGATCATTTGGGAGATATACATTGAAGCGACAAATGAGAATGTCCATTCAATGAGACGGGTTTGTCAATGTCATTGACTTTTTGATAGCCCTAGGCTCTATAGAAATTTTTCTATAGAGTTCTCAATTTCTTGGCTAAATTCTCAATCGATGTGTGCATGTGTGTGTGTGTGTGTGTGGGTGGGTGGTGGGTATGGGTGGGTGGGTGGGTATGGGTGGGTGGGTGGGTATGGGTGGGTGGGTGGGTATGGGTGGGTGGGTGGGTATGGGTGGGTGGGTGAGTGGGTGGCTATAGGTGGATGGGTGGGTGGGTGTAGCATCATTCTCTATTGCATAGTCTCTTAGAACTATAGTGGACAAACGGTTTAACAAAATTATTATGTAACCTTTGTTTTTATCCCACTAAGTTTTTTATAACTCTTACTTCAAACAATTTTGCTTCTTTCTGGATTTATTGAAGCTATAAATTGGAACATAATTGGCATAAGTTTCTTGGCGGATGAAAAAAAAGACAAATATCGAAATCTCTTGGTAAGCCAACTTTGGGGTGTAATCTCTCAAAAAGCCAGTTGGGACTGACCCGGGGAGTATTGCCTGGAGTTGGGATTATAGTCGAGGGATTTGCAGAGAAGTAAAGCAGTTGTGGTATTGAGTGAATTTAAATTTAAAATTAAAGGTCTTACTTTTTATTTCCAGGCGCTGATTTAATGTTGTACGTTATATTCAAATTTCTTAGGATTAGCAAAATTCAGGAAGGCGATGCACTCATTTTGCATTTGCATCGGACCTTTTCGCTTCATTTGAGTTGTACGTACGGGAGAAATGTGACTTGAATAAAAAGAATAATCAAGTCTTTCATTTTTTGTTTTTTTTTTTTACATTGCATGCGTAATAATTCCCAAAGCTTCCAAAATTTGCAAAATTTGCAAAATTTGCAAAATTTGCAAAATTTCCAAAATTTCCGAAATTTCCAAAATTTCTGAAATTTCCGCAATTTCCAAAATTTCTAAAAATTCCGAAATTTCCAAAATTTCCGAAATTTCCGAAATTTCCCAAATCTCCAAAAGTTCCAAACTTTCTAAAACTTCCGAAATTTCCAAAAAGTCCGAAATTTCCAGAATTTCCAAGATTTCCTAAATTTCCAAAATTTCCAAAATTTCCAAAATTTCCGAAATTTCCAAAATTTCCAAAATTTCCAAAATTTCCAAAATTCCCAAAATTCCCAAAATTCCCAAAATTTCCAAAATTCCCAAAATTTCTAAAATTTCCAAAATTTCAAAACTTGATAAAAATTTAATGACTGAATAATTTGAGACCCTGAAAAATGTCAAAAATTGATGTACCCCATGTGTCTACGGGGCCGAATGAACTGCGAGAATATTCAATTTCTCCCATGAAAAAAACAATGCATTCTTCCACCTGATTTTTTGTTTCCCATGATTTTTCTCGTTGTTGATCTAGTGCGCTATTGAAACAACACGAGCCAAAGTTGATTTACGAATTTATGTTGTGGTCGCAAATTTCTCCCTCAATTTCCATACGGCCCCCACCGTATTGTTGTCCATTTTTTTCCTTCTTCTTTTTTCCCCAGTAGCACATTGAATTTGCTATGTGTGCCGGCTTCGATATAACTTCCCACATGTACATGACCATTTCAGACTATAGAGAGCGTGCGAAGCGCGTAGAGTTCATAATAATTCCATAATTCAAGCAAACAATACCACACTCAGAGATGCATTGTCATTAGCGGGAGCTGCTCACGAGTTATACCCCCGCGTGAATCGACGTATGACCGTAAAATTTTTTTATCCCCCATGAAAGCCCTGCAGAGGGCTGGTAGCAAAACGACGGAAACCAGGAAGGAATATTTGAAAATAATTTCGCGAGCCATAAATAGCCTCATTGTCGTCTGGCTCGCCGCTCCTTTTTCGCCCATGCGAAATTCCTCCGTCAAATGCGCACATGGTTCAAAAAAAATCAGAAAAAATTCCAAGTGATGTCAATGCCTGCCGAGCATCTCCTGAATTTTCTCAAATTTCCTAATCACTCTGCTCCAGACCTATAAAGATTTTTCCAAAATTAAAATTCCAAATTCTGCGAAAATATTTTCGAATTTGCCGCCGAAAAAAATGCATAAAAAATGCTTGTTAATGGGATCTGATTGACCCTTCACCGCCCTATCATAAACAATTTTTCAATTCTCACAAGTCGAGCTTGAGAAAAGATTGCAGTATTAAAGGAAGACGTGAATCTTATCGACGAAAGGCTCTTGGCTCGTTCGCACACCAATGAGGAAAAAGGGTAAGGGTAAATCCACTTTGGGATTAAATCTATTCCTTGCTACGGATTGGTGCACGTCCCTGCCCAGTCAAGAGATTTCGGTGAAAATTTACCCTTCGCTTGAGCGAATTTCAACGATTATCGTACAGCTCTAAAATGAGAAAATACATGTTTTATACCTATCGTGCGCGTACTAAAAAAGGTGTTTTAAATTTTTCAGGGGACCTTAGAGAAGTATATGGAGAGTATATGGAAATTTTGTGATTAAAAAAGTGGATTGCGAGATCCGGGATTTTCAATTGAGCGGAGGCTCCAAAATGGGGATCATCAGATCAAACGTTTGAGGCTTCAAAATTTTTTATTCAAGAATATTTTCGCGCCCTTCTCTGATGATGCCGATCGATAATTGCACCCAATTTCGTGAAAAGGTTGAAGGCGTCGATTGCCAATTATATAATCGCTCCTTCGAGTAATGGTTTTTCGTTTGGCAGAGTTGTTCACCGTCGGGTGAACACCATTTGAACCGCATTTCTGGCGACGACAGAGTAACAGTGCCGATAAATCGTCGGGGATCCGAGTTACAACCCATGCGCCACAAACGAGTACTCTGCGTAGTCATATAATTCAGCAGCGCTCCTTCCGCCGTCTGCGTCCCCTCCGTCATCATTCTCAACCCCAACGCCTCCGACCACCCTTTTTCTCTATCTTCGTTTCGCGACGTGGCAGAGTGTTGATCAACCCTTAGAAACTCCTTATGATGGGGTGAAATAAATAAAAAACCACGTTCATGCAACCAAGTGCACGTGAGCTTGAAATAATACGAGTAAATATTTTTTTTTTACCAAATGAAAATTATTTTTAAATGACCAAAACGAAGTGCTGCATCCAATTTACATTGGGTATCAAGAGTAGATTATAGAGAACTTTTTTACCGCACCTAACAAAAATTTCCCTAAACAGAGATTTGAGAGTTTTAAACTATCCCATTGATCAAGCAGATAATTATGAATATTTGACTAGCCGCATAGTCAGCGTGAGGTCGAGAATTATTCGCGTTACTGGAGTGGGAGTGAGACGCCAATAGCGGTGCGAACGCTCGAGGGTTAAACCCGTCATACCTCCTTAATTATGACAAATATGGACAAAAGTGATAAGAAATTAAATATGCATTTCCACTTACAGAGCAAGTTCTGCTGAATACTTTTTGCCGTATCTCTTACCGTTCTTGCAATAGAGCGTTGTGAGCAATCCAATTGTTAATAGCAAAAAACCTGCTCGGTCAATTTAAGCCAAAAACTACTCCGATCTAAGTTCCACGAAGGCGCTCCGAATAAGCCCTCGATGACCCAGAACGTTCCAAGGTCCGTGAGAAATCGTTAACGAAAAATTCCGATTCCACACATACAAACACACACACACACACACAGACAGTTTTTCAGAATTCGACGGGAGGCATTTTGGTGTACTTAAAAGACTAGTTCCGAAGCGAAAAGAAAAAATCGGCTTCGGGGTCACTTTGGATTTTGAATAAAAATCCATTTGATCGATATATCGCATCATCCAGAACTACCTAAAACACTATTTCCATTTTACCATGATGAAATAGTGCCCATGCCTGGTTAGCTCAAACTAAATTATCCGTGAAATTTCCGGAGTATATGATCGCCAGGGCGAATTAATCCGTGCTATATATCTGAGATGTGTGCAGGCATGGATCACTCTGACTGTCTCCAAGCATATACATATCACGAAACCTCTCGATTCCAACACCCTAGCTACATTGTCCCGAACTAATCCCGTTGTTGAGGGTGATTATTAGGTGCCTCGTTAACTTCAATTATCCCCGCAAATTACACAAATTCATCCCAAGTGAATTTTTATAGCTCATCTCGCACTTTTCACCAACTTCTCAACACACTTTTTCCACCGCTTTTGAATGAAATATCTCTTTCAAGAGAGGAGGAAAAATTATGATAATTGAATGAATACACTGTTTACCCAGAATTATGAATGTTGACTTGGGATGGTATGCCGGGAGAAGTTCTTCTAGAAAGAGTTGTTCGTGCATCTCTCAAGCGGCTTTTCTTCATGTTGAGCGAATGTTAAATTGATGAGAAGTTAGTCAAACCATTTGAGATAAGTATATTGTTATGCCTCACAATTAACAATAATATATCCCTTCAGATATTGTACAGTGTATTATCGTGGCAATTGTTCAATAGTTAGATGCTGAATACATGAACGCAAAAAGAGTTTAACATACTTGACATAGTTTCTGAATCAGCACCACTTGCAAACACTAGCAGACGTTGCAACGTGACGATATGTTCCATTATTGTACAATCCGAATCCACGAGTCGAGAGATAGATAGATCTCGTAGTTTATGGTTTAGATAGTTAAACAAAGAGTACACGTGATTAGAATACATAGAAATTATAACATAAAATAAAATCAAATACAAGTGAGAAAATAATTGTTTGGTTTGGTTTAATTGGCCTATGCGGTCAGTTGTTTGGAGGTGAAGATTTAAGGATATTCCAGCTATGTTGGCGAAGATATAAGAATTGCTTGAAATTTTTACATAATTTTTTTGAAGCGGTAACAAATGCCTGTATGAAATTTGAAATTGACTCACAACACCGTTTTGTACTTATTAATTATCAAAGTTGTCAATTAACACGGCCTCTTATGGGAAAAATAAAAATTTCCATAAATACAGTTCAAAATATTCAAATTTGTTGACATTTTAAAAATTTACTATTGAAGCAGATATAAAACGATGGGAAAAATTTCATGACGATTGACGAAATTTTTTTTTCATTAATTTGTTTAAACAATATAATATTGATTCGCAAAATCAAATACAATATAATCATTTTCTGTGGCTATCACTTCAACTAATTAACGCATTGAAATTTTAATTGAAAATTATTGGCGATAAATATAACGAATTATAGAAAGGGTCATAAACTTTTGTTTTGACTATACGTGTTGAATACCCTTAAAATTCCATCGTTATTCCGATGTTTCGGCCAACCATTTATGACCATCATCAGGGATATTATTGTCATCTGTAGATATTTTACAGAGTCAGATAAAGGTAAGTAAAGTGAAACATAAGAAATCAGCAGAATGATGTGGTGTGGATCAAAGATCAGTAGAAATGATGAATGGACCAGCGACACTAAAAAAGAAGAAGGTCAAAACCTTATGATAGTGATGGACACTGCGCAACCGGGAGGCGCTGCTGGGAGTAGGAGAAGAGAGAGGGAGAGAGGGCATTATGACAATTATTGAGTCAAGTACTTTAGTATTTTGGTATTTTAGCGATTCCTCCTGGATAATTATGTAGTAATTCAAATGAATACTGCATTCTATCACTTTAATACCCGGACGCCAGGATTATCTCGCTGTACGAGGAGGGTTATCTGTACATCTACTGAACCCTGGGAGCAATCCATAACAATATGGTAAGGAGTGGGGTACATGAGCCTGATTCATAAGGGTCGCAGCGGACATTTTCCAACGTTTAATGTACACAGACACACACACACACACACATATGGGTCGAACCTCTGGTGCAGCGAGTATCTGCCTAATACATTAAGAGCCCTAGGTTCGTGCCCAGCCTCCTGGATTCTGTCCTGGAAATATTTTCTCATGGATTCCAACCGATAGCAGGAACGTTCCGTGTGTGCTATTGACTGCATCCATGAGATGAGACCGCACGGCCGGGCGGAAGCTAACCCGAAAGGTGGGGGGAGGGGTTGCGTCATAAGCGTCCGCCGTCGTAGCGTAGGGGTTTCTGGGGGTTTACCCTGTGTTTAGAAATGCCATGGCCTAAATGGCGAAAGTCGGACCCAGCCGCATGGATGGGTGTCCAATAGTCCCTCCTGAAGAAATGATGAATAGAACAGCTACCATTGGGAGTACAACAGAGAGAGACGAAGGAACAAAAAACATATACATGCATACATACACACTCATTGAGAACTCATCAGCTTGACGTGAAATGTCCGACAAGATAAAAATTTCGTAGATATTACACTCCTCATTTTCATGGTTACACCGAGTTCCCCTATCGGCAACGTCAGAAAAAAAGGTAATGAGAAGTGAGGGGCTGGAAGATGACAAAATGAGGGGTTATTTGGATCAGCTTGATAGCTTCCAGAATCACCGAAAACATGAGAAAGTATGGGAAGGAGGGGAAGCTGACAAGGGAGATGGATACCAGATCGGATCGGATTGTGTGGAACAGATCAGTTGTGAGGGTAACGATAGTGGTGAGCGGGTGGCTGTGGTAAGCGCAGAATCATGTCGCGGATAAAGTGGTGCCCATCACTGTCTGTCACCAACTCTACGTTTTCTTCGGTTCAAGCTCTATGACGATTGTGGCTGGCTTATGATTATCAACCTATACTTACTTTAACTCTCACCAGTGGTATAAATCAGCGTGATTCTTCAGAGTTGGAATTCACACACACACACACGCGCGCGCGCGCACGCGTAGTAAATGTAAAAATTGATAAACTCTTCTCAAAAGAAATTTCAGCATTGATACATGTAAGCACATGTTTGACCAAAAAGACTCATATATTGAAGACAGGTGATTGAGTTACCTCAATTCCCAGAATTGCCACATGCATTGCAATTGCAGTTCTGTTTACTGACTCGATTCAGTCCGAACTATATGAGTACACTTTACCAATTCGCGTGCTCGTTCTAAGTGAATCAGCAAAACACGTAAAGGGTTTTACCTGGACAGCACCAGGTTTATCCAAGGTACCTGCACCTTGCATGACATCAAATCCAGCCATGAGAAGCAACTTCACGAACATTGCGGATCAGTAATGCATCGCCATTTAGGGAACCCTTTTATAGTCTATGTTCCATACCGTCAATGCTAAATTGGAAGGTTGATGTTCGTATTTTTTATCATTCCCCATGGGGAGGAGAAGGGGGAGGCAGACCCCAATGTGAAATTTGGGCAAATTGAAAAAAAAATGATTCTACTTTTTCGACCCAAAATCGACGGGAGTGTCGTCTAGGGGTCCCAATTGGATAATATAAACGCGCATGCGGCCTAAAATTCGAATTTGAAAAATTTAAGTTTGCCTCCCCATAAGACCCCAATCTTAAAGTTGGCCAAAATCGAAAAAAATTAATTTGACTTTTTCGACCCAAAATCCATGGGAGTGTCTTCTGGGGGTCCCAATTGGATAGTACAAAGCGCACGGGGCCAAAAATTCCAATTTAAAAAATTTAAGTTTGCCTCCCCATAACATCCCAATGTTAAATTTGGCCGAAATCGAAAAAAATTAATTTGACTTTTTCGACCCAAAATCGATGGGAGTGTCTTCTGGGGGTCCCAATTGGATAGTATAAACGCGCACGGGGCAAAAAATTCGATTTTAGAAAAATTAAGTTTGCCTCCCCAGAAGACCCCAATGTTAAATTTGGTCAAAATCGAGAAAAATTAATTTGACTTTTTCGACCCAAATTCGACGGGAGTGTTTTCTAGGGGTCCCAATTGGATAGTTTAAACGCGCACAGGGCCAAAAATGCGAATTAAAAAAAATTAAGTTTGCCTCCCCATAAGACCCCAATGTTAAATTTGGCCAAAATCGAGGAAAATTAATTTGACTTTTTCGACCCAAAATCGATGGGAGTGTCTTCTGGGGGTCCCAAGTGGATAGTACAAAGCGCACGGGGCCAAAAATTCCAATTTAAAAAATTTAAGTTTGCCTCCCCATAAGATCCCAATGTTAAATTTGGCCGAAATCGAAAAAAATTAATTTGACTTTTTCGACCCAAAATCGATGGGAGTGTCTTCTGGGGGTCCCAATTGGATAGTATAAACGCGCACGGGGCCAAAAATTAGATTTTAAAAAATTTAAGTTTGCCTCCCCATAAGACGCCAATGTTAAATTTGGCCAAAATCCAAAAAATTAATTTGATTTTTTCGACCCAAAATCCATGGGAGTGTCTTCTGGGGGTCCCAATTGGATAGTACGAAGCGCACGGGGCCAAAAGTTCCAATTTAAAAAATTTAAGTTTGCCTCCCCATAAGATCCCAATGTTAAATTTGGCCGAAATCGAAAAAATTAATTTGACTTTTTCGACGCAAAATCGATGGGAGTGTCTTCTAGGGGTTTCAATTGGATAGTATAAAGGCGCACGGGGCCAAAAATGCGAATTAAAAAAAATTAAGTTTGCCTCCCCATAAGACCCCCATGTTAAATTTGGCCAAAATTGAAAAAACTTAATTTGACTTTTTCGACCCAAAATCCATGGGAGTGTCTTCTGGGGGTCCCAATTGCATAGTATAGACGCGCTGGGGGTCAAATATGCTATTAAAAAAAAATTAAGTTTGGCTACCCATAAGGTTGGGAGTGGAAAACACACACACACACAGGCTATCGGGAAGTGATTGACGCGACCCTCCGAGGGTCACACTCACGTCCCATTTGTTTAAAATGAAGTCTAACAATGGTGGAAATGAAGTAAGCCAGTCGTCTATTCTAATGCTCCGGCAGTAAAAGTTCAATTTTTCCATCGTAGAGTCTATCACTTCAAAGCCCTATAACACTAAGGAAAATATCTACTTTCGGGTAAGGAGATGAGTCACTGAAAGATAGGGGTAAAATGCTGATTCAAAAAGTTTACACAACTCTCATAGGTATACGCGTCGGCCTCTCTCTTGTGGCTCAATCTCCCCCTTGGGTAAATGTTACGCCGTTCAGGCGGCAATGTTTTTCCATTCAAGGAGAAGTATTTGCCATTCAAAATGTATCCAATATAGCAGTCCCATCTTGTTTGCCCTACCTCCTCAAAATTTCATAATTTGTTTTTTAATATTGTGTCACATGTTGTGATTTTCCTGTAACTTTGTAATCCCCGAGGTGGAATAGAGTTCGACCAGGGCAATATATTGCATGCTGGATATATACAGCGGTAGCTTTCTATAGTAACTGGACTGTGCATAAACTTGTGCATCCCGAGAGGGCTACTAGTGTGAAATTGAAACTGGTCTTTGCATTGGATTAGCCAGCTGTCAAGGGACCACCAACCTTTTAAGATAGTTTAATTACCCCTGCTGTTGCTACATGGGAAAAAGAAAAAACAGTTGTTGTTATTTATGTTGAAGATTGCGAACAGTGAAATAGCAACATGAAGTTTTGACACGACAGTAAGCACTACTAGGTTATTACTGAATCGCGACGGCTGGCTTATTGTTTCTGCTCCATCAACAACTTGGAAACGTACAGTGGAACAATTGGAGAACTGCTGAACATTGGAATCCCATTGATTGACTGATGGAACTATTAGGCACTACACATTATGGTAACGATTTCTCACGAACGGGTAGAACGATCTGGGTCATCGAGGTCCCATTCGGAGCGTCTTCATGGAACTTAGATCGGATTAGTTTTTGCTTTAAATTGACTGAGCAATTTTTTGTTATTAACGATTGAATTGCTCACAACGCTCTATTGCAAAAACGGTAAGAGATACGGCAAAAAGTATTAAGCAGAACTTGCTCTGTAAGTGGAAATGCATATTTAATTTCTTATCACTTTTTTCCATATTTGTCATAATTAAGGAGGTATGACGGGTTTAACCCTCGAGCGTTCGCACCGCTATTGGCGTCTCACTCCCACTCCAGTAACGCGAATAATTCTCGACCTCACGCTGACTATGCGGCTAGTCAAATATTCATAATTATCTGCTTGATAAATGGGATAGTTTAAAATCCTCAAATTTGCCAATTTTCGGTGTGGACCTCACGGGTCCCACTGATTTACCCACACGAGTATTTTTTTCTGAAATCAGTCTTTAAACATCTAATTGGCGTATCGAAAAATGTAGGAATGGTAACCAGAAATTACAAATCGGGAAGTTTTGCTTGTGCTCCCAAAAAGTGTGGGGGCCCACACTTTCATCCTAATAGTCAAATTTCAAATTATGATCACACTTATACGAAGTGGCGGTTAGACTCAATTTCTCTTTCGGAGTTTATGGCTCGAGGTTGTGTCTGGCTTGGACCAATTGAAAACTGAGGCTCATCGTGCATAAAACTCCGAACATATTGATTAACCTTATCGATTAGTACTGCAAACGTTCAACGAGTCCTAATCGGACTAATCGCATGGCTTTAGCCGAGTTACACATGAAATACGTTCACCGAAGAAGCTTCATGCAGTAACTCTCATTTATTGCTGTACTATGCTGAACTATGACCTACAGTATGATGACGGGCATATAAGACGATGTAACTCTTTCTCAGCATGATTCATGTTTTCTCGAAGTATGCTGCTATGACAACTACTTCTCATCCGTTCCGATCATCAGAAGACACTCCGTTCAGTCCTCAACTATGCTCTTCTTCATCATGCCTGACAAGTCCATTTAAATCATTCCCACAATATTTCCCTCGTTCCATCGGACCCACTTTCACTAAAGTTCGACATCGCAGTTTCGTCAAACATAAAATTGCGGTCCAGATGGAGTCGGACCATCCACTGCGTAGTCGCTGAGTTCTGTTTACATTCACATTCCGAAAAATTGTAGTTTGAGACTTTTATCCGATCACTTGTTATGCAACACCTGAACTATGTGCTTGGGATCTTGTACATAGCCCCCCCCCCACCCACCCACCGCCCCCCCCCATTTGAATAAACTAGTGCAGTTATTGTTTCTCCTAAATCCCATGATCCAGATTCCCCGTTTTGTACAGTACGCGTGTGAAATTGGACCAAGTCTTTGCATTGGATTAGCCCACCTGTCAGGGGACCACCTATTCACGGATAGTTTAATTAGCCAGTTGCTGTACTAAAAAAAACGGGGCTATCATAAAGTACATTTTTGATTAAGAAAAAAAGCAAAAACAAGTGCACCTAAAAAAGAGAAGGCCGTGATAACGCGCTCATTGGGTAGAATTTTGTGTCCCCGGGTACACCATTAACGTGTACAATGCAACGGAACTAGAGAACGCAACGGCATGAGGAACGTATGCATAGTGGCGCCGGGTATCATTTGGCTTGCGCCACTGGAAGCATGTGTCTTCATTAGGCGTTCTGGGTGAGAGTGGGGGTTGTACAACGGGTCGGTTAAGGGGAGGGGGGGGGGGGGATGGCGAATGGCACTGGTATGCCTGCACGATTGCACTGAATCACATCGGGAAACCAAGCGTCGTGGCCCCCGAATTAAGCGCTAAATGCATCCCCGTTCTGTGCTTTAAAGTCCCACTCGCTCTTCTTCCATGCTACCCTATACTGCTTCAGCAGCTTCACTCTCTACAACACTGATGGCAGCGCGTGTTTCTACCCCACCGCCCCACCCACACCACCCACCCACCCTCCTCCTTGCCTCTCCCTTCCTTTTTCCATCCCGAGTACGGCAACTTGGAGAGGAAATGAGAATGAACACCACTCGATGTTTTGCATGCAAGAACTATGAATATACCGCAGGTGTTGAATGTTAAATACTAGTCGAAGATTTACTCAAGCAGAATGTATTTCTGCCATTTATTCATCCAAGTGTTAATGAATTATAGAATTCAGGAAAATTTATTCATATGTGTCAGATACATTTGTGGAGTTCATGTAGCACTGTTTGTGGGAGGGGGGAGGGGACGGGGGAGAAGGGCGGTGAGGAGGGGGAGGGGGGATTGAATATGTATGGGGAAAATTGTGCGCGACAATGGATTCTGCATGTCAATAAATTTTTCCATGAGTGTGGAGGGCATTTATGGAGGAAGAGAAGAATGCTAATAGTTCTCCAATGACGTCAGATGATTCTGATGATCATCAGATGATTTGTCATGGATGGATGAACGGAATGTCTATACAATGGGAAAAATCTGTTTTATCTTCTCTGTTAAATAGCATTATTATTATTAATTTTGTATGTATCAAAAGCTGTATAAACCAAGAGGCTTTGTGCTGAATAATAAAAAAAAAAAAAAAAAGATGATTTGTGATTCTGTTGAAGATTTCTTGAATCATAAACTGCAGTTGCGCGGAGAAGTGGATATGTGTAAGTAGTAGGTTCGATTTGCCTGCTAATTAATGAAGAAATAGCGCCGTGATATACGACAAAACATGTTCGAAAGAATGTAACCATCATTGTTAATGCTCTGCTTTGGTGCTTACGCATGTAATCTCCAAAACGATTATACTCGCAGATTTGTTTCTTTCCCAGCTCCTGGAAGTATAGAGGGGAAATGAGAATAAACACAGTTTTTGCATACAAGAACTATGAATATCCCGCAGGTGTTGAATGTTATATGCGAGCCGAAGAATTCTCAAGCAGAATGCATTCTGTTATTTATTCATCGTGTTAATGAATTCGAGAATTCAGAAAAAATTATGGACACATGCAAGATGCACTTCAGAGCTTTGAATGGGAGTGGGTGGGTGTGTGTGTGTGTCGGTGTGAGTGCATTGATGTAGGTGTATGGGAGTGGGTGTGTGGGTGTGTCGGTGTGAGTGCATGGATGTAGGTGTATGGGTGTATAGGTTTTTTTTTTTAAAGAAAAAAGAGAAAGAAGGAAGCCAACCTCCTTCCTCACACTTCCTTCTTTCTCTTTCCTCCCTTTTTTTTTTTTTAATCTTTATTGACAACAAACCAAAAAAAACTGACAAATTAAAAGTACAAATACAGGAAAAAAAAACAAAAACAAGGGACAATACCCCTTGGCCTACGCTAGTAGAAGGATAACCTTCTATATCCCAGTATCCCCAAATCACGACGGAACATCTGCGGAGCAATACTTCGTTGCGTAGGGGACGACAGCCTCGGCTTCCTCAGTAGCGAATCCTTTCCGGTCGTTCACGGTAAGAAGATCCTCCATTTACTCTGGGTTTTTCCGAAGCTGCTCCTCGCGGCGCAGCTCCTGCAGAACCTCCATTGCGAAGTCGCTTGTCGCGTTCCATGCTGCCTCTGATGACAGCATAACTTCCACAAGATTTCCAACATTAATGGGTTTGCCTACGCTATTTTCCCATATAGACCGTTGGACGTCGAAACGCGGACATGCAAAGAGAACATGTTCCGCGTTTTCCTGAATTCCCTGACACTTTGGGCAATCCGGGGAATTTTCATGCTTGAATTTGTGAAGATATTCCCGAAAGCAGCCGTGTCCTGAGAGCATCTGGGTTAGGTAGTAATTGACTTGTCCATGTGATCGGTCAAGCCAAACATCTAGCTTCGGAATAAGTCGGTGAGTCCACCGGCCTTTGCTCGAGGCGTCCCACTGCAGCTGCCATCGCTGGATGCTGTGGTTTCGTTCTTCTGTCCTCAGTTCCACTGAGCTCAGCTCAGTTGATGTTTTGCGTGTGTAGAGTCGCCTACGCTCTTCCGCTAGCACTTCAAAAGGTAGCATCCCAGCAATGACACACACAGCATCGTTCGATACTGTGCGGTATGCGCTGACCACTCTAAGGGCACTCAGCCTGTAGACTGGAACAATTTGCCGCCGAGATGCTTGGCTTCGTAATGCATCACTCCATATAGGAATACCATATGTTGATACCGACGTGAAAACTGATGATAGCAGGAGCCTTCTCCTCTGTTTTGGCCCTCCAATATTTGGCATAAGTCTTGCAAGAGCAGTCTTCACTACTCCTGCCTTACTGCTTGCATGTTGAGCTTGCTGTCTAAAACTAAGTCGGGCATCAATCCTAATTCCCAGGTACCGTGTGTAGGGCTGGGAAATTATTTCGTGCTCACCGACTTGCAGTGTAATTGTCTCTATTTTCTTCCGGCTCGTAATGAGGAGTGCCTCAGTCTTATGCTCCGCAAGTTGTAACCATCGAGTCCATCCATTGTCGTATCTTGTTAAAAACATTCTCGAAAATGAGCTGGAGCGTGGAAAGGTGTTTGCCCACGATGACTATGGCTACGTCATCCGCAAAAGCTACGAGTTTGGCCCCCGCCGGTAATGCTATTTTGAGCAAGTCGTCATATACGATATTCCACAAAAGAGGACCTAACACTGAGCCTTGAGGTACCCCCCCAGTCACCCTATATGTTTTAGGACCAACCTCTGTGTCATATCTGAGTACTCGGTCGGTAAAGTAATTACCTACCATCTTTTGCAAATATGCCGGTACTTGGAGCTTCGACAATGCCGCGAGGATGGGATCCCACCGTACCGAGTTGAAGGCATTTTTGATGTCCAGGGTAACAACCAAGCAATACTGCTTCGTACCTCCTTTCCATCGCCTGCCATCGATTGCTTTTTTTGCTGTTTTGACCACCAGGTCTATAGCATCCAACGTGGATCGTCGTCGTCTGAAACCGTATTGAGCTTCGGCCAATAGGGGTTCCACCACTGCCTCAATTCTCTGATGTATAATGCGTTCCAGGATCTTGCCCGCCGTATCCAGCATACAGAGTGGACGATATGATGATGGCTCGTCCGGTGGCTTTTTCCCCTTGGCGATAAGCACGAGTCTCTGTTGCTTCCATCTGCTGGGGAAAATACCTTCCTGGATGCATGTATTATACATTTCGAGGAACATGCCGGGTGCTGCATTGATGGCGGCTTTCAACGCTATATTTGGCACACCATCAAGACCGGGGGCCTTGTTGTTGCCCACTCTACTACAGGCCTGCAATAGTTCCTCAGCTGTAATCGGCGGTATTCCGTCGATAATAGCACCCTCCACCTGTTTTTCAGTCACACTCATTTGCTGGGGGAATAAGACTGAGACAATTCTCTCCAGGAGCCTAGGACAGGTTGGTGATGGCATCGGCTGGCTCTTGAGCCGCGTCATAACCACCTTGTACGGTCTGCCCCAAGGATCCTTCTCCACTTCCTCCAACAGTTCGTTCCAGCAGTCTCGTTTGCGAAGCTTTATGGCCTTAGTAAGCTTACGCTTAGCGGCTTTAAACTCCACTTCGAGACTTTCGGGGTTGGACTTCTTCCTTGCGCGTTGCCAAGCTCTCCTCGCTGCAAAACATTCCCTGCGGAGGGTCGCGATTTCACCGCTCCACCAATACACCGGTGGCCGTCGGTTTCCACTAAATTTCCTGGGCATAGTGGCATCGCAGGCGTCGGTGACTCTCCGCATGGTTTCGTCTGCTTTTCCTGTGGCATTCTTACTGTCTAATCGGGTAGTCTTCAGTGCCATAAGGAAGGTGGCAATGTCAAATTTTCGCACATTCCAGCCGACTCCATTTGTTCTTTCCGGTGTGGGTGCGGATCTCCAATCAACCGACACCTCCCAGAGTACTGCCTGATGATCACTGGCAGTGTAGATCTCGGTGGTCGCCGTATCATTAAAAAAAAAAATCAGGCTGCTGCTGACGAAGGTGAGATCTATACATGAGCTCGCTTGTCCTCTGCGAAATGTCGGTTTATTTCCATCGTTCAATAGGACAACATCTAGGGTCGACATGGCTTCCAGTAAAGCCCGTCCTCGTTGATTCGTCTCCTTGCTGCCCCAGTCGACTACCCAAGAGTTGAAGTCTCCCGCAATTGCCACTGGGGAATGCTGTTTTGCATCCACGACGAGTCTATCTAGGAATGCTGTGAAGTCTTCATAGCAAAGGCTTGGTGGTGCATAGCAGCTATAAAGATAGATACCATTCACCTTGGCCACAACGAATCCAGACTGTTGGTCTCCGTCATATGCTTCAAGCGGCTGAGCACCGCAGGACCAAATGACGACTTTATTGCTAGTATCAGTAACCCAGTTTTCCGAGGTAACGTTCTCGATAATAGGGTTTCGAACTACTCGGTCATTCTCCGTGGCCTCGGTTGAGTTTGCAGTCTCAGAGTTCTCCAAGGTCATTTCCTTCCTTCTTTTCACCTGTCGTGGAAGTTTTCTCTCCTCCAGAGGTGAGATATCTTTTCTCTTCGGCTGCCCACTTAGGTGAGGTGAAGTTTGGGCGTCAGCAGTCTGCACCATTGGTTGTGGGATCACTTTTTTGTCAAGTGCCACGAAACGGTCATAACTGCTTTTCATCTTATTGACCTGCAACTTAATGTGCTTGTGAACGTTTGCCTTCGGAGTGATATACTCCAACAAGTCTTTTAAAAGGTTATCAATCTTAACCATTTCAGCTTGCCTTTTCTTCAGAAGTTCTTCACTTGGGGTAGTAGACCCATCAGAGGCCAAGTGGTCCACCGCTTGAGGGCTGCAGTAGTCGGATCTCGACGAGCTCGAGCCTGCTTCGGCACTCTCACCCGCCGGTACTGGGGTATCCCTCCCCTGCACCGTAATCATTTTTCCAATGGTTGTACTGGCCATGGTTTCTTCTTTAATATGTAGGCTGTTATAGGGAGCCCACCCTTGGCACCCTTGGTTTCGGGAGTTAGGTTTCTCCCAAGGTGTGTGGGTATGTGGATGTGTAGGTGTGTCGGTGTGTGGGTATATGGGTGTGGGTGGGGGTGTATGGATGTAGGTGTCTCAGTCTGCGTGTGTGGGTGTGGGTGAGAGTGTAGCTTATCTTGCATGGAATACATCTGTTACAATGTGTTTTCGGACATTTGAGGATTCAAATTTGTGACTGATGAGGAGATTTACGGAGGAGCTAACAATTCAATCAGGATAACAAAGTTAAACAATAAAAAAAGTTAAGCATATGTGGCTGCCGAGATTGTGAGATGCGCTCCATGCAATGTGAATTTACGAAGGATAATCTATGTGGGAAGTCGCCCATCTGGCGTTAGTGCAGGAAATACTCCTTTATTTTTCCATTTCCCTAAAGCAGTTTTCGTTGCCTTACACCGTCTTCTTGTCTATCATTCTAAATGTTATATTTCCTCCAAACTAACTTAATTCATTATTGGTGGTAGATATAAATGTATTCATGCCTCGAGCCATGTTTCCGTCGAGGGGTTTCCTATGGCATCACTAATTTTCTACTCAAAAAATTTCACCTCCAAGTCTTCATTATTCTGAAGTGAATTGTGCTGCGGAAAAATATTGTAGAACATTTTTTTATGGAAATTTTAATGCTCGACTTCAAGTGTTAATTATAGGTTTTCTGTAAATCTGTTCATTGTAGGGATGATTGGCAGGTCCTGTTCCTCCGAAAATTTAAAATTACGGAAATGAGACTGTCCACCAGTTTCGACCGATATGACAGCGTTTATTTCAAGAAGGGTAGAATTGACATTTATATACAATGGAGTGAATATTATATTTCATCGGATGCTATTTATTCTGTGGTGGATTAGGGGAGTCTATATCTAAAAAAAGATAATCGATATGTAAGAGTTAGAGTGAGAGAAGCGAAACATAGATGGCTGTACTAGTGTGAAATTAATCCTTGGGCGGTCGATTTCTGAAGTTGGTAATTTTCAATCAAGTTGAAGGGAAGAATAATTGAAATTCACCTCGACATTCAAATCCCTATATCCCCATGTTCCCATATCCCCATATTTCCACATCTCCATATCCCCACATCCCCATATCCCTACATCCCCATATTCCTACATCCCCATATCCCCACATCCCCACATCCCCATATCCACATATCCCCACATCCCCATATCCCCACATCCCCATATCCCCACATCCCCATATCCCTACATCCCCATATTCCTACATCCCCATATCCCCACATCCCCATATCCCCACATCCCCATATCCCCACATCCCCATATCCCCACATCCCCATATCCCCACATCCCCATATTCCTACATCCCCATATCCCCACATCCCCATATGCCCACATCCTCATATCCCCACCTCCCCATATCCCCACCTCCCCATATCCCCACCTCCCCATATCCCCACATCTGCACATCCCCATATCCCCACCTCCCCGTATCCCCACATCTGCACATCCCCATACATTTGCATCCCCACATCTCCACATCCCTCATCCCCATCCACACCGCGAACTGCAACACATGCAATCACATTAAGCATTCACTGCAACTGAATTATGCAGACACACTAACTAATGTTTGTTCTCTCGTTTTCTGTTTCAGGTAAGTCAAAAAGAAGAAGTCTGAAGGGACGCACACATACACATAGCGCATCACACAGAATTCTTCGGTTGGAATGTCAGGTTTTATATGAAATTAATACTCATAGAACTCCTTAAGTATAGAAACTCACATACGGTCTATAATAATCGACGAAATTGGTTGATGATTGTAGAACTCATAGGAATCTTATTCAAACTACTATTATTTATGCTTAGGCAATGAAATTGAAAAACAGAACCGTTCTTGCAATGTCCTCAAGCAATTGATAGAGAAAATGAGATTTCTGCTCAAAGTTTTATGCATACGCCTGTAAATTCTGGCGCACACCCACAGCCACCCACGCACGCACCCTCATCCACACACCCACCCACCCATCTGCCCACCCAGCCATCTGCCCACCCACTCACCCACCCACACACCCACCCACCCACCTACCCACCCACCCACCCACCTACCCACCCACCGACCAACTGACCGATTCACCCACCCACACACCCCTACCCCCTTGCCCCCCCGCCCCACCCACACACATGTACATACCCAGCCACCGGCACTAAAACGTTCGAGGAACTCGAGGTGAAACGTCGAGGAGAGTGAAAATTTCATGCACCTGACATTTAATTTTCGAGATCACTACAATAACTTTTCCTATCGGGAAGTTAATAATAATTTCTCCCCGGTAATCACTGGAACCACAGCGATAGATGAGAATAAACCGTTGGAAAAAAAAACAATCGATGAGCAATCGTAGGTATAACTGAGATGTGGCACGAATGAATGAAGGCGCCTGAGGGATAGAACAGTGGGAAAAGGGAAAATAAATAACTAAACAGTTTGGAAAAAAGTGAAGATAAAAATGGTAGAAAAAGTGACGGGGGCAGAGGGGGGGGGGGCGTTGAGGTTTGCGTGCATGGGCGCAAGTTCGTCCGGTTTCCGGTAGTTCGCATGCCCACTTGTATTTAGCTTGCAACACAGTGCTGCCCCACCTCCTTCACCGGCTCCTCTCTCACCACCTATACACACTTCATCACTTAACAGAACTCGCCCAACCCACCCCCCCCCACCCACCCCACCCCCGGGCACAAAAGCTAATCGCTGGTTGAATTAATTCCGTGACTGCGAATGGCTCAAAGTAGCTACTTTGTTTCAGGTGTAATATTTTCAGTTACATTGACGTGAATTTAAGATTTTTTCATTCAAATTTTTTGGAGTATACATTTTAATTTCAGCGGAACGGTTCTCGATATTTTTAAATGTTGGAAAATTTCGAAATTTTTGGAATGTTTGTGATGTTTTTAAAATTTTGGGAATTTTAACGAAATTTTCATGTGTTGCTTTTTATTTCAATTTTTTTATGAAATTAATTAAGATTGAGAGAAAACAGGAAATTTCTACAAATGATTTTTGGAAAAATTCTGATGTACCATAAAAGCCACATTTACCGGGTATGCATTTTATAAGTTGATTATGGAATTAATTTCGTATATTGCAAAATTGATATCATAAATGGGACATTCATTGGCGAGATATGTATCCGTATTAAAGTGGTAAAGACAATAATGCAGAGATAATAAAAATTGGAAATGGAAATGGAAATGCTGAGGGCTACATTCCACGCCATTCGGCTCGATGCACACTATTCGAATGATAGCTGAAAACGAGTGGAGTCAGCCCCCAACTGAGTTGCTCCTGCGCTATACAGTGAACAGTCTCCCCACCTCTTTGAAACAACTTTTTGGAATTTGTGAGATTTTCGTTATTGAGATACTTAAAATTTTTATGATTTTCAAAAATTTTGAGATATTTGAATTTTTGAGTTTTTGAATTTTTGAATTTTCGATTTTTGACTTTTTCAAATTTTTGATTTTTTTTTGCATTTAATAAATTTTTTTGCCAATAAAATTTTTTTTTTGCATTGAACAAATTTTTTTTAAACGTTTTTGGTTTGTCTCCAATTAAAAAATTTTTTTTTCCATTTTTGAATGTTTGAATTTTGTTGAATTTTTCCAAAACATGTGTCATCAGTTTTGCTTCATCTGAGTTGTTGCTGGTGTGTTATACACCGTTCTCATTCTCCCCAGCCTCCTCTTTTGAAGTGCACTTTTTCTGCACGGTCTCAAGTGCCGTAGTACGGTTGTGAAGAAGGTGCTGCCACCGCTTGAGAACTTTCGCAAGTTTCTACAAACAGAGATCGCATACTTAGTCTTTTTGAAATTTTTGGACTGAAAAATTTTTTTTTTATTTCTGAAATTTTCAAAAGTTTCTAAAATTTTCGGTCTCAAAAAAATTCCGTAATTTGTAAATTTTTCCACCCACACACACACACACCTACCCACCCACTCACCCACCCACGGCGCCTATTTCCGAAAATTCCCTAAAACCTGGAAAAATGTACTTTGAATTTTCGCGGTCATTACACCAAATTTCCCTATCCGAAAACTCAAGGCATTTTTGGCCGATATCTTCAAAACTAAGAACACTACCGAAAACTCATATCAACATTTATTGTAGCTCTCGATGTGCCCTACAAAAAATATTCACATGAAAATTGGACTGGATCCTTCACATTTCCAGTGATGACGCCAGAAGAATATTTCGGAGATTCTCTGAATGCGCAGCTAAAGGAGCCACTGACGGACTAAAGCGTACATGGAAAACGAGTCGAAAACTGTTGACGAGAATGGTGAATATAGAGTCCATGTACTCGTACAATACATTTGTACGTTCATTTGAGATATGAAACAAGGTATCTAACGAGGCGTAACTCGGTGCCTCGGGCCAAATTCGTATATAGAGTACCAGGTTTGATCCAACATTTGGTATAATGCAGTTGTGCTGTTGTTTCATTACTACAGTATGTAATTTTTCAATTGTCTTCGTTGTTTGAATCTCCAATCCGCGTTTCGCAGTACAAATGAATTAGAGAATGGCCCAGCGATCAAAAACTGTGACAATAGCCTAGGATTTACCTGCAATCCTTTTGGCGAGACAATTTTCCAACAGTTAACCGTGATGACCGCCCACAGCAAAGTTCAGATTGCACGTCTAATCAACATCCGACAACTTCAAAAATATGGGACCATTTTCATTGGTGGAGTCCGCGAAAAAAATTGGGGGTCCAGTTTCGGGAGGAAATTTTTAGGACAATTTTGCAGACAATATTTTAGGGGCAAATGTTGTCGCCGCACTTCCGCGGATTAGTTTGCCCAGGCAAAAAAGTCCCACTTGTATGGTTCGGACTAAGCTCCCCGAAGGACGTTCTGCGGAAAATAGTTTTGCTAAGAGATTTGCCGGAAATTTTTTTTCGCCTGATCATTGTAATAGATTTTCGCAGAGTCAATTTGAGGGCGACGAAAAATTCAAAAATCCCACAATGTTAAAAATTTTCAAAAATTTAGAAAATTTCAAAAATTTCAAAAATTTCAAAAATTTCAAAAATTTCAAAAATTTCAAAAATTTCAAAAATTTCAAAAATTTCAAAAATTTCAAAAATTTCAAAAATTTCAAAAATTTCAAAAATTTCAAAAATTTCAAAAATTTCAAAAATTTCAAAAATTTCAAAAATTTCAAAAATTTCAAAAATTTCAAAAATTTCAAAGATTTCAAAAATTTCAAAATCCTCAAAATCCTCAAAAATTTCAAAAAATGTCGAAGGTTTTAAAAATTTCACTAATTTCATGTGTATTGGAAAGTTAACCCTTTTAGATGCAAATTTCTGAAAAAGTTGAACTTATCAAATTTTTTTTTTAATGTAAACTTGGAAAATCTTGAATTAAGGCATGGACCAATTAGATGAAACATTGAATTTTCATGTTCTTGGCTACTCTGTCTCTGTTTGTCCATCGCTCGTTCTTCATTCACTTTTATTTTTATTTTGAGCAAACAGTGACGAGTTGGGTCGATACGGGAGATGATATCCAATTATATCCTAGCCTCTGTTGTTGCAGGTGGAATACCTATGACAAATAACACAACTGACAATTAATTTTCCAATATACACCGCCCACTGTCTACAAAGTTTGGCCTAAAGTGCAAAGTAAATATTAACTCTATCAATTATTCATCTCGTAAATTGAAACTCCAACTTTTGTTCTTCTAAAATCTGCCAATAAAGTTATTCCCTGGTGGTTCAGAACCATCACGAGGTAGACAAGCAGTTAGGGAAAGGGCCATCCTTAACCCGTCTGTACTCGCACTATGAGATTTTCCTTCACCAACATTTTCACATTGTCGAAAATGTGCTCGGACACTGACATATTTCAGGAAATGTTACTTGATGCCTCCAGTAACTGTTCCACTTCATTTAGATGGCGATCTGTACCATTCCTACTACACGTTTTTCGGATGCTCCCAAATTTTTCAAATTTTCCAAATTTTCCGAATTTTCCAAATTTGCCGAATTTCCCAAATTTTCCAACTGTTCCAAATTTCCCAAATTTTTCAAATTTTAGAAATTTTGCCAATCTTGCAAATTTTCCATATTTTCCAAATTTTCCGAATTTCCCAGATTTTCCAACTGTTCCAAATTTCCCAAATTTCCCAAATTTTCCAAATTTTCCAAATTTTCCAAATTTTCCAAATTTTCCAAATTTTCCAAATTTTCCAAATTTTCCAAATTTTCCAAATTTTCCAAATTTTCCAAATTTTCCAAATTTTCCAAATTTTCCAAATTTTCCATATTTTCCAAATTTTCCGAATTTTCCAAATTTTCCGAATTTCCCAAATTTTCCAACTGTTCCAAATTTCCGCAATTTTCCAAATTTTACAAATTTTGCCAATCTTCCAAATTTTCCATATTTTCCAAATTTTCCGAATTATTCAAATTATCCAAATTATCCAAATATTCAAAAATTTCCAAATTCGCCACATTCTCCAAATTTTCCCAATTTCGATATCAAGATTTAGATTTTGGGATCAATTCAATCAACCCTTGCCGATCCAGATTTTGGGAAAAATTAAAACTATTGAAGATACATCTCTGGAGATTAGGATGTTCCAAAAGTGTAATTTTTCCTCGAAATTCTTGAAGTTGTAGAATCCACGATGCATGTATCCTCCAGATATCTGAATCAGAGATACTTCGTCAACTAGGCTGCTGGCCCCTGGGGTACCCCTAATTCCTTAATGAACCGATGAAGGCATCACAAATAATCACTTCTCTAATTCGATTTACCAGTTTGAGTCTATATCATTAGCAGTGCTATGGCGATGACAGGCTCGAAGGGGGGAAGATGGAGTTAAGGTAGAATAAATTTCCGAGTAATGCGAAAAGAGCACACCAGACAGGGGAATTTCAGGGTCGATATATAGGAGGGCCGAGCAGAAATTCATGTTAGGCGTTTGCATATATTATTAATGGACTCAACGGGGCCCCTGTCACTGAATAGAGCTGGCAGCTATCCGGATTGTCGTCTGTGACCGTTTTATTTGGCCCTACACTGTTATTCACCAACTTCCTAAATCCAGATCCAGGCTGTTCCAAAATGTCCCGCAATTCCCTTTCATCTTTTCCCAATCCAAATTTGTCAAAAACTTGTTCTTTCAAATCTTCAATTTTTTGAGAACTTCTCGATGTCCCGAGCAATTATAATTTTTTTTCTGTTTCCCGATTTTTGGAAAGTTTTCCATTTTTTTTAAAGATTTTCCAGGCTCTTCCGGAAGGGTTCAAATTTTCTAAATTTCAAAAATCGTCCTAAGAAAAAAAAATCATTACGATTTTCACGCTACCTTCATATCTTCATTCGTTCATCCCTCAAACTGTGAGCCATTTTGAAACACCCTGTACATGGTTCGGAATACTACGTCGATCCAACGTTGGCCTGTGTACCTTTTATCCAATTCTGACATTCTGAAAGTTGATGACAGACCGGAACGGGCTCGAATTATTTAAACAAGTCAGAATTTTTCTTTTTCACTTCGAGTTACCACTTGTCTCGACGGTAAACGCGCGAACCAATGGGGAATAACTTTATTGGGAGATTTTAGAGGGACAAAAGTTGGAGGCGCAATTTAAGAGATGAATAATTGATGGAGTTCATGTTTACTTTGGACTCTGACATTTTTGCGTTTTTTATTCTGAGCTTTTTCATCTTTCGAAGTGTCAGAGTTGTCGAAATGATTTTTTTTTGCTAATTTTCAAATTTTTGGAATTCTTCCGAATATTTTAAATTATTTAATCTTTTCGAATTCGCCAAATTTTCGAAATGTTTGGAAATTTTTTCCCAATTTTTTTGTAATTACTGTATTTTTGGAAACTGGAAAAGTAATGGACCAGTTCATTAGGAAATTAGGTACACCCAAGAACCCGAGATTTCCAGTTGACAAATTATCTCTGACTTGGAGGTCTCCAGGATACGGGAATTCAGCTGAAAGCCCCCGAGAAGAAGTGGAACAAGAACAAATGGATAAAAAAAAAGGGGGGACGAAGGGAAGATATCGGAAACGGGAAAAGATGGGACCTCCGGGATGGGGCGACGCAAGACGTTATCGGTGTTGAAAAGATGCAGCCTTTCTCCGTGGTCAACACCTCCTTGAATCGAACACCAGAGATTCAGGAGAAAAGGGGATTACCTATATAGTAGGCGGCGACAGACGGGATTGTCTTTCGGACCAAATGATTTCTTATAGTGTTCGGCCTTTCAATTGGTCATTATGAGAGGAAAAAAGTTTCTTGAATGAAGGCAAAAAGAAGGGTGCAATGAAAAAATGACAGTGGATCCGCCTTTTAGTGATTTCAGTTTTTTCCACAAAAAACAATCTTATAGTGAGACCGTGGCTGGTGTATGTGTATGTGTGTATGCATGTGTATGTATGTGTATGTATGTGTATGTATGTGTATGTATGTGTATGTATGTGTATGTATGTGTATGTATGTGTATGTATGTGTATGTATGTGTATATATGTGTATGTATGTGTATGTGTATGTGTATGTGTATGTGTATGTATGTGTATGTGTATGTGTATGTATGTGTATGTGTATGTGTATGTCTATGTGTATGTGTATGTGTATGTGTATGTGTATGTGCATGTGTATGTGTATGTCTATGTCTATGTGTATGTGTATGTGTATGTGTATGTGTATGTGCATGTGTACTTAAACAATTCGCTGAACCTGAAATGTCTTGATCTGTAAAATGCGACAAATTTTCTGCACTCCAATGAGTTCAATGAATGTACAGGAAGAAAATTTCTTCAATCCGGAAAATTTTTCTCAGTTCAATCATTTTTTTTTCACTGCAATATTTATCACAAAAAAAATTCCACTCAGTGACTGCATTGAAAGTTTAACGTTTATATAATAATAATATACGTTGAAAATGCAACAACAAGATTCATTCGGAGATATAGCCCCCTTTTGCTCGAAGGGATTGAACGGTTGCGTGCTGAATTTCATCCTCCACCGAGTTTTGTATTATGTAAATCGGGATCGAAAACTCGAAATAACATGGGACAAGTTTCTCGATCGTGCCAATGAAGCGTACAAGTATCTATTTTTATTTTTATTTCCTTAATTTGAGTATCAAAAGGGACATGATGGAACACGAGTGAAATGGGTCCTAGAGGTGTCGATAACTTTTTTACAATATATATTGAGCATTCATTGGCGTACTCTTTCAATGGAAATCTAATTACTCTTGATTTTTAATTACGCGTTGTAAATGAAAATAAAATAATTGAGCATCTCAAATTCTTGCAAAATAATGAAAATGTTAGTGACAAAAAAAATGAATTTAAATTTTTTGAATTCAGTTTCAGGAAATTCTTGTTTCAAAATTTAATTCGAAATTTTTTTTTTTCAATTTTTTTTTTAAATTGCATCGTTTGATATTTTAAAAATCCGACATCATAAAAAAAATTCCCACTTTACTACATCTGGAAGATTTAAAAATGTTAAAAAATTCAGACTCCAATACTAAAAATTTAAGAATATCAACATTCTCTCATTTCCTCTCCTCGATTCCAATAATGCAATATCGATGTCGCAAATTGTTGAGGGGAAAAAAGTTGGACAGCCGTAAAACGACAAGCGAGAGGCGAATAAAAAATGAATATCACTTTCCACTTGACACCTATCAAAAAGTTGGTTCAATATTTAGCGGATGAGCCCGTCAGTTCGTATTCCTCGAGGACACCTGTAAAACATTTAATGAGCCTTCGTACGAAGTTCAAATCTCCAAATGTTAATAGAAAAAAGATGGGATGTATGAGTAAAATATATTTGCCTCGTGTAATATGAAATATATATATATATACATATATACATATATATATATGTATATACATATATACATATATATATATATATATGTATATATATATACATATATATATATATATTCATATATATATATGTATATATATATATATGTATATAGATATATATATACGGTCGCATATAGCAAATATCGAGTACGCATTTTATGTTGATGTTTATACTCAAAATTTATGTTTCTATGTGCTATTAACAATCTTTCCACATTTTCAAAATAATTGTTTGACAAGTCGGGTTAAAAATTCCAGAAATTGGAAAAGTTTGCCTCACTGCTTTACTACTCTCAAAAATTGTTCTTATATACTTCCACTCTATATTTATTTTCCTGAAAAATTCGTCATGACAGATAGTCGTTGATGGGAAATGGTTTTATTGAACGTACGAAAAAAAAGTTCAGCCAATTTGTGTGTCGAAAAAAAAAGGTCGAATTGCGAGCAATGATTTGGTAGGTTCGTTAAAATGGGAATGAAGGACAGTCGCGAATAATTAAATTTATGTAATTTGATTGTATTTTTGGCAAAAATGTTTTCATTAAAAATTTGTGAATTTGATCAATGATATTCGAGGGATTCTTTTCATGATGATTGGAAAAATGTGCTGTTTCGTAACAATATTTTGATTGGGAATACTAATATTGGATATTCAGAATGCTTCAGGAGTGGAGGAGGGGGGGGGGGGTTAATAAAATTGTCATGTAACGTGTGTGACACAACTGTGTGAAGAGTTCTGACAAATATTTCGAGCATTTAAAAAATTAACTGTTGAGGTAAATCAGTGCGACAATTTTTTCGTTTTGATTAATTTTACAATCTCAAAACTCCGCAAAATTGAAAAACTGAATAATTCATCGGATAATCGAAAAAAAAGATGCATGGGATAAACATTGTGATTGCATACCCAAATACATTACATTGAAAATACCTCAGGTGGACGAGTTAATCGAATTGTCATCTGACATGTGTGACCAATTACTGGGGAGCTCGAGAAGGGACTAACACGTCAATGGGTCCTCGAGTCATCGCCTCTGTGCGATGGAGATCCTTAGTTCGCCCACGTGCGTGGACTTCACTGCAAATATTTGTCATTGCGCCCCAAATTATCGTGACACAAGAGTCAATTATCGATGGGGCATGAGGGACAAGCAGTCATGCGTGTTAACTTTTACCTAATATATAGCTCTACTTGACAATTTGGCTCACTTAGCATTATCCATAAATATTCATTATGCACGAAATTTAACGAAAAAAGTGGATTGTGAGTTTGGTGCACACCCACCCACTCATCCACCCACCGACCCATCCATCCATCCATGCGCCACCCACCCACCAGTCACCCACCCACCCACCAGTCACCCACCCATCAACCACCCACCCACCCACCAACCAACCAACCAGCCACCCACCCACCCACCAACCAACCCACCAACCAACCAACCACCCACCCACCCACCCACCAACCAACCACCCACCCACTCACAGCCAGCCACCCACCGACCAACCTACAGACAACCCTCCACCCACTCACCCACCCATACTCAGCCACCTACCCATCCACACTGAATACCCTTGCGGTTTGTATACAAAACATAAGTTGTTTGTACTGTCTTCGAAAAATTTCACATTTTCAAAAGTTAGGAAGTAATAATAATACTATTGAGTTAGAATTAAATGGCTTTTTGCTATATAAATTGAAGAATGATGGGAATTACTTTGGCGAATTTTAAGGGACGTAGGGTGCAAGTGACCGAATCGACGTAAAGTCGATTAACGGAGGCACTGTCGTGGTAGCAAGTTGGTATTAGCGGAGATTAATCGGATGCCCGGGCTCCGTTCCTCTTAAGGAGATAAAGATCTACTAGTAGGGGTAGCATCGAACTAAGAGAAGAAACGAGACGGAACGGGCCACAGCTTATTTAAGACAAGGGGGAGGGGGGGAGAGATTGGTTACTTACGAAGGCGTCTATCGGATAGGGCGGCTGCACCCGTGACATCGAGCAAAGAAGAGATTCTTGGGGCCCTGGACCACTTTACCACTAATCTCCAATGAAATGAAACTGATAATTTCATCGCCGAGGCAATATCACTAATTGTTTTTCTTCCATCATCAAATTTCAAAAATACCAGTTTCAATTTCGTCGATTTTGTAGATTCCTCTGACGTTTTTTTTTTTCATTTTCGCGCTCAATTTTCTTGAAAGTTTTTTCAAAACTTTGAAAACTTTTGATATTTTGAGTTATAAAAATTTGGATCTTTTTTAAATTTTCGAAATTTGGAAAATTTTATATTTTCAGCATGTTAAAATATTGAAGACCTTTGGTATTTTTTAAATTTCTGAAATATTTTTAGTGGAATTAAATGCAACCGTGTCTTAAAATTATATTACACGTTTTTTTCCCCCTTATGTTCTGAATTGGAGAAGGAGCTGAAGTAAACCCATAAAGGGTTTTTAAATCTCGGCGATATTCGATACGTGCAAGGCGAATTATTTTTCAGTAGAAATATTACCGAAAATGATGCGTACGTATAGCGACTGAAAAACGAGCTCATGCAGTACCGAGAATGCCTGGAGCGCGGGGGGAGGATGAGGAGGTGGGGGCGGGGGGGGGGGGGAGTCGTTGATGCCAAGCGGTAACGTTTACTCGTCGACGATGGACCATCGCCCACGGTTGGCGGTACCAGTGGCGGAGGCCGGTTTGCGTGGGCCGTCCAGGCACCTCTGTTCAATATTTCCCATCTCAGCCTGCACCTGGTATGCTTCACCCTTCAGCTTGAAAAATACCATTGCTGATGTGGAAAAAATGCATATATCGGCTCAATGCGATGCCCATCGTGATGCAACTGGGATCGCACGCACTGGATCAGTCTGTGCGGTCGGATTAGGCTAGTCCGAGCAACGCACCGGTTCCAAACAAAATTTTTTGAGATGTGGAATACGTTAAAGCGTTTGGATTGCGCGAACGTTGACCTTGATTGCATAATTGGTGCATGGGAAAGTGGTTGCAAAAGATTTTTACTGAATACATATATCGCCACTCGAGCGGACCCACCCACCCACACACACACACATAGTCACACATAGTCACACACACATCCTCACCCCCACACATACTCACACACATACTCACACACATGCTCACCCACACACATACTCACCCACACACATACTCACACACATACGCACACACATACTCACACACATACACTCACACAAACACACACACATATTCACACACACACACACACATACTCTCACTTAAAAAAAAAAAATACTCTCACACACACACACCCACATCTGCTTGGAGCTAATTGCATTTTAAAACAAATCTGGAAAAAAATAGTTTTGCGGAGAAATGGAAACAGAAAAATTTGTAATTTGAAAATTGATCTTCCGAATTCTGCTCACCTTATAGTTCACCATCACCCTATTTTCTCATATTATTTTCACATCTGATCGCCAATTTTTTAGCCTCGCACCATCTGCAAACACACATCCAATCACCGTACATGCTACGTATATAATAAAAAAGAGGATATACACACACATACGCATGATACTTACCACTATAGGACCGCGGATTGCCAATACCTCAAACCTGCATCGCAATCTCGTGCGTGCACGTACCGACGTTGCCAGGGTCGAGACCTGCCTTCAAATTTTATTACTCACACGGTGGTATGTCGAGGCACCGGCCTACAGGTAATGAAATTTTTTTTTCTTACCTATATCTCGGTGTAATTCTATTTCACACACATGGATGAATCTAGAGTGGAAAAGGTGATTGAAAAATTTTATATGTCTTTTATTGCACTTGCGCCAGATCCATTTGAATTTTCGCGCCATTATTTATGGCGGGAAAAAAATCAAGTTCGTAATGGCTTATAAATCAATTTGTACATAGATGCAGGTGTTGAGATTTGTGAACTTGAAAGGTCCACAAATAGGATAATTTAAAAAATTGTCTATTAAAAAGACCATTGATATTGGAAAAAGCTGGATAATTGAGAAGAGTTAGAATTTTGCAAAATTAGAGAACATTCATTCAAACGATGGCCCTTCACCATTTTTAACGTAATTTACCTGGATCACGAAAATAACAGAAATTCTCCAGTACTTATAATTACAAGAAAATTGGAAAACTTTAATTTGTCGGTGATATTGTCACTCGGCCACGTGTCCCGCCTCTTACGGTGCTTATTAAAGGTACCGGATGCGTGTCTCGCAGTTTTCTGTGGTTGACGTAGTTTGAGGTACCTCATTGTAGTTAAAGTTACCAGAGCGTAAAGTCAGTATACCGCATATTGCCTTATATGCGACACAGCCATCAGATGAATTTCCTGAGATGAATTTACCCCACGGAAATAATACCCGGATATTGCAAACATATGTATGTTTTTCCAATTATACTTTATCTGCATTCTTTTTTTTTGTAATATATTATGATAAGTAAATTGTTGAGGATTTCTTATTCAAAATCCAGGAATTCATTCCTTAGCGCGCATGTGTCTGTGTGGGGTGGGTGTGGGTGGGTGGGAGGACGGATGTGGGTGTGAGTGTGTGTGTGGGTGTGTTTGTGGGTGTGGGTGGGTATGGTTGGGTGGGTGGGTGGGTGGGTGGGTGGGTGGGTGGTTGGGTGGGTGGTTGGGTGGGTGGTTGGGTGGGTGGTTGGGTGGGTGGTTGGGTGGGTGGTTGGGTGGGTGGTTGGGTGGGTGGTTGGGTGGGTGGTTGGGTGGGTGGTTGGGTGGGTGGTTGGGTGGGTGGTTGGGTGGGTGGTTGGGTGGGTGGTTGGGTAGGTGGTTGGGTGGCTGGGTGGGTGGGCGGGTGGCTGGGTCGGTAGGTGGTTGGATGGGTGGGTGGTTGAGTGGGTGGTTAGGTGGTTGTGTGGGTGGGTGGTTGGGTGGCTGGGTGGGTGGGTGGGTGGGTGGAAGTAAGTGTATAAATGTGTGGATACATCTAAACAGAAATGTGCGGTGTGCTATGTGAACATCTGTACATGTGTATATGTGTGTGGGTCAATATCTACATCACAAAACTTGAAATGAAAAAAAATTATGTCAATATTTCTGAACAAAATATAATAATGAGGTGTTGATTTCGAACAGGCAGACTTTTCTTGTCAATGTTTTCATTGTTCTAGAGCATTTGCAAAGGGAAATATATGGTATACTCCAAAGTGTTTGGGCAGTTTGATCCTGCATCGGGCGATGCCAGCCAGCTTCACATAGCTTACGCTATATTAGTTTTGGGGGGTTATTAATATCGTAATGACAGGCCCATTGTCTTTGCGCGTGACAATGGCCGTTTACTAATGGCTGCCAACCGAATAATCGAGAAGGCCTGGACCCATATATAGCTATGTATATGATGGCCCCTTGCTCGCATTGTATGCCTAGACTTGGCTGAGGCTTGTTCCGATATTCCCGCAACAACCCCCGACAAACGCTTTCTCTTCAGCTTTCCACGTCGAATATTCAATATAGCCATTGATTCAACCTGTAAAGCTCATTTGACATTTTCAATATTGCTCACGTCAATTGCACTAACAATCATTCTGGCCAAATTGCTATTTTGTCGGGTCGATCAACCAAGTCCATACACGAAGGGACTTGTTCAGATTTTTGAGATTTTTTTTTGAGCGATGTGAAACTTTTCAAATTCCAATTTTCGAATGTTTTACGCATTGATGGAGTTGTCAATTATAATAAATGAGGAAAATCTTCAGAGTTACTGAAGATTTGTGAATTTTTCCAATGCATGAAAGGGTTGTATTCATCGATTTTTTTATTTTTTTGGAAAATCTTGTAATACACACACACACACACACACACACACCCACACCCGCACCCCTGCCCACCCACACTCACTCACCCACCCACACCCACCCACCCACCCACACCCACCCACATCCACCCACACCCACCCACACCCACCCACACCCCTACCCACCCACCCACTCACACACATAAACACACACACACAAGAACGTTCCGTGTGTACTATCGGCGACACCCATATAAAAGGGCAGCGCACGGCCAGGGGGGGGGGGAACCTAACCCGACGCAGAGGGGGGAAGGTCTGTCATAGGTGCTTGCCATAGTAGTAGGATTTCTGGAGGTTTACTCTGTGTTTAGAAATACGATGGTCTAAATGGCGAAAGTCGCCTGGATGGATGTCCAACAGTCCCTCTGAAGGAATGCTCAAACAGGCCCCACCGTGGAGAGTACAACCGAGAGGGAGGGAGCCAAAAAACACACACACACACAAATTCATAATTTAATTTACTCCCGCGGACATTGCAATTCATATCCTTTTTTTCCTTTCTGTTTCAGGTAAGTCGGAAACGCAGAGTCCAAAGAGGTGGAGAACTTCTTGCGGAGTTCCTTCCTTCACACACGCCTTCAGTAAAAATATCAGACTCCCATTAAATTAACCATCACATAATCATGATTGCCAATCTAAATTTATCCGACGTGTCAGTTGAATTAGAGATATAAGTAGAATAGTCTTTGAAGTGCGCGCAGAAATTCACACAACAGAGAAAGGAGTGCATTCTATTCTCGATCAGACGAAATTCTTTGACGACTATTTGAAAACGGCCCACAAAGCAACCACTTTGTTCAACTTTCCGATGCCGAGGGTACAAGAGTAGTCTACATGAACTGCGCGCGCGCGCGCGCGTGTTACTGTGTGTGTCTCCTGAAAATTTTCTGTTTAATCATTCTCTTCTGTTTAATCCTCATTAAACTCCGACAAAAAGCGATTTATAATTTACGACACACACACACACACACACACATTTCGAAGTCATGCTTGTGTGTGTAACTCCGTCGAAATGGGCGGAACAAGATTATGCGTCGCACAACAAACCAGAAGGACAATACGATTATTTGAAATTAAAACTAGCTGTTATTTGAATACAAATTCGTTAGACGTGGGGCAAATATGATTGAATGCAATATGCGCCTGATGATTTCAACCTGCATAATTCAATTGGTTCAAATATTGCAGTAACGTCACACTAATGGAATTCCGAGGAGTGCGAACGTGCACTTAATAACGAAAGTCACTCTGCTGAAGAAACTTAATACCAGGACGGGCTCTTTACCATGACTTTACGATCAATGAAGTTTGGACAGGTGCCAATAGGTTTTCTGGGGAAAACATATTAACGAAGCGAGGATCCGTTACATCGACAATCTCATGTTTATCAATATTGCTTGTCAATTGCAAAGAGTTAAAGGACAAAACTTTCCAGACGGATGGTGGAGGGAATGGTATTTGGTGCACTCAGTTGAAACTCATTTCGCGAATTTCGATAATTGACATTTGACAATTTTTGAGGTGAAATTTTTGGAAATTTTCAAATGAAAAAAAAGTTTGGAAAATTTTGATGGTCTGTTGAATTTTTCAAAAAAAAATTGGGAAAAAATTGCGCAGATTCAACAATTTTGTAAATAATTTTCAGGAATTTTTTTTTAGAATTGTGTTGTTTTTTTGGTTGAAAAAAAATTCGAATTTTTTTTCTTTTTTTTCTAATTTTCAAAAATTCCACAATTTTATCCGGTCCAAATAAAATAAAAACTAAAATAAAATTTTTAGCAATATTTCAGAATTTTTAGATGATTCCATAATTAAAAGAATATTTTCCATCAGTTTGATAACCGCAATATTTCGATGCAGTGCACGCCTCTGCTCATGCACCTTGTTATCCAGGCCGCGGATTTTTTTTCCGAATATGAGTATCCTATCTGCGTATATATCTGGCGGAGGGTGCTTGTGGTGAACACGAAAACGCAGTTTCGTACCGATAAAACTAACCACCACGAGGTGTAAACAGCCTTCTACAGAGAATAAGAGAGATTCCTGTATACGGATTCACATTCTTTTGGAATGCAACTGAAGGTATATGGAACATTCCGCACCAAATCATCTCCGCCATCGCCGAATCATATTTTAAAATCGCTCAATTCCCATTGGACAATTTTTTCGACAAAATGTCCTTCAAAGTAGAAAAGGTTCTCTCGCGATTTGTAATTTCCCATGTAATTTGAGAGGTTCCACTGGGGCCTCTGAACTTTTATACGGATGGGTGTCCAAGGGCCCTATGTCTCCGGTTTTCTCTACCGAATTTCGACTATTTTTCTGCGGATGTATAACTCACAATAAAACAATCTCAATGAGAATGTATGGGAAGGTTCTCCATCGACCTAAGGTGGTTCATTGTCCTGCCTAGTCTTTACCCTATGGTTCTGCAATTCGCTTCGGCGAGTGTTCAGATATCATGCCCGAAGGGTTTTACACACCTGAGTGCGCACATAGAGCACACCACTGAGGAGTGAGATAGAAAATTGAAGAAGGAGGTACGAGAGGTTGTTGGGGGTGGCGAGGTGGGGGGGGGGGGGGGGGGGAGGACGAGCAAAACCATGCAGCCACGCACTATCTACCATCTGGCATAAATCAACTCGATGCTCGCTCCTTAGACTTCTCTCGCCTTCTCGTTTCCAACTCGTATATATCGGATAGAATAGCATTGGATCCACCTCCGAGAGAGCGCGAGGCCTATCTTTTGAGTTCCTAGTGAGCACCGCTATCCTCAACGATCTGAGGATTATTAATTCAACTTGGCATATCCACCTTGCACCTCAGATATCGAACTCACTGCGGTTTTCATCTGAAAAAAATTGAGGATTGGAAAAAATGTAAGAGCATACACACACACACACACACTCACACACACCCACCTACCCACCAACCTACCCCCGCATACACACACCACCCATACACCCACCCACCCATACACGGACCCACCCAGACACGGACCCTCCCACCCATACATACACCCAGCCACCCGCCCACCCACCTATACACACACCCACCCATACACACACCCACCCACACACAGACCCAACCACCCACACACACACACCCACTCACGCACCCACCCACCCACCTACCCACGCACACACACACACACACACACACACATACATACACCCCACGCGATTGTCATCTGAAAAAAATTAAGAATTGGAAAAAAAGAGATTCTGTTAATCTTTGCGTTTTTTGAAAATTTGAAAATTTTGAAACTTTTTGGAAATTTTCTATAGTAGCGTGACCTTGCAAAAAAATGAATGAATTGAAAAAAGTTAAACATTCACTGTGGCTCATGATTGTCGACAAGTGAATTAGCTCTTACATGAAATTGCAATGCCCCAGTCTTCTTTTACACATTCTTCCATTCTTGTAGCATTTCGCTGGCCTAGCATTAAATATCCAGGTAAGAAATAAGAGAATCGTCTTAGGGAACTCCGACGCTGAAGACTAGACGGGGAGTTGTTTGAAACGGTCGGAGGTACTTTTTTCTCCACTTGGCACATTTTTCAAAGACCGTTGACAGGTATTCCACTGCTCTCCTAGCTTGGCCTGGAGTTATCCCACCAGAAGTGTGGAAATGCACCTGATATATCTTCTGATAAGTATTTACCCCGTGTATCTAACCGTTTATGTATAATTTCCAGGCAATGATATTTATGTGGTAATATTTTATGCAATTGTGGATGAATTTTGAGATTCTTCAAAAATTTTCAGTATTTGAAAAAATATTTCAAAATTTGGCGAATTTCAGTTCAAAACTGAAAAATTTTGAGCCTCAGTTTTTTTTTCCTTTCAATTTTTTCTCGCCTTTAATTACAGCGCGACGCCTCAAGAGTTGTAATTTCTCGTTGAAAAAGCTTCAATTTCATTGGGATATGTGAGGAAGCAATTGGCTCATGGGATATATTACATTAGACAAACTAGGGTGAAAGTGTCCAGTAGCGGAAATTGCCAAAAACTCATATACTTTGCTAGGCAAACAGCCAAAGGAAGCGGGAGGTGTAGACCAGAAGCCGGTGGAATCGATTTATCATTGGCGTCGGTAGAATGAAATCGATATAGCCCCTGCGAGCTCGCATCCGATATTGACGATAATTTAAATTGAAAGCCCATTCCGATTGATGGCGAACGCCTCCGCATACCCTGTGTCTTCCTCTCCCTTTCTGCTTGGCTCTCCTGAAATCTCGGAGAAGAGAGAGAGAGAGAGTGAGACACAAATGGAGTCCAAATCGAATCACGTCGCAACCCCGCCACAGCCTGAAAATTTACAATGGCGAAATCATCGGCTGTCTATAATAGAGCAATAAGATGTAAATATACTCTATTCAATTACTTGTTCTGGCAACTTAGGAGTTTCAATCGTCTAGACACGTTCCAGTTGTCTATACGTTGACGTAAATTACTAAAGTTCTTTCAGAGTTGGAAGATTTGGGAAATGGGAAAAATAGAAAAAACGAGAAGTTGTCGACTCATCATTTAGAGATATGCAAACACACACACACCTACGCATCTACCCACACTCAGCCACCCACTCACCTACCTAAACGCACCCACCTACCCACCTACCTACCCACCCACCCACGAACCCACCTAACCACCCACCCACCTACCCACCCACCCACCTACCTACCCACCCACCCACGCACCCACCTACCCACCCACCCACGCACCCACCCACCCACCTACCCACCCACCCACCCACCTACCCACCTACCCACCTACCCACCTACCCACCTACCCACCCACCTACCCACCCACCTACACACCCACCTACACACCCACCTACACACCCACCTACCCACCCACCCACCTAGACCCACCCACCAACCCACCCACACACATACACTCAAACAAACGTTTCGTGTGCTATTGGCGCCACCGATAAAATGAACCTAACCCGACGCAGGGGGAGGGGTCCGGCATAAGCGCCTGCCATCGTAGCACAGGGGTTTCCGGAGGTTTACCTTGTGTTTAGAAATACGATGCTCTAAATGACGAAATTTGGTCCCCGCCACATGGATGGGTGTCCAGTACTTCCCCTCAAGAAGTGCTCGAGAGCACTTATAAACGAGACGGACCGAGACGAAAAAAAAACAAACAAAAAAAATACACGGGATTAAATCATTATTAATCCGTCAGTAACCGGCTTTGAAATAAATCCAAAGAATAGGAAGAATGAAGGTTCGAAATTGATTAATCAATCTCAATTAGAGTTAAGCGTCTAGACTTGAATATGTCGTACTCGTCGAGAGTATATAAATCCAAAATCCATGTAGTACCCACTTGTTTTTCTGTGTTATGCATTTATTTTCATCTGATGTCGCTGAGTTGAGAGTAACAGTGGTTTGAAAAAGGAAATTTGTGGGCAACAAAAGGAGATGTGGAGAGGAAATGAATCTTTCTGGGGATGCCGCTCGATGGGTAGACGAAACGGAATGCAAAATAGAGCCGCAAATCCTTGGATCAAAGGGAGAAGAAGTATGGCTAAACGACCCGTCCTCAACATTTCGTTCGTTGCACTATACGACTCCGATGGAGAATGCTGTGTGTGGGTAATCCTATGCTTCTGCCTTCACACGTGTGTGTACGTATGTTTGTAAAACGCTAGCGGCACATGTTCATCCCACGTCATGGAATGACAATTATTGGCGAATTTTAGGATTTAAAAAAATGGCAAATTAATTTTTTCAGCAGAATTTTAATAATTCGGAAAAGCGGAAAATTTGGGACATTTTGAAAATTTCAAATTTGAGTTATTTAATTTTTTCCCCTGTGTATATAATACGTGGCGCAAATAAAATATAAAAAATAGTTAATCGACCCGAAAAAAATGAGAAGGGCGAAATTGAAATGATGCACCTTATAAAATAAATATTTTTATTGGCATACCTTGTAATGGCGTCACGAGATTACAACCTCATTTTTATTTGCTATACCTGCGGTAGTTTCATTCATATTTTACCGCAGCTGTCGTGACTCGTCAATCACTTTCGATTGCACTCGCGTGTGAAATCTCATTATACTATAATTATTGTGCTTCTGTAATTCACGATTCATGGTGGATGTCATCGAGACCCGTTTCATGTTTTATGTCTGGAATTTTATCGGATAAAATTAATAGATTTTTTTGCGGTTTTGCGGGAGGATAAATTTTATCTCTGGATTCAACTATTGATAAATCGACAGCTTTTTTGGTGAATTTTGAAAATTTTGAAAATTTTGAAAATATTTGGAATTTTGGAAATTTCAAAAATTTTATGCATTTTGGAAATTTTGAAAATTCTGACAATTTTGAAAATTTTGAAAATTTTGAAAATTTTGAAAATTTTGAAAATTTTGAAAATTTTGAAAATTTTGAAAATTTTGAAAATTTTGAAAATTTTGAAAATTTTGAAAATTTTGAAAATTTTGAAAATTTTGAAAATTTTGAAAATTTTGAAAATTTTGAAAATTTTGAAAATTTTGAAAATTTTGAAAATTTTGAAAATTTTGAAAATTTTGGAAATTTCGAAAATTTTGGAAATTTTGGAAATTTTGAAAATTTTGGAAATTTTGAAAATTTTGGAAATTTTGGAAATTCCATTTTTTTCAAAACGAATTGATACCAGTTATTATTTTGAAGAAATCTCCCCAATCGAAAATTATCGCACAGCATTTTTTTCATGAGAGCAATTTCAAGGCCACAAAAAATTCCAGGTAAATGTCGATATATTTTTTTTATTCCATAACGAATTAATGATGCAGGCACTTGCGGCTATAACGAAGTTCCATTCTACTGTGAAACTGAATGCCTGTCAGTCGCTTCATATTCCGAATAACACTGCCCAACGGCCATCCTTGTCCTCGTATGACGAGGTCGCGTGATCGAACATTTACACTCGCCTGTAAAACCAAAGAAAAATATTGTTGTCCCGTGAATCGGACTGCAGATTTTCATGTGGATCGAGAATGATTTTTCCCAGCAAAAATTGGAATACTATAATCGGAAAAAAATCCAGCAAAACTCGAATATGAAAATTAAAAATTTGAAAGCTTCACAAATTATAAAAAAAATTGAGAATATCAGAAAAAATTTTGCAGCTGGAACTTTGAGAGATTGCCAAATTGGTAAATACCACCAAACATAAAAAGTTCATTTCGACGTTGATGAACATTTACTGCGGATTCCCCAAAAATTCACTTCGGATTTTCAAGATCACGCTAATAAATTTTCGCCAGGGAAGTGAATTATACAATTAGCTTGATACATGTTCAAAGACTTTATGATATCTCAACTATATTTATTCCATGTTCCTCCCTAATTCACGAGGTAGGTAGATCGATCGTCGAGCAGTTGAGTTCTATATTTTCTCCCGAGACCAGAATATAGACACTTAAGAACCTCGTGGTGTCTGAGGCGCTTGCTAGTCCAAAATTAACATCCACGCGGTTGCCTGTAATTTTTGGCACGCAATACAACCACCGTCGGAGCATGTGACTTTTAGCGAATGTGCCACCGGGCTATGTGAATAATTTCGAGAAGGTGGCTATTGCAGCAAAAAAAAATTTGTTGAGTAAATCAGTGTGACCCATGGGGGCCACAACGAAAACTTATCAATTTCTAATTTATGTTCGCATACACACACACACCCAACCATTCTGCCACCCACCCACCCGCCTACCTACTCACTCACCCACCCACTCACCCCCCCATTCACTCACCCACCCACCCTTCCATTCACTCACCCACCCACCCACTCAGCCACCCACCCACCCACCCACTCAGCCACCCACCCACTCACCCACCCACCTTTCCATTCACTCACCCAACCACCCACTCACCCACCCACCCACTCAACCACCCACTCATCCACCCACCCACCCACTGATCCAGCCACCCGCTCACCCACTCACCCACCCACCCACCCACTCACAAAGCCACCCACCCGCCCGTTCACTCCGCCACCCACGCATTCACTCACCCAGCCACCCACTCACCCACCTATCCACATACACATAAAGAACAATGAATTCTGACAATTGGCAATTTGTCTTCGTGTGTGCGTGTGTATATATAAAAAAGAAAATTTCTGTAATTCCCTTTCGATTATCCTCACCCCGATTGCAACATTAAAAATGCACAAACCTATTGAAAGGCTTGAAAAATATTGAAAATTATTAGAAATAGTAATCGCCAATTCCACGATCATTCCCATACTACAATGCTGCAATGAAAGCAATGCCAATAAAGGGAAAATATGCAATTGATAACTGGGTGTAAAAAAAAATTTCACCCACGATACGGTATTACAGTTTTCATTGGAAACGAGAACATTTAATTTGGCTCACTTTGCCGGCAGGTGTATAAGCCAATTGCACGCACTGAGCAGCAAAATAAAACCATAGTGAAGAAATGCAGTATACAGTAAGAGCATTAAAAGAGCCTCTTTGTAAAATCCCAACGACCTATGTATGCAAGCTATATACCCATGTGTGCATATATGTATGTGTGTGTGTGTGTATTAGTTGTTGCGATGTGAGGCGCTCAAAGAGATATGGGGTTCAGGCGGCCAGGAAGGTCGTCGCGTCAAACATTTAAAATTCAAAAGAGTCCTGTACCAGTTTTCCATGATCAAAAAAATTGAACAATATATATAGATATGTGTGTGAGATATTCCGTGGAATACTGGATCACTCTTGTGCCTTTCATGTTCGGCATTTTTTCGCACCTCAATTCAGCAGTGAATAAAAATTGTTTGACTATTTAAAATCTACCTCATAATGTGACATTCGTTCCTCGAGTTCCGGGGCACAACATTCAGATGGGAAAAAGGTAGAACACGGGCACACACATACACACAATCACGTGTTGTAAACACACAGGGCCTTGCACAACAACACCCATCACTCTCACACACACACACGGACACGGAGAAGTTGCATCGGTATGGGTGAATGGGAGTGGACACATGCACTTGAGCAAGCGTGCACTTAGACATAAATGTGCACTTATATAAATAGATAAGTGCGCGCCCTGGCACTTGTACCGACAGATGCAAACCTTTGCACATGGACAGGTGTGGACTTGTGCATATAGATAGTCGTGCACTTAGATATATAGTTAAGTGTGTACTTATTTTACTTGAATAAGTGTGCACTTATGCACATAGAAATTTGTGCATATATACAATAATGTGTGCACTTAGACACATGGGCAAGTGTGCACTTAGATACATGGATAAGTGTGCACTTAGATACAGGGATAAGTGTGCACTTAGACACAGGGATAAGTGTGCATTTATACACTTAAATAAGTGGACACTTATACACTTGACTAAGTGTGCACTTATACACTTGAATAAGTGTGCCGTATACATCGGAATAACGGTGCACTTATACGCCTGAATAAGTGTGCCCTTAGGCACCTGAACATACCTATAGGTGGCCAGTTTGACACACACATACGTCTACACCTAGGCACTTTGATAAGTGTGCACTTATGCACATCAAGAGTGGTACACTCATGCAAACAGACATATATGCATCCATCTATACAGCCAGGTGTACACCGATACATACATACACACTAATAACGACACACACGACGGCACACACAAAATCTGGAGTTTATACGCACAGATCCGCTCCAGTATTTGGTGGAATGTCTCTTACAGGGACAAACAATGAGGTGGTAGGGCGTGAATGAGTGGTGAGAAATATAACCAATACTCGAGGTTCAGTGGAAATTTATGATTGTCGAGAAGCGCGTCATGGCCAACGGCTTCTTCGCTGAATGCGCGGGAAACTAATAAATAATACATTTCTGATATCCAAGGGTGGTCGGGTGAGCAAGAAAATATCTCAGCCGCCTTTGAAGCGTACATATCTACTGGTGGTTCGGAGCTTAGTTCACGATCAAATGTGCTGCTACAGGCCATCTCGGAATGTCGGCATCCTCATTAAGCCAGCATAATATATATATATATATATGTCTCCTCCCATGCCTAGTCGCTACAATGTGCTAACTTCACGACTTATATGGCGCATGTTTTTATGCTGGCACTTTTGAATTTCTATGTTTTTTAATGGACAATGTATTTGAAAATTTTCGAAATCTCATAATTTGTGGAATTAAAAAAAAAATTTCCGTAATCTCAACATTTCATTTGAGAAATTGGAAAACGAATCGAATAATTTCGCTAAGTGGAAAATTGTAAAATTTTCAGCCTTTACTGATAGTCCGAGGAGTAGTTCGCGACGAACTGTGGTACTACATCTCGGAATGTCGGCATCCTCATTAAGCCAGCATAATATATACATGTATGTCCCCTCCCGGGCCTACAGTCGCTCCAATGTGCTAACTCCGGGACTTATAAGGTACACGTTTTTATGCTGGTACTATGGGGGGGAAATTCCACGTGCTCCGCGGAGGCGGGATTTGCGGATACTTGAGGATCTTAGGCGCCACGTCCACAAGTTTCGAAATTTTGGAATTCACTTCCACTTGAATAATTCCAAAACTAAATATTTTCCAAATTTCAAAAGCTTCAGGTAATTAATTTTTTTTTAACTTCGGAAAATTTGCGAATTCCAAACATTTATACAATTTTGGAAAATTCAGAGTTTGTTCCAATTTCAAAAATTGATTTGCTTCAATGTTCAAAATTTTCAATGTTAAAAAAAAAATCTCATTCTCAATTTCCCTAATTAATGTCCCCTTCGAAACCTTGTGCAGAATTGGAATACCCCATTTAACCGTTGACGTTTGGCGACTGTCCAATGTGCAGCTGAACGCCCATGAGTCTATCAAACGAAGTACACAAGTATACAAGTACACACGTGGACTTCTTCCGCCGCTCATCAAAGGCTTTTTCTCGGAATCGCATTCTGCCCGACCAAGGTGGAATCCCCCGACGAAGAGGGGAGGAAGAAGGAACATAGTTTCAGCTCACGAGACTGGCACAGAAAAGAATAAACACATAGATGCAAGAGTGAAACGCGTGCGGAAAACTTGTACATGACAATCTCGGATGTCCGCTGTGCGCTATACGTCATACAAAGCAAAAAGGGCTAGATGGGAAGGAAACAGACTCGGTGAAAGATGAAAGCAAAGGAAAAAAAAAGTGAAATTTAAGGGACGTTTCACATGTACAAAAATGAGCTCTCAAAAATTGAGTATCACTTTAATTCATCCGTCTACCGTAGAAATTTTTACTCTTTCGGTACACGGTTAAATCATTAGAGAGTAATAACCACCCACCTACCTACCCCCTCACCCGCCCCCCACCCACTCAGCCACCCACCCACCCACCCTCCAACCCACCCGCCCTCCCACCCACCCTCCCACCCGCCCTACCACCCACCCACTCACCCGCCCTCCCACCCACCCACCCACCCGCCCACCCACCCACCCGCCCAGTCACCCGCCCGCCCAGTCACCCGCCCACTGAGACGCCTAGCCACGCACCAATCCACCCACCTGCCCACCCACCCTCTCTATCACACCCCCACCAGATCCACACACACACTTTTATGCTATCTCAAAAACATCCAAAAATCATTAAGGAGGTTATGAACCTTGAATGAGGATATGATGAATCTGATTCTTTTCATTTTGGAGGGCATTGCAACAATTTTCCCTACGGGGAACGTAAAACTGAACACATTTTGCATGGAAAAATTACCTATCTAACTTGAACATTGCGCCTTGAATGTTTCAGATATTCATGCAATATTATGGGTACTTAAGCACCTCCAGAGCCCTAAAATATTGAAAGTGCCGCAACGTGACAGAGCTTTATATATACATTGTGATGCTTGTTAGTTACTGAAGCAATACCGCCAAATTCTGCCCTTAAACAAATTCTTTTAATAAACATGTCGATCGTAAACAATGTCACCTAGAATCATTAAACATCAACATATCAAGGGACTTGCGCCGTTGTTACTATATATATGAGCCAAGTCAAGTTCTTTCCTTATTCACATGCCGGTTGACTTTCAACCGAGAAAAGGATGGTTATAGGTGGTGGAGGCTGTTCGTGCGATAAATCTGCACGTCGTATTAAAAATACTCTCCTCGAGTTGTTGTTTCTTACTATTATTTCACGAGCCAAAGCCATATACAACGATATTTCGCGGAGAGACGTGTCACAAGGATGAAACATCGTGCATCTTTTCTCAGTTGCATCTCACCCATTTCGCAAATACGTGGCGCATGAGCAGGCATGAATCATCATTCGGCCACAAGATTTGTTATGAAATCGTGGAATTTCCTGCCAGATTTAGGTAACTGATATGTAGGTTATGACTTGTACGCACGTTTTCTGCAATAAATATGGTTTTCAGTCATTGTCATGTACCGAAAACGGGTCTGGCGGGTGGTAGGTGGGTGGTGGGTGGGTGGGGAGGGGGGGGGGGGGGGAGGGGTTCAGGGAACGGCGGCGCAATTCGTGCATAAACATTATAAACGGTTCCTCTAAACTGCTAGACGGATTTAATTTTTTTTTTTAATTGACGCGTCCCCAGGTCTGGAAGGAGTGTCTTTGCAATTATACCATCCGTTCAATTCTTATCAACAATTTTAATTATGTATAGCACTGTATCTCGAGAACGGTGGTAGATACGAGAAAAAGTATCCAACAAAAGTTATTCCTCTCGTAAAACTGCATATTTTATAATTTATGACTTTTTTTGCTAGGCATCATATTTTACGAGATATCGATAAAAAAATATGATAATCGATCAATGGTCGAATTAGCGTAAGTGATATACAACTTGATTTCATACGTGTATCGTCGCACACACACACACACACACAGACTATCGGGAAGTTAGTGATGCGAGCCATCGAAGGAGACACTCAGGTCCCATTTATTAACAATTTCAATAGTTTATGGAGCATATAGAACTGAAATATACGCAAAACTAATCTATGTGCTTTTCAGTGGTCAAGTAGGATGGTCCGGTTCGATTGACCGTCAAAAGCTTGCGCGTCCCCATTGATCTAGTGGCGGAAAAAATTTTAGATTTTTCACGTTTAGAATTTGGACCAGTATCGAAATAATTTTCGTATCTGCCAAATACATACTTGATCCATCAATATTCATATCATTAAATAAAAAATTCCACGTTTCTCTCATCAACATGACTTTTCCGTTACATTTGCATAAATAAATTAGTGCAATCCCTGAAAATACTATTTTTTCCCCTTGCAGATTCTTTTTTTTTGTTCACTCGGTTCTCTCACCTTTCGGTATAAGCACTTGCAAAGTAGGTAAAGTACGATGCGTCAAGAGCAGTCGCGTCCCCAGCACTCTTCCACACGTTTTCCCCGATAAAACAAAACCACCGCATGCGTAATCAACTCGTGCATTCACTAGACGCCACTCGACCCTATTTCTAAATATTGATCAATTCCGTAATCATTTTTGGATATATATTCTGTATACAGGGTGTTCGAAAAATGTAGATTGTCTGCAATTGGGAATTGGCGATTGAATTCTGATTTGAAGAGTGTGATAAAATTTTTTTGATTTTAAGCACGAAGTGAAATTGGACCAATCAATTTCAGCTGTCATGACTTGACAGCCAGCAACATTTGACAGTTGTCAAATGTTGACAGTTGTCAAATGTTGACGGTAGTCAAATGGTGACAGTTGTCAAATGTTGACAGTTGTCAAATGTTGACAGTTGTCAAATGTTAATAGTTGTCAAATTTTGACAGTTGTCAAATGTTGACAGTTGTCAAATGTTGACACTTGTCAAATGGTGACAGTTGGCAAATGTTGGCAGTTGTCAAATGTTGACAGTTGGCAAATGTTGACAGTTGTCGAATGTTGACAGTTGTCAAATGTTAATAGTTGTCAAATTTTGACAGTTGTCAAATGTTGACAGTTGTCAAATGTTAATAGTTGTCAAATTTTGACAGTTGTCAAATGTTGACAGTTGTCAAATGGTGACAGTTGGCAAATGTTGGCAGTTGTCAAATGTTGACAGTTGGCAAATGTTGACAGTTGTCAAATGTTGACAGTTGTCAAATGTTGACAGTTGTCAAATGTTAATAGTTGTCAAATTTTGACAGTTGTCAAATGGTGACAGTTGGCAAATGTTGGCAGTTGTCAAATGTTGACAGTTGGCAAATGTTGACAGTTAGCTTATGTTGACATTTGTTGACAATTGACCGGCACTTCGGGGCTCATCGACGTTTGACAGCCTGTCAACTGTCAACTGACAACTGTCAAATTTGGATGTTTGGCAGAGTTCAAACTAAGAAATATGACACCTGTCAATTATTGCGTACTGTCAGATTTGATTAACTTTTAACTATTGATTGCATCGAATCCGGTTTTTCTGTAAAATTTTCATAGACTTCTTATGGGAAATGCTATATATTTTTTTCGGAATTTGTTGTAGGATTTCCAGGGAGAAGTTCTACCGACCTTTATTTTTTTTTCTCAATATTAATTGAGCGCCCGATAATTTTTGTGGAAAATAATCATGATAAAACCAGTCATAAACGCAGTCATAAAAGCTTTTTTTCGGCTTGATTTGCAAACAGAACTGAAGAGCTGGATGAATGGCTCAATCGTGAATGATATTTAATGGGGAGATTACAATAAATTTACCATGCAAAAAAAAGTAGGCGGTAGTTGGTCGACTGGGGATATGTGGGTGTTCTATAGGTTGGGCCGACACGCCACAGATGGGGCTACTGGGACGTTCAGCGGAAGGGGAGCTCATTTCTGTTTCAATATTTATACAGGAATGGAGGTCCTTGAAATAGAAGATCTGTCTCTATTGAATTAATGATTTATCACAGATTTCCAGTAGAAAAAAAATTAATTTTTTTTACACCCGCAAAATTTTTTCGATTCTTTGAAAATTTTGAAAATTTGAAAACTTTTGAGATTTTTGTAATTTTTTTCAATTCCTGCAATTTTCGAATTTTTTAAAATGTTTTGATATTTTTGATTTTTTTAACAAGTGTGGACAACTGTCAACTCGTAACATTTGACAACTGTCGACACCCAAGTTCTGACACCTCCCACCTCGTGACTGACAAGTAATGTCAAAATAAATTAATACTTTTTGAAACTGTCAGTTTTGACGACTGTCATTTTGGCATAACTGTCAACATTTGATACCTGTCATGTTATGACTTTGAACCGCTGTCAACCTTTGACCTGTGACAACTTTCAAGTCTTGACCTTTGACAACTGTCAATTCTTGACTTTTGGCAGCTGTCAACTCTTGACGTTCGACAACTACCAACTCTTAGCCTTCAAGAACTGTTGACTCTTGACATTTGGTCACTGTCAACTCTTGACATTTGACAACTGTCAACTCTTGACCTCTGACAACTGTCAAATCTTAACATTTGACAACTGTCAACTCTTGACATTTGACAGCTGTCAATTCTTGACTCTTGACAGCTGTCAACTCTTAACCCTTGACAACTGTCAACTCTTGATATTTGACAACTGTCAACTCTTGACATTTGACAGCTGTCAACTCTTGACTCTTGACAGCTGTCAACTCTTAACCCTTGACAACTGTCAACTCTTGACCTTTGACCATTGTCAATTCCCGTTTTTTACAACTGTCAATACCTTGACATTTGACAGCTCTCACCTCGCTACTACCAAAAGTACCAACTAAAAATTGGAAAACGCCTGGAAAAAAGCGGTGGCAAAGAGGAGCGCAAAAATAAATATTCCATCGTGGAATCTCAAACAGCGTAGATTCATTGTTTCGCCGAGCTGAATCAATTACACGCTCCGACTACCGATCGATCCTATCGGAGACTTCTTGTTTTCATTCACGTTTCGGTGTATACTCCTCGTTGAACAAACTGTATGCACACGACGTTGCTCTAGGAGACTCGACAGTTTGTCCAGGGCATTTAAACTCTAGCCATTTGGATACTTCGAGTCTATCGTAATTGGATGAAACGACGGCAAACATGGCCATGATCATTAACTCGGTAATCTCAAAGGAAAGACATTTCCAGAGAACAATCATCATAAATAGATCGGCCATCCTCAATACCGTGATTAGCTTCAAAATCATATGGGAAAATAAAATGAACAAGGAAATATTTTCAACTCTCCTGATTGAATTTGTCAAATTTGAAATGAGGAAAAAATTTCAAATGCTTCAAATTTGTTGCAGGAAATTTTTCAAATCTCGTAACTTTTGATCTGGCATTCTACAATTGCATTTTAATCGCCGGTAAAAATGAATGTTCCGAGAATTCACGTCGTAAATTCTCAACATTTCTCTCGTCATGTATCATATCCCGCAAAGTCACTATTAAAATTGTACCTCAATGGATAACCCGACGACAGTTCTATCCATGCAATCTTCTGGCGTATCAGTTATAATTTAGACCCGAGCGTACCAGTTGGAAATGTATAGGACGACAAGCGGCAATGGGGACCATTTGCTTGGATAACTAGTTGTTGACTTGACTTCGCGGATTGACCGTAGCGATTCAACTCTAGGGTGAATGTGCCTCGGGAGACTCGATGCGAGCTCCCCTCCTACATTCTCTATCAAAGTCGCATCATCCGTTCAAATCTATCATTATCTACTGCTTTCCCTATATATATATATACTATTGTATTCCACCCCAAAGTGTTTTCAAGCTGTAAAAAATTTTCAAAATCCCAAAATGTCCAAAAATCAAGCTTTCAAAAATTTTAATCTTCTTTTTTTCTAATGATTTTGAGGGATGTAACAAGTTAACAGATATAGCGACTAATCTGAAATTCCGATCAAGGAAATATTTGCCTGCACATATCCGTCTCATATTCGTCCCCGAAACGTGATTTGCAGCTAAAGTACAGGATGAATCGATTAGGAAATTTTGTACCATCGTTCACTCTGACCTCTGGCAGATCATTTGTACAAAATAGCCATCCCACTAGCATTCAACTGAAAAGATGGATGCATGTGAAAATGCTCGGAAAGTTGGCGACTCAACTGTGGTAATCCGTTGACGGCATTATAATTTGAAATGCGAGCACAACAAGCCATGGAAAGCGAATAAATTTTCCACCAATATTCCCCATTGCCCTCAATTTCAATAGATGGACATGTTGCATTGAAAGCCGCGTAGCTCATTCAACACATTCGTCACAAGAACGTAATCAGGGCAATAGATGGATGAACAAGAAGCTAATTAAAAACAATTATAATTTTCTTAAACTTCAAAGAGCTTTTTAAATCCGCCTAATTAAAAACTTTTTTGGGAAAATGTATATCCTGAAGTTCCAAATAAGAATGTTCCAAGAAAAGTTCCTTGTCGGCTTTTCTATCTGACACCGTGTTCTGGGAACTGCTCCAGGTGAAACATCAGTTCCGGCAACTATTCCAGGAACGGTTCTAGCTAACAATGTTACTCCAGGAATTACCCCTCCCCCCCACCCCCCCCCCCCCCATGTGGTTATCGAATTTTAAAGTTGAACGGCTACAGCACTGATCAGCCCATTGGGCCAGTTCTGTCAGTTCCGAGGACCGTTCCAAATGAACGAACAGTCGCAATGATTCTTTCACGTGAAGATACGGTTCTGGGAATTATTCCAGGCGGAATTCCAGTTCCAGGAACGGTTCTACGAATGGTTCTAGGAACAGTTCCAGGGACGGTTCTAGGAATGGTTCCAGGAACGGTCCTAGGAATGGTCCTAGGAACGCTTCTGCGAACGGTTCTAGGAACGGTTCTAGGAACGGTACCAGGAACGGTTCTAGGAACGGTTCCAGGAACGGTTCCAGGAATGGTTCTAGGAACGGTTCCAGGTGAAAGTTTACTTCCGAGAACCATGCTAAAAATTGCTCTAGGAGATGTTCCACCTGAATAGTTCCCAGAACGCGACGTCAGACAGAGAAGTTGGAAAGAAACTTTCGACTTGGAATTTTGCCTTCTTTTTAATGCTAACACTAAAGTCCGCTTTGGAATATCCTGCCGATAGCAGTTGCGTTTTTTGAAATCTGAAGTACTAACTTTAACCCTTCAGCGGTCACGCCACGGTTTCAGCCCCGCTGTTTCCCGAATGATTCAATTTTTGATCGAACTATTGTCAACATAAATATTGAAAATTCCGAGATATGAAAGGGGATTTCAAACATTTCAAAATATGTCAAAATTTTATGCTATTACAATTTTAGGTGGGACTACAATAAACCGTGAAGCGCAAATAAATTTTCCACCAATATTCTCTATTGCCCTCAATTTCAATAGATGGACATGTTGCATTGAAAGCCTCGATTCTCATTCAATACATCCGTCACCAGGACGTAATCAAGACAAAAGGTGAATGAAAAATATATTATACGCAAATACCAGAATCAATGCGTTTGTGGTATTCAATAAATACTATCACGTGGAGATTTTGCAAAAAGTTCCCATCAATAGCTTATTTTTACGGACAAATCCACTTCGAAAACATGTAAAACAATGAAAATTGCAGGAATAAAAAAAATGGATATTGCAAAAACTGGAATAGGCTCTTGAAATTGTCATATTCTAAAAACTGTCAAAATTTCGAAGATTCTAGAAATTTTTCCTGATGTGATGCTCGGAAAAAGTAAGCTCGTTAGTATAATATTTTTCACCGAAAAAAGTAAAAGAAAAATGCAAAAATTATCGATTCAAGGAGGTTGGAGGAGTCACGAATGCCAGTGTTAATATGATACTGAGTTTCGAATTTCCGCGGGTATTTGAAAATTATGGAGTCGTGGGAGGTGCAAATAAAAGAGTGAAGGAGAAGGGGGAGATGGAGAGGGAGAGGCCAACGGCATGAGGTGAAGGCAGCATCTGAGGATGAATCGGGAATTTATGAAACGACGGTACCCGAAGGTATACCGCGACGCATGCCGCGACATGAGCTTGAGCCATTAAATATAGCTGGCTCGTAATAGTAATATACCTCATTACTCGCGCATAACAGTTACCTGCTATGTAATTCCACCTTCTTCACTGTGTTCTAGACAGGTGTCCAATTCGAGGTGTCCCTCTCACGCGCACTCCTTTCAATGACTTTGCTCTCATATATTCTGCATTTTGCGCACGCACGTAATCACCGCTTTTCGCTGTTTGGAATTTGCGGAATGAATTCTGTTCAAATTATTTCCCGAACAAGGAATTTTTATTTAAAACGCTATGCGTGAACACACCCACACAAACACACACCCAACCGTCCACTCATCAGTCCACCTACCCACCCACCGTCTCACCCATCCATCCATCCTCCCAACCACCCTCCCACCCACTCTCCCACCCATCCTCCCACCTACTCTCCCACCCATCCTCCCACCCACTCTCCCACCCTCCCACCCACCGTCGCACCCACCCACCCTTCCACCCTCCCACCCTCCCACCCATCCATCTACCCACCCTCCCTCCCATCCACCTACTTACACACCCACCCTTCTACCCGCCTACCCACACAGACATCCACCATCCCACCTACCCCCCCCCCCCCAACCACCCACCGAGACACACATATATATATATATATCCGTGCACATATAGGCATACATGCACACGCTCCGACACGGATAACTAGATACACACACACAGGTTGTTAGAATTGATTGAACTATGATGACACTAGGGACGAATGATTTTGCATTTTTGCAGCCTTCCAACAATAATTTCCTCTATAGGAAAGTAAGAAAAAAAGACACACCCCCTTTTCATCCAGCTCCTCTTATTCGGCGACCTGACATCTTGATGAATGTTCGAGAAATGTCACGTCTACGACAATCAAACGTTCCAAAAATAATGGGAGTCAAATTGTTTTCTGGTTATATACACCATAGACGTGGGGCTAACGAGAAGTTGGCATTTTATCTTGACTCTAGTTTTCCAGAGCGAGGGGATTCTAATGGCTTCTTTCCACTTGTACCGAAGTTTGAAGGGGCCTCTCCAGTCCAGGAATTATCAAATGCAATCATTGTGTGTCAAGGCGTGGAAAATATATCTCACTCCTGTTTCTGGGGCTACGAGGGGCCGCTGTGCATATCAAAAGTCCTGTAGGGGTCTGAGGCTATTTGCAGTCTTTAACCAGCGCAATTCTTGTGACGTCACGAGCAATAAATTTTTCTCAGATAAGTTTATCTGAATAAAATTAGCCAACCCAAATTTTAATTTGCAATTTTTTCTTGTCCGTTTGAGAAAAACTTAATTAGCCACTTTCATCTCCATAGAGGAAGTTGCGCAGGTATTTTCTGTACTACCAAAGAAAACAAAACTAAAATACGCACATGTCTCTTTAGTGGTAACCGAGAGATCAATGTTATTGATTGGGTGAGATTGGTAACAGAAAAACGACTGAAAAAAGCCCCATGAATGACTGTGAAGAGTTCTCGTGAACATATTCAACTCGCAAACGCAATTACTCCGATCATCGATAACATATCGATCCGCTTCGTTAAGGCGCACCTTTCGAATTAAGCGAATTCACAGCACGATAAATGATGGATGATCAAACACCCTCACACTGACAGCTCGATCATCTTCCCAATCATGCCGCTTATACAGCACATGTAAAGTATACTTTTTCAAAACTATATTATACAACAGTCCAGGCTTCTTAGTCGCTAGTTTTTTTTCGCCCTCTACAGGGTGTTTCAAAATCACTTGCAGGTAAGTGTGACTTGAGGGAAATGTGTAGCGAATTGAGGGTAATGTGTGCACGCAATTAGAAATAAATATAAGTTTTCGTATTGTTGGATTTTTCTGACATTTAGATTTTTTCAAATTTTCCAATTTTTTGAAGATTCCTGAATTTCCCAGTTTTTTTAATTTTTGGAAGATTTCCAAAAGTTCTAAAATTTGCATATTTTAAATTGGACTTTCCATAGCAAATATTTTGCAATACAATGTCTTCCATCTATATATGATATATGATATACGATATACGATATATGATATATGATATACGATATATGATATATGATATATGATATATGATATATGATATATGATATATGATATATGATATATGATATATGATATATGATATATGATATATGATATATGATATATGATATATGATATATGATATATGATATATGATATATGATATATGATATATGATATATGATATATGATATATGATATATGATATATGATATATGATATATGATATATGATATATGATATATGATATATGATATATGATATATGATATATGATATATGATATATGATATATGATATATGATATATGATATATGATATATGATATATGATATATGATATATCATGTTATATGCGCATGAGATCTCAAAAAACGTTGCACTGGACCTTTCATCAAGGACCGTACTATCGACATTAAGAGTGATTTTGAAACTCCCTGTACACCTTAAGAGATCTCTCGTCCATCATTCTCAGCTTTCATTTCAAATGAATGTGAATAAAACGCTAAAGGTACTTTAGCCTTTGGAAATTGCGCTTTTCTTCACCATCGTATGAATAATATGCCGTCTCGTATTTCTAAAAGCGTAAGAAAAATTACAAAAGAACCAACAAAACTGAAGAAAAAGAAAATGGAGGAGATGGAAAAAAAGAATGGTAGAGTGGAGCTGATGATATTATTATCAAGAATTAAATATTGAGGGGAGAGTAGCCTCTTGGGGGATGCACCACTGTTATAGTAAACACAATGAGTGCATTTTTCGCGATACTCGGAGGCGAGAAGACATTGCCGTAACTTTCTTTTCAATTCAATGAGACCAGTAAGTGGACCATTGCTTTTATTTTTGGGGTAAAATCTCAATTTTTCTGATTCGTTTTTTGAAAATTGTTCAAATATTTATTTTGATTTTTTCTGTTATGGTTTTTCCCATAAAAAATTTAATTAAAGAAATGTTTAATAATTTACAAATCGGAAAATTTTTATTTCCCATTTTTTTTAATTGTCAGCAATTTAGAAAATTTTGCAAGAAAAATCATTATTTCAAATATTTGAGAACAGAATAATTTACAAATTTGTAGAAAAAAATAAATCAAAATTTCGAAATTATCAATATATGAAAATTTTTAAATTTCGAAAAATCCAAAAATTTTAAAACTTTTACCCCTCACAAATTTGAAAAGAAAATTCTGAAAAAGAGTTTGTTCAAATCGCCAGGAACTGTCATAATTGTCCACATGGGACCAAAAAATTGAAGACTTAGAACTGAAGGTTGAAACTCCATCTCGAAAGCAAAAGTGCAAAAAAAAAAATAAAAATAAATATAGTGGCGAAAGTTTTTCTCCCCAAAACTTTCCCAGCATACTGCAGTTAAACAATTCAAGATAAAGAGTGCAAAGATCGGGGAAAAAAGGGGGCTGTCAATTTGTCCGAATTGAGGCGAGGGCGATAAAAGTTTTCGAGTTAATCTCAAAACGAATTTTCCACTGTTAAAGTCACTTGAAGTTGATAGTGAAATAAATTTCAGCACAATTCTTCTCGAGTACTATACAGGGGGATGAAGAAGTTTGTCCAGAAAAGGGACACTTATCGACTAGCTTGTTAGAAAGTACCTTGTGGAAAGAGAATATTTAATTGGAGTGACCATTAAACATTTCATTAGCAATGTCTTCGTCGATCCAAGGACCCCAGTAATGAGTACTTGTATCGACAAAATAAGGCCAAGGCACGAAACTCCCTCCTACAACTCCATCGTTAATGCTCGTCTTCAAAAGATCCATATGAGCTTGTCCATCAAATATTGGACCGCGACTGTGCGCCAATATTTCGATTTTTTTTTCAATAAATTTTTCAACTTGCCGATATAGGGAAGTCATTCTCATGGCCCCGAAAATCAAAAGTGAAAAAAATCTGTGTGTATGTGTGTTCACGCGTACGTATGTGCCCACAATTTTTGAACAACGATTTCGTGCAACCGAATCACCCGATTCGATAATTTTTTTTTAATCGATGCGTCTTCACGCAGCTGAGACCTGATTAGATTTTGAAAAAAAAACTCATGCACTAGTTTCCGTTTTTTTTTTTAAACATGAAGCATGAAAATCGCCAAAAGTTTTGATCAATCATTATTTACGAAGGAAAGTTGTGATCAAGCTAATCAACGTCGCAATTGGAGTCTCTCGCCGTACCTTAGCTTCGATCAAAATTTGACTCACTTTCTTGTAGTGATTTATTAGTTATTGGTTGATTTTGAGTGGCGCGAAATTTTAATGACTATTCAAACTTTCATATTCGGTCTAGATCCGAAGTTGTCCGACTACCGCCGGCGCATGCGCGTTTGCCCGCATTCGCACAGGAGAGTCTGAATGCGCGATGCGCAGTGTGATTGGTCAGTGCGTCACGTGACATAGTCGCAGGTAGCGACACCTGTTGTATTCCAGTATTCAAAATTTCATGATTTCTATTTTTTTCTCTGTAACCAGTCTTTGAACATTTAATTGACGTGTCGGAAAATCGAGGAATGGGAAACCTAAATTACAAATCGGGAAGTTTTATTGGTGCTTCCAACGGGGGCAAACAGACTTCCATCCAACCTGTTCAAAATGTGCGCGAAACACACCACCTACTACAATTGCACTTACCGCAGCTTACCACTCTGCAGGAGACCTAATGCCTGCTCAATTTCCGTCACCTCACATACCCCCGCATCACCCCTCTCTTTTTTATCAACATTCTACCCGGAAGTACAACTATCATTCCTCACAATAAAGTGACAATTTCGCGAAGCGTCGCGGCGGAGGGGGGGAGGGTGGAAGGTGGACAGTGCAAAAAGGGGGGAAGAAGGTATGGTAGCCAACAAGACACTGGAGTGGACAAGTTTTAGAAAGAATTCCATTTGGCGATGAAGTGAAATAACTGCACGTCTGTCTGGATAATTTTCAATTAACCACCCAAGGTAGATAGTGAAAAGAAATACCGACTTTGATTTATTGTCCCGTTTCACAATGATTTCGCGGAATGAGTTGATCCTTTAAAGCAATCTTCAAAGTGAAATGCCAGTTGGGGCCAAGGCAAAAAACTAAATTCGAGGTTTAGGGAGGGGAAAATAGAATAAGAAAGAAGTGAATAAGTCGAGGAGTGGAGTGAGGAGCACAATAATTTTTGGGTGTAAGGATGGTGGCTCATGTCTATGGGGCATGCTCAAGGTGGAACGAGAAGTTTTGCTTTCAAGTCCCCCGTGTCCGGAATGTAATTCACACGCCGCTGGCATTCCCGTTTCCATTCCCACTCGCAGTCTTTTTCCACTTCTCCTTATTCGGCTATCCTCGTTCCCTCTTCATTTTCACATTTATATTTCTTTACATATTAAGATGCTCAAGCTCTTAATGCATGTACTAGGCAGCCTGTCGGCGGACTATTTTATTGAAATCGCCGAGTTTCCACTGGAATTTTATAGTGCCAGTGAGAAAAGTTGACCGGTTGGTGTGCCAGGATGCGCCATCCATTTTTCTGCCGATATATATAGTTGTCTTATTTATGCTTGGATCCAATTTAGGGCTCAGCCGGTCGTATGGTGAAGTACGGATCTAGAGGACCTGGGTTCAAGCCCAGGTACCGGTGGATTTTTTCTGGATTATTTGATTTAGTCAAATAATGGGCACCACAAAAGTACAAAACAGTTCACCCCCAAAAGTTCGAAAACGAGTACCAAATGCTATTTACAACTGAATGTTCCGACTCTCATTGTGAACGAGGAACATCCGTAACTGTGTTACAGAGGTAAAAGTCGTGAGCGTCTAACGACTATAATAAGTCCAGAGCCGGCGCTAAGAACCATTGTAGTTGATGCGTCGATAACAACAAACCGATCAATTTAGGACTTGTCGCAAGTGCTCCGGGTGGTGGCGGTGGAGCCCGACATTATGCCAAACTGTACAGCGTTCACACAGTTTAAGCCAACCCAATGATCCATCCAGATCACAGGGTATGATTGACGCACATAAGAATCGTACACATTTGATTTTGTACACACATGGAACTATTGAATTCGATGATATTCCTTGGACCGACATTGCAGTAGCCGAGTGGACGGAGCGCGCAGTATTAGCGCTGTCGCTTGGACTCCTAGGTTCAAATCCCCGACAGGGCGATAATTTTTTCGGAAGGCCTGATGAGCGGGAGGCTGCCGCCGGTCGCATTCCTGATTTTCTAACTAGCATAAAAAGCCTCGATTATTTGGGTGAATATAAGGGAATGGGGGATTCCCATTTCCTTCGCTAAATTCTACATATTGAAAAGTTCCAGGGGATTCAGAAATGCGAAGAAAAAATTTCAAACATTTCTCTGTACATTATAAAGAAATGTCATTTGTACTTCCGGGTATAACCCTTATAAAAAGAATCTGAAGAAGAAGACACAACAGAGGGATGTGAAACATGGTTAGCGGGCAGACACACAGACCGGACAGTTGGACAACGCTGTGGACTCGGAAGATTGTGAAAGCATACAACTCCCCCAGAGGGGTGGTGGGGCAGGCGGTGAAGGGGGCGGGGGGTGAAGCTACGTACAATGCGCGCATTTGACCTCTCCTCTACTGTGCTTAGAAGAGGAGACTGTTAAACAATCACAAAATCGTGAGATTCACTTGAGAATGAGAGGAAGGGCTATCAATTAATGATCCTTATATGCATCGTTCCCCCTCCCTCTTAAGTCTTTGTATCGCAAACGAAATTAATAGGGCCTTTGGACAGTAGCCGATGAGCAGGACTACAAGTGGCCTATCCATCAGCTGGCTTCTGCATAAAAAATTGTCGTCATTTGTCCGGTTTTTTGGATGAATTTGCCTAATTTTGTTTGGTTGTTTGTTCAGGGGGAGTCGGCTATTCTCGAAAATATTTTTTTGATTTTTTGAGATGGTTTTCTGCCGACGTTGGAATTCCTTGGAAAAAAAAAGAGAAGAGTGAACGATTGGATGAACCGAAAATATTTTCCAACATTTCGGTATCGTGCAACATGCAAGGTCGTATGTTGCGACAGTGTTAGGAGTTGAGCAAAAGAGAACTGGGTAACTCGATAGGGGGATGCGTTTTATGCTCATTAACGCATAGCGCTCATGAATAATACCGAGAGAAAGAACTTGTGTTACTTATATTCCACCTTGATATGGCAGGGTTTGCACCGATCATATTTACAACCAAGGCGTCGATTCGCTGCACCTCACACGGCAAAATGAGAATGATTATGCGCCAGTAAACACTCACGCTGTGAAGACTCTGCCGTTTATAATACGTCTCTGGAGTAATTTCATGGCTTCATAAATCGTCGCCATATCTTGCTGTGCAATGCGAGGAGCCGGTCGCAAGATCCTTCCTCTAATTTCATAAACATAGTCGTTAAGGCATAGGTGCAGAAATACGGCTAGGCTCACTACTGGAAAGTTCTCGTATTTTAGTTGGTGAACATTTTTGCCATACTTTCTTTTTTTTTAGCGGGAAATTTTCAAAAATTTTCAATCGATGTATCGATACCTCGCAATATTGATGGATCGATATCTCGAAATATCGATATCTCGCAATATCGATGTCACGATATATCGAAATATCGATGTAACGATATCTCGCAATATCGATGGAACGATATCTCGCAATATCGATGGAACGATATCTCAAAATAACGAAGTATCAAAATATCGAAGTATCGCTATATTGAAGTATCGATATCTCGAAGTATCGATATCTCGAAATATCGAAGTATAGATATCTGGAAATACCGAAGTATCGATGGCTCGAAATATTGAAGTATCGATATCTCGAAATATCGATGTATCGATACATCCATCATTTGAAAAATCAATCCATCGAATATACTTCATCAACTACCAGTTATTTATCCATCCGAAGAAAACAATTTCATTGTTTTTTCGCGTACCCAATTTTTTTTCTAGGAACAATGACCGCAGACTAATGCTTTTATAGCCAAGCAGACGAATAGTCGGGTGCATTAAACAGTGAAAAAAAAAAAAAGAATTACACAGTCTTTTCGGGCAAATCGCATCGAATGATTCACCCTAACCCAAGTACTTCTATATAGCCACGCGTCCTCTGGGGCGTAACTCTCGACTTTGTAATTGATTACTCGTGATACGCCTTCGTATCCCGTATCCATCTCCGCTCCCCCCCTCATCGTCTTTTCTTCCGGTCTTTTTCTCACATACACATGATGAGTTTGCATCCATAGAGCAAAAAGGATGGGGGCGGGGTGGGGGGAGGGGGAGGGGCGAATCACTGGGGATCCCTACTATGCACACTAGCGTACCCCATGAAGAATCAATCTACACAATATGCACTTACTTGTATGTTAATAATGTCAATATTTGCATCAATCTAGTAAAAAGCGTCTGAGTTTGTTCGCTCCTCTAAATCATGAAAGGAGAGGAGTCACCCTAAATAATTAAATGAGAATGATGGCTTTAATAGTTCAACACGCACCGTCTGGATGATTTTGCAAAGGAGGAGCCGGTTTTTGGCACAAAATTGCGAGTGAAACAGATACAAACACACGCGTATACATATGCACACCTCCGATAATCAGAGATATATTCAGATCTGATTTTTGCGGTTCATAGTTTAAAAGCCACAAAAATTCAACTTGGCATTTCGATATTCCGTCCATTTTTCGTTCACACGAGAATAGTTAAGCAGCAAAAAAAAAACGTCTGATAAGAGGGGCTGAATTTTAGCTTGACATGCCCATCAGGTTTAATATTAATGAAAAGACCGCAATCCATCAATTTTTTTTATGTTAAGATGATAGTGGAAATGACGTTAATGGAGGCGCGCTCCGGACATGAGAACCATAGGGGGTGACTTTCTCCAAGATACAAAAGACGAGCTGAAATTAAATGTATATCCTATAACTTTTGCATTGATCATATATATATGTATATTTGATAATTATGAGATACGAAATTCGTATGAAAAATACACCGAGACACCTTCCCGCCCACACCCAAACTCCCACTCACCCACCCACCCCATCCACAGGCCCGCACCCGCACCCCCTGACCCCCCCCCCCCCCCCGCCGCCGGAAAATATTTCCCGAACTACTGAAATAACTTGTTCTATCAGAAAGTTAAAAATATTACATAATTTACAAAATGAAACCTCGAAATCAAATACGTTCCGCTGCTTAAGCCCGTCATGGCTTGTTTGCTGCGGTTTTACACTTCTTAGTTCAACATCAATTTTTCCTCCTCAATCAGTAGCAGATTCCAGGTATACCAAAGAATGAATAATCCTTGGATCGATGCTACTTTTGATGTCTGAGGGAAGAGCGATTGGACAGAAAATAATTTGCTGCGGGCTTTGATGGACTTAGTGTAACCCTCTATGAGGGGTCGATGTGCTTGTGTACTTACAATATCCTAGGCTCTTATTGGGTTTCGGCGGTGAAAAAAAAAAAAACTGTAGCAAAATCATGGTAGCTCCACACGGGGGAAAAACTTGGATGAAAATTACTCCTGCTTTGGGTTGAGCTACAATGTGACTTAGTTCTTTGTGGTCTCTTGAGGCTGATGAGAAATTTTCGAAATCTGTGAAATTATTGCAATGTAAATATTTCAGATTTGGTAAATACTTGAAATTTGTGAAGGTTTTGGGTTTTTTTATCAGTACACCCACCCCCCACCCTCACCTACAAGTACACCCACCCCCCACCCTCACCCCCCTATACACTCACACCCACCTACCCACACTCACTCTCACACTCACCTACCCACGCTCACTCTCACCCACCCACCCACCCACACTCACCCACCTACCCACACCCACCCACCTACCCACACCCACCCACCGACCCACACGCACCCACCCACCCACTCATTCACCCACCCACTCACTCACCCACACCCACCCACTCATCCACACCTACCCACTCACCGACACCCACCCACTCACCCACACCCACCCACTCATCCACACCCACCCATTCACCCACACCCACCCACTCATCCACACCCACCCACTCATCCACACCCACCCATTCACCCACACCCACCCATTCATCCACACCCACCCACTCACCCACACCCACCCACTCACCGACACCCACCCACTCACTCATCCACACCCACTCATCCACACCCACTCATCCACACCCACCCACTGACCCACACCCACCCACTCACCCACGCACACATCCACCCACAAACACACCCACACCCACACCCTTTCACATTTACCTCCACATCCACACCGATACTCAAACACACGCTCGAAAATTTATTCTAAAGTTTCAGGCACTTCAGAATAAAACATAAAATTTTTTTGTCCGTGTGAAACGACCTTAATACTTTAGCGACCGAATTATGGTGGCTGTCCTTGGGCGTAGGCAGACAAAAAATAGGGCTACAAAAAATCTTGCAAATAAGCACGGGGCTCGTGTGTCTAATGGAGCACGTGGCGAATACAGGGTAGACCTGGGAAAAACGACACCCAGTCATACATTTCTCAAATACGAGGGTATTATCGAAAATGAAAGAAAAAATAAGAAGTGGAGTTTCACCTATTCGATATCCTGCGATTTCACGGATTGGCAACAAATATAGGAGTACAATTTCACGGAATGGTGTAAGATGATGCCAGTGAATATTGAGTTTGATAATGATTGGGGGAGATTTTGGAGAGAAAAGATGGAAATGAGAATTTCAGTTTTGTTCGGATCATATTAGGGGGTCCAGGGATCAAAAATTTTTAGAGCATTAAAATTCTGAATATCACAAAAAAATTTTTTTGATGTTTAATTTTCTTCTCTATTTTTTTTATTTCGGAATTTTGCCACTTTTCCAATTTCCCGAAACCTGTCGTTCGAAACTTTTCAAATTGTTGCATCCTTTTTTTTTCTTGCAACATTATTATCATTTTTCGGCATTACGATTTTTTTCGAGATCTGGACATTTTCCGAATTTTCCTAATTCTACCCTGCTTGGGATTGAGTTGCGATTATGCCGCACACCACTGCCTCCCTTCTCATTTCCGTATCGAAGAGATAGAAAGTTTCCATTTCCCTCTCCCATTTTATCTCACCTCATAATGTTCCTAGGCTTTTTCAAACTCCAAATTTTATTCCTTCGTCTCCTTGACTCTCTCGATTTTTTTTTAATTTCCTAATTTTTCTGGAAATTTTCAATTCGTGTTCCTAAATTTTCCTAATTTTTCCAATAATCTTCACACTTCCAAACTTCGTAAAAATTTATATTTCCTTCACATTTAGAAATTTTCCAAAAGCCTTTTCACCATTTCAATAATGATTGTCAATCACCTATCTTACCAAAAAAATTTTTTCCCCGTATTCACTTCCTCCAAAAAATCCATGAACTCTCTCCACCCATTTTCCCACTTTTTTCAAATTGTCTAGAATTTGTTACCAGTGTTCGGCTCGGCTTATGTCACACGCAATTGTTTCCCAACTCATTTCCGTGACGAAGAGATAGAGGGTTTCCATTTCCACGCTTCATTTTATTTTGGCTGAGAATGGAATCGGGCATTTTTGCGGGATGAGAATAGGGGTGGGTGGGCGGTGGGGGGGGGGGGGGGGGTGGGGGGGAGGGGTTGGGAGAGGAGAAAAGAAGGAGGTAAGACGGGATGTTTGATCGTCCCACTCTGATTGCCGTTGTGTTGTTGCCCGGGAAATCCCCCCTTTCTCTATCACTTTCTTCTTATTCCCCCCCTTCCATTTTCCGGATAAGATGGAAATTACGAGGGGTGTCCCGTTCTGGCAAATCTCTACGGACAACCTTTTTTTTCGTCTATTTCTCTTCTCCTTCAGAGTGGAAAATGCTCCAACGTGCAGCAGGGGAATACGTGAACATGCCATTCACCCCCCCCCCCCCCCCCCTCACCACCCCCTCGCCACCCCCCCACACCCCAAAACTGATTGTTTTCTTTCCTCCTCTCGTTTCGGCCTGTCGACACTCATACATTATGTTACTCGATTTGGCAGGGGGACATCTTCAGTAGATTATAGTCCGTTGTTTCTAAATTGTCTACATTTTGAGGGGCCTTAAAAAAATTTGCGACAATTTTTTTGGCGAAAATTTTTGGCAATTTACTCCTCCTCCCATATGACTCAATCCACTTCCGGTTTGGGTCAATTCCGAAATTAGTCAGCCCATATTCTCATGGGTATGCTCCACTTTACAATCCCACTGGCCCATTTTGCCCCGATTTTTTTTTAGTGACAGAAATTGAAATTTTACGGTGCGATTTTTTTTTTTTAAATGTCCACTTAGAAATGATTGATGAAAATTGCGCTAAAAGGGAAGAATCCATTAAATATCTGGAATTTCAATAATTCGATTTTCACTGGTATATGAAGGATAAAAGCTACGTGTGGAGTAGAATGTGACTGATATACGCTGTCAAAATGGCTGGCATTCAATCATGGTAATGGGTAAAATTCGTATAGTACTGTGATATCATTATTAAAATCCCTTGTTTTCATGACAGAACTTTGAAGTGATCATGATTATATGTCTATTAATTTGGCTACCTTTCTGATAGGCACCTATCAACGGGTATTTGTACTCTGATGAATATACAGCTGATGAACATGGCAAAGCCCAATTACGCCAAGCATTCTGAAGGGGAAATTAATCAAATTAATCGTACATTATATGATTCAATTGGAAATGCAAATGCTTGGTGAATTGAGGAATTCTCCTACGTACAGATACTATCTATACAAAATTAAATTTCGACAGCTTTAGAAATTAACAAACCGGAAAATTGAAAAAAAAAATTCTGAAAAATATTTGAGTGTTTGCAAAAAAATTAAAAATAAAAAAATGTAATGCTAGTAGTGTGGAAAATTTGAAGAGGGTCTCTAATATGCCAACAAAAAAAGCCGCAAAAAATATTGATAGAAGGAAAAAAAAAAGGTGGACTAAATTCAAAAGAGATAGGTAAAACCTTATTGTGCCTTTTCTCCCCTATCGAATGATTCGCCTGGCAACGGTTAACTGAAACCAAATGGGGTTCAAGGGGTCGAGGGGTAAAAGCGAGTGAAGCCCTTACCTCACAGTTTTCACCTCTCCTCCATGATGAAATAAATCAATAAAGTTAGAAAATTCACCAGACAGCCCATAAGGCCAAATTTATATCAATTGATGAGGGAAACCATTCGAATTATATTCAATGGAGTCGAAGAGGATAACGGAAATGCTTCAACCACTTGCCTGAATTCTGGTGTTCGTAAGAGCTATATATATATATGAATATATATGTAGACTTCTCCATATAATTCTAATGAGCGGGCATACTTGACTGGTTACCATGCAATCTTCTCCTTCCTACATTTCTCAGTAACAAGCTATACACGGAAAAATGAGAACGCAAATCATGATTTTGGAGCAGTCTCAGATATAACAAATTCGACTGTATTAATTCAAGTATACGTTGTTGGCACCTACTTGACTAAAGTGTATGATAGTATTTATAGTTTAATCATAGTACTTGATCCGAATGTGCTTGATTCAAGTCTACGTGATTCAAGCATACTTGATACAAGCATACTTCTTTCAAGTATACTTCTTTCAAGCATACGTGGTTCAAGCATACGTGGTTCAAGCATACTTGATCCAAGCATACTTGATCCAAGCATACTTGATCCAAGCATACTTGATCCAAGCATACTTGATCCAAGCATACTTGATCCAAGCATACTTGATCCAAGCATCCTTGATCCAAGCATACTTGATCCAAGCATACTTGATCCAATCATACTTGATCCAAGCATACTTGATCCAAGCATACTTGATCCAATCATACTTGATCCAAGCATACTTGATCCAAGCATACTTGATCCAAGCATACTTGATCCAAGCATACTTGATCCGAGCATACTTGATCCGAGCATACTTGATCCGAGCATACTTGATCCAAGCATACTTGATCCAAGCATACTTGATCCGAGCATACTTGATCCGAGCATACTTGATCCAAGCATACTTGATCCAAGCATACTTGATCCAAGCATACTTGATCCAAGCATACTTGATCCAAGCATACTTGATCCAAGTAGACTTGCGCTACGTGTACTTCACTCAAGTACACTTGCTTCAAGTATACTTCCGTTGAGTATACTTGATTCAATTATACTTCCTGCAAGTATACTTCCGTTGAGTATACTTGATTCAATAATACTTCCTGCAAGTATACTTGATACAGGTAGCTGTGATTTAACTATCTGATGATAAGCTTTGCAGAAAAGGAATAGACGACTTACGACTTTCAACCAGATTCAAGTATACTTGAATTCGAGTAGACTTACGAATTGGGTATGTGTGTGCCCGCACTTCCATTCAGTTCATGTCTCCTCTGTATTGAAGGAATGCATAATAATAGTTTGAAAGTATGAAAATTTTCACCTGCTCGTAGAAAGTTTTCTGAAATAAACGCCCTATAATAAGTGCGCGTACATGCATGACTGACTCCCAAATACAGGAGTATTTCAATTTTGTGTAATTTATGAGATACATCATGGAAAATTGCATGATAATGTTACTGCAAAGTATGTAGAAAAAAAAATTCTCGTTTTACGTGATTACTTGCAAATTGCTCGAATTAGGTTTTTTTTTATCTTTATATATGGATTGAATCAATCGTCAACAATTTCATTGATTCGGGAAGCACGTGCGGTGATATTGAGGACAAAAAAATATTGCTCTCAAGAAATGGTTGGGTTGAATTGAGTTATTTGTTCATTCAAGATATAGAAAAAAAAAATCCAAAAATTCTGAAAATGTCAAGCTAGAAAAAAAATTAAATATTTGAATTTCAGAATAATTGGAGGCAAAAAGAAACGATAATTGAAGGATGTGCCTGCTAATTACGCATGTTCGATGTATCACCTCAATTCAACCGATATTTTTCTGTGTAGGTGTAAGGTTTAATCACAGAATAGAAACGACAAAGCCTCGACAACTGTCAATGCGCAGCTGGAGTACCAAACGTGGAGTGCTTGACAATTCCACCCCTCATATCTCCCCTAGTTTTTTTTTCCCATACATTTATTCAAGAGTGCACATTTGGGTTCGTCGGAGCAACGCTCTCAGGTTCCTCCATTATACTGAATATTTTTCCATTTTTGGGTCAATATTTATTTGTCATTTTTTCCTTCATTTCATATCCGCATTTGAAAAATTGTATTCCATTAGTTTTCTATTGAGCGCGAGAAAAGGATGAGATTGGTGGATACAAATAAAAAGACGTGTTTCAAGATATGAGACGTTTCACAAATTTGATATAATACATTTTTACCCACACACTGACACACATATATATATCGCAACATATATATGTTCTTCTAATTCTGCGCAAAATCCCAACATCACGAAATCACGAAATCACAAAATCACAAAATCACAAAATCACAAAATCACAAAATCACTAAATGACCACCAAATCACACATCACTAAATCCAGACTGTGAATCACTATTTTAATATAAGCCACGATTCTGAAAAAGTGAGTCACAATCTTGGAAATAGTGATTCCGGAGGTTGAAAATCGTAATTCACAATTGAGGTATCGTGAATCACGGTTTTGAGAACGTGATTTATGTTCTCATTTTCCTGTCTTAACACTTGCCAGTGTGAAAAATCTGACCACTGTAAAAATTGACCAATTGTTATCGGTAGGATCGCGTTGAATTCTTCACGTGAGAAAGTGAAGTGTGTATGCGGGCTCTTGGTCCCGCAACACAGGGAGAAAATTTATTAGATCCGATGGGTGTTCATTGTACAGCACTTATTTTTCGTCATGTTTCATGCAACACACCTGGTATAATTCATGGGCGGATAAATGAAACGAAAATTATCATGACACGTGTTCGCATTCGCATCGTCAAGGCTCATAGCGCAGATATCTCTATTCAATTTGGGCACATGTTCACTGAATACAATTACATTAAAAAATTAGGGTAGCTTAAAGTAGTAGTAGCTACAGTTTGTACAAACAGCTGAAGACGCTTCGTGGTGGAATAGACATGGAACCATTCCATACGCACCCACACCAATCACTCACCTACCCACCCACCCACCCAGCCAACCACCCGCCCACCCACCCACCCACCCGCCCAGCCAACCAACCCCCCCCCAACCAACCCAACCCACCCACCCCATCACCCACCCACCCACCCGCCCACCTCATCACCCACCCACTCACACGCCCACCTCATCACCCACCCACCCACCCGCCCACCTAATCACCCACCCACGTATCAACCAACCCAGCCACCCACTCACCTCCACACACACACACACAAACACACACACACACACACAAACACACACAAATATCTAGGGATATCTACGGAATTTGTAGAAACTTTAGAAGGTACTAGCAATCGAGAAATTTGGGAAGTCTGTTCAAATCCAAAAATGAAGAAAAGACCTGACAAAAAAAATTGTTTAACAAATTTAAATCTAATTTTTAAAAATTTTTAACTCCTGGAGATTCTATTTCTCTTTCAATGTTCTAAAATTCCGAAGATTGAATAACTCTGAAAATCGATGTCAACCCATAAGAATATTATGAGTGGTTTTTCCGTAGAAGACAACAACTCCTGTATCTCTCTTAGCGATCTTAGGCGGAAGTCTCACGAGTCCGCGATGGGGTCAGTAGTGGTGGTTTGATCGTGAGGCTAGTGATGGTGACCCGATTCTAAAGTAGTTTTCGCCCTTGTTCCTGTTGGGAAAGTCCGAATTCTGGCAGTAAACGCTGTAGTATCTATTCATATGAACAATTAGGATTATCATTAACACACAGTCTCTGTGTGTGTGTGTGTTTTTTTCCTCCGTCCCTCTCATTTGTACGCCCCCGGTAGCGACCGTGTAAGTATTCCTTCAGGGGGCGTACCGGACACCCACCCATGCCGCTGGGGCCGACTTTCGCCATTTGTAGGCCATCGTATTTCTAAACACAGGGTAAACCTCCAGAAACCCCTGTGCTACGATGGCCGGCGCCTATGATGGAACCCACCCCCCTCCCCTGCGTCGGGTTAGGTTCCCGCTCGGCCGGGCGGTCTCATTTTATGGGTACCGCCGATAGCACACACGGAAGTTCCTGCATCGGTCGGAATCCATGAGAAAATATTTTGAAAAAATATTCTCCGGCGGCCGGGAGCGAACCTAGGACCTTCGGAGTAGTAGGCAGATACTCTACCACTGTGTGTCTCTGTGTATTTAGGATGAGGGTATGAATGAGGGTGGCGGTGGGGGGGGGGGTGAGGATGGATGTGTGTGTGTGTGTGTGTGTGTGTGTGTGTGATACCCAATTAAAATACGATGGAATATCCGTAATTAATACCACAAAACACGAAAATTCACCCTTTCCGTCCATCAAACATAAAGCATACATGCATTTTACATGCTACATTACTCTAATGCTCAGTAACGATAAGCCACTAATCTTCTAGGGGATGTTCCAATTGGAATCCATACTCATCTCGTAGACTGTCATATAAGGCTCTCCATTATATAGCGAACGAATAAAAAAGCCGAATAAAATCCAATGGGGAGAGCAGCCCTTACAAAAGCAGCGATCCATCATTTCCAACCCCCCCCCCTTCCTCCCCTCGCCACCTACCACCGCCCCTCAGGAATAGTTAGAAAATCCTATGGGGCCCATCAGAGGAGCCTCACTTTGGCCCGTTCACACCCAGCATTAGTACAAATGTAATCTTGCTTAGGCATATGTCCAACTGACTGATTGGGCAGAGAATAAATCGACACTGATAAATAATAGCCCGAGGTTTTTTTCCTGTTTTTATTACACCCTTAGTTTATTCAATGGTCGACAATAACTGAAATCACATATGGCTGATGGTGGTGGGAATTTTTTTTTTATGTATATTGAGATTCGCAGATTTCAGAGAATATTTAATTTTTGAAAGTTTTGAAATTTTGAAAATTTTTGAAATTTTGAAAGTTTTTAAAATTTTGAAATTTTTTGAAATTTTGAAAATTTTTGAAATTTTGAAAATTTTTGAAATTTTGAAAATTTTAGAATCTTTGAAAATTTTGAAAAGTTTGGAATTTTTAAAGTTCTTGAAATTTTGAAAATTTTGAAATTTTAAAAGTTTTAGAATCTTTGGAAATTTTGGAAATTTTGGAAATTTTGGAAATTTTGGAAATTTTGGAAATTTTGGAAATTTTGGAAATTTTGGAAATTTTGGAAATTTTGGAAATTTTTGAAATTTTTGAAATTTTTGAAATTTTTGAAATTTTTGAAATTTTTGAAATTTTTGAAATTTTTGAAATTTTTGAAATTTTTGAAATTTTTGAAATTTTTGAAATTTTTGAAATTTTTGAAATTTTTGAAATTTTTGAAATTTTTGAAATTTTTGAAATTTTGGAAATTTTGGAAATTTTGGAATTTTGGAATTTTGGAATTTTGGAATTTTTGAATTATTTACAGTTTACCGAACAGGCGAACTTGCCACATGTATTCTTTTCAATTTTTTCAAATTCATGCCATTTTTGTGTAGGCATATATTGGACACACTGATTGGACAAAGAATGAATCGATGCTGATAAATACTAGCCGGAGGACATTTTTTCAGACTTTCCTTCACACCCTTAGTGTATCCAATGGAACGACTTGGAGGGAACTCGACAAAAATTGAATTCACCCATTGGGGGGGGGGGGGGGGGGAAATAGTAAAGGGAGAGTATTTCACATGGTACAAAATTTTCAAGAATTTTCGCAATTTTGGAAAGTAGCAAAATTTTTCATTTCATTCCAGTTTCCCAAATTTTCCAAATTTTCCAAATTTTCCAAATTTTCCAAATTTTCCAAATTTTGAAATTTAAGTTTCCCAAACATTTCGCTTCCAAATTTTCAAAAGAATTTTTCAAATTTTTAATTCCTAAATTTCTGTTTTCCTAAACTGCGACAATTTCTTAGCTCCTTGTTTGAAGTTTGCGCTGGAAATTTTCGGATTTTGCGACTGGCATTCCCGACCTCGGAAAAGAGTGGCAATTGCGGGGACCTCATAAATTCATTAGGCATTATTGTGGCATTTAAGTATCATATGGCTGTGAATCCATACCGCAAGATATTATCTGTACCAAGACATAAGAGCTGGCATTCTCCTAAGTGACGTCAACTGCTAGGCGCGCGGAAAAGGCGCTATATATTATATATTCTCGCTATTTCACGTGCACGAGGACATTGTGGGTAGCTGGGGCTGAGAGTGCCTATTGCCTAGTAAGTCTACCGGTTTTCACTCTCGAGCCCAACGAAAAAAAAAAATAGTTAACAATCAACTTTCACTTTTCTTCCTACTCTTCGCAAAGAGAGATTTGTGTTTATTAGTCATGCAGTCATTGGATGATGCATCAACCCCACAAAAATAAACTGCGAGTGTGACCCTTGATAATCGCCTCAAAAAATTCCCTAAAAAATCGCCTGAAAAAATCAATTATCTCACGAACAACCGATTTCATACAAAAATGTTATAAACCTTTTTCAAAGAGAATTTAATTTTCAACATAAAATTCTTTATGCAATTCTTCTCTAAACCCACGTGCTCGCGGGATATTCTGCAAAAACCATCGGGAGAGACGCCGCCTTGGAATCGGCAATTTCAAATTTTCATAATTTTTTTTTTTTGAGATTGAAAAAAAAAATTTCTGAGTACAGGCTATATATATATATGAATTTTTCAAAGTACAGAAGAATGATACGACCTTGAAATTTCCCAAGTTTTACCCCACTTTATCCCCGAAAAGAAATTCGTAAAAATATTGCATTGACATTTTGTGGTTAAATCTGCTTTTAACGAAAACCCCTTTCTCGTAATTCAAGTGCGCAATTTTTTAACACAAAAAGAGGCAGAGCGCATCCTGGGTGAAAAAAAAATACAGAATACATATTTTACAGTATAATGGAGGAATATTTTATTTTCGTCGGAATCCCCAGTAGCGGCTTACTCCCCCAACGTGGCGGCTAATGGACTTCTCCTCGGCTCAAAAATACATGCTTTGATTTTTTTTTTTTTTTTTTTTTTTCATCACAAAATGACATATGCTCCACATACCATTCACGCTATGGAGATGGAAATAATCCGTGAGTAGAGTAACAGCATATTGATGACTCGATTCTGTTCGCGGAGAAAAAAATATTCTTTAAAATTTCGAAGTTGTAAAATTATTGGGAAATAATTTCAACGTTGGCAAACCGACCGTGAGCCACCACTGTATATGTGTGTATTCTCTTCACTCACACCCACTTCTGAACGGGCTGACCGAGGTGTGTGTGTGTGTGTGTGCGTGCGTCTGCGAGCGAAACGGCGAAGTTCAATTTTCTCAATCATCATTGGACAGCAGCGGCGCGCTCCTCTACGCTGCGACATATCTCTTTAGGAGTTGGGTATCCGTGAAAATGACATCCCACATTTTTTGTTGGAAATTTAATTCTCTATAAAAAATGTTATATAGCCTTTTTGAGTTCGGCCGATGCTTAAGGAGATAATCCCTGTTTTATGGGAACGCCAGTCAATTTTTTCAATTGATGTCGGGAAGCTCGTGGAAGGCATCGAGGCTCTCAATCACATCCAGATTATTTTTATAAAATTTTTTCGTGTTGAATGTAGACCTTGCATGCCTGTCAATAATTATAGACCTCAATGCAATTTTTTTTCTTCGCTAAGTTTGCGCCAGTTGCAACAGAATTGAGTAGGTTATCTGTGGTAGACCGGGGCAATTATGTAACGTCCTTGTCAATAATGATGGTCTGCTGGTACTTGGCAAATGGCATTAGGATGATAATGTCAAGTGGAAAACTAATCTCAGTCAAGGCACGACAATAATGCCTGTGAGAAAATTTCGCCTCGAGTTGGCTAGATGATGCGGGTGCAAATTGATCATGACGTCCTATTGCTTCTTGCGCGGATTATAGCCCTCACACTACTGGTAATTTCGAATAGACCATTCTCTATTGGCAATATTTTTTTTTTTCATTTTGCAAGCGCATACTTCGCGATTTTCCACGGTTCAATTTTATTGGGTTTTTGAGGACGGGTTTTTTTTTAATTTTGTAATTTTGATGGGAACATCTAAGGCGGAGCGTGGGATCGGGAAAATTTCCTCGCGGGATAGGCAATTTCCTTGACAAATATATATAGGTATACTCCACTGCTTACTCATCGCCCCCGCTCTGCTATCGATGCAAAAGCGATGCGCACAAGTTGTATGTTCATATCAAGATACGCTGCAGCGTTTCGAAATTTTTTGAAAAGAATTGGAATTTTTTTTAACAAATTAGGAAATTTTTAAAACTGCGGAAAAAATTTGACAAAAATTTGACAAAAATTTGGGAAAAATTTTTAAGACTGTGGAAAAAATTTGAAAAATTTTCAATTAAATTTGAACAATGTTGGAAATGTTTCGAAGATGTTGGAAAATTTTGAAAAAAATTTGGCTCATTTTGGAAAAATTTGGCTAAAAGTTCGAAGACATTTGGAACACTTTTTTAAAAATTGAAAAAAAATTCTAAAAATTTTGAAAAACTGGAAAAGTTTATAAACAATTTGGCAAAGTTTGAAAAAAATTAGAAATGTTTAGAAAATCTGAAAATTTGGTCAAAAAATTTGCGAGAGTGTAGTAAAATTTCTAAAAAACTTTTCAACCATTTGAAAGAACTGAGTATTCGAAAATTTCCAATAATCCTCCATAAATTGTCAAAAAATTTTTATCAGTTTAGACCAGGATTAGTGTTTCCATGTTTCACATCGACCAGGCATCCCATGACGCCTCACTATTTTAAACATTTTTTTTTTCGAATATTTTGACATTTTCGGAGGAAGTTGAAAATTTTGGAAATGGAAAAATTCCCGAAATTTTTTGAACGTTCCCAAAGTTTTCCCATTTTTCAAACTCGGACATTGTCGATCGGAGAATATGCAAGGTGCGTTCCAGAAAGGGGCACATTACCAGGTGTGAGGAGATTGAAGCAGATTCGAGCGTGTATCTCGAGCTGGACCGCTCACCGAAGGATGCTAACAGATCCGAAACGAGTTGCTGGGAGGAGCAACCCATACCACACTAAATGTTAACCTGCACCTGCTCCTTACTCCTCTCCACCACTCACATATATACTTTACAATTTATTTTTTTTTCATCCCGCTCTTTCCCACCCACCCACTCAAATGCATTTTCCCGACAAGTATTTCGCAGAGATATCTCACCACCCTCAATATCAGAAATTATGGAGCGTGAATTTTACAGAGTAAATTGTATACCTTGAAAATTGCCAAAAATCGTTTAGCCCTCTGGGGATCAATAAGCTGATAATTTTGTTTCATACTTTTACATTCATACCGAAATGAGAGGGGGAGATGAAAATGGAAATTATTATCTGACCGTTCAACTTGCGTACTATATATGGTATAATTTTTTTAACACAAATTTGGAACAACAAATAAACTAAAATTTCATTAATTCATTTCGGAAAATTTTCGAAATGTCCAAAATATTTCTGGAATTTTAAAATTTTTCCTGGGAACTGTGCAAAATAATTTGAGAGTTCCTGGGGTTGGAAAAATTTTGCCAAAATTTTTTTGGAAATTTAAAAATTACTCTGCTGCATGTACAATACAATCCGCGCAATTGGATATTATAACTGATTTTTGTTCTCCCAATTTTTGTTTCAGGTAAGTGGAAAAAATAAGAAGTCAGAGGAGGCAGAGGACCTTTTAGGAACGCAGGGGGCTTGAGGGCAACAAGGGCTTTATCAAAGAATCCGATCGAATACAGAATTTAAGTATACGTATTACTTATCAAGAGGCATCTTGGCCTTCCGGGCAGACGAAATAGCTCTTGGTCTCATGATACACAAAACCAAAGCCGGACGCAGGGTTCCCGCTAAATCCCACCATGGATATCACATCGTCCAATGCAGCCGATAAAAATATTAACCCGTCTGTAGTCGGGAAGAAATTGTAGACTCTTTTTAGTCTCTCGACTTTTCAGAACCAGAAATTGTCAAAAAAAAAAAAATCGAGAAATTTCCAAAAAACTTATTCATAGTTTTGAACTCTCTGGAAGAAGAGAGAAGAGAGAAATTTCTGGAACTCCGTGAATTTCATGACTCAGAAGAATTTTCCAAAATTTGAAATTTCCACTTTTGAATTAATCAGTAACTTGGGCGTGTTGCAAGGAATTTTTTTTTACCCCTTAATGCTAAAGTGAAACCGTGAAAACTTCAGGGAAAAAAAGAAGCCGCAAGTGTTGAATATGGTTTATTCTCTTGACTTGCTGGTCTTTCACTTCATGCCTGCCTCGGAAGCTCTCTTCACTTCATCCTTTTGTACGAACATAATTATTACCACAGCCCGATGTAAACGTTATCCATAGATCATGGATAATCATTGCAGACGCGCGTGCCTTATTGCACCAACTCGAGAATCTCTCCCCCTCATGTTCAACTCGCATTATTATCATCATTTGTTTCACAGTAATTGATTTCAGTTTTTGTTCCAAACTCATCTCAATTTGCATTCATTACCGCCATCTATAGTCGCGTTATGAGGCGTTATCTCACCATAATTTTGCACATTACAAGCTCGAAATTTTTTGGGACTTTTTCAACTTTTTCATTTTCATTGACTCTCAAGTTCCGAGTCTCAAGTTGCAAGTCTCAAGTTCCAAGTCGCAAGTTCCAAGTCGCAAGTTCCAAGTCGCAAGTTCCAAGTCGCAAGTTCCAAGTCTCAAGTTCCAAGTCTCAAGTTCCAAGTCTCAAGTTTCAAGTCTCAAGTTCCAAGTCTCAAGTTCCAAGTCTCAAGTTCCAAGTCGCAAGTTCCAAGTCTCAAGTTCCAAGTCTCAAGTTCCAAGTCTCGAGTTACAAGTTTCAAGTTACAAGGCTCAAGTTACAAGTCTCAAGTTACAAGTCTCAAGTTCCAAGTCTCAAGTTCCAAGTCTCAAGTTCCAAGTCTCAAGTTTCAAGTCTCAAGCTCCAAGTCTCAAGCTCCAAGTCTCAAGCTCCAAGTCTCAAGCTCCAAGTCTCAAGCTCCAAGTCTCAAGCTTCAAGTCTCAAGCTCCAAGTCTCAAGCTTCAAGTCTCAAGCTGCAAGTCTCAAGTTCCAAGTTTTCAGGTTCCAAGTTCCAAATTTTCAAGTCTCAAGCTCTAACCTTGCAATTGTATCCTGAAACATTCCTGAGATTTTGCGATCCACCAGCAACACTGTGCCGTTATTGTTTATCGACAAAGTGGGCCCTTTTCAGTTTATAGCACTAGACACTACTTTCTACTTCAAACTCATCTCAATTTACCTTCATTAACAAATAATAACTAACCTATCAACTTTTTTAACGATAAAATGATGTGTCCGATGAAACGAGAATACTTTTAATTAATACCCAGTCTCTTCATCCAGAAGTGATGCTTCTCAAGACAATTCCAAGGAACTCATGTTCTGGGCATTTTCATGTTCGGCCGAACAGTGTTAACGACGTCGTTAGGACTCTCCCTCGCCAACTTGAAATAGCTTGCTATATTCTTTCAATGGGATATATACCCGAGATCGTATTCCCGAAATAAAATAAAAAGAAGATAAGACTTATAAGGACGAATGAAGACCATTAGTGATATGACGAGATCGTAAAAGGGGGAAATAGAAAGATTTGATGGGTAAAATTAAAAGCCTGTTATTCCCTTAGCAAACAGATTTTCCTCTTTTCCCTAAGTAATTCTCATTTACATCTTTATTACATGTTCTTATCCATTACAATTATGTTCATGAATCAGGGCTCGACACTTCAGTGAGGAAAAACATTTCATCGGAAGTGATGTGCTAGAAAAAAAATTAAACTGGCGTGATAGTCATGTTTAAATTTATCTCGTGTGAGACGGCATTGAAACCAGGAAGTTGTGAATGGAAATGGACGAGTTGTTTATACTTCAATTTTCACATTTGACATTTTAAGTTTTAAGTTTGGAGTCTCGGGTGTGGATTTTCAAATTTGAGCTTTCACAGTTGAACTTCCAAGTTTGAAATGTCAAGTCTGAACTTTCAAATTTAAACTTTGAAGTTTGAACTTCTAAGTTGGAACTGTCAAGTTGGAACTGTGAAGTTGGAACTGTGAAGTTGGAACTGTGAAGTTGGAACTGTGAAGTTGGAACTGTGAAGTTGGAACTGTGAAGTTGGAACTGTGAAGTTGGAACTGTGAAGTTGGAACTGTCAAGTTGGAACTGTCAAGTTGGAACTGTCAAGTTGGAACTGTGAAGTTGGAACTGTCAAGTTGGAACTGTCAAGTTGGAACTGTCAAGTTGGAACTGTCAAGTTGGAACTGTCAAGTTGCAACTGTCAAGTTGCAACTGTCAAGTTACAACTGTCAAGTTGCAACTGTGAAGTAGGAACTGTCAAGTTGGAACTGTCAAGTTGGAACTGTCAAGTTGGAACTGTCAAGTTGCAACTGTCAAGTTGCAACTGTCAAGTTGCAACTGTCAAGTTTGAACCGTCAAGTTTGAACTGTCAAGTTTGAACTGTCAAGTTTGAACTGTCAAGTTTGAACTGCCAAGGTTGAACTGCCAAGTTTGAACTGTCAAGTTTGACCTGTCAAGTTTGACCTGTCAAGTTTGAACTGTCAAGTTTGAACTGTCAAGTTTGAACTGTCAAGTTTAAACTGTCAAGTTTAAACTGTCAAGTTTGAACTGTCAAGTTTGAACTCTCAAGTTTGAACTGTCAAGTTTGAACTCTCAAGTTTCAACTCTCAAGTTTCAACTCTCAAGTTTGAACTGTCAAGTTTGAACGGTCAAGTTTGAACTGTCAAGTTTGAACTGTCAAGTTTGAACTGTCAAGTTGGAACTATTAAACTTGAACTGTCAAGTTTGAACTGACAATCATGATTCACGACTTTCCAAGCCTAATTGATGCTTGATAAAAATTGTGATTTCCGGAATCTTGAAGCATGTTTCTTGCATGCTATCGAGCTACTTTAATTGCGCGGTCAATGAATTTCAGCATAAAATAATTTTGGAAAATTGGGAGAATCGTGAAATAGGAGCTGAACGTTGAAAGATCAACGGACTAGGACGGTAATGGAATATCAGCTCCATGGTGGATAGAGATAATGGCGTGACCGTATTACCGCACGATATACACCAATTAGCGTCGGCCATGTCGACGATGAAGTTATGCCTGATGGGGTCCTCTGTCTGATCCCCCAAGAAATCTCTCTTCTCTACCCATTTCCTTCTTCTGTATCCCCTCCGTGAGACTGATCTGAAATTACACGTCCCTCGCTGTAAAATTACAATTAACTCGAAGGAGAAAAGACGAAAATAGAGGAAAAAAAAAGCGGTGTTTTAAAGTGGTAAGTATCGTAACGACCAGCCTTAACTGGTCCCTTTTACTGTCATAAATGAGAAACAAATGAAAGGAATGAAAGAAAAAAATAAAGTTCTCCTACCAGTGAAAAAATCAGGTTGAAATGCGCCAGATAATGAGCGGAAATCTATGTTATCAACTGATTAATTTTTTTAATTTTGAGAAACGTGGGAACTTCGCTAATTCTTCTCATAGTTGGAAAAAGGTAAAACTTGCCGTATTTAGTATTATTTTATAGTTTTTGCATCGATTGGAATGTTAAATTTGTTAAAAAAAAAAATTCAATGTCCTTTTACTTTTGACAATTTTTGAAATTTTTGGATTTTTGGAAAGGTCTGGAAGTTCCGTCCTTGCACTTATGTTAAAAGTATCATAATTAGCGGCCTTAACTGGTTCCCTTTATTGTCGTTACTGAGAAACAAATGGAAAGAGGGAATGAAGAAGCTAGATTGGTAGTAAAAAATTATGCTGGAATGTTCTCAAGTGATTAGAGCAATTTGATCCCCCATGGAGTTCCAGCGGAACTGTCACGTAGTTCCAGCGCCTCTGCTACGGAGCAGCAATGGAACTTCCACAAAGTACAAATGGAACTCGCACAGACTACAAATGGAACTCCCATAGAGTACCAATGGAACTCCCATAGACTACCAATGGAACTCCCATAGACTATCAATGGAACTCCCATGAAGTGCCAATGGAATTCCCATAGAGTATCAATGGAACTCCCATAAAGTACCAATGGAACTCCGATAGAGTACCAATGGAACTCCCATAGAGTACCAATGGAAATCCCATAGACTACCAATGGAACTCCCATGAAGTGCCACTGGAACTCCCATAGAGTATCAATGGAACTCCCATAAAGTATTAATGGAATTCTTTAAAGTCCCAATGGAACTCCCATGGAAAACTCCATAGAATACCAATGGAACTCCCATGGAAAACTCCATAGAATACCAATGGAACTCCAATGGAAAACTCCATACAATACCAATGGAACTCCCATGGAGAACTCCATAGCATTCCTAATGAGTATCCCATAGAATTTCTCATGAAAATCCTATAGTACCATCCATATCAAACCACAACAAGAGCTCATAACAATAGCACCTCAACTATCCTATATCTCCATGAAAATGAAATCATTAAATATACTTACTTGATAGGTTGGTTTATTAAAGCCAAAGTATGTTAAGGAAGATCAGTGGGCTCGTTTTTCATACCTGGAACAAACTTCTCAGCACTGGGCAAGGAGCGCGCCACTTATCCGCGACATATTTAAGACCGGTAGTAGCTTGTTTATGCGCAGGCTCACGCTTATAGGGAGTGAAACGCGCCATAGACTGGAACATAACGTCTACACTTTTTACCTCTTTGTTTTTTTTTTAATCCTCACTCATTTTTGCTTTCTTTTCCATTCTCTCTTTCGCTCCTCTCCATCATCCGTTGATCGGTGAACGGCGTGCATTGAAGCATCTAGTGGTGCTTCTGAACGTGAACGGGATATCAAATGTCAATTCTTAGTATTCGCACTATGGTATTCTCCTGCATGGCAAAAAATGGGAAAAAAATTGCGACGACAGCAGTGTGTCCGGCATTGGTGCTGTATAGGTATATACCATTGTAGGATCATGATCATCCTAACAGGTTATTCATGCTAACGGCCAGTAATTTAATTATGTTCATCTAACTGAATCAATGAATATGATTATATAGCTGAAAGAAGCTGAGTTGCTCAACAGATCTGCATTCGGCTGCTGATAACTAATTCATTGAAACGGGAAAATACGCAAACTTGGTACTGATTCAGAAACTCTGAAAGACCGTTATCCCATGAGAGCACAGTCTCCCACTGTACACCCGAAATTTAAAAAGCTAAACCAAGAAAATGCTCATTGTCCGCGGTGCTAATGACTAGACTGAAAGGCACAGTATGTGTGTCAAAACATTGTCCTCTAGAGTTTTCCATTTATGAGGCGAGGCTTGTTTTTCCCGACGACATCTAGGTATTTTTCAAAAACCTCACAAGTTTGATATATCTTCTATTCTTTGACGTCACGTAAATGTGTGTTGGTGTGTGGGTGAGTGTGTGTATGTGAGAGAGTGGGTGGGTAGGCGGCTGGGTGCGTGAGTGGGTGGATGAGTGGGTGCGTGAGTGAGTGAGTGAGTGAATCGGTGAGTGGGTAGGTGGATGAGTGAGTGAGAAAGTGAGGGAGTGAGTGAGTGGGTGGGTGGGTGGGTGGGTCAGTGAGTCAGTGAGTGGGTGGGTGAGTGAGTGGGTAGGTGGGTGGATAGGTGGGTGGGTGGTTGGGTGGGTAGGTGGGTGGGTAGGTGGGTGGGTGAGTGAGTGGGTAGGTGGGTGGGTAGGTGGGTGGATAGGTGGGTGGATAGGTGGGTGGATAGGTGGGTGGGTAGGTGGGTGGGTAGGTGGGTGGGTGGGTGGGTGGGTTGTTGGGTGGGTAGGTGGGTGGGTAGGTGGGTAGGTGGGTAGGTGGGTGGGTGGGTAGGTGGGTGGGTGGGTAGGTGGGTGAGTGAGTGGGTTGGTGAGTGGGTGGGTAGGTGGGTGGGTGGGTAGGTGGGTGAGTGAGTGGGTGGGTAAGTGGGTGGGTGGGTGAGTGAGTGGCTGTGTGGGTGAGTAAGTGAGTAGGTGGGTAGGTGGGTGGGTGCGTGGGTAGGTGGGCTGGCGGGTGGGTGCATGGGTAGGTGAGGGGGGGGGGGTTAGTGGGCAGGTGTAGATGGGTATGTGTGTTAGTGCGTGTGTCCGGCTGGGTGTGCCTGTGTTTATGTGGACAACACACATACGAGCGTCACATGACGTCACCTCCTTTCCAGCGCCACTTTGATTAGCCCGGAACAGTCCGGATTACGTAATCCCCAAATCGTATTTAACGATCACCTTTGTGAATGTCGAATCAGTTCTCAGGTTCTTAGCTGTAGGTGGACCTCAGCCAAATCACAGTTCAACTCTCTGACCAGTATTACCTACAGAATTGTGAAAATTGAATGAAATATTTGTGATAACCTATTTTCGTCTGATAATTGAGCGGTGCTCATATCAGTTCCCCAACTGATTGCTACGGGTACCAATGTAATTTATTGATAAGTACTTTATTTACAAACATCGTGGACCTCCGCCGTCTATTAGCACTCAAAAGTACCCTGAATTTAGCGACGTGACACCATCTATACCAATGACTACATCCCTGAAGGAATAGCTGGTGGAGGTAGCAAAAGCGATTGACGTCAGAGTGGAGGGGAAACTCGGAGTTCTCTCTTCTGAACTAAGGGAGAAAAATGTACGTTGAACTTGGAATTTTCGGGTGATATCTCAACGTCGCCCTTCGGCGAGGCTCAGTGTCGGCTGCATTGAGTGGAGAACTAGAGAGGATGATGGCCTGGCGCGCATGGTGCCTTTCAGTACAGTCATTAGCGACGCAATCAATAATGGTGGACTTTAGGAAAATAAATTCAGCTAGGTAGAGTTCAATAGGGACTGATAAACCATCTTCGTAAATTTTTAACATCCCCGGAATTATTTGTGTTTTTTTTTTGTAATTTTCAAATGGTCTTAAAATTTTTGGAAACTTAGAGCATTCCCGAGACTTTCCAAGGAAATTTCTGTAGTGTTTTTGGTGTTTGGTGAATTTGGGAATTTTCGAAATTTCGCAAACTTTGAGATCGCTCTATCGGCAGAGATGCTGTGGTGACGGATGAGCCGCAGTAGCTGACAAGTTGCCCCATTACGCCTATGCTCCGCATATGTGTACGTATCAATGTGTGCGTGTTAGTGCGCCACCCAGAGTGGATAGCTCACGTTCCCAGCAGGATCTCCTTGTTGAAACACGCTCGGTCATTTGGGCCCCCTCATCCTTTCTTTCATTCAAGCACTATCACTTCCGGTATATCAAATTTTTGCCTGAAAAACTTACCAAGTCATACTGGCTGTGACTTTTGCCTCATCTTATGATATCGTAATTTTTTACACACCCAAATTACCCAGCTGAACATAACATTTTGCTGCGAAACAACGAGCTCTTTAGAGTTGATTGCAAGACTGCGAGAAATTCCATTTATCGCTAATTATAATTTGACGTTTGCGCTTAGACTTGCAAGGGTGCCGCTGTGAAAGCTATTACAAGAAAAAAATGGGTACGTATTACGTACACGAGATAGACATAATTGAAAGTTGTTGGGAATTTTATAAAAATTGGACAATTTGAAAATTGTTTGGAATGTAAAGAAAATTGGAAATACGAATTTTTTTGAAAATTCTAATTTTTTTCCAACAATTTTGGAATTGTTGATGATTATGAAACATTCTGAGGGTGAAAAAGGTGAAAAAGGGTGAAAAAGTTGAAAACTTGTGTTTTTGGGAATACCGACTAGTCACATCCACAAACCCCTACACCCACCCACGCCACCACCCACTCACCCACCCACCCACTCGCCCACCCATCCACACACCAACCCATCCACCCACCCACTCGCCCACCCATCCACCCACCCACCCACCCATCCACACACCCGCCCACTCACCAACCCATCCACACACCCATCCACCCACCCACCCGACCAACCCACCCACCCACCGACCCACCCACCCATCCCCTCACCCACCCACCCATCCCCTCACCCACCCACCCACACGCTCAACCCACCCACCCACCCGCATACATTAATTTTTTCATGAGTTATCTAGGATCGACACTAGCTGCAGAAAAATGAAATTGGAACTTTGTTTGGGAGAAAAAAATATACAAAGATGTTCAGTTTAATGAACTCGATTGGCAATATACCTTCTTATACTCATAGTCGCTTTGTCAGAATATTTGAAATATGCCTTGGAAATATGTAGAATGGAAGATAGAGGTTCGCGGACAATCATAATATTATAATAACATAATAAGTAATAAATAATGCTAAAAGCGTAGTGTATTTTGATAAGATGACACCCGGCCTGTCATTCCTGCATTATAACTCTTTTTTATCCTACCCCATAAAAGTGTACAGCAATGCATTATGTCTATAACGTTGGGACCATTTTGGCCTCGCTTTCTGGTGGTTACACCTTAAATCACAAGCCTGTCTCACGAATTAATCCTGATTCATGCCTAACGGTTGGCTATTCAACTTTCTCATCTGTCCAATAAAGGATGAAATTATGATTTTTTTTTCCAGTATTAGTCAAGCGATTTTATAGACTCGGCTACATAATAGGAAATGTGAAATGTGGATATGAAAAAAAAATTAGTGAAAGCTATAGGTCATATTTTCGAAATATAATTTTTTTTTTATTTCCCAAAGTTTCCAGATTTTTCCAAATTTTTCAATTTTTGAAAAAGCTCGAAAATGTTTTTGAACTCCCATGATAAATCTGGACCATTCATCTGAAAACATTGACTTTGATTTCCTTCTGTTCATATTATGATTCCCGTTCTCTTCACAATACGGTTGGCTGATTGTATTTTGGCCCCCGGGCATTAGGGCTCCTCCAAAACAGGTTCGTCAAAATTAATTAATGTCGAGCACCTTTGCCAGCGGAGGAGGCTGCCACTAAAATACGAGTAAAGAGAAGATAATGCGAGATAGAAAGAGGTGAAACTGGTTTTTAGCCTCAACATTTAGGGCCAATCGTTTCAGAGCAGCAATACTTAGAAAAGACTTCACTTTTCATATGGATTCAAAATACTCCCTTTTAAAATATCGAAATATTCGAGACACCCAGCTCCGAAATTTTTTTGGAATAAAAAAAAAAAATTTCAATTTGTTCAAATTTTGGAATGTAAAAATTCAAAATTTTATGACTCTAAATATAATTGGTTCTTTGACAATTAAAAAAAAATTATCTCACGCAAAACTGGTTCCCAGCTTCCCCTCCTGGACCAATCGCCTACGCTCATATAATGTGCTTTTCATCTGGGAGCTGATATCCTGCAAAATGCTCAATATTATTAAAAAAAAAAAATGCTCGTTAAAATGTCCTAGTCATAACATGAAGAGCCGTGTAGTTCTGGATTTTTCAGACATTGGATTATGGAAATGCATTGCTATATATAAGAGAAGACAGAGAAGATGGAGAGTGTGCATGTACTGGATTCTCTGGCAAACGTCCCTGATGGCTGTCGTCCGGTACTCTCAGACACCCGTTTCCATTCTTTATTATTGTAATACCCGAAGTTACGAGCTACTCGCCTCCGCTCTGTGTGAAAATTATATAAAATAGAGGCCAGTACAGCGTCAACAAACTCATGTTACCTATATATCGCAAACGTAAATTTTAGGGTCTAATGGAATCCTGATACATTTCCAACAATCCCATAATTCAGTCTTTCACAAATTCAGAATTTTTTTCAAATGAAACTATTCTTAAATTAGAAATATTTACCTTATCGAGAAGTGTCTAATCATATTAAAAAAAAAACATTCACAATTTTATAAATTATTAAATCCGTGTCATCAGGACTGTGAGCTCCGACTCTGAGCTCTAAAGATGGTGGGAAGCTGAGCTCTAATGGAAGTCCTTGTACCTATATTGGGGTCAGAAAGGCGGTGGGCGTCGTGGGGGGGGGGGGGGGGGGGGGGGGGGGGAATTAGAATCTTTGAAATAAGCGACCATCAAAAATTCCTGATTGACCAAATTAGAACCATGTGGTCAGTGCTACCTCAGTCAGCATCAACCTGTCCGTTTTGAATGCTCAAGGTTCCTCATATGGAGATGTCGAGTCTTGCAGCATCCGCGGCATCCTCCTAGCATCCAGGATCTCATGATCGTTACGGTTCAAGGTTGTTTCTACCTGTTCAGCTTCGTTTTTGAGGGCAGCCAGCTCAGAACTGATCAGAAAACATGAGAGAGCTAATGGTGGACATTTGGGTGTCCATCAGCGTGTGTATGATTACGACATACTTGATGGTCGGAGAAACCATTATTAGTACGCTGGCCCATACATCGGTGACGAGTTTGCACTCAATTCTCAAGACGAACATGATGCTAGAGTATTGCGCATCCAGGACACTGAGGAATTAGCTCGAGGCCTCTCTCCAATGCAAGTACTCTTGGAAGGTGTTGCAGCTTTAGTAAAACCCTTAGGGAATGCCAGACTCGAACGTTCTAACCTGGTAAGCAGATCAAACAAATATTACGGAACCTCAAGGATGCGAGCCCTGAGTTTGGAAGATCCTGGGAGATCCCCTTGTGTCTACTGGAAAGCCTGGAGATATCCAAAACACCAAATATATGGACACCCATCCAGTACGTCTGATTGATTGTTTGCTTCCAAACTTCTGATTGCCAGCTCCCAACATCGGTTTATCCTTTCATCCCAACTGCAGTACCTCATATAGGCATGTCAGGACTTTCTACTACCTTTGGCGTTTCGACTCCGTGACTGTAACGTTTGCGAAACGTTGGCATAATGCTGATCAAAAAAAATTTCAAAATGAAACGTTGATGCTCTTCTCTGTTTCGGAAAAGGAGATCTTGCACCTTTTTTTTGGTACCATATAAGCAGTAGCTTCTAATGGAAATCGACCCACTTGGAATATCATAAGAGATTAATAATTATCGTTATATGGACACCTATAATTATCGTTCTGGTTGTTTTGTGTGATGTACGATACAGGCAACCAAACTTACAAAACTCAAAACCACAGAGTCTCAACGACGTTATAATTGCTTCAGGTGAGCTTGCTTCTGCGGTCGAATATACATTACTCTTCCCCACAAAATGTTTGACTGCTGCATGGGGTTTTGCCACGCAGTAGCATGTAAAAATGTCAGAAAGAAATTAACTCGTTTGGCTACCGTTTCTGCAATTCAATCATTGGTGGAAATGGAGTAAGGATTAAAACTGTCTATTCAACTTTTTATTTTGCATGATTTTAATTTTGAACTTTGGTTAAATTGGCAATTTTGTACGTTCTGTAATAATATATCCATATAATTTTTGAACCCACCCTTTCCTTCGCATAAAACCAATATTAGTCATAACCATCATTTTCACGCCCAAAAAAATCGGAAATTTCACGTGTTCGTATTAGCCCATGGCAAACATGACTGATAACAGTCCGTGCAGGATGTACCTGGCATTCTCACATGCATATACAGTAATTTGTGCAAATATCACATTGGTGTTTTCAATCGAATTGCCGAGACAATGGGTGCGCGGTGATTCCTCTGCACAATTTTTCCTGCAAAATTCTGTCCAATTATCCATATATATCAGAATAGGGAAATATCGATATATCGAGATTTCGCAGGATCGATATATCGCAAGATCGATGTGTCGAAAGATCGATATATTGCAAGATCGATATATCGCAAGATCGATATATCGCAAGATCGATATATTGCAAGATCGATATATCGCAAAATCGATGAATTGAAAGATCGATATATTGACAAATCGATATGTCAAAACATGGATATATCGAAAGATTGATATATCCAAAGATCGATATATCCAAAGATCGATATATCGAAAGATCGATATATCGAAAGATCGATATATCGAAAGATCGATACATCCAAAGATCGATATATCCAAAGATCGATATATCCAAAGATCGATATATCGAAAGATCGATATATCCAAAGATCGATATATCCAAAGATCCATATATCCAAAGATCGATATATGGCAAGGTCGATGTATCGAAAGATCGATCACTCTCCATGGAGCTTTACCGAACGGATCGGTATTTTTCATCATTTTTTTTTCTCCACGTGCAACCTTACCCAGCGGAGGCGTAATTTTTAACAATTTTTTTTTTATTTCAGAGCAAACATAACTGAAAATAGTCCTCGGACGATTTTCCCAGTATTCTCACATGCATATAGCGTAATTTGTGCAAATATCACATTGATGTTTTCAATTAAATTGCACAGACAATGGACAAACAGCGATTCACTCGGGCAAGCCGCGATTCAATTTAATAAATATCCCCTCTCGCCGCGGGAAACCTTGCAGCTATTTCGCTCTATCTTTGTTTCTCACAGCGGCTTTCACATTGACCAATTAATTTCCTCACTCGGCAATTTGGGTGGTGGGGTGGGGTCGGGTGTGGGAGGGACGGGGGGTGGGGGGGGGGAGGCAAGGGTTAGACCGGAGGACACAGTGGTGGACGTTACCTCGATTTCACCATCAAACTGCCCCTGCATCCAGCAAAATCAGCCCCTGGGCCTATAACTGTGTAATCCGGAATGTATTTTGTTTGCGCTTGTTATGCGGTTACTGCGCTCACTCGAAATGAATAACTCCATGTGGACACACGTTTACATTGAATTATAAAAGTTACCACTCCGCTGAGAGCACCATTCAATGGCATTTTGACAAATAGGGGGTTTATTGGGGCAGATCAATTTTTTTTTATTTGAAAAAAATATTTCCAATTTTTGTTGATATTTTTCCAAGTTTTCATATGATTGGATTTTTAACATTTTTTTTATCCTTCGAATTTTGGATATTTTTTATCCTCCCGTCATCCCGCGGTGGGGTCCATAACTGTTTAATCGGGAATATATTTTGTTTGCGCTTGCTATGCGGTTCTATACTCACTCGCAAATGCATAACTCCACGTGGACACACGTTTACATTGAATTACAAAAGTCACCACTCCATTGAGAGTGCCATTCAATGTCTTTCATTTTAACCAATAATGATTTTATAGGGCTCATATGTGCCCACCATTATCAATTGATTCTTTTCCGATATTGTGCAGTGTCGAATGCTGTCTGGTCGATTATTAAAATGTTTAACCCACTCAAAATTTTCAGTTGTCTAAGCTGTTCCAAATTTTCAAAATTTTCCATATTCTCAAAATTTTTCAAATTCTCAAAATTTTCAAAATTTTCAAAATGCTCAAAATTCTCAAAATGCTAAAAATTCTCAAACATTTCAAAATGCTCAAAATTCTCAAAATGCTCAAGATTCTCAAAATGCTCAAAATTCTCAAAATTTTTAAAATTTTCAAAATGCTCAAAATTCTAAAAATTCTCAAAATTCTCAAACATTTCAAAATCGTCAAAATTCTCAAAATGCTCAAAATTCTCAAAATTTTTAAAATTCTCAAAATTCTCAAAGTTCTCAAAATTCTCAAAATTTTCAAAATTCTCAAATCTCTCAAAATTCTCAAGATTCTCAAAATTCTCAAAATTCTCAAAATAATCTGAGCGACTCTCGCTATGTGCGCTTACCGAGCGTTCGGAAAATGGCGCGCCTACTGGTGGGCTAACCAACTTTTTCTCGTCCCACGGACACCCAACCATCCTGGAATTCAATAATTCGACATAGCCGTCACTTGTCGGATACATAGCCAGTTTATTTGATAAATATATCGTGATAAATAGCCGTTTCATCACGTAACCCAAGTGACACTAGCAGGATACATTATGCTAATTTGCTGGGGTGGAGGGGTGGTGTAATGATGCGATTTGGTTAGCGTGGTCACGAGCTTGGCCATTTGTCTAGCGGCACGTAGCGGGGACATGGAGATTCGAACCTAGTTGGCTAACTCTATGATGATGTATGTTATTTCGTGGCAATAGATAGGTACAGTATTATCTCTAGCTCTTCCGCTGGGGGTCAAGGTTGCCCCATTATTAACCAAAATTCCCGGCTGGTCCAATCAGTTGAAAACTTAACAAGCAGTTGGGTGTATCAACGCTCATGCCCTGGAATGGGTTCGATTGGTTAACTTGCTCCTACGACCAATCTGCCAATTCTTCAACTTCGCAATATCAATTTTCAATAAACCACCTCAATAACAGCATCCTCCTCGATCTCTTCAAAAAATCTTGCAAAAGGATATTCGAGGAAATTACCAATCGGAAAATTTTTTCGATGGCCCCCATGGACCACCTTCAAATCTGGAGTGATCCTGATAGTCGCTGGTGACGCCAATCACCTCGATTCATCCAGAAGGATTCAATTCGAAAAAGGTGCTAAATCCGTTTTTTTTTATGTGAAACATCTAACGCGGCGGATGGGATCGGAAAAATTTGCTCTCGGGATAGGCAATTTCCATGACAAATATATATAGATATACTCCACTGCTTACCCATCGCCCACTCTCTGCCATCGACGCAAAGGCGTTGCGCACAAGTTGTATGTTCATATCAAGAGACTCTGCAAACTTTCAAAAAATTGTGAAAAGGATTGGAAATTTTTTCAACAAACTAGAAATTTTTTGAAACACTTTCACAAAAATTTGACAAGCTTGGAAAAATTTTGAAAGAAATCTGGCTCATTTTGGAAAAATTATCAAAAAATTCACAACAAATTTACAGAGAAATTTACAATTTACAACATCTTTACAAGATCAAAATTAATGTTTCGATGCCTCACATCTACCAGGTGTCCCATGACGCCTCACTTTTTTTTTTAAGTGAAACTTCTTATGGGACAACCTGAAGGTGTTACGCTCTCCGGACACATAGGGGGGGGGGGGGGGGGGGGTCGGTGGTGGAGAGATGAGGGTGTGTCCCGGAGGGCGGGGGCGGGGGCGTTTTTCGGCATCACACTTTGTACAATTTTTCCGATTCCCTAACCTTGAAAAAATTTATTCCTCTTCTGAAATTTCACTTCTCTGGCGCGTCAGGAACTACCCGTCTATTTTTTCCCGTACACCAAAAAGTTGACGTTCAACCCATGTATGAAATTTGCAACGATTGATACATTCGGTTGTGGTGGCGATATTTCAAGATCGAAATCGGTATTCTGTAGTAATGCCAATATTTCAATGGAGGTCTTTTTCCTATCTTAAATGAGTCATCAAATGGTGACACAAAGACGGCTTTTGACCGTTATCGTGTATAACGCGGCCCGGGCATATATTCGCGTCGTGCATACCGTAGGAAAGGGGCATATAAGACCGTATCTGGTTGATCGTAACTCTGCATGAATAGAGGTGCGCCAAAGAGAGTAACGCGCAGAGCCGTTGATATTCCCAGCCATGCTGTACTCGGTGGCTTAACGACGATGCTGCTGCTCTAAGCGCGTTTACCCTCCATAAAAGTATGAAAAAAAGGGGCCATCAACTAGGTCATAGACAACTTCAATATTATGTGGATGAAGAAATTGCGAGTGTTAGGATTATTAAAAATATTTTGGCCGTTTTATAGGAACGATCTATGCCAACGCAAGATAGCTTTGAGGGCAATATACGATTTCATCAAAGGTACTTGGAAGAGTTGATGCAAAGGAAAATCGTTGCAACTATAGAATGAGAATCCTGGTATTTCTTTCATTTGAATATTTTTCATAATTTGGGGGATATTGAGGCATTATGGGTGAGAATTCGAACGCTGCACGGAGTGGTGAGATCTCATTGGCCGGAGCGGGAGGGACTAGCGCCAGCCTTCGAGCGGCGGCGTACGAGCGAACTGCCGAGCATTCAGACCGGTTAGACCAATTAATGCCTTCCTCAAGGGCCCTCATTCCCTCAATTATACAGTGAACATGAAAAATCTCAACTCGTACAGCCGTTCCTTTCACGAAACTCCCGTTCGACGATGGGTCCGTGTTAGAGCCTAAATACTTCCACACTTTAATGAATTGCATTGCAAATGCAAGGTAAACTATCATAAACGTAATACCAAACGGAAAAATATAAAATATTGAAGGAATCGAAGGAACACTTGCCACCCTCTATATACAATACTTTCTATACCAACGCGCATGCGCCGGTGAAAATGACATAAATAATCGCTTTAGATTTTTTTTCCATCCCCTCCTTTTTACGGGAATTTAGTGGGAGACTCGTCGTCTGACTATTGCGTAATGCTTCACACAACTCTGGGCTTTTATATGTCGTCTTTCTCCGTATATATCTATTATTATGGCGTAAGAGAGTCGAGAGTTCGGTGGAAGGTTTTAAAATCTTTTTAGCTCGGGCTCAGTTGCAATGTATGTATTGAGGAGGGGTGATTTATTCCATTGGGAAATATCGTTGCAACCCACGCTCATTATGTTTTAGTCACTGAATTTTTTCTTGTACGGTCATTGAAACATTCAAATTTCCGAAATTGGAAAATTTGGAATAGTTTTATAAACTCTTGGAAAAACAATATATATATTTATATATATATATATAATTCTATCAAATTTCAATTTTTTTTCTGAACTCGAAATTTTTACAAATTTGGAAAACTTCGAAAATTTCTGAAATTCCCAAATTTTTAGTGTTACAAAATAATTCTTCAATTGGGAAAGTTCCAAAACTGTACACACACACGCACACATACGGTCGAGACTTTAGTGTGGTCATGTCAGGAACATTTTGTGTGTGCAATCGGCAGTGCCCACAAAACCAGATCGCAAGGTCGGGCGGGGACCTAACCCGATATAGGGGGGAGGGGGCGGGGGGGGGGGGGTTCCTTCAAGGGGGTTCCACCGTCGTTTCTGAAGGTTTACCCTGTGTTTACACACACGATGGCTCAATTCGCAAAAGGTCGACCCCAACCGCATGGATGGGTGTCCACTAGGCCCTCTCGAAGAAATGCTGAAGAGCAGCTACCGTGGGGAGCACAAGAGAGAGGAACCACGGAAAACCGAAATTGACATTTTTTTGTTGCGGCAGGAAACAAACAAATTTGAAAATCTCAAAATTTTCCCGGTAATTAAGAAAAAAAATGTAACATCTGAAAAGTGCATTCTCAGAATGTAAAATTGAACAATGGTAAAAAAATATAGTGCGCCGCGACTGATGGAGCTAGTTGGGGTTGCCTGATATCCTACACAAATGCCGGTATTTCACCCAACATTTATTCGGCTCTCTCGAGGCCACTTGCATGTGCAATTCCTCCTACATTTTCCATCTTCGCCTCATCCTGCTGTTATATCTATCCAGCTACTCAAAAGGTAGTGTTTACGTCAGAAAGCGAGCAGAGTTTTACATTTACTCCACAGTCGTTTCATACTTTATTTTCTCCCTCTCGTACCGTGCCAGCTGACCATTAAAAGCCATTTCTAATGCATACACCATAGTCGCCAAGATTTTTTTTTCACGAGTCTGAATCATTCGCGATTTTATCATCCGAAGTTATGTCCATCCATACGCGCCAACTTTTGAAAAATTTCAACACGTAAAGAGGTGGAAAAAAATTTTTATTCGCTTGCAAAAAATGGGCGCTGACAAATTTTACTATCAATTATCAATATGGCAACATTAAAATCTGCCCAAAATTTTTTTACATTTTTAAAAATCTTTTGCGTTAGCATCTCCAGATATTTCCATGTGCCCCATGTCAAATGGAGTCATCAACATTCGGCATTTGTTGGAATGCCCTTCTAAATCATGAAGGATTGACGGACGGACACACCTGCCGGGCCAGGGTATTTTGTATCAAAAAGTCCAGCCGGTGGAATCAATTTTGTACTGATGGAAATGATGGACAAAACAGTTGGAATTGGTGTATCAATAAATTTTCTCCATGATGTGCTGAACACCTGGATCGATTAATCGTAGTTTACATGGCAGTCAATGTTCTCCATATGGTGATATAAATCGCTCCTATAGAACCAATGATTTTTTTTATTTTAGTACCCAAAACATCCAAATTTATTCATATATATAATCTGTTTTCAATTTCAAAAAAATCAAAATTTTGATTTTTTTTTCACATATTTCACCTCGGTTTTTTCAGATTGTTTTTTTTTCAATTTTTTTTCTTCAAATTTTTTTTTCAAATTTTTTTTTTCCAAATTTTTTTTTTCAAATTAAAAATTTTTTTTTTTTTTCAAATTAAAAAAAAATTTTTTTTTTTATTTTTGGAATTATGGAAATATTAAAATTCTTGAAGAACAATTTCAAGCCGGTCATCTATCAATTTAAAAGCAACTAATTGAAATTGTTTTTTTTTAATACTGCCATCGTCAGACAAAGCTTCAGACGAGTAAGGGGCACTAGTCAAAAGCATATACCCGTCCGCTGTCGGCCGTCGGGCGTAAAAATATGTATTCTGGCGCTTGGAAAATGGAAAAAAAATGTTAATTAACGAGCGCGTAACGAAGGCTAATAGGTCATTAGAAGCCATCACTCTGTGACATGAAAACGACGTGTCGACGTGTTTACAATCATTTCGCGAGGGCTTTTTCATTTCAAATTTCGATTTTGCAATAAAAAAAAATAAAAGTGACTTAATAAAATTTCAAAAAACTAAAAATTGAAATCAACTAATTTAAAAAAAAATTTAAATCTGAAGTAGAATTACAAAATTTTTGAAGACCGCCATTTTCAATTTTTAATTTAAGGCTAGCTGCGAAAAATTGCGATACCAAAAGTGAAGAGTTACTTAACTTTCAATCCTCCCCCTCCAGCCCCTCCACCCCCCGCCCCTCCTCATCCGCAATCCACCCACTTGAGAATGCACTCCCATCGCACACCTTTCTGCGCGACTATTTTTCTCCTCGTACTAACCCTAAAGCGATTATTTATGTCACGCCACAGTTGCGCGCGCAACACCTACTATAAGAAGGGTAGCCTTAACTAACCTACGACAACGGGTAGGTGGCCCTAGCTTGTCACCCGTTTTCAAACCGATATAACGAGGTGACGCACATACACGTACATTGGTGCTTGAATTCACGCGCCATCAACGGCCTCCCATAAAAAAGGAGGGTATATAGGTTGTTTCAAAACAAGTAGTCGGCGCCAAATTCATCAAAATTTCTCGGATCGACTCTTTCCTCAATTTTTTCTCATTTTTCGAGTTCCTCATTTTTCCTGATTTCCAAAATCATTTTTTCATGGTCTTAAGCATTCCTATAGCAGGGACTACTGGACACCCATCCATGCGGCTGGGGTCGACTTGTCGTGATTTGAGCCATCGTGTTACTAAACACAGGGTAAACCCCCAGAAACCCCTCTGCCCAATGGCGGGCGCCTATGATGGCACCCCCTCCCCTCCCCCCCCCCCCCCCCCCCCCCTTTGGGTCAGTTTCCCACCTCCCGTCCGTACAACAGGATTTTACACCCAGTATGAAGAAAAATTCAGGTCGTTACACTCGTTGGCGAAGACACGAGCCAGAAAATTTTTTTTACTGTCTTGTGACGAAAATATCTATTGCAGTCTTCCGCGTCCGATACGTCATATAAAAAACGCAGTGGATTAAATGTTATTGTGGAAGCGCCTGTATACTCGAGATCTCATACAGAGTAGATGGTACACGGCCGAATGCATCACCCAGCAACGATGAAGTGAGGGTGTTGCGGAGAAAGCAGGAAGAGGACTCTCGTCAAACACCAGGGGTGTCGCTAACAAGACACACGCACCCTTCAAGAGGGTTGTCTTGTACTGTGCACATGTATGTATTAATACAAGTACGCCTGGACGAACCGTATAATCCTCTAGGGTATCGATATTGTCGCCCGAGTCATGCGTAATAGTGAAGACTACGAGCTCTGACTCTTGTTGTCGTGTCACACGGTGATGGCTTCTAATGACTTATTAGTACCCCGTTACGCACTCGTTAATTAAGATTCTTCATTATTTTTGCCTATGACTGAAAGGAGTGAATCAGAAAAAATGAAATGGGTCTTCAATCCGCGGAATGTCCGCGAATTTTTTTCAGAACTGCAAGTCACACTTTTGAGAATTGTGATTCGTGATTCTCATAATGGTGAATCACTATTTTGTGATTGCAGATCACAGTTTCTGAGATTTTTGAATCACGATTTCTAGGGCGGTGAATCACTTTTTCCAGACTCGTGAATCACTAATTTCAGAATTGTGAATCACTTTTTCCAGACTCGTGAATCACTAATTTCAGAATTGTGAATTATGATTTTGTGAATTGAAGCCTTTGTAGTTCGTTTGAGATATTAAGGTTCTTCATTCAAATTACCGAATGGAGTATTATGTGATCACTAAATCACAAAAAAGACACATTTGCAGATTCATGAATGACGGTTTTCTTAATTGTAAATCACGATGTCTCGGGTCGCGAACGACAATTGCCAGAGTGGTAAATCACGATTTTCAGAATAGTGATTCGTGATTTCCATAAGGGTAAATCATTATTTTGTGATTGCAGATCATTGTTTCTGAAATTTTTAAATCACGATTTCTAGGGCGGTGAATCACTTTTTCCAGACTCGTGAATCACTTTTTCCAGACTTGTGAATCACTAATTTCAGAATTGTGAATTACGATTTTAGGAATTGAAGCCTTTGTAGCTCGTTTGAGTATTGAGGTTCTTCTTTCAAATCACCGGAAGGATTATTATGTGATCACTAAATCACGAAAAAGACACATTTGCAGATCCATGAATCACGGTTTTCGGAATTGTAAATCACGATTTATCGAGTCGCGAACGACAATTGCCAGAGTGGTAAATCACGATTTTCAGAATAGTGATTTGTGATTTCCAGGGTGGAATATATCTCCCTCGTCGAAATTGTAAATCACCATTTGTAGACGGGTGAATCACGATTGTTAAAAGTGTCGCTCACTATTCCGAAAAATGTGGAAAAAAAAATTCAAAAATTTTGAACAATTGCAAATTTTTTTCAAAACGCTGTTCCAAGTTTTCAAAATCGAAAAAAATTATAGTGATCTCAAAATTTTTGGGAAAAATGACCTGAAGCAATTTGTTTCTGGCATCATTTTTTTTTTCAAAAACCCTCATCCTTCCCACATACTTGAAATGACATGAGCTAGAAATGAGTCTACGTTAAAGTGGTTCATGCACTTTCGCGGCCAGACAAGCTTTTATTTCCAGCATTACAGACATTTCCTGACTATTGAAATTTTTTAGCAAATCTCCTATTTGAAAAATGTCCAAAACTGGGAAAAATTAAATCACTCTCTATATTTTTCCCGAATATTTTTCACGTAAAAAAATTCGGGAACAGCAACAACAATCTCAAAAAATTCTTATTTTTGGGAAATGTCAGAAAGTTCAGAAAATCGAGAATTTCAATTAAAATTTCACAAATGACTGAACGGTGGTGGTCTCTCTCTGTTATTTTTTTCCGAGCGCACCCCTTCCAGGCCCCTCAAAATTTAATGCGCTGGAAATTTATTGTCAGTGGTTAATGCGCGTCAGAGGTCAGACAATTTTTTTTTACAAAAATTGAAAGCTAGTGACACATAATTGTTGTATGAGATGAAATTGTGAATGAGAACAATGGCTCGAATACTTCATGCACACACACACACACACACACACACATACACACAGTCGGGGCTTTGGCGTAGTGGTAGAGTATCTGCCTACTACTCCGAAGGTCCTAGGTTCGCGCCCGGCCGCCGGAGAATATTTTTTCAAAATATTTTCTCATGGATTCCGACCGATGCAGGAACTTCCGTGTGTGCTATCGGCGGTACCCATAAAATGAGACCGCCCGGCCGAGCGGGAACCTAACCCGACGCAGGGGGTGGGGGTGGGTTCCATCATAGGCGCCGGCCATCGTAGCACAGGGGTTTCTGGAGGTTTACCCTGTGTTTAGAAATACGATGGCCTAAAAATGGCGAAAGTCGGCCCCAGCCGCATGGGTGGGTGTCCGGTACGCCCCCTGAAGGAATGCTTACACGGCCGCTACCGGGGGCGTACAAATGAGAGGGACGGAGGAAAAAAAAAAAAAACACACACACACATGGGCTCGCAATGACGTTCTCTCAGAGCGGTCCATGCCCGTTTTGGGTTAGATAAGGTCTCATAGAAATTAGCTAGCATGAAAAAAAAAAATCTACAAAGCAGCAGGGGAAAAAATTGTAAAATTTTTTTGAAAAAGTTAACAGCGCTATGTTCTTGTGAGTAATGTTTTTTTCAAAAAGCCTCATCCTTCCAACACACTGAAATGACATGGGCTAGAAATGAGTCTACCTTAAAGTGGTTCATGCACGTCCGAGGCCAGACAAGAGGGGGCGGACTATATGAGAGTCATCTCACGCGCAAGCCCATTAAGAAAATTAATGACTGTAAATTTTTCATTAGCGCCCTAAAGAGAGGCCTCTGTATACTCTGTACACTATGTAAATGGAAATACATGTAGATATATTGCCGAAGGGGGTGATTGGCTTGTTCGGTGAAATTTTAGTGCAGATAACGGTAGTGCAAATGATTTCATTTTCAATGGCCGCGTAAATTTGTGAATAATTTGCCATGGTCCAGATAACTGAGTTTCAAAAATTTCAGATTTGAAAAAAAATTTCTTCTTAATTTTCAAATGAAGAAAACGCATTTTTAAAAATAATTTTTTTTTGTAACTTAAACAATGAACTATGCGTAAGCACACACCCACCTACTCACCCACCCACACACCCACATACCCACCCACCCATTCACCCACCCACACACCCATACATCCACCCACACACCCACCCACCCACCCACCCACTCTCCCACCCACCCACTCTCCCACCCACCCACTCTCCCACCCTCCCACCCTCCCATCCACCCTCCCACCCCCCCCCCCCCACCCTCCCACCCACCCTCTCACCCATACACCCACCCACCCACGCATACACCCACCGATGCATACACCCACCCACCCATATACACATACACACACATACACATACAACAAATGACAGGAGCTCGTAAAACATCTAAAAAAATAAAAATGTGATGGATGACACCATCATTACACCAATTTTCCTTATCGGCAACCTAAAAAAAAAGGAAATTTAATGAAATTAAGGAATGTGAACAACTTAAAAAAATTGAAAAAAAAATTCGAGGATCCAGATGAGAAGATTGAGAGAGTAGGCTGGAGATACTGCCGGAAGTGAACAATCATTCGTCAGATTTGACGATTTATTCCCAGGGCTTGTTATCGTGATGCCCGTTCTCAGTATATCGAGGCTATATATATAGAGATATGCTCTGTATTCGAAATGCATGGACCACCGGGCGAGGGGCAGTATATAGGAACACGGGCACATGGCTACCGTCGATGGCTGCATGATACACACATATTCCTCAAGAGTTTTGGCCTCACTCTTCATCTCCACTCCATTTATTATTGTATACTATGTAGTCTCGGTGTGGGCGTAACTCTCCGTTTCGGCTTATCTCTAAAACAAAAAATGTTTGCGTGGTAGTAGCGTGTTACAATATTTGGAATTACGAGAATTTCTTCATTATTCAGTTAAAAATTTAACGATTAGAATTTTTTAAATGGGTCTTCCAAAATTTTCACCATCGATTTTTTTTTTAATTTCAAAAACTTCTTCCGAATCTTCCAAAAAAAATTTAACTTGATTTCTCAAAAATTCTAGGAACAAAAATTTCTCAAACAAAAATTAGAAACAACTTTGAAAATTTTTCAAAATTGTGGAAGCCGCGGGAAATTTTTCGAATTTTCAAAATAGCGACAAATCGCGGCAATTGAAAATATCCACAAAAGGAAGTCACCACCGCGACCTACACCGCCGACGCACAGTGAGCCTTCCGTTATAATTAGCCCGATCTCCGACGCATTTTCCCCCGACTAGAGGGCTAGGCAAAGCACTTGGAAGTTTATGTATATTCCACGTGCCTGGATCGTTTATTTATTTTAATGAGGGCTTTCCCTCCTCGGCATTGACGCCAAAGTCGCCGGGTACACTCAGTACCACTGCGCTCTCTTTCCCTTATTCCTATTCCACTCGCGGATAGTCTCCTCTTTTTTTTTTGCACCCGCTTCTTGTATTTTTTTGCATCAACGGCCACACGATGACGGCGGAGCTCGTCGAATCGTCATCTGCATACGGTGTCATTGCACTCAAAATCCTACTTTCCCTCTAATCCCCCTTCCTCCACCCCCACCCACCCCGGCCCCTCACCCCTTGGGCTCTTATGCCGTCATCATCATCGCGGAGTGGAATTATAAAATGCCTGCGTACGCATTGAAAAAGGTCGAAAGTGGGCACGCACGAGATGAAAGTTTTTCTTCAAATCTAGAAATAAAAGGAGAAAAGGTATTGTAGTTTTTTTTTCCTGCGAATGGAATACAGTTCTTTGACGGATGAAAAAACACGGGGACTTCTTACGACATTCAACGAGAAAATGTCAATTCTGGTTTTTTTTAATCTTTTTTTCAAGTTTTGATTTTTTTTTTCCGATCACCAATGAATGTATGCATGTATATATGTGTGTGGGCAGGTGGGTGGGTGGGTAGGTGGGTGGGTGGGTAGGTGGGTGGGTGGGTGGGTAGGTGGGTGGGTGGGCAGCTTGGTGGGTGGGTGGGCAGGTGGGTGGGTGGGTGGGTGGGTGGGTGGGTGGGTGGGTGGGTGGGTGGGTGGGTGGGTGGGCGGGTAGGTGGGTGGGTGGGTGTGCAGGTGGGTGGGTAGGTAGGTGGGTAGGTGGGTGGGTGGGCGGGTATGTGTGTGTGTGTGTTGATTCTTGTCATTCAGATCTTCATGTAGCTTCGAGGTGCTTGGAGTTTGCTCATAACCTTTTATCTCAAGAACGATTACAGATAGAAGAAACTATATAGAAAGAAAAATGTTCCTCGCGTAAAAGCACACATTTTATGTTTTATATTTTTTCCCCGTAACTTGCATAATTAAGGTGTAATCACAGGTAGAATCTACGAATGTGCTCAAGAGTCTGTAACTGCCGCCGGGACACAGCCGCACTCAGATAGAAATTACAAAATGGGATTTTTTTTTTTTTTTTTTTTTTTTTTTACAAACACGTTCGACCTACTGGTCCAGTATCGAATTAGAGTTATAGAATTTCTATGTGCGCTGATAGAAAAGTCCGTGAAATTCGTTTGCTGTGACCGAGGCTCAGGAACTATTAACGAATCGCATTTGCAGGATGGCAAATCCTTTTAGCAGTGCGCGCATTGAAAAGGCAAAAGTGAACACGTACGTGATGAACGTTTTTTTTTTGTTGAAGAAAATCCCTTGTATTTTTTTTTGTGTGTGTTAGTCGGACACGGTTGTTTCGGTAATGAAAAAACACATGAGAAATTTATTTCCGAAATTTCGGAATTTTTCGGGGGTTCTGGAGTTAAACTTTTGGGAAATTGAGAAAAAAAATTGGAGAGTGTTACGAAATTTTGGAAAATTGTCGGAGGATTTCGTAAGACTTTGTAAATTTTTCTGGAGTTGTGCATAATTATGTACAATTTGATAATATTGTGTGAAACTTTTGCAATTTTTAAATATTGGGTTAGAATTATGGGATGCATGAATTAAGTGAAAGTGCGCACGCACAGGTAAGTTCTTTTTCACATGTGGGAATTAAGCAAGAAAATCCATTGTAAATTATACCATGCAATTTTTTTTAGAAAAATACGAAATCCCAAGTTAACAAAAATTCCCCTTCAGAGCTCGCGATTACGTAATTTTTTTTAATTTTACATTTTTGTCCAATAGCTTCAAAGTTCTATAGTTGTTTCGAACATTTCAAATGTTGATATATAGTTGGGACATTTTCACCAATTTTGAAGAATCTTCAAAATTTTCCACATCAAGCACGAAAACTGAAAAGTTCTTTTCCATGATTTTTTTTCTCCCGGCACGGAACACATTTCATGAAAAAAAAAAAATAGAAAAAAAGTTCTGCAGACTCTCTGCGATATATGACAAGGAAATCCCACATTTTCTCGACCCCTTTTTCCCAAGAATCACTACACCTGGGTTGTACCTCCGACTTGCACCTTGCGAGAAAATATCATATTCTGCGGAAGATGTCAGAGGGTGTTACGAGGGAGAAATGGAAAACGCATGGCTCGTACAGTTGGATCAATGAAGAGGCTGACACCCATTACGTACGCATTTCGAGATAAAATAATATCAAGCATACCCGAGACATTCTATTCCCAGTTTTGAATCAATTGTACAATACGTCATGAAAATTTCTGAAAAAATTGAACTTTACACTTTTTTTTTAATTTTTAAAATTTTCAAAAATAAGGGGATTTTTGAAAATTTCTCTCATTTTTTTGTCAAATTTTAAAGCTTCCAAAATTCTCCAAATTCCCTATTTTTGAACGAATTTTACGGTTGTTTTTATTTTCCAATTTTCCATTTTTCCAGATTTTTCAAATTTTTCAAATTTTCCGGATTGTTTAAATTTTCCAACTTTTCTAAATTTTCCAAATTTGTCAAATTTCCCAAATTGTTGAAATTTTCCAAATTTTCCAAATTTCCCAAATTTTCCAAATTTCCCAAATTTTTCAAATTTTCCAAATTTTCCAAATTTTCCAAATTTTCCAAATTTTCCAAATTTTCCAAATTTTCCAAATTTTCCAAATTTTCCAAATTTTCCAAATTTTCCAAATTTTCCAAATTTTCCAAATTTTCCAAATTTTCCAAATTTTCCAAATTTTCCAAATTTTCCAAATTTTCCAACTTTTCAAAATTTTCCAAATTTTCCCAATTTTCCAAGTTTTCCAAATTTTCCATTTTTCCCAATTGTCCATTTTTCCAAATTTTCTAAACTTTCAAACTTCGCAAAATCTAAAACCACTAAATAATATGAAACATGCACGTAGAGGATTAGTTTTCTACTTGCTTTCATTCCGCAACACGCAGCCCTTTCTACGTGGATGTAAGGGGGTGAAGGGTATAGCACCCATCAGAGATGAAACGCGTGCAGTGCGATGCACTGTGAAGTGCCATAGACCAGTCGTTGTGAAAAAAAAGGGGTGCTATATGCGGTATATGCAGGACGATGTTGCTGTGAAAAAGGGGTCGCTCTGAAAATGTGCTAGATTTTTTTTTTCCTCTCTTTTTTCGAATATCACGCAATTTACTAGTATTTACTACCGCGTTGAAAAATTTTTGATGGAGTTTTCCGGTACGAAAACTCGGAAATTTTTTAACGAATGTCAACGCCACTAAAATAAAATTCGGGGAATAATAATAATTTCATTATGGAGTGAAGGTAATGTTTAAAAGTATTGCAGAAAATTTTCCGCCACACGTTTTCCTATTTTCAATAAAAAAAAAAAAAAAAATTATTTTTCTTTTTTTTTCTTTTTTTTTCCAATATTCATTTCGGCCCATTTCGTCGATTTTCACAATTTTCATAATTCTGAAAAATTTCTTACAAATTAAAATTGATGACCAATTAAGTCTACATTTTAAAACAAAATAGTGAATACATCTCAATCACTCAACGATTCCTCCAAAATATTATGAAAAACTTTCCCGCCTTGCCTATGTAGCCAACTGAGGAGATATCCGTAATCCGCCGGAGATTTAATATAAAATGAGGAATTCAAAATCGAATAATAAAATCATCCAGACAGGAGGTGGAGCCGTTGTGGCTATATCGGTATTTTACGGTCATGCTTGTTGATAATCCCCATATTTATTGACTTTTATTCTAATAAGCGTCTTTCCAGCATCTTGTCCTCGCAGATGAATTTTATTACGCGTATGCGAAGATACGGGAAAGGCCCACATTATTCGGATTATTTCAGTTATGTGTCTATGTTCATTATCATTTGAGGATTAGAGAAATAATTTCAGGAATAAAATCGTGCGGCATACAAATTTTACGATTATCCCGACTAAAAATTGATCATTTTTTTTTTTCATTTTTTTTCCTTCAGAATTTTTGATTGGAATTTTTCCGGTGGTAAATAAAAGCACAAAAATCATTAAATAAATTTTAGAAAATTCCAGGCCCCTCCCCCCTCCCCCCCTGAAAATTCTCCCACTTAAAAATTTTTGTCATTAAAATTTTCTAATTGGGGTATTTCCCAACATTTGAGAGCACACAGACACACCACCCACCCACATGCCCACCCACCCACTCATCCACCCACCCATCCATCCATCCACCCACCCACACATGCACCCACCCACCCACCCACCCACCCACCCACCCACCCACACATGCACCCACCCACCCACACATGCACCCACCCACCCATCCATCCCCCACAAAATTCCAGGACCACCTCCCCTCCCCCCCCCCCCCCCTTCAAAATTCTCCCACTTAAAAATTTCTACCGTTAAAATTTTCTAATTGGAATATCTCCCAACATTTACCTCACTCCCCCAATCGAATATTCATCACCCATCACTGCAAGTCCATTTTTTTTCCTCAATTGTCTACATACGAAAAATATTCAGTATGTTCGCAAAAGGACAAGAAAGCCGAGCATTAAATTAAAGCAGGGTAAATGAAATAAAAAAAGAAAAAAACAACGCACCAAGGAGGACGAAGAATGCCTGGCAATTCGAGTCTCGAGGAGTCACTTGCATGAGCATTTCTGTGGCGACACACATCGATCAATCATTCGCTAATTATGCCCAGGGTTTCTTTCTTTCGGTGGATCACCCCGGGGTCAGCGACTCCATTCACTGTTGAGGCCAAGTGGGAGACGCCTGAAAAAAGAAAAAAAAGGGGGGGGGGGAGAAATAAAAGAGTTGAAACGCCGGAGACAAAGTAGTCGACGATGGGTTTACGGAAATTAAGCAATTAAGTAATTTTTACCCCGCAAACGTTGGAATATTTCCGTCGCTTAAATTCATTAAAATGGAATTTCAGGTGAGGGGGGTGGGGGGTGGGTGGGGCGGAGCGATAGTTTGATCATTTGCGGAACGGTATATAGGGGAAGGGTGGCTTCCGTTTCTCCTCGTTAATTAATTAAAAACGTTTCGATGCGTCCGCGGACTGAATTCCGATGGCTAAAGTTATTCAATGGCGGTTTTAGACCGCAAAAACTCGAGAATCGTCGCGATTGGTATCTCGATGATTCGATTACCAATCTCCCGGCACAAACATATCGTTTTTATGCGCCCCCTCCCCCCCCCCCCCCCCTCCCCCTCCTCCCACCGACCTGGGCTGGCGGAGAGCGAGCGTGGAAATGACAATAATTTTCGGGAACTAGAGATGTTTAGTGCGGTAGGTGCTTGATATAGCTTCCAATCACGTGTCGAATTTTTTTTATTGGACATATATATATGATCAAGTCGGCTGTCAGAGTCTGCAAGTCCCATCAAGACTTAGCATTAAGCTGGAATTTCAAATTGACTCTGGAAGTCTGAACTTAACAAGTCCCACCCTGAATTGGAAGTCCGACTTGAGTGAGGATTTTTAAAGTCTCAAGCGGAGACTCCAGCGTCTTAAAAGTCATTGGATGTTTGAGATAAAAAGGGTCGGAGTCTTAATAGAAGACTTTCGGGGACTCAAATCGAGACATCAAAGCATCCGAGTCTCACATCAAGACTAGAAGCTTTGAGTCAAACCTTCCAAGTCCTGAGTCATTCAAGTCTCAAGTTGGGTCCAGCCCCATCTTTCATCTCCATTTTATTTGCTGAAGGGTTGCATCCTTCATCGTTAACGAACTGTTCAACTCTTGAATTCGGACTTGGATGCGGTCAATGCTTAGTCATTAAACCTCCATCTGAGGCTTGCAAGTCTTGCTTCGAGACTTTATTCTTGATTTGGAACATCAAGATCCAAGTCCAGGACTTCCAAGTCCTGATTTAGGACTTGGATGTCCTGGTCTACGACTTGTAAAGTCTCGCAATGCAGGAGAGACCGATCAATTGGAGCTTTCACAGGCTTCCTCCGAGACCTGACAGACCTCCTGGACCCTCTGAGTCTCAACTTGACGCTGCAAACCTTGACCTCCCAACTTTACGACTTCGACTTGGACCTCCAAGCATTTCCTTTGCTTTCACTCTCAATCCAAGATCTGAATTTTTTTTTGCGACTTTGAAAGTCACCATTGAAGTCTCAATGGACCTGATTGGGGACTCCAAACACTTCAAGTCTCGAAGAGCTTCATCGAATGTTCCAAGCTGTTGATGGGGGGCAGCTTCCATCCAGAACTTGGAAAGGTTCGAGGTCCGGGCTCACATTTTCCTACGGAATCCTATGTCCAGTTTTTTACACTCCAAAAATTCCAAGTTCGATGTACTTCAAGCAGACCCTTCATCATACCCACCTTCCTGTGTCGCCGTTTTGTCCCGACATTTTTTCCCCGAGAGCAATGGAGTTTAGCACTAATACCGGTACTACCATACATTGATATTGTTTTTTGCTTTTTTACCTGTTTCAACTTAATCTGATTTGACAGGATAATAACACCATGTTGTGACGGCAGCCAGACACGCTCGTCTGGGCCTCCAGAATACGGAATACCGAACTACAGTATACACACACATTATGTATATACCACCACAAACACACTGAGGACCGCTCTCATGAGAATTCTATCGCCCTCGATGTAAGTTGATCTCTATTTCTTTTAATAGAACCATACAGCGTCAGACCAAATGTACTCCCATAGAAACCCACTAACCGGTGTCAAGGCAGGTAGGACGCTGGAAGTAAAAAAAAAAAAAAAAGGGAAAAAGAACGGAGGGCCCCGAGGGTATATGATTCTCCTCTCGTTTAGACTGATGGCTACCGATGGCCCTCTCCTTCTTCCTCCTTCTCTCTCTCAATTTCTCCCTCTCCCTCTCCACCTTTCCTGGGGCGTGCCTCCCAGGAGACGCTTGACATGAGTCTTCTGAGACTCTTTTACAAACACTTATAAACATGTGCCAGGTACACATGCAATCGAAGACGCTATGGCGATTGGTCGTGACTGACCGATCGTTATTAATTCCTTATGCTGAAAACGTCCTAGGTGCTCCATCGCTCCGAGAAATTCTTCCGTAAAATGTTTTGAAGTGAAAAAAAAAAATTCTTCCAGCAGATGTCGAATGATTGGTGAAGACAATTTTTAGAGTAACTCCTCGACAGGGGAATAGAAAATCGATTTTCGATTCGATTTCATCAGGTGTCCAGGTACCAAGATCTTTGAAACTGTCTAGACAGTTTCCAACGGCAACGCTATATGTGTGTTTGTGTATATTTGTGTGTATTTGTGTGTATTTATGTGTGTATGTGTATGTGGATGTGGGTGGGAGTGGGAGTGGGTGGGTATTGGTGGGTAGGTGGGTGTGGGTGGGTGGGTGAGTGTAGGTAGGTCGGTGAGTGTGGGTGGGTGAGTGTGGGTGAGTGGGTGGGTGGGTGAGTGGGTGGGTGGATGGGTGGGTGGGTGAGTGGGTGGGTGGATGGGCGAGTGGGTGAGTGGATGGGTGAATGAGTGGGTGGCTGGGTGGGTGGGTGCCTGGGTGGGTGGGTCGGTAGGTGGGTGTATGTGTTTTTGTTTATAACACCTCTTTGAGCCCTAGAAAATTACAAGAAGGATCGAGACCCAACGATTTCGACTTACGTATCTGAGCATCAATATACAATCCTGGGAATCTCCAATCAGGACTTTGAGAAACTTCGTTTGAAACTCAATCCTTCAGCTTCTCAATGAAGTGCTGTAATAAGAGACTTAAATGAAGACCTTCAAATGCTCAGATGAAGGTGGTTGAAGTCTTCAGTGAAGACTTTCCCTAGTTCAAATTGATACTTGAAGGGTCTCGAGCGAGCTTGCCAAGTCTGGGATCAAGCCACAAGTTTGAGCGCCGCATCATTTCTGTTTTTGTGTCAACTCGACGGCTTAAATCGACTTGCAAAGGGTCCAATCGAAGTTCGCGAAGTCTTCATCCAATCCTTGGAGTCCAAGATGTCCAAGATTCCTTATCAAACTAGTGGATGCCTCAACCTTTTAAACCTTCCAAGTCTCCCATCAAGAGACACATTCGCTCGAAATCTTTCCACCTTCTGCTCAGAAAAGAGCTCGCAAGATTGGATCCTACAAATCGGAATAGACGAGGTCTTAAACGAAGAGCAGTCTTAATTCAACTGGCAAAAAGTGCCAATTTCGAAGATCTGATCTTAATTCAAGATCCGTCTTTTTGTTGGGTTCCTCCCCCATTTCTGGCGTAAATTCCGCGCCCTCCCTCCCCCCCCCCCCCCCCTCCCTCTTCCCCCCATTGGCCCCCTTCCATTTGGGCCACACGGAGCCGTTCATAATTAAACAAAATAATGTTATGGGTGGAGGAATAAAGGCGGAAAAAAAATGTTTTATATACCGAGCGACGGGCCGGGCCAAAAGGAGTAGAAATGCTACCTCCATCGAGGCGCGCAGGATGCGTCATGTCCACTTTCCAGACGGGCGAAACGTTGAACGACTTTCTGGGAACAGCCCAAGCGAGGAGTGAGGTGCCAGCAGGCCGCTTATAAGAAATTACTCGCGGGACACGGATGAGTTCACATTTACATTCAGTTGTAGTCCAAGCGCCCAGCGCTGGCCAAGACGATTTTTGCCAGTTTAAATATTTTCTCTTCTTGTTGAGTTGTTTCTCTCCGCCTGCCCGATGGATACCATTGTAGTTGGTGGAGGCAGGTATACGTGGAGACATGTGGAGGCAACATTGGAATAGACGACGAGATATGCTCAATAAAAATTACGAAATTACTCTATTAAGCAGAGGTGCAAAATGATTTTTCAATGCGTTTTTATTATTTTTTTAAATTTTCAATTTAAAAATTTTAATTTAATTTTAAATTAAATCAAAAAAAATTTTAGTTTTATTTTTTTTTAATTTTTTTTTAAATTTAAATTAAAAATTTAATTTTAATTTTTTTATTTTTTTATTAATCGAAAAAGTTTTGAAAAAAAAATTACAAAAATTTTTTGAAGAATATTTTCAGAGAATAAAATTTGTAAAAATTTATTTTTTTCGAAAATGTACAGAGGAAAGGTAATCCCTAATTACCGACGTAAAAATTTGCCCCTTTAATTGGCTTTAGCTATCCGCCCCTAATATTGGGGGGAAAAAACGGAGCAAAATGAAATTTCCACTCCTAACAGCGCAGTTTTTCCTCCACACGCACACACATGTCATCATTATTGTAATATACGTCTGCACTAATGACTCGGCGTAAAATTCTCCCCGACAATGGTTGTATTTTGCGGAGGATTATTTGCCTCGACAGATTGAGCTCATTTATTCCATATATTCATTCAAAATATGCCATTCTTCATCAATACCAACTAACAATTTAATCCCGTACACTTGTATGTGGGTTTTTGTACCCCCATACGAAATTACAGGTTGTGCGAAAAAAAGAGTTTTAAAAAAATTTTGTCGCTCAAATTGGACCTTCCTAGGCAGCACTTTCGAATATTCCATTTAACGAGATGTAATCATTCAATTACACTGCATGACAAGTCAGTTCTGCTGGGCTCACTCATTTTATTGAAAAAAAAAAAAAAAAAAAAAACAAGAAGTTAAAAAAAATTGTCCTCCTGGGACAACGCACTCACGACTATGGTTCTGGGTGTGCAATTCTCGATTGTACCTCTGGGTCACTAGAGTGCCCTTTTGCAAACTCCGTTTTTCACTCTTTGCACCTCGGTGCCTTTTTTTACCCTCAAACAGCTGAAGAAAAGCGGGGAAACAGACCGAAACAGAACTACTCAAGTTGCGTTGTTATCTCAAATTGTCATACATTTAGAAACCAATATTGAAATGATGAATTATAGATTACTTGGTTATGGTCTCGTTACCCTGCCGTTATAATTTCTTCACGGTTTCGTTTCGTTTCCATTTCCGTTCGGTTCCGTTTCAACTTTCGTTCGGTTTCGTTTCAACTTTCGTTCGCTTTCGTTTCAGCTTGCGTTCGGTTTTGTTTCAGGTCCCATTTGGTCTCGGTTCCGCTTCCGTTCGGTTTTGTTTTCACTTCCGGTTGGTTTTACTTCAGCTTCCGTTAGATTTCGCTTCACCTTCCGTTCGGTTTCATTACAGCTTCCGTTCGGTTTCGTTTCAACTTCCGTTCGGTTTCGTTTCAATTTCCGTTTGGTTTCGTTACAGCTTCCATTCGCTTTTGTTTCCACTGCCGTTTCATTTCGTTTCAGCTTCCGTTCGGTTTCGTTACAGCTTCCGTTCGGTTTTGTTTCAGGTCCCTTTTGGTGTCGGTTCAGATTTCGTTCGGTATCGTTTTCACTTCCGTTCGCTTTCGTTACAGCTTCCGTTCGGTTTCGTTTCAACTTCCGTTCGGTATCGTTACAGCTTCCGTTTGCTTTCGTTACAGTTTCCGTTCGGTTTCGTTACAGCTTCCGTTCGGTTTCGTTTCAACTTCCGTTCGGTTTCGTTACAGCTTCCGTTCGGTATCGTTACAGCTTCCGTTCGGTATCGTTACAGCTTCCGTTCGGTTTCGTTTCAACTTCCGTTCGGTTTCGTTACAGCTTCCGTTCGGTATCGTTACAGCTTCCGTTCGGTATCGTTTCGGCTTTGTTCCGACTTTATTTCACTTTCATTACTCCGGTAATCCCACTGATCGCGATATGGAATACCAATGAAAAAATTCCTGAAAAGGAAAAGTGTGCCGTAGATGTACTTGTTTTTTTTTCTCAAATTTCTCTATTTTTGGATAATCGTAAATTGGCTGAGTATGGGGAGAATTGAAGACATAACTAGTAATATATTTTCCCGAACCAATGTTATCATTGCGGAGGTAATCCTAGTGGATGTAGGACAAAAAAGAAAGAATATCAATCGTCCAACCGTTGGCCAATCCTCTCAACAATATCCGTTTATAACGAGTGAGTACCGTTTCGAGCTTAGGGGGCGGACGGGGGGGGGGGAGGAAAAAAAAACAAATGGAAAAAATAAAGCATGGGACAAAATCCGGGCAGTTTTACCTGGATCACGAGTACTCCACGCCATGTGACTGGAAAAGTGATGATAGCCAAGTATTGTCTCCATTTCATTTTTGTATTTTTTTTTTTATTTTTTTTTATCGTTTTAGCCAGCTCCATAAAGCGTGTCTTTCATTAGTGCAATTGAAATTGAAACCTGGGACAGTGGATCGTTCCTGTATAATCGCTGCACTTTGACGAGGTTATCAGGGAGAATAACGACTCTACTGTATACATATCACAAAACTGCGCTCAAGCGTTTTCAACACGCACGCTTTATCGCACGGTGGAGGATTGAAGCAGAGGTGGAGCATCGAATTAGACATTGGCAAATTTGGGAAACCGAGAGAATAAATTTGATTTTGCAATTGAGCATTTAAAAAAAAATTTAAACATTTTTTTTCAGAAAAAAAATTAAATTTTATAAAATTCCTAAACAAGAAATTTTTGGGAGTAATTATTTGTAGGCATATAATTTGGAAGCTTCTTCGAAGAATTTCGAAAATGCCCAAAATTAATTTTTTTTTGCAATTCAAAAATGTCAAAATTTAAAAAAAAATCTGACATTGAATATTGCACTTCTTGCATAATCGCACTTTGACGAGGTTATCAGTGAGAGCAACGACTGTGCAGTATACATATCACGAGCTGCGCTCAAGGGTTTTCAACACGAGCGCTTTATTGCACAGTGAAGGATTGAATCACCCTAATATTTTGAATTGACGAGGCAGTATCAGGGTTGAATTGTAAAGCAGTGAATTTCGTAATCGTAATTTGAATGGGCCAAAACAAAGATGCGATTTTTTTTCACATACATTTTTTTATCAGTAACCACCCCAAGCTAGAAACTTTACCAAAAGACGTGGCAATTTTCGTAATTGTTCTCCTCGTCGCTTAATTGAAAGACCCGGGTTCGAATCCAAACACAAAATTCCAAAAAAAAATTCTCTCATCTTCCACTGCTCTGTAGATATATATATATATCCCGCGCATCTGAATCGAAACTGATTCCCCCTCCATAATTCACTGTTATTAAAAATCAGGTCTATTCTATTAGCGATCACGTGGAGGCGATATCGATTAATGCAACCGGATTTGGCGCGAGCCGGCATAGAAATCCTCCCCCCCCCCCCCCCCCCCCCCCCCCCCCCACCATACGCCTCATAAATCTCCCCCTGATTGGCAATAAGCTGTTCCACAATGCTTATTGCATGTATCGTATGGCAAAAATCCACACTAGACAATCTAAATAAATCAAAAGAAGCATTTCAATCACTCTCCCATTCCGTAGTCAATTCAACACATGAAAATTAATCGTACCACAATGGTCTTACAAAATACGTTCATCTCTTCTCCTGAATCGTTGATGTCGACACCTTTTTCGCTCATCGTTTTTCACCTCCCTTTTGTCTTGGGCTATTCGCGCACACACATATACAAAACGTGGGTGGTATATAGGCATTTGTACAGAATGCCACTGAAACGCCCCGGTAGTTTCTAACCGAAGAGATAGAGAAAGGTGGATTTTGTTCACACCGAAACTGGAAACAATGGGTAAAACATATCGGCATCAGAAGCCTTGCCTGCATTTACCACCATTTGTTTGAGTTGTGATAATAAATGAAATGGCCCAAGGAGTCGTGTAAGGATATCTTGGTACAAAATGCTTCTGTTTATTTTATCAATTTGCAGGCTGGATAATTCCTTTTGCGACGTTTCCTTGGATGGAATAAACTGCAAACTGCATTTCGTGTGTGCTATCGAATCCAACCCGTCGCGGCCCAGCTGGGGAATTCGAAGCTTGAACGATGAGATCAATCTTGGTCCGACCTTGATGCCGAAGCTTGGACTCGATAGCTTCGACATAGCTTCATCCCATGCATAAGCCTAGATCAAACCAAGCTTTGTTATATCAAAGATATCCAAGCTTTGTTGGCCCAGCTTGTGCCAAGCTTGGCTCAATCTTAGCGTCCCTAGCGTTGGTCCACAGGCAGAATCCAATCTACGTCCAATATTGGATACACACATACATCCAAGCTTACTAGAATCATCCAAACCCAAGCTTCAGAATCCATGTTGTGCTAAGCTTGGTCCGAGCTCAGCTTTGTTAGCTTTGAATCTTAGCTTCAACAAGCAGGAATCCCGGATTGCCCATACCATCTAAACCCAAGCTTCTGAACTAAGGTTGAACTAAGCTGGACTGAAGCATACTTTTCCCAGCTTCGATTTACCGGCTTCAGCGAAACTCTGCTTAATATTGGCTTCATATATAAATCCAGGATTGGTGCACCACCTAAACCCAAGCTTGGAAACGAATGTTCAACTAAGCTTGGTCCAACCTCAATGTTCCTATCTTCGAAGTTTGAACCAAGATAAATTTTGTAGCTTGGACCAAGATTAATTTCGATATTTCGGCCACGAGAAACTTTGGAACTTGGACGAAAATGAATTTCGAGGCTTGTACCAAGATAAAGTCCGAAGCTTGAATGAAGATAAAGTTCGAAGCTTGTATTAAACTACGTAACCAAGCTAGGCCGAAGCTTATTCTCCAAGCTGAGATTGGTGTTACATTCGCATGTTCTGCACAGATTGCCCGAGGCTTCAAAACACAGCTTTGGCGAAGCTTAGTCAAGCCTCGTCCCAGTTTGATCAAGCTTCATCGCATGGTCATTTCCCACCGGGAGGGGGGGGGGCGAGTCCACGATGGGTGCCCGCCAGCGTAGCATCGCGGTTTCTGGGGGTTCACCTTGTGCTCAGCAAATCCAAAATTCTCAATTCCTCCGCCACTTGGCTGTCTCATCAACCTGCTGCATCCGTTAGTTGCCTCCCGGCATGTTGTTGAACTCAAAACTTGGGTGACAGGGGCTTTGTATGTGACACATACTCAGGGTGGTGGATGAACGTCGATACTGCACTTCCTTCATGTGCCATCATGAGACATTTTTTTCATATCGCCGAATCCTGGGGCGCATGAGCGAATTGTGTGTTGGCGCATATACGCGAAAATGGAACGACACCCAAGTGCCCACACGGTAGAGAGGAAACCCAATAAAGGCGGTTGCTGGTGATTATAGGTGAGTGAGTGAGATGGAAACGTTTAGGATGGGTAAATGGGCTCTCCAGCTCTTTGACGATTGTGAGTGCTAACACATCTTGCCAATGATGTGGGAAGAACCATAGATGCCTCCTTCCGAGTTGCTCAAACCTACTTGTCTGGATGAGGGATTTTAATGGGTAACCATCAAATATTGCAAGTGTGGCTTCCATGATGGATCTGTATGTATAAGTACCAATCCGATCGGGCCTTGGTGAGTAATTCGAGAATTGTACTGCGAAAGGTCTCCAATTAAGCTCATCCAGGCCTTAGATTGAGACCTATGGGAACTTGCGAGCTTACAGCATTCCTAGTCAAGTCTTCCTAGGCCGCCGATGGCCTGGCGCAGTCGGTAAGATCATTGGACTGATTTGCGAAAGGTTCCCGAGTTCAAATCCCGGTCCGCCAGAATTGTGAGATCTAACAATTTAAAGTCGTAATCAGATTCGCGAACACAAGCCGAAAAGGTAGTGGAGCGATGTAAAAATAAAAAAAAAAAATGTCTTTCTAGGGTCAAATTAGGTGATTGGAGTCGCAAACCATGAGTCGCTCCTTCTTATCTGCTGACATCTAGTGGTCTGCATGAGCAGTTTGAAGGGTAGCCATCGAATATTAGGAGCGTTCGTGATGGATGCATACATATAAGCAGCAATTCCAGACCTCTCTCATGTGTAATCCGAGAATTGTAGTACGAAAAGTCTCCACTCAAGCTTATCCGTAGGTTAGCTCGGAGGTCTGTTAGCGCAGTTCAGTTTAGTTCGGTGAGGGTCTGCAATTACGGCTTATAACATTTCAAATCAGGACTTTCAGAATAATTTCCCCAAATCTCTTTGGATGTGTTCTTGCAGAATAAAATTTATTCGCAAAATTTGCTTCGGAAGTATTTGAAATTGAAAATTTTCTGTTGCAGTTTTGAGCACAACTTGTGCTTTTGGGCAGGCAAATAAATATCGAAACCTGGTGAAATTTCGGTTTCCCATTTTTGGGAAAGGTAGAAGCGTAGGATATATATACCTTGTTTCTATTCGGATAGAAGTGCCTATCGCAATAGATGCATTATTGCGATCGGATAAAATACGGTATTGAGAAATGATTCAATATTAGTACATTGAAAGCAATCCTATTCACTCCGGCATACAATGTGTACATATACAAAATAATCTGAAGAATTTGACTGCGATCCGAAGATATGAAGAAGTCGGGCTATTCACGACAACACTGTAACCAATATTGAGCATTTTTTCCTCCTGAATGCATAGATCCAAAGGGATAAAGGATGACATGACAATGATATATTTTCAATAGGTGAAAAGCAAAATTCATTCACCTGACAAATCATCCTTTTCTATACATCAAGAAAATGTTCGGAGTCACGCTCGGAAGGGCATTAATGACACTCTGAATATCAATGGGTATTCTTGACGTGTAATCTGGAGATTTTATGGAATGTGTGAAATTGGTTTTAAGTTTAACGTGACAGTTTCTAATATTCCCTAGTGGCGTCGAAATTTAAGTTTTCGAGGAACAGAAGTGTTTTTAAAATGCTTGAAGAATTCCGGAGGAATTCCTAGAGGATTTTCCCAAAAAATTCGTGGAGAATTTGCCGAAGAAATTCCTGAGATTTTTTAAGGGAATTCCTAAGATTTTCCAAAGGAATTTCTAAGATTTTCCAGGGGGATTCCTAAGATTTTCCAAGGGAATTCCTAAGATTTTCCAAAGGAATTCCTAGAAGGTTTTCTAAAGAAATTGCTAGAGAATTTTCCTAAACAAAATCCTAGAGGATTTTCCGAAGGAGTTTCTAGGATTTTCCAAGGGAATTCCTAGAGGATTTTCCAAAGCAATCTCTGAAGGATTTCCCCAAAAATTCCTAGAGGATTTCCCCAAAAATTCCTAGAGGATTTTCCAAGGGAATTCCTAGGATTTTCCAAGGGAATGCCTAAACCACTTTCCAGGAAAATTCCCAGAAAGTTTACCAGAGAAATTCCTAGGGAATTCTCAAAGGAGAATTGCATTTTCTGAAGGAATTTCAAAAGAATTTATATAGGATTTCCAGAGTAATTCCTAGGGGATTTTCCAAGGGGCTTCCTAGAGGATTTTCCAGCGACACTCCTAGCGGATTTCCCAATAGAATTCCTAAAGAACTTTCTAAGGGAATTCCCAGAAAATTCCCCAGATGAATTCCTAGGGGATTTTTCAGGGAAATCCCTCTTGGATTTTCCGAGAGAGTTCCTACAGACTTTTCCAAAGGAATTCTTGAAGAATTTCCTGAAAGAATTTCTAAAGAATTTTCCGAAAGCATTTCTATAGGGTTTTCCAAAGGACAACTTCGAAGACTTTCCAACGGAATTCTTCGAAAATTTTCCAGAATTATGCCTAGAAGATTTTCCAAGGGTTTTCCTAGGGAACTGTCCTGGCACCTGATGAAGAGTCCTAGGGAATTTCGTATATAGATATCTAGCAATCCTCTATAATTCTCAGGGAGAATGCTATATAAAGTCCCAGATAATTTCGAAAACATTCTTTCTTCCTCTTACGCAACATAAATAAAATTGGTGTTTCCAAGTTTGGACAAATTTTCAGAGGTGACGTTGCCTCACCTTCGCCTTTTATATAGCGACTTTTAATTAGTATGTCGCGGGTTATGTGCAAAAAAATGCCATCGACGTGACATAAAATGCCCAAAGTGGAGGGGAGTCTGCCATATGTGAACAATGAAGACATTTGGAAATGACTATCTTTCCGATTAACTGCAGGGGAACGATCGCACACGGCGGAGGTAGCTCATTAAAACGCTCAACAATCGCCATATAATCGACTATTTATAGTGATATTTAAACCTGGGAATGTGGCAACGTGACCACGTCGTGCGGTATACGAGTTGGTGCAAGCCTGTCGGTTGATCAAGACGTTTGCACATTTTATAACCAATCCCAGCATCATCCAGCGTTGACACCAACAGCTTCCCGCACCCAATGGGGGAGCTGAGTAAGATATTTGGAAATTCAAACCAAGTTATACTTTTTTGTACAATCTCCCGCTGGCCGATAAACCATTCATATGTGCGCCATCCGGGAGGTCTGGGCATTCCAAGAAATCGATGAGAAAAACTATGGTCCAGTGACGAAAAGCCATGATTTAGGAGTATTGCTCAATTCTATTCATGAAGAACATTCTCCAGCAACTGCCAGGGTGAAGCTCGGTGCAGCAAAAAATGTCATGGTAAACAATTGCGCAAATTCTGAAAGTCGGTACGAATATTACCGAATTCCTATATTAATTCATTAATTCTGAAATTTCAGAAACTTGAATAATTTCACGAATGCCAATATTTTGAACATTCTCAAAAACGTGAACTTTTGAAATACAAATATGTGTGTGTATGTGTGTGTATGTGGATGGGTAGGTTGACGGATAGGTGGGTGGGTGGGTGGATGAGTGGATGGATGGGTGTGTGGATAAGTGGATGGATGGGTGTGTGTGTGTGTGTGTGTTTGTATACGTATGTGTGTGTGTGTGGGTGGATGGGTCGGTGGGTAGGTGGGTGGCTGAATGAGTAGGTAGGTGGGTGGATGGGTAGGTGGGTGGGTGGGAAGGTGGGTAGGTGGGTAGGTGGGTAGGTGGGTAGGTGGGTAGGTGGGTAGGTGGGTAGGTGGGTGGGTGGGTGGGTGGGTGGGTGGGTAGGTGGGTAGGTGGGTAGGTGGGTAGGTGGGTCGGTGGGTAGGTGGGTGGCTGGGCAGGTGGGTGGGTGGGTGTCTGGGTAGGTGGGTGGGTGGGTGGGTGTCTGGGTAGGTGGGTGGGTGGCTGGATGGGTAGTTGGATGAGTGGGTGGGTGGTTGGATGAGTGAGTGGGTGGATGAGTAGGTGGATGAGCCGGTGGATAGATGAATGGGTGGGTGGGTGGATGAGTGGGTGGGTGGGTCGGTGGATGTGTGTATGGATGCGGATGTGATTCCTCAGGAACCAATGAACGTTCAAATTTCACGCACCATACCTCAAAATTGTTGTCAACCTCAGGTGTAATAGGATTTGAAAATGCTCATCAAATTTTCACGGCCCAGAAAAGAGAGTGCCTAAGACAGAGATGCTCATTCGAGGACACATTTGACACTGCGGTGAAAGCATGAGAAACGAGCGAATTATGTGGCTACCGTACATAATTCATGTCGCTGTGTGGAGGTTCACCACAAGGATTAGAAGGTACACAACACACACCGCACACTAAGCGATGGAGTGTGTAGGGAGCTCCAAAACATCACACCCATCTGGATAAAGAGGGTAGAACGTTAACTAAATATTCGAGAAATGCCTGTTTCAATGCCAGAAACTTCAGCATAAATAATGGAAATACTGGCTGACGTTTCAATGAGGGAACAAACCATTTCAAATTGTCGAGACAGCTTGGAACAATTGTGGTATTTCTGAAATATTTCGATAATTCTGAAATCCTAGAAATTTTATGCGAATCAAAAAAAAATCCAAACTTTGACATCAAAGTCAAAAATTCTTGACAAAATTTGAAGATTTTGAAAATTGTTAGTTTTACATGAAGAAAGAAAAGGGTTGATAAAAAAGATTATTTCAATGCAGGAAACTTCATCACAAATAATGAAAATACCGGCGGACATTTCAATGTGGAACAAACCGTATCGAATTGAGCTCCTCTTCATCTTCTCAGTCAAATAACTTTTTTGCCAGGCGGACAGACGGATGAAAAATTATTATACCAGTCATATACATAATCCCTCGGAAATTTCTTTGACACGGTGAAATTGTATAGGCGATTGGGGCATGAATTGGCCCATCTGAAGTCGTGAAACATTTGACACAATGATTCATCAAGAACATTTTCAACCGTTTTACCGATCTGAAAAAATTTTTACAAGCTGATAAAATTGTAAAAAAAAAAGTGTGAACAAAAAAAATCGATCATGATAAGAAAATTTTGGTGATAGACCGTGTCAAAGGTCACGAAATTTTTGCTCGCAGTCATAAAGGTCGCCGGCCCCGGCCAGTTATTAGACAGTTTGTAGGCTGTACGCCACCTTTTTCCGAAGATGAGATAGACCGGAGCGGAAGTCAGGTGCATCAGTGAAACTTGTGAGGCACGTACGCCCATTGAGGAAATGCACGCTCTTGAAAAATGTCTTCAGCACCATCATGAATAGCTTACATCAATTTTACAGCCTATGAATATAAGTAATAAAACTAAAGGGATGAATTAAATGCGCGATGGAAAGATAATGGAAATAAGACAAAGTATCGCTCTTTAATGGTGGCTCTTACTGATCTTTTTCTTTTCACTAAGTACTTGGGCAAAGTCTTAAGAATGAGTGGAGCGCCTCAACTAATGGCTAATCGCCTTGCATGTTATAACTATCGAGACCCGGGAGTAGCTGTTATCGAACACGAATAGGGCGCCATTTTCCATTTCACTTTAATGAAGACTTGCCTCCTCCCCCTCCTCCCCCCGCCGCTCCACCTTAAAAAAAAAAAAAATTCTCGGAGTACGTCATTTGAAATAGTGTAAAGACCATTGAAAAAAAATTTTTTTTGAGAGGTTCGTGAAATTTTTGGGACTGGGAAAAAAAAGGGGAAAAAATGGTGCAATATCGATGTTTGTAGAATCCCAAAAGTAAATCAAAATAAAAAAAAGATGGCTCTAAACTATAAATTTTGAAATGAGAAAAATGACCGGAGACATCACTAATGAAAAGGACTAATTGCTGAAAAAAATTTGAACCTATAAACATTTAAGGAAAATACATGAAAAGTTCTGCAATCAAGAAACCTTTTTAGGATAAAGCCCGAGTATTCAGCTGGAAATTGGAATTAATCGGGGAAAATCGAAAGCCCCGTAATTAATGAGTGTCGAGGGGTAGACGAGTGGGTGGGTTTAAAGATACCCCATGGAATCCCATTGGCTGCAATGCGCACCCCCTTTTGATCCATCCACGCCGGCATATGTCTGACAAGATAAAAGCACACATAATGAGGTAAAATGGAAGAGTCGCAATTGGGAATTAAGTGAAATTTAAAACCCCCGAAAATTTCAGAATTTAATAAAAAGTTGAAAAAACGAAGATTGTTCCAAAATTATCTCGAACTCTTAAGAAAAAAATTATTAAGGCCACAACAAAAAAAATTACAAAAATTTTTACAATTTTTTATCTTGAAGGAGAGTGGGGCATAATGGGTCATGTTTGGAAAATTTCGGAAATCTCAAATCAAACAAGTTCTTATCATTAAGGAGAGTGGGGCATAACGGGTCGTGCTTGAAAAATTGTGAAAGTCTCAAATGAAAAAAAAATTATCATGAAGGAGAGTGGGGCATAATGGGTCATGCTTGAAAATTCTGAAAAACTCAAATTAAAAAATCCTTATCATAAAGCCGAGTGGGGCATAATGGGTCATGCATAAAAAAATTGGAAAATCTCAAATAGAAAATTTTCTATAATGAAGGAGAGTGGGGCAAAATGGGTCGGGCTGGAAAAATTGTGAAAATCTCAAATAAAAAATCTTTGTATCACGGATTAAGGAGAGTGGGGCATAAGGGGTCACGCTTGAAAAATTTGGAAAATCTCAATTGAGAAAATTTTATATGATGAAGGAGAGTGGGGCATAATGGGTCACGCTGGAAAAATTGTGAAAATCTCAAATAAAAACATCTTTTTATCATGAATTAAGGAGAGTGGGGCATAACGGGTCACGCTTGAAAAATTTGGAAAATCTGAATTAATGTGAGCATGTCTAAAAATTGAAATTAATAAGGAAAAATGAAATGGTTAATAATTAATGAGTGTTGACTAGAGGGTGGCTTTAAAGATACATATAATCCCGTTGGCAGAAATACGCACCCCCTTTTGATCCATCCGCGCCGGCATATGTCTGACAAGGTAAAAGCACATGGCAAACATAATGGCTTGGCAATGGTGAACCGTCTGTGCAATTTATTACACGATATACGACCCAACTTGAACTCCTACCAGCAGTTTAAATCTCACAATTTCTTTGCTAAATTTTTTTTTTCCTACCAGCGCACATCTCGCCGCCCCACCCCATCTTCTCATTCCTCTCCTTCCGTTTCCAATGACGCATCTGCGGTAATAATTGTACTATGAATTTACAGTTGACTCGAATTTGCCACGCCAAGCGAGACAATAGACCACACTGGACTTGCAATTTCAAAGCATTTAATAAACTATCAAGGATCGGTGAGGGGATTGAAAGGCGTGGAAAAACGTGCATTCCTTATTTGCCGGAATTAACTATGAATCATCGAGGATAGCCTCAGTGAATTGGCCGATTTCACGGCTCCATAAGAAATCTCACGAATCCTACATTTTTCCCGTAAATTTAAAAAAATATATATATGCGAAAATTTGGAATATTCAAAAATTATATATATGCAAAATTTTGGGAAATCCAAATATTTGAAATGTTTATTTTTTTCCCAAAAGGGTAAGTAAATGAGAAAAATTTGCAAGAGCCGATTTTGGAAATTTGAGCAATTCTCAAAAAGATCAAAATTTTGAGGATTTCAAAAATTCGAAATATCTGAAAAATTGAGTCAAAAACTATACGAAATTTTTGAAGGGGTGTACAAATTGCATTCACAGCTGCCAAAAATTTCTAAATACTGAGCAATTCTAAAAATTTTGGGAAATTTTGGAAAATTTTGGAAAATTCCTATTTCGAAAATTTGAGAATTTTTTTAGTGAACTTTGAGATTGTTCAAAATCATTTACAAAATTTTAAGAATTGTCATGGACGTTCCATACGTTTTAGGGTACCTCTACCATTTGTTGGACCAATCTGAATGAGTGCGCACTATTTTCGTAAAATCGTTTCAAATTCTTTCGAATTTTCTTAAATTTTTATTCTTCTGAGAATTCACTAAACCATCATGTACCAGTGAGTGGATTGGAAGGCGTGGATAACATTTTCCATATACCTATAAATCACGGCATATAGCTTTACTGAGCACTACAATTTTACACATTCTCCTTTCATTCTAGCTGCCTTCTAATTGATTATATCATTCGATAAACTGTTCTTTTATATTTCATGATTTTTTTTGTTGAATTTTTTGCCGTACAAGGTTCTCGTAATTTCAGGAACCCCTGAGGATGGAAAACCCTGCGAGCATCGCGCTTACGATTAATTCTCAACACTAGTATCTCTGCGAAACCTCCTTGATTTAAGTACTTGCCTCGACATACGTGTTCGATCTGTCAAATGCAGCCCCATTATAAGTCCATCAACAAAAATCGTCACCCTCTTAATTAATTCATCAATTCTGTTTAGTATGTCAATTTCACATACATTATTTTTTGTTTCAGGTAAGTAATACGCAGTTGCATAGTCTCCGGCAAAATCGCTCCACACAGATTCCTCTCCATCAATCCAGTAAGCTTGCAAGTGTAAATTTTTATTTGTACATTGTTAATTGTTTCAGAAATTTTTAAACATTTCTAAAATTTGAGGATGCCCAGGTCTTAATAATATTTTTAAGTGCAAAATTGTGTTCACTCGTGTGTGTGTGTATGTGTGTGTGGGTGCGTATGTGGGTATGCGAGAGAGAAAGAGAGTGTGAGTGGGTATGTGTGTGTGTGTCTGCGTGTGTGTGTGTGAGTGTGTGTGTGGGTAAGGGAGAGACAGAGAGAGAAAAAGAGAGTGTGTATGTCGGTGTGTGCCTGTATGTGTATGTGAGTGTGTGTATGTGAGTGTGTGCATGTGAGAGTGTGTGTGTGTGTGGGTGCTTATGTGGGTATGGGAGAGAGAGAAAGCGAGTGTGAGTGTGTGTGTATGTGTGTGTGTGTGAGAGAGAGTGTAGGTGAGTGCCAGAGCGTGTGTGTGTGTGGGGGGGGGGTAGGTGTGTGTGTGTGTGTGTGTGAAACGAGAGAGAGAGAGAGAGAGAGGATGTGTGTGTGTGTATGTGTCTTTCTCCCACGTAATAACTTTAACTCACTCCTTTCCTCTCACTTTCCTGTTCCAGCAAAACCATTGAGATAAAATAATCTTTGAAGTCAATTATAGATGGGAAAGAGTTTTTTTTTGGGTGGCCCCACTCATACACTCCACTATTTTCTCTTAGTTTCATCCTAACGACCAATACTATTCATCAATATTGGAGAAATTGACTTACGTCAAACTTCCAGATTTTATCAGCTCATCATCTCTGATAGACCTCAACACTTCAATTACCCTCGACTTTCAGGAGAGAAAAAAAAATAGATTTCAGATAGGAAAAGCCGTTCTTCGCTCTGAGCACGTGGCATGTGTACTATTCTTATTATATATATTCAAAAGGAGCCTCATCATCGCGTATTGGAATTTCAATGGCGACGGACAGACCTGCGAATCTCTTACCACCAGAAAAAAAAGCGAATGAAAGAGGCAAAAAAATCTTGTTCGCACTGTAGCTGGGGCATAAGTTAATCCGTTCGTGTTTTGATAGGCTTCGTTACCGGTTCCAACCGAACGAACAAGACAGTTCAAGGTGTGGCAAGGATCTATCAAAATCTCCATTTCTCTCGATTTTTTTCCCTACCGATCGGGAACATGTAAAAATTAACATTTGGGTACACATCTACAGGTGTAATTTTTCTTCGATAAATATTTTTCGAACAGCACCTTCCGCGGGTCTCTTCAAGGCCGTTAGTCGTTCTGAATCATGTTGAATTTTGGGGCAGAATCGGCCGATTTTTAGACCGTAAATCGATTTTGTAGGTCGCTTGTAACTCGTGTTTTGAGTATACCAAAATGCTTCCCGTCGAATGCTGAGCAAATGTCTGTGTACGTGTGTGTGTGTTTGTATGTGTGGAATCGGAATTTTCCGTTAACGATTTCTCATGGACGGCTCGAACCATCTGGGCCATCGAGGTCTTATGCGGAGTGTCTTCATGGAACTTAGATCCGATTAGCTTTTGGTTTAAATTGACCGAGCAGTTTTTTTGTTATTAACAATTGAATTGCTCACAACGCTCTATTGCAAAAACGGTGAGAGATACGGCAAAAAGCATTAAGCAGAACTTGCTCTGTAAGTGGAAATGCGTATTTAATTTCTTATCACTTTTTTCCATATTTGTCATAATTACGGAGGTATGACGGGTTTAACCCTCGAGCGTTCGCACCGCTATTGGCGTCTCACTCCCACTCCAGTAACGCGAATAATTCTCGTCCTCACGCTGACTACGCGGCGAGTCAAATATTCATAATTATCTGCTTGATAAATGGGATAGTTTAAAACTCTCAAATTTGCAAATTTTCTGTGTGAACCTCACGGGTCCCACTGATTTACCCACACTAGTATATTTTTCTGAAATCAGTCTTTAAACATTTAATTGAGTTCTTGGAAAATATAGGAATGGCAAACAGAAGTTACAAATCGGGAAGTTTTCTTTGTGTTCCCAACGGGAACACACACACTTTTATCGCACTATTTTTTTTTTTTTTGCAAATTTGAAAATTGTTTGGAACTGCAAAAAAAATTCCAAAATTCAAAATATAAAATTGGAAAAATTTCGAGATGCAAAAAATTCAAATGATTGATTTGAATTTTTCTATGTATGATTATGTTATCCCTCATTGGTCTTGTCAGCACCATGACCTAGAAAATGCTTGGAATAATGTGAATAAAAGTACTCAATTATGCAATTATCAAGCACATTGGCTATCAACAGAAAAGAGGTGTGTGATCGATATCGGCGCGGGAACGCTCCAAGAACAACGGGTTAATAAGCTGAGGTCAAGTGCCCAAGGCGATAATGCCGACGAGGTAGAGAATTTTACACGTTAAAATTTTCTTATGCGTATATATATACGACCTTCCTAAGAGTCGTTAAAGGCATCCCTCAGGTGTGTGTATATTCACTGGTGAATACCCATAATAAATGTCACTACCTCGAGTCTATCATGGATTCATACCTCAGTTGTTACGTTTTATCGATGAGAGCACGCACGGCCATTAATTAACAAAATTTTAGGTTGTTTACTGAAAATTAAAAGGGGTCGTAAAATCAGTACGCAGACGTGTGGAGACTTGGAGATTTTTCATTTTTGACATTTTTGACATTTTTGAAATATTGAAAATTTGGGAAATTTTGGAAATTTTGACAATTTTGGAAATTTTGGAAATTTTGGAAATTTTGGAAATTTTGGAAATTTTGAAAATTTTGAAACTTTTAGAAATTTTAAAAATTTTGAAAATTTTGGAAATTTTGAAAATTTTGAAAATTTTGAAAATTTTGAAAATTTTAAAAATTTTAAAAATTTTGAAAATTTTGGAAATTTTGGAAATTTTTTTGAAATTTCGAAAATTTTAGAAATTTTGAAAATTTTGAAACTTTTAGGAATTTTAAAAATTTTGAAAATTTTGGAAATTTTGAAAATTTTGAAAATTTTGAAAATTTTGAAAATTTTGAAAATTTTGAAAATTTTGAAAATTTTAAAAATTTTGAAAATTTTGAACATTTTGAACATTTTAAAAATTTTGAAAATTCTGAAAATTTTGGAAATTTTTGGAAATTTTTGACATTTTTGAAGATTGCCAAAAATTCGAATGTTCACATTTTTCTTTTGCCATTTTCGACCTGTTTACTAATTTTAATATTGTAAAACTCAGGACTTTCAAAGGAAAAAAAAATGATAATTGAAAAATTTGAATAATTCGTCAAAAGCCCAATTTAAATTTTCTCTTCTTCGCTTAAACCTCGCCTTGTTACAGTCGCATTGCCAGTAGAGTAGAATTTTTTCATTGCCCGAAAGTTTAGCGTTTGGCGAAAAAATTTCTTTTCTCATCGACCTCACCAAATTCCGCCATACAGGATTTATTCCAAACTGATGTGAAATATATCGTACTGCTTTGCAATTTTTAAAAAAACGTCAACGACATACTCTGAAAGTCATTTGGTTTCTATAGCAAAACGAAAGAGTCTCGAAGCACCCGCCTTTCAGACATCGTAAATTCAGTGGAGAGTACTTGACTGAGAAACCTCTGGTACCGCGAAGTTTATGGAGCATGAGATTACTTTTGCGCCAAGTAGGGAAGAAAAAAATCACAATCTACTTGTAGAAAAAATGGGTAGGGACTATCGAAATTGATTGTGCGCAGATTTTTTTCAAGGTGTTTGTTTGATGCAAAACGGCAAATGACCTTAGACTTTTGGCAGCTCTTGGGACTATTGGACCCCCTGATATTTTCAAAATTTTTGAAAGTGTTCAAATTTTGAATAGATGTATATATTCTCCATTCCCGCCCTTTCGAGATCATTTCAAGGTCACCCATGGATAAATTACATCACCGAAATTGACCCCTGAAAAGTCGAATTAAGCGACGCAAAGTATCAAATTATCGATCAAAGTAATCTTGAAATAGCATCAAAGTCGATTTTTTTTCTGACTGTCATTCCGTATTTTGTGAGAATTAATTAAAGTCACCACCATTAATTCCGAAAGCGGTATTAATAGTGAAGAAGCCAGAATGGTATTTCTCGACACATACTAGTTGACACATTTTTTCTCCACTTTACATAAATGTTACAAACTTGTAAGCATTGACAGCTCTGAATTGACATGTCAACGACTGCCAATTAAGTGACTTCCGTGGGGTATATATATATATATATATATAACATTGCTGGGCGATCCAAGACGGATGGGCTCAATGGTAGACGCATAATTTTCTGTACGATTTCTAATTCACACACACACGCACACACACACACACACACACACACACACACATACACACACACACAGATAACCACCTACTGCGTCAAAGGTCCCGCAAAATGAGAACGCTAGGCCGGACGGAAACCCAACCGGGTGGGTGGGTGGGTGGGGGGGGGGGGGGGGGGGAGGTTATCGCAGGTGCCCGCCCTCATAGCACCTGGATTTCTCGAACCATTCTATTTCCTGTTTGGAAATTGAATGGCTGAAATAGCGAAAGTCAACCCTACCCACATGGATGGGTGCCCCCTATTCCCTCCGAAGAAATGCGGCAGATAAAATCATTACTTTTCTATGAGGCACAATTTTCATGAGTACAATGAACAATGTAAAAACTGCTTTTGAGAATATATATATCCGACCGATTTCACCCAAAACCAATCACTTAGTTAGGAGTGGACATTTATCCATCTTCCTTATCACGTTAATTTGCATCCGACAAAAGATGATACGGAATTAGAAGAAACTTTAGAAGAGAGCCGAGCAATGTGAGACATCTCCAGCGATGCCAACCCGTGGAGCTCGGCTCATGGTATGGAGAGGGAGGAATAATGGCATTTCGGGGGAAATAATGGTATCTACCGATAAAATAGGGCTCTTCAAAAAAATTAAAATAATCTCTATTACTTTACATTAAATGTTTCAAATAACATCAACAACAATATACTGCGATTTGTATATCCTCAAAAATGGAAAAATTCAATTTAAAAAAAAATAAGTTTGCCTCCCCGTAAGGTCCCAATGTTAAATTTGGCCAAAATCGAAAAAAATTAATTTCACTTTTTCGACCCAAAATCGATGGGAATGTCTTCTGGGGGTTCCTATTGGACAGTATCAACGCACACGGGACCAAAAATTCAATTTTAAAAAAATTAAGTTTGCCTCCCCATAAGGTCCCAATGTTAAATTTGGCCAAAATCGAAAAAAATTAATTTGACTTTTTCGACCCAAAATCGATGGGAATGTCTTCTGGGGGTTCCTATTGGACAGTATCAACGCACACGGGGCCAAAAATATAATTTAAAAAAAATTAAGTTTGCCTCCCCATAAGGTCCCAATGTTAAATTTGGCTAAAATCGAAAAAAATTAATTCGACTTTTTCGACCCAAAATCGACGGGAACATGGAATTTTTTCGAATAATGTTATGAAAAAAATATTTCTTCAAAGACATTGCTCCCTCCTTTTCCGCAAAAAAAAGTATACCATGATACCATGTCCGTCATCATGGTATATGGTATGGGGCTACTTTCATGGTATAAATACCATGATAATGGTATGGTTGGCAACGCTGGATCTCCTGATGTCGCGCAGGAAGTGAGGTTACGGCCGTCGGTTGTAGCCACCCGCGCTCGGCAGTCTCCGGCTGACGGAGTGGGGGTAGAGTATGCGACGTGCGCAGCCTCCTGTGCGCGCAACATTCCGGAGAGAATTGTTTTTAAAAAAATTCAAAGACTGTCAAACTCATCAAAATTTTCTGTTTGAAAATTTTCAGAAATTTTTCCAAGCCAATAAAATTAAGAAAAAAACTTTTTAAGTATAGAAAAAAATACGGTAAAATCTGGAAAATCCTAAACATTTTATTACCAATCAAATAGTGTAATTCCCCGTTCTCGACTGCCTCTTTTTGCCATGATTATTTTTCCTGGCTGCAAAATTCCTGGAAGTCTTGAGTTCTAAGAAGCCAAGAATATGAGAATAAAAGGGGGGGGGGAAGAAATAAACCGACAACGATGAGACTGTAACACTGCCACCAAATTACCACAGACGCGCGGGATAAACCGCAGGGAAAAGAAACTTTCGTCGCTTCGTAAACAAACTTACGGTATACCAGAAGCATGCATAGTATTTTCCATGAAGCTGTGAGGTAGGTTTTCTAAAAATATAAAAAGTTTAATGTACAGTGAAAAAGTCATATTGAAAGCGTCCGGAAGAGGTGTGGCTGATTTATCAAATGGAGACCATTTGTTTAATTAAAATGAAGGAGAAGCTGGGGGACGTCTCATAATTAAAAAAAAAATTAGTAAATTTTGATAATTGAAAAAGTTTGAAGACTGCAGAATCTGCAAAATTTCGGAATAAATTTGAATATCTTATGAATTCTTATAATTTGAACATTTTCCCCGCAAAAATTCAGATAACCAAAATTTCTTTGAAAACCCGAAATTTAATGTTTCGAGACTGATTCCAAAAAAAAGACTAGTGTGGGTAAATCAGTGGGACCCGTGAGGTTCACACACAAAATTCGCAAATTTGAGAATGTTAAACTATCCCATTGATCAAGCAGATAATTATGAATATTTGATTAGCCGCATAGTCAGCGAGAGAACGAGAATTATTCGCGGTACTGGAGTGGGAGTGAGACGCCAATAGCGGTGCGAACGCTCGAGGGTTAAACCCGTCATACCTCCGTAATTATGACAAATATGGAAAAAAGTGATAAGAAATTAAATACGCATTTCCACTTACAGAGCAAATTCTGCTTAATACTTTTTGCCGTATCTCTTACCGTTTTTGCAATAGAGCGTTGTGAGCAATTCAATTGTTAATAACAAAAAACTGCTCGGTCAATTTAAACCAAAAACTAGTCCGATCTAAGTTAGATGAAGGCGCTCCGAATAAGACCTCGATGACCCAGATGGCTCGAGCCGTTCGTGAGAAATCGTTAACGAAAAATTCCGATTCCACACATACAAACATACACACACAAAGACATTTGTTCAGAATTCGGGAAGCATTTTGGTATACTTAAAACGCCAGTTACGAAGCGAAAAGAAAATAATCTATTCAAGGGTCATTACAATAACTTCCCGAAAAATCGAGAAGTTAAAGAAACCATGGATTGACACTTTTCCTTTCCGGCGATCCCAGTCACTTTCCCTCCAGGGAGAAAATACTGATCTCATTACGGTCAGCATCCGCAGTGACCCAAGATGGACCCATCAATGCATGATCAATTGGTACGCAATAGCCAATGACGTTATAGCTCGGTTGGATTTGCATGACACATTCTTGTGGTCTGGCTTAGTCGGCCCACCGATGGTGAAGCATTATTTAACGTCGAACTAGCTGGAAACGTATACTTTCTTGGGCGAACACAAACTCACCTTGATATCGCGTCACTCTAAACGAGGGAAAGAGGAGGGAGGGCCTAACCGCAACCGCCTCTACGAGAATGATGCTGCTTTCACGATATTTATGACTCTGAAGATTTTGAAATCGCACAATTTTACGGACTTTCAAAACTGAATAAAGATATAAATAAATAAATAAACAAATAAGTAAATAAATGAATGAATAAATGCACGATAATCCCACAATTTTTACCAATTTTAAAAATCAGCAAAAACTTCAGAAAATACGAAACCTTCAAAATTTTATTCTCGTGGGCACCCATCCGGATATTCTTCGCGCGCACTGGTTGCTTGAATGACGCTGTAATCGAAGTCATTGCAACAACTTTGTCGATTCTAAAAATTAAGAAAAAAATTGTGCTAAATCTTGGGACACTTGGACAGGATTTCTCGGTTAAAAATGAACACCTTGATATCGTGTCACTCTAAACGAGAAAAAGAGGTGGGGGCATATCGGGCCTGACCGCAACCGCCTCTACGAGAATGACGTTACTTTTACGATTATTTATAACCCCGGAGGCATACTACTCGAAAGTGTCTCCACTCTTGGCTCGAAGCGATAAGAGGCGAGTATAAAAACGAGAACGGATCTCACTTTCCTTCTTCATCTCTGGTCCACTTTATCTCATCCGCTTCTTTTGTTCCAACCATTTCTTCACCTACGTTGCCCCATTCGAGATATCCTTTCTTTTTACCTGAAAAAAAATGCAATTTTCCTGGAAAGTGCACGGGTCAACATTATTATTATCTCATGTAGTGATTCATCGTCATGTGCAGAAAAAAATGATTATGGGGGGGGGGGGGGGCGGGGGAATTTTGGAGATGAAATTTACTCGGCTTATCTAGTTCTAGGTGATTGCTTGTCAGCGGAGACGGGGGAATTTTTCGACTGTTAACATACTGATTACTGGATTTTGAGAAAGTCGCAAATTTGATTAGTTGCCGCCAGGTATTACGTAGGTTTCAACTGTGAGGAGCAGGAAGATGAGTCGCAAGGGGAGGTCCAGACGTCGGGCCTCCAGTGGTAATTTCCATATGATTTCCAGTCCTCCCGCCGATATTTCAATATTTCTGTCCGAAATTTTTGAAAGGTGAAACATTTCACAACTTTGAGAAGCTGCAGAAACTCAAAAATCAGCCATTTTAAAAAGTCTGAAAATTACGAACATTTTTGAAAATTTCAAAAATATCAAAAATGTCCAAAACGTCGAAAGTATGGAAAATGTAAAAAAAATAAAAAATGTCAAAAATTGCAAAAATCGAAAAATTTTAAAATCTAAAAATTTGAAAATTTGAAAATTTGCAAATTTGAAAATTTGAAAATTTGAAAATTTGAAAATTTGAAAATTTGAAAATTTGAAAATTTGAAAATTTGAAAATTTGAAAATTTGAAAATTTGAAAATTTGAAAAATTTGAAACATTTGAGGAATTGGGAAAATTTGAAAAACTTGAAAAATTTCAAAATTTGAAAAATTTGAAACATTTGAGAAATTTGAAAATTTGAAAATTTGAAAAATTTGAAACATTTGAGAAATTTGAAAAATTTGAAAAATTTGAAAAATTTGAAAAATTTGAAAAATTTGAAAAATTTGAAAAATTTGAAAAATTTGAAAAATTTGAAAAATTTGAAAAATTTGAAAAATTTGAAAAATTTGAAAAATTTGAAAAATTTGAAAAATTTGAAAAATTTGAAAAATTTGAAAAATTTGAAAAATTTGAAAAATTTGAAAAATTTGAAAAATTTGAAAAATTTGAAAAATTTGAAAAATTTGAAAAATTTGAAAAATTTGAAAAATTTGAAAATTTGAAAATTTGAAAAATTTGAAAAATTTGAAAAATTTGAAAAATTTGAAAAATTCGAAAAATTTCAAAATTTCCGAAATTTGAACAATTTAACAAATTTTCGAAATTGTAATATTTAACACCGTTTTGAAAAATGGATTACTTTGATCAATGTGGCGTTCTTAACTCCACACCGCTTCTCGCATGTGTCCGACACGGGTTTCAGCCTCATTTCACCATGCGTGGATTAAATATTCAAACGTCGCCAGTGAATGCATGTATCAACACTGGATTTCATTCATTCATCGACAACTTTTCAACCTCTGTGATAAAATAATTATCTGACACAAATTTATTTTTCATGTTCTACAGTATTATTTATAGAATCTTCACCCTCACGATGAAGACCCAGATCACCCAAAGCATATTATGGTTTACTATACTAGGACCAGACTCCCAATAATTTAATTAATTCCCATTTGTTATAAATTTGCTATAACGAAATTTTTGAAAAATTTTGACAGCCCAATT